>OY728133.1:1164658376-1165908376 GCA_963277665.1 Viscum album | reverse complement strand
CATTGTTTTCATCGTGGTTCTGGTTCCGTCTTCGAAGATATCAGGCAGATCCAACGTCACTTCTATCTACGCCAAGGGGCATATTACGATGGAATTTTTAGGTGCTTTACAATGTTTACGCAACCAGAATCAATCTCAACTTTTTATAGAGCATCTAAAGAAGGAAATCTCGTGCAACATTTATGTGTCAACTTTTAATATTTTGCTTCACAGGAAGAATTTATGATGAATTTGAAACATTTGAAGATGAAACAATAAGAATATCTTATAGGAATCAAACTCAAGACGAACTTCTCAAATTCTATATTGATTATCATTCCTTGAGGACTGTCTTCTGGTGCCTATATCCATACAACTCATCTTGCACTAGTTGCATTTGGGTGAAGTAAGTGGAAGATTTCGAAGCCACATTGAACTTTAATTTCTTTGGAAGACATGGAAACCGTTGAGGATAACTGTACAGACCTTGGGGACATCATGTGAGACTCCAAATAGATGGGAATTAAGAGCGATAAGTGTAAATGAATTTCGAGTGTGAAAATCTATTTAAGGGGGGTTATAATGTAACACCCTAGTTTTAAAATTATGTTTTATTTTTTGTCAATGTTTCCAAGATTCAATAAAATAAATTTCCGAATGAAAATATATAATTATTGTGCACTTTATTTATACAAAAACCATATATACATCCTTGACACACAAGAACTAACCCATTAAACCTATTGTTATTGATAATAAAAAAATTGGAAGACCACCGAGAAACACAACGATGTCGATCGAGTAGTTATCATCTCTTGGACCTGATAGAAGCACAAATGTTACAAAAAGGATAATAGAAATGAAACTAAAAATAAGAGGAACATGTAAAACCATCTCTGAAA
The DNA here is from genome assembly GCA_963277665.1 of Viscum album. Lineage (NCBI taxonomy): Eukaryota > Viridiplantae > Streptophyta > Magnoliopsida > Santalales > Viscaceae > Viscum > Viscum album. The sequence continues at coordinate 1,165,907,495 of OY728133.1, read as the reverse complement.
GCAGTGGCGTGAGCATCACGATATTTTTCTTCTCACTGTTTGAACGACCCGTAAAACATTGGTATTTATAGAGTTTTATCTGACCATTATAAAAAAAATATCTGTTAGAAATTGTAATATTTAAAACCGACATTTGATAACTGTTAATAAAAAAATAGACAATGTTTAGTTAAATATTAGTATATAACTGATATACAATAAACAAAATTTGTGAATTTAATAAATTTTATTAAATAATGTGAAACTATAAATTAAGAAATTATAATGGAATCATAATATTACGAATAAGATTTAAATTTTAAATGAACACTATATATGGCATTAAAACTAATTTTATAAATATATATTTACATTTTTAATTTTATTAAGGATTATTGTGAATATATATTTATATATATATTGTTAATTTAGGATATTAATATTAATATTTTAATTCAACATCTAATTTTATATTAGATTAAAAAATGCTAATACCTATATAGAATTTTAAAAGATTAATATTAAAATAAACCAAAATAATGAAATTATAAAAATTAATGTATTATATTGGTTTGATAAAAAAATTAATGAAAATGATATATATATATATATATGAATTTGATGAAATGGAATAAAAAATAGCGGAATTCATTTAGGGTTTCGAGGAGGCCGATCCCTAATTTTGAGTTGGGGGGGCGGTCCATTCGATTTGCAAGAGCCGAAGTTGTGGATTTCATCGAGCTTGGGAGAGACGTTGAGAGGTGATGGTGAGTCGAGAGCTTCATCGGTGAGGGTTAATTGTCTTCTTCATCTCCACGAGTCACGGTCTGCTGCAGATGACAAGAATGTCTGAGCAAGGTCACGATGATGAGGTTCATGCTCGGATGAGTGAAGAACCAGATCCATTTTGCATTTAGGGTTTCAGTTTTGACAGGTAGGTTTATAACGTTTTTGATATCCGGATTTTTGTGTATGTTTAATGGCTAAATCTTTTGAGAAATCGACTCAATAATTCTGCATTTTGACTTTTATTCATTTTTCCTTTGGAAATTGATGCTTGTTATGAATTCTTATTATCCGATTATGACGTCTTTTGCAAGTTGGATATAATTATTCGATGAATCTTATCAGCGTGGCCAAGTGCATATTTAGTTATTTTTTTCCTTCAATATATCTTCAATCTTATCATTATCATATTGATTGTTTTTTGTACCGGTGTCAAAGACCATTCAATATATCATGTATCGGGACTTAATTATACAATGTTAGCATTCGATTCACCTTGCTATCATTTTCAGTGGTTTTGTGACAGCAAATTAATTAAAATTTATCATTCATCTGGTTTTAAGACCATGGTTGGATACAACAATATAAAAATTATATATAACGCTTATTTGTGAAGAATTAAATAGAAACCACACATTTGGATTTCTCACGTCCTTCTTTCTGAAATGCTGCACCTATAAATAGCCTCAACTAAGAAAAATAATATGAGTAGTCTTTGATTCTATCCCTTCATTTATTTTCAATTCCTAGAATTTGAGAGTGATTGTGATAACGAAGACAGTAGGAAGGTGGGGGCTCTGCAGGAGGTCTTCTGCACAATAATAATGTAAGGCTGAAACATTTAATTTCAATATAAATTTATTTTTTATTGTGTATGCATAAGTTATTTCCAAATTTTATAATTTCATACCTTTACATTATTTTATTCTACTAGAATTAGTAACATATTTCTTTGCTTAAAATAATTCAACACCATGATTCCATTTTCAAACATATTTTTCAAGGAGGATGTTATACCTTCAATAATGGTTATCAAATTTCAAATTAGAAATGAGATGAATTTATCAAAGCGTTTTTCTGCTTGAAAGATTTATTTTATTTCACAAGGCATGTTTTATTTAATTCTGTGTAAGTCTATTTTTATATATATGTTTTATATTGATCTAATGTATATTCTAAAAATCTAATATAAATGCTATTTTATTTATTCATTCCAAAATTATGAATTTAATTTTATATATTTTTAAGGGTTTAATTATCTTCGGTTTTGATATAAAAAACCTATACATATACTTATGTGTATATACGGCTTTTTATAGCTTCCAATCCTAATCTGTTTTAGACTTTTCAAGTGGTGGTTATCAGTATTTAACAGATGGTTTTTTATGCATATAACACTTGAAAAGGTTTACTGAGAGTTTTTTTTAAATTTATAAACTCATATATATATATATAACTATGTTTATGTTTTAAATTGATATCATATGAAATCCTCTAATGAATAATTCCATTTATTGACGTTTTGATCAAATGTTAATTTTTTCTCTATTTTGTGAAGATGAGCGTTGTAAATTCAATGTCAAATATATAAATATATACGTGTGTGGATGAAATAGATATCACAATTGCATCTATATTTTTATTTCCATGTTTCAAAAAAATATGCGTGAAAAAAATGTCACGACATTTTATCAACATATGGGCATCGCGTTTACACATATACATGGCCATGTGTTATGCATTACATTGACACGCATTCCTTTATAATTAGTTCATGTATTAATTTAATATTTTGTTTTACGCCTTCTCATAAAATTAATAAATACATAGATATCATAGAAATTGTATTGACCATTTTTCTTTAGATTGTTTTACGGAAATTGATTAATTATTATGGTTATGAAAATTGAATTTCTTATATGAGCATCAAAGATGATTTGTGATAATTTGAGAAAGAATGAATAACTATAAGTAATGTCTAGTTGATAAAATTTTTGTTAGTAACCAAACATTCAAATGATGAAATATACGTGTATATATATATAAGCATGGATGTGTATTTTAATACATTGATGTATTTTAATGTAAAAACTCCAGTGACAAATACGAATATATATATATCTGTGTGTGTGTGTGTGTCTGTGTGTGTGTGTGTGTCTGTAAAGAAACCTTAAAACGTTTTTGAAAAACCCCGGTGCTTGTTCGTTGTAAAATGGAAGGTCATTGGGGAGTGTACCCATCCTTCGCTTAGTGGGTAGGCCCATGACAGCCTTCAATGAATTAAGTTGCCTCAAAATGATGTTTTGTTTTGATGAAGTTTTCTTAATATTCTCCAAAGAAAATCCCTGGATTAGTTTAAAAGTGTTTTCAAAGTATAATTATTTTTCGAAAGCATTACATTATTTTGTATAGGTTGTTTTACCAATGAATTTACAATTTTTTTTTTCAAATTTATTATTGAAAGGGATAATTTTCTGAAAGAGATTTATCAATGGTTTTCAAAAACCCCTTACTGGTCATATTTTGTGCTCACCCTACGTTTTCAAAAATGTTTTTCTATAGGTTTCCAGGAAATTTAGAATTGTTTGCTGCTTATGCTGTTAGTGCACAGGGAATCATAGTGGAAAATTATTATTTTTTTGTTTAAAAACTCTGATAAATGTAAGGTTATGTCTAATCTTCCAGAACCTTGACCGGTAAAAGGTCCTCATTTTATTAAAGTGTTGTGTAATTTTTATTTCACTTTGTATAAAAAAATTACATACCATTTTTAAGCACCGAGTTCAGAAGAGCGGGCTCGGGGCGTTATACCATGTCATGTTTTCCATTGAGAGGATCCCTATTATAGGATGCCTCTTTTGTTCTTCATTCAAGGATCCCATGTTGGATTCCTCCCATAATTTTTTCTATGGATACCATATTGGATGCATTCGCTCATGTTTACCTAGAGGATCCTGAGTAGGATGCCTCTTCAATGTTGGAATTTGGGGGACCCAGTGGGTTCCCGTGGTTTGAAACCATGAGATGTTACATGGGGTTGAGTAGATATGATGTTTGGGTGTAACCTAGAACCCGTTTCAAACATGCAATCCCATGTGGATTTGAATGTAGTTTTGGGTTGGGCATTTGGGATACCCTCCCACATTTTTAATATTTGAAATTGTTTTGATGAAGCAACAATGTCATGCCCCAGCTCCCGAGTACCCGGAGACGGTGCCATACAAAGGATTGAATTCGATTCAGGCTCTGAGAAACCTGCAACATCTGAATACTTATTCAGAAAAAATACATACCTGAAAATTTTATTCAAAAACATAGGGTGAGCATACGAATGCCCAGTAAGGGGTTTCAAAATATATGAATATAACATTTGAAATCACTTTTTATAACCATTTCATAATTAAATATTCTTAAAATAATGTTTTAACACATGTACACATCAAAAGAGTTCTCAAACAAAACATGATGTTGGAATTACAAGTATTCACAATTCAATTACAGAGATTCTTTTAATTAAAGACATTTCAAGATACAATGCTAGTACAAAATTGATAAATAAGTGAAATACATGATCATAGTTATGCTAAAAATAATAAATTCAATTTTATCCTTTATTATTGTGAAACATACACTGGCCATAAAACCTCTGAATTTTGCATAAATAATATGCCATACTTATACTGATGCCGATTCTCACATAATCATAAGCACTTTAACCTAGAATATTCTACTAATCGAATATTCCTCTGGTTAATTAATTAACATAGATTTATGAGGATAATGCATATGTCAGACTATGTCAAGTCCTCAACCATGACGTCTAGTGATTAATGCCTCAACCAAAATCCATAACCCAAAAAAATTAGAAAAGGCCTCGACCAATTTTGTTGCTAGTTGTATCATGAGACCTACCAATGCATAGAGGTCTACAATAGACCCCACCTATCACATAATAAGTCCAATGCATTCCTCATACCTTTAAATCAAAGTGCACATCCCACTTTGATTTATTAAATTACATATAACTTATCAAACCAAGTATATAAATTACTTGGTTTCTAATTTCACCTTATATTATATTCAAGGTGTCACACACCACCTTGGACAATTAAATCCATAAACATAGAATATGGAAAATAATATTATTATTAAAATCATCCACTTTTAAACATATGTAGTGAGTCTATAAAAAAAATTAATTATGTGGTTAATCCATTAATTAGTACATAAATTAAGAGTACCTGCGATGTCAAATAACACACCTGAAATACCATTTTGATCGATTAAAATGTAAAATTCTATAACAATATTATTCAAGAACAATCATGGTTAAATAAATATTTAAACATAACATAGTAAATAAAGAGGTAAACTTATCATTTCATGTGGTTTACTAAACTAACATTATCTGTATCATTTGTTTTAATTAATCCTTTGTATACTACATTAAATGTCATTACATAAATGTATATGACACAAACTTTTAAAATTTTCATTTTCAATAAAGGTGAAGAGTAATGAGTTCTTATGAAAATGAAGCCAAAAGCCGCCAATCTCTATATTCATGAACTAAGCACATAAAATGAAAGTGTTTGGAAAACCATGATTATCGTTTCATGTTGTGCAAATATTCATCCAACGGGGCATGCATTAAAGTAGTGATTGGTCCATCCAAAAACATTTGAAACATATGTTTAGTTCTTTCATCGCATACCACGGAACATTATCATTAAAAATAAGATTCAAAGTTGGCATACATACACACGTACCCTCATACCTGATTTCAAGCCACTTGTTTATGCAAGGTTCTCATTCGCAGTTAGGTTGACACATTCAAAAACATGGATTTAATTAATAGGGTGAAAATATTGGTTTGTTTTAAAATCCGAATGTATTTTTTGTGTTCACATACATGATTTGGTGTAAAACATTTCCTAAATAAAGTGACTCCATACATTTTAATAATTTTTCATCTCACAATTCAAATCATAATAAGATCCTTAATATGGGCTTATTAATTTCGTGAAAATAAAAGAGCCATGTATTTTATACTTATATATTTTAATATACATATTTTTATATATATGTATATTCGGAACACATAGTAAAACAAGGATGATTTGAAGTGGTACAATAAACCCTTCACAAGAATATGATATTCAGAGAAATATCGTTTAAATCAATAAGTCATATCATATATATAAATTGGATTAAGAAGATATGGTTTCAAACACATAAAAACACAATATATATAACTATATATATATGTTAACGAAAATGAAAAGATCCCGTACAATCATTATTTATACTATGTATGACTATATTTATAAGAACATAGATGATTAGATATAAAATCATTTCTTTCACAAGTATATATGTATACACATATTTTTTATATAGCTTAAAATCGAAAACAAGACATGGCTAATCCCAACATAACTTGAGGAGAAGTAGGATCTTGAGATGGATGGAGAACTCAGAAACACATTGAGGTCCGCTGAAGTCTTGGGTGCAAGGATCCTAGAGGGTTCCTCAGACCTGTCAGGTGTTTATATAACCAAACCCATACATTATATATATATTCTCTTAATACTAGTGGCATGGGATCTGAATCCAACCTGGATGTTAAAAAGAGACCAGGGAAAGAGGCCTCCGTGGAAATGTGAGAGAGGAGGGTTCGGTAGCTGTAGAGATGATGAAAAATGGTGAAAAACAAAGCGAAGGGAACTGGTATAGCGTACGCTGCACAAGGAAGAAGACATCATCGATGGAGAAGATTGGGAGAAAAAATGGACGGTCCATATCAGATATGGCTTGAAATAAAGGGATGGGATGAGTCTATGGTATTTAAAGATATTGAATGGCTCGGATTAAGTTTATATCTGGTTGAATGACATGAGATCAAAACAACGTTTAAAAAAAATGAATGGTCAAGATTAGATCTTTCCAGATCGGACGGATCTCAAAAATCAGGTGATGCACCGAGGATGCTAAAAGTCGAACACGAGGTCGATTTTAACTGACCAGATCGCACGATGAGTGATCCAATGGCGATGATTGCATTTCTCCCAAAAAATTGTGTCCCACATTGAATCGGTTTGGCATGGCGAGATTCCTTATAATCCCATGCCTCCCATGCCATAATCATAAAATACACAACACACACATAGGGGGCCTTACACACGGGCTCCCACTCCCATACAGGCCTCAGCCTCCACGCTGCTCACCCCAGCCTTGTGCCCGCAGTGCATGCACCCATATGGTCCCATTCTCTTGTGTGCACCTCAGGAGACCTATGCCTGAGCTAGGGCTGGCCTAGGCATGGGCTGAGGGCTAGGCTTATCCACACAGAGTGTGCTGCCTCCCTTAGCCTAGCCATAGAAGGGCTTTCTCTAGCAGGCACAATTGTTAATATAACCTAAAAAATGATGTTTTAAGGATAAATAACACCAATGAAACTCTCCTTTAATACATGGATTTTTTAAAGTTAATTTTCTCAAAATAAACCTTGTCTTAAAGGTATTCCCTATAGTTGTCTATAAATACTAATCCTTTATCATGAAAAGTTATAAACCGAATAATAATTCTTATATTAGTGTTTTAGTGGTCTAAAACCTATTTTAACAAAAAAATATAACTCAATTAACCAGAATTTAAATATAGTTTAATACCATAAATGAAAATATTTAAATCACACTTGAATTAATTTCAACATTATTTGGATTCCATATTAGATTTTAAAAAACACCAATGTATAATTCAAAACATTTCATGATGTTCTCTTAAAGCTCACGGTTAGGATTAGTTTAATTATTTTCAATTCCATAACCTAATTACTTGGAGGACTAATATATACACATATGTATTCAATTAATTAAACAACATGGCAAAAAGATATATTTATAGCCGTTAGATATCCATGGTTTCCTAAGGCAATGATCACATTAGTGTCTTATAAATCTAAGTCATAGGGTGTCCTAACACTAAAATTGATTGAATAATATGGTTCACAATATACCTTTGGTACTTAGTGTGTCTTTAGTGGCTTCAAACATTCTTATGTTCATTCTAAAAAATTATAAGCATCCATATTATTTCCTTGGGGATTTCATTGTTTTTAGTTTTCTCCCTGTAATTCTGATTGGGTTCTTAATAGGTATTTTTGGTTACCATGATTTCCCGTTTGATATCGGAGTATTGTAAACACAGCGGTGTTATTATTTGAATAAAACACCTTGCGTGCATTTCATGTGTTTATTCCTTTGAATCATATTATTATTTTTACATAATAGATACATTTCTATGGGTAATAAACAATATAAAAACATAGAAATTACCATTACATGGAACACAAGTTCTTGGGTGTCACAAATAGTGTTCACTAGAAGTGCTTCTCGGTTGGTGGATGTCAAGCCTTACATGATGAAATTGGTTATATAAATTGTTTCCCATGTGAGTTGATTATTGTTAACCTTGTAATGGTGTACATTACATGTGTTATCTTATGATGAATTTCATTTATATTGGGGTTTTCCCTGTTGAGTTGTTCTGCCTGCGGGAAGAGATTTTTCATGCTTGTGGTCAAGGTTTTTCATTTTTGTGGAAACATATAGTTTGCATGTAAGAAATTTCATGTGGGGAATGTATTTTCCTTCATATAGGAAAGCATTTTTAATGTATTTAGACTGCTTATGGTCATGGTTTGGAGAAGAAGATGTGACATGCATGTGGGCATGAATGTGATAAGCCTACGACTGAGGTTGGGATATGCCTATATGTGAGGTTGTGTTATGCCCATGGGAGAGGTTTTTTATATTCCTTTTGGAAAGGGATTTCTAATTCCTAGTTTAATTCATGGGATTATGCTCTATTTTTTCGGACCATTGTCCTCTTTTTAGAATTGACCGTTGGTACATGGTATCCTTATTTAATGGAATGACCATTGGTATATGATATCCTTCTATACTAGATTGAATGTCGGTATGTGGTATCCTAGTTGTTTTTATTGGAGGTGAGTACCTGTGATAGTAGGTTTAGGATGAGCATACCTCTAGGGTGACATATATTTCTAAGATAAATAATTATGGAATTTTTATTAGCAGGTACATGGCGATTGGGATACAGATCCAAAGATCAGCTACTGATATGGTTTCATGATATTTTATTCACATACTCCTGAATACACATATTTATGTAGATATAAAGGTATGGGACTATAAATGTATACATATATAGATACCAACATCCATGATGGAACTTTTCCTGTAGACACGAGTTATAGACACTGGGTTCAACTGTGGTTACACATTTGGTTTACTTTTTTTTTTGTGTGTTTTAGGTAGGCTGAGCATGTTCATATATCATAGAATTTTAGCAACATAGTTACAGATTTCTTGTCAGGTTGGCCAACTGATATTATTTCTCACCCCTGCACATGCACCTCGGTGTAAATATAGACATGAGGTCTTCATTTCAGGTTGAGAACAAGTTTCATGGTCGACATGGAAAATACCCATTGTTTCATGATCGAGCTGGGCTACTCAGGTGGTTCTACTAATTGGGATAGTGTAGTTCGATATTGTCTGGAGATCAGGTATGTGGGTTAGCGTAGGGTTGGTAGTAGAGCCATGTACGTTTACATTCTGTTTCTTTTTTACTTGTATCTATATAGTTTGTCGAGTGGTTGGCCAATGTTGTATTGTATGGCATGGTTGTTAAGGATTTTACTACATCAATATTATTACATCTTGTTAAATTTCGGTTGTTTATTTCGTTCTCACCATATTTAAATTTCATTGTGTTTCATACATAGATATTCCTATTTTTTCATTATATATAATGAGGGAATAGTCTCCCCAATATCACCTTATAGGCCATCGCTTCTAGTCGACAGCCTCTAGCATAAGGGGATGTGCGCTTGAGAACTTGTGGAGAACTAGCTCAGAGAACCAGTTTTGTGACTATCGAGGTAGGATGTTACAAAATGGTATCAGATGAGTTTTCTTTTCTGAGAATTTACTATTTTTGATTTGGTAGACATGGTTATTATGAATTTGTTGAAACCTATGTCGGATATCGGACTGCTTCCGGAAGAACATTTGTTCCGATATGTACTATTGGTTGGCATGGTTTGGGATTTCTGTTTTGATTTGTGATGTTAGAGTTGAATACAATCTATCCATGAGAAATGCACATGTTGTGTAGATGTTTTGATTTAATATAGATCTATGGATCCTGTAAATTTGTAAGAGGCCATAGATGGATTTTGACACTTATATGGCATGGGAAAGAGGCATCACATGCATCATACTATGAACATTTGATTCATAGCATATAGGCATGTTGGTGTGTGTTTTAACTAACGAATGAGACCTTTGGGTCTTCTTTCACTTATGTTTTACAATTATTGCGGGTTATGTGGATCTACATTGGTACTTTTTAGGAGTGGATGATGACAATGTCCTAATACACCTATTGTACACTGTCCCTAGCAGGTCAATATAACATGTGATGCCTTTCGGTTTAACCCCTGGTTGGGTGTTTCTTCTAAGGTTTGTGGCCATCTAGTTAGATAGTTTATTTTTATGTCGATAGATACCAATGAATTTATTATGAACTAGAACTCCTTGGGGTATTTCTATATAAGGATACCAGATGAGATTCAGTTCAGTTTCTCTCCCTTGTTTGTTGTGACCTCCAATGAGCAGTTCCTTCTATGGATGCTTGCGGTGGATCATGGCCCTTGTAGTATGTGTTTTTCAGCCTTGAACATCATTGTTCATTGTGATATTTACCTTCTTCTGGGAGATTTGGGATCTTTTGGGCTAGTTTTTTGGAACCTATGATCCAATTGTGAGGCTTGTCATGTCGAGATAGGTTGGAGACCTAGAGACCCATAGATTGATTCAGTCCCTTGTAAGTCGATGACTATTTTGTTCTTGTTCATCCATTGGGATCATTTGTACGATATGTTGTGATTGATTTTTGGAAGTTATGTTGGTTTACAATCATTTTATGATTGAGGCACGGTTGGTGATCTGTGTTTTTTTATAGGCATGTTGATACAGTTAGTGTTTCATCATGGATCCTTGGGTGTATGTTTTTCAAGACAATATTTGACAGACATGACTGTTCGGGTGCCTGGAATGGTCGACCAGTGTTTCTAATGTTTCTAGTATATTCATAGTGTGGATAGATGCACAGGACTAGAATGACACCATGTGTATGGGTCAGGTGTTAAAAATACATGTCATTTTCATGTTTTATCTTATGAATCTAAATCGATGAGTGGCGTAGTATGATGTGAGGAGATATATTTTAATACTTGTTGTGTGTTTGGACAAAAGATGTTGTGTGGAAATGTCCCTCAGTGATAAAGTTGACATCGTTCAGTAAATAGTTTAGTTTAAGATGGTTGACCCATGGTTGAATCCATGTCAGGTTTTGTCAGGATGGTGAGAAAGGCATAAGGGGATTTAGACACACCTTTTAGTATAATCACAATGTACTCTTGTTAGAGATGAACATTATTTATCATGATTTGTCTTTAGTATGATGAGATAGATCCAACCCTATGTCAAGATTCGTTTTCATATATGATGTTCTCTTCTATTAAGGAGGTAACCTGTTATTGTTTCACTCTATGAGCAGTGTACAGAAGTCCATATGGTAGAGAGTGCACCATTGGCCATTTGAGGGTTGTTTTCCTCATTTTGATTCAGATTAGGTGTTTTCCATAAGCTTTTGAGATCAGAAATTTTATTTGAGACGACTATAGTAGTATTCCTATAGTAGGGTGAACCAGACTGGTCATAGTTAAATGTATTCCATGTAGAATGGAGTTGTTAACACTATAAGTCTGGTCTTTAGAAAATCCAAATATCTTGGTATTGAAGATTCTCAGTTTGGGAGTATGGCTACTGTTATATTCACTAGACCTGTCAGGGACGATAAGGTTTATGATGGGGAGTTTTAAAGGAGGTATGTTTTTTTGGAGTGCAGTTTTGATCAAGAATTAGAATTTTTTTATTTGACACTCCTAAGTGAAAAATGGCCTTTTTCAACTACAGTTTGACGTTAAATTATATTTCTATCCACTATATTGGTCCTGAAATATGGTTTTTACCCCAGGATAGGAGTTTGGTGGAAATATGATCTATTCAAATTTAGCAGAATTTATAAAATTTCATACTAGTAAATTAAATTTTTATTTTTTTGTGCTTGATCAATTGGCCATCACATTTGAACGGAGTGTTAGATTGAGATTCTGTCTCTGTAGTTGAGTCTTGAATTTGGATTTTATCATAGGTAGGGCCTAATCTCGAGTAGGGAACTAAGGCTGGGCTATGCCCTTTTATACTTCTTCTTTTTCTTCTTTTCATTATTTTCTCTTCCTTCCTTCCACTTCTTGGAAATAATGCTTCTATTGATCATCCTTCATCCGGACCTATGGTTGATAATGGAGATGTAGTAAAATGATATATGTAATGGAAAATTGCTACCATTGTGAAGGCCTCGACGTGCTGAGTCGACGTATGACATACATTGATGGTAAAATATACTGAATCATTGGTTGTTTCCACCTGAAGGTTGGACAACATAATTTTTCACTATAGATCCCCATTAATTTTTGTTATATCATGTTTTTATAGATAAATATTTCTTCCTTGTGGGATCATGATTCTTTATCTGTTGATTCGTTATTGAAAACTGGTGTTTCAGGATATTTGAGGGTTTTCTGATCAGCAAAACCCATGTTACACGATGTCTGTTCCAGGGGAACACTCCATGTGTTCCTTTTTGGGGAAGAAGAAGATATATTAAGTACACATCATTTAATCTATGTACACACTCTCTGGTGGTACATGGTCATGTGTCTGTATGAGTGAATAAAGAACATGGAGTTTTTGTTTTTAAACAGGACACATTGTGTAATATGACATACAAGTCATGTACTATGACGTACACATTGTGTACATTTACACAAGAAGACCCTATGTTGTTCCAACTATGTATAATTACACATTCTAGGGAATTGATAAGAGTATACTCCATGTACTCTAATGAAAACTCCATGTACTTTTTCTATCTTAAAGTATTGTGGTATTTTGTGCCGTCGAAATCATAATTGTGTGTGTGAGTAGTCCATTCTAAGAGTTTTTTTTTGTGTAGATCACAATGGTGCAATCCTATTGAAATCTAACGATCATATAAATGATGTTTTTGGGTTTCTATCTAAATGGATAGGATATTCCTCTAGTTATTGAGTCCCATTGTCACTTGAGAGTGAGACATTCCATGGATGATTGGTTGGGTGTTTGGACCATCCTATTTGAGACCATGTATCTGAGAAACGATGTGGGATATCTCCTCTATCCTATGATTTTTTGTACATTCCCTTTGTGGGACATTCCATTCTGGCCTACGAGGCCATGAGACCAGTTGATTCCAATGATCCCATGAGGGATGTCTTAGCTTATGTGCTGACCTAGGAAATCCCTTATTAGGATCACTCTCATATTTTCCGATTTGAGGATACCTATAATAGGATGCATCTATTGTTCTTTGTTCGTGGATCTTGTGTATGATTCCTCCCATAATCTTCCCCAAGGATCCAGTGTAGGATTCCATCGATCCGGTTTTCCATGAGGATCCTGTGTAGGATTCCTCCTTAGTGTTTGACTTGAGGGAACCAGTGGGTGCCCATGGTTTGATCAACCTTGATCTCTTATGCCAGGTTTTTGTAGGGATTGTGTTTGGGTGTCACCTAAAACCCATGATAAACATTCAATCCCATGGGGTAGTGGATGTATTGTTAGGAATTTGGACCACTCTCATTCTTTATTTATATATGACATGGTTTTGATGATGAAACAATGTTTACCATATGTAATTCTTAGTTTGTTTTTATTGAGCCTTACATGATTCAATTGGTTATATAAATGTTTTCCCACATTATTTTATTCTTGTTAACAATTTTATGGTTTAAATTATATGTGTTTTACTATTAAGAATTTCATTTATATCGGGCATGGCCCTGTTGAGTTGTTCTGCCAGCTGGAAGAGATTTCTCGTCCATGTGCGCAAGGTTTTGCATGCATGTGGGTAATGTTTAGTGTGTATGAGGGTAATTTCATGCAGGTGATGTTTTTTCTTACATGTGGGTAAGGATTTGTTATATATGTGGACTTCTTGAATGAAATGTTTGGAAATACTGTTGTGATATGCATGTGGGCGAGGTTGTGATATACCTACGGCCGAGTTAGGGATATACTTGTGGGTAAGGTTGTGATATGCCAAAGGGAGAGGTTTTTACTATGCATATGGACATGGTTTCCGAGTATCTGTTGAATTCATGGTCCTATTCTCTGTCATTTCCATCTAGTGACCTCTTTATAGGACTCACTGTCAGTACATGATATCCTTCATTACAGGATTGACCATCGGTATACGGTATCCTCATATATCAGATTGACCATCAGTATGCGGTATCATAGTTTGTGATTGGAGGAGAGTATGTGTGAAACAAGTTATAGGATGAGCATCCACCTGTGGTGACCTAGATTTCTCAAAGATATAGTTCCACATTGTCTGAATCAAGTACAATTCGATTGGATAACGTACCCCAAGATCGACTACTAATGTGGTTTCTTTACATTAAATTCACATACTCATGAATATTCATATTTATGTATATATGTATAGGTATGGAACTATACATGTATATGTATATTTATATGTACATCCATGATGGATATTGTCCAGTTCACACAGATTATATACCCTTGGTTGAAATTTGGTTTCATGTTTAGTTCACTTCTTTTTATTGTATTCCATATAGGCTTAGCACATTGTTGTTGCATAAACATTTAGCAGCACAATTATAGGTTGTTTTTCTGGGTGGCGTACTGAGATTATTTCTCACCCCTACATGTTCACCTCAGTGTACATGGAGAACTTATGTTCAGTTTTCATGTTGAGAATGGGTTTCATGGTGAATATGGTTGAGGCCCAGTGTTTCATGATCATGGAGAGTTTCCCAAGTTGTTCTACTGATTGGGATGGTTCAGTTTGACTGTGTCTGGATATTGGGTATGTGGGTTGGCTGGGTGCTTATAGTAGATCCATGTGCTTTTACTTTCACTTTACTTTTTAATTGTATTTGTATGGTCAGCTTAGCGGGTGACCATTGCTTCATCTTGCTCCATGGATCTTTGGTATTTTACAAAATATTTACTATTACTGCTTGTACTTTTTTAGTTATTTATTGCTTCAACATGTTATTTAATTTTCACTGTGCATGATATTTGACAATTTCAACTATTTTATTACTATTATATGAATCATATTCTCCCCAATATCACCTCCTAGGTCCCCACAGCTAGTCGTAAGACACTAACATACATGGAGGCTTGCTTGAGGCCTTGTGGAGAACTGGGTCGGAGCAATTGTTTAGTGGCTTCTAGGTTGGGATGTTACATATTGGTATTTAAGGAGTTTTTTTCAGGTCATTACTAGTTGGGAAATGGTAGAAAATAGTATTCAGAATGTGTAGGAACCTGTGATGGATATCTGACTGGTGCATTGAGAACAGTTATTCCTATAATATGTCAAGGTTTCCAGGGATTGGGATTTTATTTTTCGATTTTCATTGTTACAATTGTATATGATTTCCCCTTGAGTAATGCATGTGTTTTGTGTATGTTTTGATTTACTATATATGTCTACGTCTTGGCCATTGGAAAGTGGACAGAGTTGGATTTTGACACATTGAAGACAAGGGGAAGCTGTGTCACCTGAATCATACTAGGAACATATAATTCAAAGAATATAGGCATGCTAGTGTGTATATTTTTTACAGAAAACTATGACGGTTTGGTCTACATAAACTTATATTTAACATTGATTACAGGTTATGTGGATATACATTGGGGATTTTTCGATGATATTCTAATGACTCAATCCTCATGCACCATCTATGTATTGACCCTAGTAGGTCAATATAGAATGCAATGTCTTCGTGTATATCCCCTTGGTGGGTGTTTCTTCTATGGTCTATGGTTATCCAGTCAGATCGTTGAGTATGGTGCTAATAGATATGATGAATTTTCTTGTGAACTAGACCTCCTTTGGGTATTTTGGTATATGGATACCTGATGAGTTCCAGTTCAGTTTAACTCCCTCATTGGTTGTGACCTCAAAGGAGTAGTTCTTTTTTAGGATGCTCAGTGTGGATCAAGGACCTTTTAGGTCGTTTTTTTAGCTTTTAATCTCATTGGTCATTTTGATCATTAATGTTTTCTGATATGTTTTAGATCTTTTGGGATAGGTGGTTGGACGTTGTGACCCAATTGTGGGGTTGTTATATAGGGCTAGGTGGGAGACTTGTATATCCTTAGTTTGACTCAGACCCTTGTAGGTCGACATCTGTTTTATTCTTTGGAAGACTACTTGTATGCTTGGCCTATGTTTTACGTTGATTTTTTGTGGTGATATTGTTTTATGATTCTTTTATGATACAGACACAATTGGGGATCGATTTTTACATTATAGGCATGCTGATGCCTTTATATTTCTATCATGGCACCTCAGGTTCTTTCTTTTTGAGACTGGAATTAATGGATAGGACTATTCAGTTCCCGGCCTGGTCCACCCGGGTTTCTACTATTTCTAGTATTGTTAGAGTGTGGGTAGATTCTCATGACTAGAGTGATGATATGTGTATGGGTCATGTGATAAAGATTATTTTTGGTCATGTGTGGTATCGTTTGAATATAAATCAGTGAGTTGAATGGTACACGTTGAGGACCAATTTTTTTAGACATGTCATGGGTTTTAACCCCAAAAGACGTGATTAAATGTCCCTCCATGGTATATGTGACATTGTGGAATAAATTAGTCACTCTAAGATAGTTGAACCATGGCTAAATCTTGTTCAAGTTTTCCTAGGATGGTGAGCATGGCTCAGAGGGATATGGACGTGCCTTTTTTTGAATCATGGTGTACTCCTTTTAGAGATTATCATATTCAATCTTGATTCTCTTTTATTGTGATTAGAGAGAATCAACCCTACACTGAGTTACCTTCCCATTATTTTTTCCCTATTGTGGAGGGATCCAGTTAGAGTTGTTCTCTAAGAGCAGTGTGTGAAAATCCATATGGTAGGATGTGCAACATTGCCTATTTGAGGGAGGTTTTCCTTGTTTTGATTAATCTTTTGTGTTTTCTGTGAGATTTTGATCTTGGAGTTTTCTTTTGAGATGAAAATAGGGGTATTCTAATGGTAGGTAGTATCAGATCGGTTATAGTTTATTATATTCCATGTAGATGGATGTTATTAATGCTATATGTAAGGTTTATGGACATTCCAAATATCATGGTTTTGTTGATGCTTGGGTTGGGATCATGGTTGTTTGTGCTTTCATAGGCTTCTCAGGGATGAGATGGTTTATGGTGGGGAGTTCGTAACGACCTATGTTTTTCCAGACTGTAGTTTTTAGAGTAAATTTGGATTTATTTGGATTATATTGAGTTGTAAAATAGTCTTTTACATTAGCGTTTTACCTTAGATAATTTAATTTGACTACTTTGTTTTTCTCAGAACCGGGGTTTTATCCTATGATAAGAGTTTGGTGGAAATCTGAGTTGTTCAAAATTAAGAGAATTATTTAATATTTAATATTATTAAATTAAATATTAATTTATTTTCATGGGTTATTTTGGAAATATCTTTTAACGTATTGTCGGATTGAGATTATGTCTCCACCTTTGGGTTCAGAATGGGTAGTTTAGCCTAGGTAGGGCCTATACTTGTGTTGGGCACCGAGGAGGTATCATGCCCGTTTTTTTCCTTTTCTTTTTGGTATTTTCATTCCTCCTCCTTGAAAACAATCATTGTTCTAATCCTCCTTCATTGTGACTAGTGGGTGAAAATGATTATTGAGTAAAAGGGAGAGAAGGAATGGAAGAGTGGTACTGTTTCAAAGACCTCAATGTTTTGAGTCGGCATAAGACATCTGTAGATGGTTAAATCTACCAAAGCATCGAATGATTCCACCCAATTGTTGAATACTTTATTTTTTAACTATATATACCATTAAATTGGTTTTATGAATTTTTTATAGTCATTTCTTTCTTTCTTGTGGCCTCTTGAGGCCTAATCTATTGAATTTGGGGCGAAAACGGGTCTTTCAGGTGATCTGAGGTTTTTCCAATTAAGAAACCCAGTTGAGAGGGCATGTGTTTCTGGGGACCACTCCATGTGTTCTTTCTATTTGTAGAAGAAGATGTTTTTTATGTACACACCAAGTACTCTCAGTACTCGTTGTGTGGCTATACATGGTTGTGTGTCCATCTGTGAGAATAAGAACATTGGTTTTTGGTTCCTAAACTATACACACCATGTACATTGAAGTACATTTCATTTAATTTTACATAGGAAGACCCAATATTATTTTATCCATGTATAAGTACACAACCAGGGGAAGGGATAAGATTACATTTCATGTAAACTAAAATATATTCCATGTAATTTTTTGTGTATAGTATTTTGTGGTATATTGTGCTTTGGAACTCATAATTGGTCAAGTGTGTTGTCCATTCTGAGCGTTTTCTTATGTAGATCATAGTGGTGGAATCTTATTGACATTTTTATATAATATAATTATTTTTTTTGGGTTTCTATCAAAATGGAGAGGTTTCTCCTCCAGTTATTGGGTTAAATTGTCAGCTTAGACTAAGACTTGGCATTGATGATATGATGGGTGTTTGGACCAACTAATATAAGAATATTGATCTAAGAGGAGCTATGAAATACCTCATGTGACCTATGATTTTGAGGAAATTACCATTGTGATATGTGTCTTTCTATCCTACAATGTCGTGAGACTGTATTCTTTCAAGGATCCCCAGAGGGATGCATTTGCTTATGTGTTGACCTAGGGAGTCCCTTGCAACATATCTCTCCTATTGTTTTGAGAGGATCCCTGTTATTGGATGCCTATTTTTTATTCCTTCAAGGATACCATGTAGGATTTATTTTATCGTGTTTACCTATAGGATCCCAAGTAGGATGTCTCCATAGTGTTTTACTTGAAGGACCTAGTTGGTGCTCGTGGTTTGACTGACCATGAGCTATTACGTCGAGTTTGGGTAGAAATGGTGTTTAGTGTCACCTTGAAGTTGTGAAAAAATTACAAGACCATGCAGTTTTGGATTAAGATTTGGGTTGTGAATTTAGACCACCCATGCTCGTTTGTTTATATCTGACTTGGTTTTTCTGATGCTGTAATGTTTTCCAAAAGTGCTTCATGGTTGGTGGCTTTTGAGCCTTAAATGATTAATTGGTTTTGTAAATGTTTTCCCACATTATTTGGTTATTTATAACCATGTGATCAGATATATTACATGTGTTGTTTTATACTAATTTTCTTTTATATTGGGGTTGGCCATGTTGAGTTGTTCTGCATATGGGAAGAGATTTTTCATTCTTATAGGAAAGGTGTTTCATGCCTGTGGAAACGTCTTCTGTGCCTGTAGGAAATTTCCTACTGGTAAGGTTTTTTCAAACATGTGGGTAAGAATTTGTTATGTATATGGACTTAATGTGGAAGTGCTTTTGAACTGAGGTTGTGCTATGATTGTGTGTGAGGTTGTGATATGAATAAGGGAGGGGCTGGGATATGCTTGAAGGTGAGGTTGTGTTTCGCCTGAGGGAGAGGTTCTTTAAATGCCTGAGGGAATGGTTTTCTGAGTCATAGTTGGATTAATGGGATTATGATATGTGGTTTCCAACTAGTTACCTATTTGTAAGAATGACTATCGATATACAATATCCTTCTTTACTGGATTGACTATCAGTATATGATTTGCATCTACACAAGATTGACCGTCAGAATATGGTATCATAGTTTGTTATTGGAGGCAATTACAAGTAGGCCAAGTTGTAGGATAATCACCCCATATGACGATGTAGTTTTCATATAGATATAATTTCATTGTTGGCCTACGCAGGTACATGTTGATGTGATTACAGACCCAAGGATCGACTAGTGATGTGGTTTCTTGATATTTGATTTTCATACTCATTAACATTGATAAATGTGTATATATCCAGAGGTATGGTAATATAAATGTATACATATATAGATGTGTCCATCCATGGTGAAACATGTCCACTTGACTGGGAATATATACCCTGAGTTCGACTATGGTGGCACATATGGTATAATTCTTTTTGTTGTGTTCCAGCTCGGCTGAACAAGTTTCTGTTGCATATACTTTTAGCAGTATAGTTAAAGGATTATTGATAGGATGCCCTACTGATATTATTTCTCACCCATGTACGTGAACCATAGTGTACGTGTAGACCTTATGTCTACCATTCAAGTTGATCACGGGTTTTATGGATGATAGTGTTGCGGCCCAGTGTTGCATGATCTAGTGAAGCTTCTAAACTGGTTCAATTGATTGGATGGGTTATGTTTGTCAGTGTGTGGATTTCAGGTATGTGGGTTGCCATGAAGTTATTAGTAGAACAATGTGTTTTTACATTTAGTTTCTTTTGTACATTTATCTATATGGTCGGCCTAGTGGGTGACCAGTGTTGTATTGTATTGTAGGGTTGTTCGGGCTCTTACATCAAATTTACTAATAAAGCTTATTCTATATATATTCTTAAGTTATTCTGCACTCTTTTTACATTCAGATGTGTATGATACTTGGATATTTCTATTGTTTTCATACTCTAATATTAGGGCATAGTATTCCTACTATCACCTCCATGGACCTTACTACTTGTTGGAAGCCTCTGTCATATGGGGAAGTGTGCTTGACGCGTTACAGGGAACTGGCATGGTGCACCAGGTTAGTGGAATCCATGTTGGGAGGTTATAGGTGATAACCAAATGTTTTTACCCATAGAATATTAAACATCTTCTCTAAAGATCTTTGGTTTTATTTCCATTTCCCCGCACAAAAACAGTACTTATTAAATGAATATTAAAAAAATAAATATACTCAGTGTTTTTATATTAATTATTTAACTACCCTTATGTTGACATCCATCTAATGTGTAATGACCATATTTTTTATATTTACGGTGAACTACTTCATCATGAAAGTATGGTTCCTCATTTTTTCAATTACCACATTTCAGGGTTGTAAATAATGATAGAATATATGATTATATAAGATATATATGATACAATATATATATATTATATATATTATGTTTTAATGCTTCTTAAATTATATTATAAAATATATCATTTTAAATTTCATCCTGTTTAAAAATGATAGTATCGCTTGTGGATGCGTGGAATAATACATCCTCATAGTGATGTGATTCATTCACACATTACGATGAAGGTGTTAAGAACAGTTTTGGTGAACATATATGATATATATATATATAAGTTCATAATTCTCCCTTAATGATATTATTTACATATATAGATATGTGGAATTTATATACATTCTTTCAATATGACAAAAAAAACAAATCCATCGTTCATGTGTATGTACGGTCTACCGTCTCAGCAAACAGTGTATTACATTTTCTTATTCTTTATTTTATATATTATTATAAATAAATATATATTAAATTTATATGATATAAATATATATATATATATATATATTATTATATTATTATTGTAAATATATCATGATCTATGTACAAAAATCAGGAATAATAAACCAAAACATGTATGAAATAGAAAACGAATATTACACAAAGTAAAACATTACCATAGAATATTAATAAGAGTGTAATATATGTTCATAATAAAATAACATATGTTATTATATATATTAATATGGTTTTTTAAAATATTTATAACAATATTATATTTATTATATATTAGGTTTTTATGAGTATGAAGAGGGTCAAGGCATAGGGTAAGAGAATTTGATCTCACATCTTATATTCATGAGATACATACCTTATTCACCACTCATTTATTTTGTGTGGTCTATATAATTCCCATGATTTAATTTTAGTATTATTTTGATAAAATTAATGATTATATACATATCAATTTTATGATATTTTATTTCATGGGTTTTATGATTCAAAATTCACAAAATAGGTAAAGTAATTTTGTCTCAATTTTCTTATTTCGAGACACATGGTTATTGCACAAATGTTCTCTTATAAGGTTGACATGATTCCAATTGAAATTTTATTTCGCGTAACGAATTTTTTTATTATATTTAATGCTCCATGTAAATTAATTATCTAACCTAGGGATCATGATTGAAAGTATCCTTTGGGAAAGAGTTTATTGAAACAATCTCACCATTTATCTAGATTATTTAGGCTTATAAATACATTCATGAATTATTATTAATAATATCCCAATAAATCACCCAAATTTATTCATAACCTATTTAATAAATATATATACCAATGTTTTTGTAATATTTTTATAGTATTTGGTACTGAATATATTTCAAATTTTTTAACAAATATCTCTTCGTATTTTTCTCTTGGTTCAAAAATTTGTAATATTAAGAATCCATTTTTTTACATAAAATCATAAAATTTCTCAAAAATGATTTAAAATGATCTTCTAATTTCAAATTCAAGGAAAATAATTATTAAAAATGATTAATGGCTTTTCAATACTTTTTTAATTAGTTTTAATATTCATTTTTAGTGAAAAAAGGATTTCAAAAAATGGTGTATACTTTAAAAAGTGGGTTTCGATGAAAAAATGACATTGGTTGATGTTACACATGACATTATAGGTAAATGATTCAATTAGAAAATTCATATAATTTCTCTTAATTTTTTCTATTTTATGGAATGATGTTTATGAAATATATTTCACTTTCAATGGTTATATGTTTTTTAAACCCATTTCTTTTCACTGGTTAAGGTTCTGATTAAATAATTATGAATCCTACATATTTTCATAGGTTATGATATGATTAATGTTTTATGATACCTATTTCAATTCATATGTTATGATGTAATTATTTATATTCTTGGGTCACAAGTATGTATGATTTCATAATTTGTTATGTGGGACCAATATCTTTTTTTAATACATTAGGTAAATTTTAATATCTCATGTGATATACTAATATGGTCTTAGAAGTTATCCTTGACTACTAATATGGAAATGGTCTGAACCATGAATACCAAGATAGTGTGGGGTGTGATACAATACTACTAGATGGCCATGGGAGAGAACAATTACTACTAATATTGTTTAGGGAGTGAACCTACACTACTAAGACGGTGTAGGAAGTGATGCCTTGACTATAATGGAAATAATTTTATAGGATAATGTGTTTACCACAATTTCATGTGTTATCACTATGTTATACATTCATGCCAAATGTTCATTAATTCCTTGTAATTCATGTCATATTATCATCAATTTTATACTGCATGATTCATGTTTATGATCTTATGATATCTATGGTATGCTCTTATATTGTTTTGATCATGTTCTCATACACCTATACTCATTGTTATGCTTACATGTCACCCAGGTTTACATTTAATGAGAATCAGTGTCACCAATTTTTATGTTTACATTCCCACGTTATGAAGATATTTATTAAGTAATATGTGACTAAAAATGGTTCATGTCAATAATATCCTAATGGGAGGTAATGTAATTCCATAATGGAATGTATTTATGATTCAATGTTTTCAATGGCGCTAAACCAGTACAGTGTTTGGGTGTTTCTATTTATAATTTTTTATGTATTCCAAAAAAGTTATGTAATGTTGGTGAATGAAATTAGGGGGTCTCTATAATGGTATCCTAATTAATAAGGGGGTGTGGGTCCCTTTCGGATTGATGGACAAGTGTAAGACCAACTTTTTTAGTTGGATTAAATAAAAAATTTTCATTGAATAAATCAAATCCATCATACAATTGTTTTAAAAATATTCCTCATGAAAAAATAAATCATTTTTTCTTCACTACCATTACATACTCCTCTTTATTTCAATTCCTCAAATAATCAACCATAAGATTATCAGACAATAAAACATGAAAAACCATATCCACCTTTTTATATTATGTCAATTTACATATTAATGAATAGTATAATATGGTCATCAACAAATTTTCTAAAAAATATACATACTCTAAATACAATTGCAACACATTTTTATAAACTAGAACATATTTTCATTCATCAATTTTTGTTTCATCATCTATAATAACTTCTTCAATAATGAAAACCAATTTCAACATGTGGATATTCCACAAATTCAATTCAACAGAAGAACACCAAAACATAGAATTTCAATTACTTTCAAACATAATTTTTATCATAATTCTTTATTGAAAACAATTAGAACATAGATAATACCTTTATTCCATTTCATTTCTTCATATATTGTATATGGATTTTGTCGAGCTCTTGTTTATCCATGTCACTTGTTGTTTATGATTTATGATTATCACTATCCTATATATACACCTATTATATGTCTTTAAATTTGAAAATATTACTTTTATGGAATGGTTTCCCATCAATATATCGTTAATGACGTAATTATGGGTGTTATTAATGGGTTTTTATTTTATTATTAGGGCCCAACCATTCCCAAATGGTCATATCTGATTCCAGGGGACAGGATTCTTCATCAAGGAGTTTTGGATCACCCCTTGAGCGATGTGGTGAGTTCCCTCATGAGACTGTTCAAGTCGAAATTTTTTTTTTGTTCACAGATTTGTATTATATACCTTTTCATATTATTGGAGTAAATGTATTATAGATATAAGGACATCATAGCTCAAGTTTTTGGGGTAGTGGAGTTACTGGATTTATCTTCATTGTGTGGAACCTCCAATTACCATGGTGCATGAAGAGTTGTATCTTTTATTTGACCATAGATTTCAATTATTTACTTCTTTTTATGTGATTATTGTTATTTATGCATATATTTTCAAATAAACAAGAGTGATTTTGAGAAATTTTTACTTTTGAGGTAAAATATGGGAGGAATAAAAAGGATCATGATTTAGGAACACTATTAGTTTAATTTATGCATTAAAGTATCTAATATTCCCAATTTCACTTGACATTTTTGGTGTAACGAATATCTAATTATATGTACAAATCAGGAATAATAGGAATATGTTTAAAATTATTATGTATTAACACCTTCAAATTTTTTAATTTCAATATTTATTTCTCTTACATGTCTAAAAGTAATTTTATTAATTATATTAATAAATTTACAGTTTGAGAATATAATATTTTTATTTTTTGAGGATATTTATAATATTCTGTACATCATACCTCCTAAAAAATCTTCTATGAATTGAATAGTGGAATATACTAAGCTTGTCTCACAAAATTTTCCAATATTTCAGCATGTTTTATTAGAGATAGTTGTTTATAATTTCTAGTTTCTACCTCATGATTGTGATATATAAAATATACAATTTTTTAACCATTCATAGATGTTCTTGGAGAAGAATCCACCAGGACTTCATAGTGAAAAGAGTCCTAAATAGATCGTGGAGTGAAAATAAAATCTTGACTGTGTCTTCAATTTTCTCAAGAACACGTGGATTATGAGGTTGAATTTATCTAGCTGTATTTTGGAATGGATGAGAAGAAATTTTTGAAAATCTAATATTTTAAAAAAAATTAAACAAGGATGTCACATTGACCATCCTAATAATGTTCTCCAATCAACAGTTTTTTCTGGAGATCATGGTGGTGGTTAAGGGTTTTTTATAGTTAATCAAGAGTAAGGAAATCATTATGTTATAATGTATTCATCTCATTTAACCAAATTCGTACACCATTTGCACAAGATCATTAAAAAGATTATTTGTAGGAAAAAATCATTGTGAAGTGGTAACATTATCAAATAATTAAATTTCTTACATGTTTGATCCCGCGAACTATAAATAATTTTTTCCAAAGGTAATGTCAGTGGAGCATAATATTAATGTAATTATTTTCCTTAGTGGTACCCCTTTCATGGATAGGGTAGTAAAATTTAATATCTAGGGATTAAAATAATGGTATATGTGTACCATAGTAAATTAGAGATTTAACTAGTGGATTCATCATGGAATAAGGAAATAATTTATATCACTATAGAATGGGGTGGTAGTATTATATAATTACAGAATGATATAGTGTTGTAGAAATGGTATGGGAATCATGAACATTTTCATATGTTTATTTGGAACACTCCACATGGTATCCGAGTGGGATATTCATTAAATTTAGGCTTCTAGGATTATATCACTAATTTTCTAGCGGTGTGGCCCTACTCTCATTAAAATAAATATTCACATCCAAATAAGATTACGTTAGGTAGATACATAAATTTTTTTCTCTATATAGCTATGTTTATTCAAGATTAATCATATAAGAGTTCATCAACTATGAGATGTCTGGATTCAATTTCTTATTTAGTGGGTTTTTATTTTTCAATAGTAGTATATCCCATTCATTTTTTATTATATATTTATTATTTTTTTGGGTTTTATTTGGTGATATTTTTTATGGATATTTTTAATATAATAAATATCTTTGAAGAGAATAATAAAGTGCCCAAATTTCAATGTGGTGATTACTAACTTTATTTCTTATCAGAATTATTGATCCCTACATGTAATGATTAATCTATCAATATCTATATATATTGGATGATTAGTTGTATAGAAAATATAATTTTATATCACCAGATGGTTCAGTTCATTTATCTAGATAGAAACACTCATATATTCTAGGATGTGTGGGATCATAGATAAGGGAGTAAAGGATTTTTTGTTTTTGATATCCAAAATAATCTCATTCATGCTATCTGGTTTTCCCTTATTGTGGATTAGAAATGTTCATTTCATAAAATATGATTAGTATTTGATAAGTATCATGGGGTCTTCATAGATTTTTTATTTGAGTTACTATCAATGCGGAAGGTATATTTCCTTATAAACTATCTTCTATCTATGCGACCCATTTCACTTATATCCTACTAAACTTCTCATTCAAATATGATGAAGTTAATAACCTAGTTAATGTATCATATTATATACTGGTTTATTTAACATAGTATGTTTCCATTAGTTTTCTTCAATGATGGTTGATAGATTCCTTTGAATTAACACCAATTACACAAGTACTAATAAGGAAATTATCATGATTAAATACCTATCTTCCAAAATTTATGTTCTATTTTTTTCAAAATAAAGGATCATAATAGTTTTCAAATAATGGAATATGATCTGGAGACTACAATTTTATTTTTCTGGAGGTTGATATCCCTAAGACCCCTTTTAATAGATGTTTTGGATAATATGAGTATTTGGCTAGGATGTTTTCCCTTAACATCACATTCGGAATTTCTTCATTCTATTTCCATAACATCCTTCTATAATCAACGTTTATGGAAGAGCATATAACAATTTAATTGTTGATTTAGAGACCCTAAAAGAGAATTTAATACATGAAAAACTCTCAAAATACATCTTCATGATCTAGAAATTGAGATTCATTGATCATGTGATATTTTAAAATGGTGTATTAGTAGAATTTAGGTATATTTATGAATTTATTTCAAAGGATAATCCAAGGATTGCGTTTGGGATTTGTAGTTTCACTAATTTACCATGTATTAAATAAATTTCATACATTAATTCCCTATGTTGGATTTTATATTGAAAAAAATTATTCAAAATGGGTTATATTTTATCTGTGAAAAATAGACAAAGGTCTTTTGTTGAGTGGGATAAGAGGTGGAATTTGGATGTAAGGCTAATTCACCATGATCTCAGCTAAATTAATGCACCTTCTTTTGATGCTTCATATTCTATATTATGGTGTATAATCATGTATATTGATCATATGGAAGTTTATGGTTCTCTCTATCAATTCCCTCAATAGAAGAATAACCCTAGTAACGACCTTTAGTTAGTTTTTGAGATGTATGTGATAAAACATTTGGTTCCACTATAATTTTTGGTATAAGTGTATAGTGTATTCAAAACCCAAGAGTGTCATAGATATTTTCACAGTGATGGATGAAAACTATTTAAAATTTTACTAGGTGGAGAACTTTTCAAAATTTAAATTTGACATACCTTATACACATAACTAGGATAATCTGCTACCCAATGCTTTTTGAAGGAAACTATTTTTTTGGTTTGTAAGAGAATCTATGGAAACAAGTTCCACAAGTATTTACCATTTAATCATTTTCATTTTTTTATTTTTATCCAACTTGGAAAACCCATTTATATTTCTTTTTTACATCTATTATATAAAAAATGTAATTTCTATAAATTTTTCTTTTTCATGATATTTAATTTATTTCTAAAGATAAGAAAGAATGTTACCTTTTTAATCCAATAAAATATATAATTTTTAGCAGGATAAATAGGTTTTCTCAAATCGTTTATATTATAGCTAACATGAAAAGGTAATTTTCATCTCATGAGCATGTCGGCTTTTATATAAACAATTTTATATAAAATTTAAATTTTTTCGAATTATCTATATATATTCATTTGGGATTACTGAATCTCCCTAATAAAAACAATTTTCTCTTGCCAAAAATCCCAAACACTTGTTTATTTGATATGTTATATTCCTTTCTAATATTTTGATCATTATAAATTCTCATGATTCATTAGCCTCATTTTTGTGCAATCTATTTTTTAGTCTTTGAAGCAATATTAAATGATCTATCATATATTTCATTTATTAATTGTAGAAGTACAGAAATCTTGTTTTAATATATTTTTTAGACTCAAATTTCAAATTATCATACTCATAAACCCTCATGTTTCATCAATGTCAAAATTTGATTATCAAATATAGATGTTATCATGTAAAATATAAAACCACCATATTCATATAAATTATTTATGAATTTTTTTATGTGAAAGGTGTGTGAATTTCATAGTATCATATTATTATATGTTATAAAATATATTTCTACATTATATCATAATTTTTTCATGTTTATACTATATAGAAAAATATTTTCAAATATTTGTTCCATAGATTTTTATACTATATAACAACTTAAATTTTTTCATTGATTCTCTAAATGTTTATTATATTGATGATGTTGGTGAATCATATGTTGCTTATGAATACACTTCCATGTGTATGGATAAATTGAAATTAGTGGTATACGTTTATTATTGAGTTATTAATATTAAAATGAAATATATACATCCATTGAAATTTTAACATAGTTCAATATAAATTATCATATTGGTAGTGTATTTTAATATCAACACTTTTCTTCTTATTTTAGATTATTATTATCGTAAAAAATCATATATTTAATATGCCATCAACATATAATTATATAATGTCAATATAATGTTGAATTGTAGGTGAATATAGAATATCAACTATTATTTGGTTATATTATATATATATATTTATATTTTGATAGAATATAAAAACATTTAGCCAATGGTAAAAGTATACTTTTTTTCAATTACTTACATTCATTTATATTTAGGATTTAGAAAACACGTTTAAACATATATTCAATTATTTATAAAAATTAATAATTATAATCTTGAATAAATATATTTTCATTTTAATTTCAAAATTTTGGTGCATTGAAAATTTTAAATCTTGGATATAAATTTACTTTTTTTCTATTTGATTATAATATAATCATTCCACTATATAAATTTAAATATATTTAGTTTTTATATTTTTTATTTATAATAATTATTGAATTTGAATAACAACACTTCAAATAATTGAATAATATGAGGAAGGAGATGATTCCTTCATTGAATTTCATAAATGTAATTTTCCAAACAATGACATGTTTTTCTTTTAATGATTGAAATTTTTTAAATACGATAATGTTGAAAAGTAGAGACATCAATGATCCTTTAATTTTTTGTTTTCTTAATCCGATTTATAGCACATGGGATTTAGCATTGTAAAAATAGGTAGAATTTCATATCTATTGATAATGATGGTTTGTAAAATTATATCTATGATAAAATTGATTAAATGATTCATAATATTTAAGTAGAGGAAATCGAGAAAGAATAAAGAAGTGAGAGTTTATATAGAGAATATCAAAAAAACTATTATATTCACATTTTATAGAATTATTGATTTTGTCAATGGTGTAATGATTGTTTAACATGAAGAAGAAACCCATATGGGGTGATTGTAGTTTTAAATCGTTCTTATAATTGTTGAATTACAGTCTTCATAGAGCAAATGATGTTTTCAATTCAAATTATAACTAGAAGAATATAATATTCCTTATGGGTCAATGGTATAGAAAAATACATGCATGTATGAATGTGAAGGTGCTATATAGGAAGAAATATGAATTTCTTTCAAGGTGTACTAAATTTGTGACATTATTATTTATGATGATATAAAAAACATGTCAATTTAGCAGTTATATACAATCCTACAAATACATTAATGGTATATTCCAATAACACCTCATTTAAAACATTTGTTTTGAAATTAACATGATGTAAAAAAGTTAAGATTACATGAATATAAATAAATATGTGGTTGAATTTTACATCATCTATATGATTATCTATGGTGGAAAAAATCGATCAGTAGTTTCGATATTCAAAAACAATGATAGAAATCTCATACATGGAATATTCTTGTATAGAATGAACATATATCAAATCCATTACAGTATAAATAGTGCTTTGCCTATTTTATTGGTAATTTACAACTTATATCTAATGTTTTTTATTATCCAAAAATATATCAAGTTGAGTTTAATGATTTATATACCATAACATTTTTAATATGATATTGAAGATTTCTTTTCACCATTAATTGATGATTTGAATGTTTTATATGATGATTGAAATATTGTGTATGAATTTTATAAATTGAAATATTTTCAATATAATGAAGTGATATGTTCCTTACAAATAAAATCCAAAAATATGGAAATTTGAATGTAGAAATTGTTAAGAGGGATAAAAATTATCCAATTTGTGAATAACATACGTCATATTAACAACTACATAATGGGTGGAAAATACTATACATGTGTCATCAATTTTTTATCTATATGGATCAGTATTATAGAAGATTAAAAAGGAATTCTACAGATCAAATGATTATTATATTTCTTTGAAACCTTTATCCAATGATCACTATTTTCAAAGGGTGAAAATCATTGATATTATATTTCAAAAGACACATAAATAATTCAATGATATATTTTTTTGAAAGAAAAAATAAATATATTTTGAGGTTCCATATTGGAGATGTAATGATTTCAATCATAACATTGAATTCAAGAATGTGGAGAACAATATATATGACATCTTCATAGAGATATTAAACTCTAAAAGAATGTATAAGATGCATTGAATGTAATATTGGAATTACTCTCAAAGGGAATATGTTTCGAGTTTTCTACCACTCTATATATAAGGTGATCATTCCTTCCCTCCTCTTATAATACATTATTTGTGATGAATAAAATTAACCTTTTTCTGTTTCTTTATGATATAGATTCTCCATCGGGTTATTCATCAAATGAAAATAAATTATTTAAAAGATTTGATGTTAATAGATCTGAAATCTAATGGTTATCAAATCATGATTCAATGGCTCCTACCGGTAACATTCTTTGTATACTAGTCCTTATTGTGAAAATAAATATCATCAATGTGTGTTATTTTATAAATCAAATATCTAATAAGGTGATTATTATGAGTGATTTGTAAATTTAATAAAACAAAGTTGTTTCTAAACTATTTCTATTGGAAATTTATTTTCTTCTATATTTT
The DNA here is from genome assembly GCA_963277665.1 of Viscum album. Taxonomy (NCBI): domain Eukaryota; kingdom Viridiplantae; phylum Streptophyta; class Magnoliopsida; order Santalales; family Viscaceae; genus Viscum; species Viscum album. The sequence continues at coordinate 1,165,875,969 of OY728133.1, read as the reverse complement.
TTGGCATATCATGATGCATTTAATATATCATTTCATTTAATAAATAAATCATTGAGGAGTATTACATCTATTATAGATTTATTTTTTTAATGGTATATAAAGATATTTAAGGGGTACATTAAGAATAAATATCAACCTATAGCTTCCATTGTTGAGAAGTATATTTATTAGAATGTTTTAGTGTTTTTTACAAGATATAAGTCTATATTGGAGCACATCGGTTTGGATAAATATCTCATTAAATGATATAACTATGGTGGAAAGAGGACCCATGGGCTTAAATTCAAATCATTAATAATTGAACAGATAATGAGGGTATATTTATAAAACAATAATAAAATAGATCATGCACATACATAAAAAAATTTCATAAAATATGTTAAAAAATGTTTTCCAAATAATAATGATATGTGGATTTTGAATGAAATTTAAAAATCATTTTCCATGGTTTATATAGACTATTTTAGGTATATTAGTTTCATCATAAACATTATGACATTAGACGTCCGCCCATGTTAAAATTTGATAACATGGCCTGGGTATGTTATTAATTGATATACATTTCATAAAAAAATATGATGATAAAAATTGTAGTTTATAAAAGTGGTGTACTATTGTTCACAAAAAAATGTATTTTTTGAGTTCAAAATAAAAACCCCAAATGAAAAATTATGTGTATATTATGGAGTCATTAATGATATAATGGAGGTTGATTACATTAAATATCAATTTCAGGTTTTTAACTACAAATGGTGTATCTGTAACAACAATTTCAGACATGATAAAGTTCAAATAACACTAGTTAATTTTGATATAGTGGAATTTGTAGTTCATCATTTTATAATGGAAATGAATGATGATCTTTTTTTGAATATTATTGATAAATATAATATTTTTTAGTTTATTTTTTCAAATGAAAATATTTTTATGTTTATGATGATAAACTTGTGGAAGATGTTGATTTATATGATATCCCAACATCCATCGAATTATTAACAGAAAATATTGCTAAGAACATTATAGACTAGTTTTCTTCCAGAAATAACTATAACGAAAAAACAATTTGGGAATACAATATTTTTTTACATTTCTATTGTTACAGGTAAAATATTTTTATTTCTCATTTAATTTTTTAAATTTCATAAAATTTTAGATATTGTAATTTTATTTTTATTACTAAATCACATACTATAACTAATCGGTTAACTTTTATAGAAAATTTTAATTGTTTTGTTCGTTTTAAAAATTTTATCCTTACTTAACTTATATATTAATTTTTTTATTGAAAAAAAAAATATTTTTAAAAAAATATGTTAAATAAAATCAAAAACATTGTATAAGATAATATAAAAAAAATTACATTAGGGGTAAAAAATCAATTATTATGTTGGATAATTTTTATTATTAATGCATAATTTTATGATATATTTTCAGTAGTTTATATGTCATTTCATATCTCTATATTTTTGTTTTCATTTTAGTTACTATAAAAAATATTCATAAAAATGTTTTTGTATTAGTTAAAATTAATTTTTTGTGTGATAATTTTTCATTATTTATTTATATTTTTATGCAAATACATGATTATATAAATTTTTTAGAAACTTTTTCATTCTTTTATATATGGTATAATGATATATGAATAAAATAATCCACCATAAACATCTAGATATTGTTAAACAAGTTAATATTGTGAGTAACATACACATGATCTTGTTTATAATCATCATCCATATATGAAAGAGACAAATACTTCACTAGGGCAAGAGAAGAGTTTGAGGGTTCGTAAACGTGGCACCACCCGTTTTGAAAAATTATTAGTTCTTTGAAGCCATTAGAAGAGGATACAATACTAATTTGATGATAATGATATTCCAAGATATCCAAATTAAAAATATTTCAAAAAATATATAGCATTTGAAGGTAAAATAAAGGTTTGTTTATTGTTTGGTGATTTGAGAGGTCCTAAAAGATAGATACTATGTCACTTGTGGGAGACAATTTGGGTATGTACTTTTGTTATTTTTGAAATTATCATTTTTTTCATATATGTTTTCCAAAAATTTATAAGATAAAATATGATATAACTGATATTAGTTTAGTTAGGATGAAATGTTTATCATTCGACGGTAGGAGATATGGTGATTTTAAATCAACTCACACATCATATTTTATTTTTGGGAATATTGGGAATCATAATCCATGTGATATATAACAATTTTTGGATTAAAATAAATGGATTAATTATTTTCAATTAAGATGAATATAGGATTTTTTGTATATGAAATGATGCCTTTTATAATTTGTTAAATCATCTTATTACTGATTACTTTATTCAAAATTAAATTTTGTGAATGAGATGTTATCCTGAGATCCAATATATAAATGTATGCCATCATACATTATCTTGGGGAGGGTTTATGTTATTAGAAGAAAAAATGATAGGTAAAATATTTCCAATATTAAGTGTTGAGTCTTCAGGCTCTATACAGGTTTTCCATCATATAACCCCCAATAGAGATGAAAAATGGAAGAGGAAACAATTTAGAAAAGGGAAAATATATTATGTAATGGTTGATGGTTATACCTGAGAGGATTTTAAGATGATAAATAAATTTATTTATTTATGATAAATTAATTCCTTATACAATGTAATTAATTGCATATTATTTAATATATTTCACAGAGGATTACCTTATGGAGGAGATCCAAAATGTGGACTTTATAGATGAGGGTCTGAAGAATATTTTAGCTACAACACTAGGATCGACCGAACACTCATTTCTTGTACGAGGATACCAGGTAGGTGTATTAGTAAAATAGAATTTCCATATACTGATGCATTATAAATAGATGACATTTATATAAAATATTCTATGGATATGATGTTCATAATATCCATGTGATATTAGAGGATCAGGGTTTTGGTATAGTCATTATTTGTATACATGAATAGAGAGTTTCAGATTACTAATCCCACTCTTCCTCTTCCAGAAAATCCAACTCCTCATCATAAAAAATATCACACTCAATGTTATCATACTCACACAATTCCTCCTAAAAACCCCAATCATTTTCATAATTCAACACCTCACTTATCCATTTTCCATACTATTCTGTGTTATATTTAAATGATCCCCGACATCATATCCTTGCATATTGGTTGATATTTTTATTTTCGACACCACTCATAATCAATTAATAGAAATTGAATATCATAGGGTCACATTACATGATATTATAAATAGATGATCAATATTACCAATACATACATATGTTGTGAGTATAGTTAGACAATGTGTTATTACCTTATTAATATTGCAATCTATTATTGTTTGACATATTACTATAGAGCTATATCTATATTTTATATTTTATTTCATCTTTCTGTTATTTTTTTTTATTTTAATGTTTAATAATTTGTTCATTTTTATTACCAGAATGTATTAACAGTAGGGAAATATTTTATAGGAATAATAAAATAAAATGTGTCATGACATTTGATAAATATTCAACAAGTCTTGATACATATTGAAATTATTTGAATTTTTTATTGGATGTATATAGAATTCTGAATGAATATAGAATTTTAGAGAATGAAAGGACTATAATGCTTTTGAAAAATTTTATAATGGAGCTTATAACTAGTGGATACATGGGAATCAACATGATGAATAATTTTTACATTTTAATCGATTAATAAAATTATTCCATTAGATTAATTTTTTAGAATATTATATATATTATTGTTTTTTATTATATTTATTTATAAAATTTGTAATGAGAATGAAAATAAATAATTATAAGGATTTATGGAACAAAATTTAATTTCACCTTTAGAGAGGATTATGACTGATGGAGAAGGAACAAATTTCACTACCAAGAGATTTCAAAAGTATGTAATTTTTTTGTTCTAGATGATTATTTATCTTCAATAGTATGAAAAATATATATCAAAAAGTCAAATATATAATAACATAATAGAAATTAACTTCAAATTTTCTTTGAAATCATGGGAGAATGGATATTGTGTGTTTTTTTCAAATGGAGAAGAAAATTATTTTTTTCTATATCGATGGAAAAGGGGTAGAAATTTTTATTAATGTATTTGAAATGATGGTTCAGATTTTATTAATACATATTTATACTATAAAAATAGATAAATTAATTTTATTGATATTATTTTCAAACATGGGATACAATTTAATTACAGATACCAAAAGAAAGAAGAGTTCTATGAAAAGATATTTTAACGAAAATCTGAATTTTCTATCACAATTTAAAAAATTTGGATATATTAATTAAAAATGTTATTTTTATAGAAGACATATTTTGAACAGAATTTTCAAAAAAAAAGGAATTCATAATGGATTGTGGGAAGTATTTTTAATGTTTTATGTATGAAATATTTAAATTAAAATAGTTTTGAACTTTTACAAGCTTAGATTTCTCAATACACATTTCGTTAACAATTCATTAATTTTTTTGAGAGTACATTTTAAATTTATTCCATCTAATTTAAATATATTTTATTATTTTCTTCCATATAGATCATAACTGATCTGACCCATAAAATTTTTTTATGGGAATCATTTCATAGTTTTTATAGGATTTTAAATTTTTTGGATATAAATTATAATCTTGAATTTTATAACTATCATTGCGTGGAATTTTTTATTGGAAAGTTTTCATGAAATTTTTATGATTTTATTCTACTCTTGATTTTTCATGAGAGTCGGAATCCAATGGAAATAATTTAAAAAATTCACATTGGTTATATTATTTTTGAAATGAAAAATTACAACCATAATTTATTTACAACATCTTTTTTATTAATGAACATTAAAAACATATTTACAACATCACCTAAAATATCATCTCTTTCCAAATGATAATAAAAACCAAAAATATTAATGGGAAAATGAATGTTTTTTCATTATAAGATGATTTTTTCCTAATTGGATTATTTACCAAGATTCACTTATATATTATTATTAAGAGTGATCAGGTTATTTCATATTTCATTAATGATACATATTTTTTGGATTATTTAAGTTATCATAAAGAATAAAAAATATTAATTATAGCATATTTTAGATTTATAAATTATAGGGAGACCTCAAAATATTACCCACATTTTGAATATAGTGAAATGTTTGCTGGATGATTTGTTATTCCAATGGTTTTTATACAAGAGTTGGAAAATGTTATGTACCTATTCGATTAGCGATTTAAAACTAGGGAAAAAAAGGTTCCATACATAGAATGTAATTATACGATAACATCATAGATTTACAGAAATTTTGAAGCTTCATTTTATTCCTATATGATAGTGGGATGAGATTGTATGTAATTCATGATCAGTTTTACTTAATGTTTGGGTGGAAACTATTTTATATCAGTATATATTCTTTGGTATAATAAATCACCACATTCCCTTTTTATAGGTAGTTATGGAAAGTATTGGATCATTGAGACCAATTCCACAATGAGATCATTATGTTTCCAAACATCCAATAAAATATTATTTCTAATCGAGAAATACAATTCATCTATATTTTGGGAAGAATCGTCCATATTTTATTGGTCCTTATAAAATGTTAAGCTTAATGTATTACAATGAAATGGTTGATCATAAATAGTAGGAAATCTCGATTTCATGAATATGATTCTAGTATTCATGCATGAATTAGGTACATCTCAATGGAAGCATCAATCCTTAGTATGGGTTCTATACAACAATTTATATAAATAATTTGTCACACTGGTTCCATAAGAGGATCTATATGTAATATCATGTCGATCAACACTCTATTGGTAGAGTGGGGTGAAAAATCATTGTCTGTGTAGTTTATCAATTATGAGATGATATGGAATGGTAAAATGATAAAATTATAATGAATACTACTCATATATTTTTACAAATATTAGATAGATCATTTTTTTCTCCCATTATAGTTCATGGTTGTTCATTGATTGTCTCTTAGGGTACCTCCTTGCTTGAGAAATTATTACATGTGAATTTATAGAAAGCTGATTCCACTTTATAACATGTTTTCTTTATGGAGTATGATCTTAAGAGTTTTTCATGCCAACATAATTTTCCACCTAATATGATTCCAATTAATGATTTTTCCATGTATCCTAGCTAATTAAAATACATTCAAATATATTCTATGAAATTGAGTGGGAGGATTATCTAGATCACAATTCCACCATTATTGATAATCTAGTTTAGACTCTTGATTATCATAAAAATGTATTGTATGTTAAATTGATTCCTATAATATAACAATCCCTAACATAAAAATATATAATTATAATATTTATTGAAATTTCATCACTATTCTTCATTTGAGGATCCATTCAGTTTAGTGTTTTATAGAATTTGGAAAAATATTAAATATAAAACCCTTACAAAACAAAGTGGAAACTTCCACTAAAAATCTAATTTATAGAAGAACATTATTCTTATAATTAAAATATTGTTTGGTTCAAAAAAATATTTATTAATGATAAATCCTTATAGTGGAATGATATACCTTTCTATAGTTTCTTCTGACCCATTAGTCTTTTGAAAATCCTTTTAATAATTTTTATAAGAATAAATAACTCAAAAAGGATTACAGAAATATAGTAACCCGTTACTTTATTTTTAATTTCATTAAATCCCATAGAATAATTTTTCATTAATAAAATTAATCATGATATAAAATAGTCAAATACATAGTCAAAAAATAAAAATTAATTCCATTATATTTTAAAAAACATATCATATATATGAATAATGTTAATATCATAATAATGGGGTTATTTTGTAAAACATTATCCCCTATTGAAATATTGCTTTTGACTACATAATTTGAATTGTTAAAAGAGAAATAATATTTTTTTAAAACATAACTACAAGAAACGAAATGAAATCAATGAAAAATATATTAAAAATAATGAATATATATATATATATATTCTTTGGGATATCAACAGCCAATAAACCTTACAATTACCTTTATAAGAATTCTTATAATTTTAATAACCCACATGGAAACCTTACATATATTTCACAGAGAAATTAAATATCACCCAATGTATTTGAGAGCTATATCAATGATTACATTCACCATAAATAATGAATAAGTCTATAAAATATATAAAAATTATAGAATAATTAATTTAATTCGTAAAATCTTATTAAATATTGGGTTTCACACATATTCAGAATGACTATCTTGTCATATTTTAAAAAATGAAGTAAAAAACTAAATATATTTGAAAACACATTAAAAATAAATTCTGAAAGAATTATAAATAGGATATTATTATTTAAAATATATATATATTATAGGATTCATATTAATGAAGCATGGTCATGGTGATAATAAATCATTCTCAATCTCAATACATTAATAAATTTCTTTTTGTAACTTTGTAAAAAAAATTAATAAGTGAACTATATGGAAAATTATAAAAAAATTCTATTTTAAAACCATTATACATAAATAAAAAATTATTTTAATTTAAATGATAAAAATTATTTAAGGACATATATAATAATTATTGTAATTTCTCAAAGAACATTATTTTTTAAGAGAAGGGGGTTTAAAATATTTAAAATGGAAAATTAAGGAAAAATCCCTTATATCAGGTTCGACTCACCATGTATATAAATTAATCCCTATATGATATTACATTAGACTTTTAAATTCATAATTTTTTGTTGAGTTTTTTCTATTATAATTATAACTTTTATTTCATTTATTTCTATTTATTATATAGTTACTGAATTTATTATGTTCACGGTGGACATTTGGTTTATAGTCCCAAAATAACGTTGTTTGGTTGACCCTGGTAAAATGAGTAATTTAACCATCATCTCTAGAACATTAATAAATAAAAAATTTAATTTTTTTATATTCAATTTTTTTTAAATTCATCCATATGAGGTGATAATGAAAAATTAATTTCATTTTTAAAAGAGATTGTAATAAATATGTACACATAGAATCGACCAACATTTTTCCTTATGGGTGGAAAATAATTATTCACCATAATATTCATATTTTCCATAATTTTAATTATTTTCTAAATATAATATTTATTCATGATTTGTTTCGTTATTATTATCAATATTGGAAATTAATGGAAAACATATCACATCTCCCCATGGATGTGGTATTTCACATTTACATGTGATAAATGATTTCTTATTTTAATAGATTGAATGGGTAAGAAGTTAAGTATAATGTTATCTTCATAGAATCATATTAAGGTAATAATAATATATAATAAAAATTAATTACATATTTAAAACCATTTGTGTGAGGTTGGAGGAATGAAAAACACATCACTTTATAGAGGTGGTATTAGACACATAAACATGAGGGTTGATTTCAATGGCCATAATATGAAAAGGGAGGTGAAAATGCTTGTACCATAATAATCAAAATAATTTTATTTTCATATATAGAAAATATTTATTTAAAAATTAATTCATTTTTAAATAATATTTGAAAGATGTAGAATAAAAAAACATGGAACACACAGATAAAAAATATACATTGTACTAGTAAAGAAATTGGTGTATTACACATTAATACTTTTTAGAATGGAATTAAGGTTAATGTAAATCCTCAATGAGATGGTGATGAACGCTATAAAGGTGTTTTGATTGGGATTGGGCATGATAAATGGATAAAAATGTGTGATTGAAATAATATAAGAGATAGACATATATAAGAGAGATGATTGAAAAACATGCAAATACAATAAATATTAACATATAATATGTCTATATCTCATGAAAAAAACCTATAAAATAAATTATATTTTATTATAAGGATTACCTAAAATAAATATGATAAAAAATATATTTTATTTATATTTAGGGTAAATTTAAGACCATCTATTTTTTGTTCAACCTCCGGATTGACCCATTTTATCCTCATCCATTATATGTCATTTTCCTCTTTTTAAAAAGGCATAACATAATTTAATATTTCAAGAGGGAAAATAAATAAAATATTATAGATATGATTTAAAAAATCACATACACTTGAGTTAAAATGATATTTTATTAATTTTATAATGTATAAATATTTATGAAACATTAAATACTAGTTAATGTCATTTTCAAGATTATTCATATATCAGTACATTAATGTCCTCATCATACTAATTTAATTCAAATATGAAATTTTTTAACATCAATTATATTTTATAATTATCAATCAAATTTATTTCTCTGTATAAGTTCTCAAAAATATATTACATTTTATCTTTTAAAATAATTTATTTAAATTTTTTCATTATAAATATTCACTCCTCTGGCATTGTGTATGCAATAAAAAAATTTATTATCGCAAAAAATATAAGATAAATTACTATACTAAGAAATTATTTATATTTAAAATGACCATTTATAATCATTAATTTAATATATATTTTCCCAATTATAACAAAATAGTGTTATTAAACGATATATAGTGAAAAATTATAATTTTAAAACATATAAAATAATATAAAGGTCATAATTAATGTCATATTTCTAAAAAATGTCAAATTTTCAGTCGAAGGATATTTCTGTTATAATTAAACCCATTAAATGAAATGAAGTAACATGTTCAGTTAATTTTGAGATCTCGTATGATAATATTAAGCTAAATTAACTTATTATTTCCATCACGATATCGATAATCTTCTACAATTGTAAATTTTCATTATTACATAATATGAAATAAATGTATTGATAAAATATAAAAAAATTAAAAAAAATATGAAATAAAAGTTTAAATAGCCAATATATTGATATTTTATAAATTATTTTTAATACATGGTCACAAAATATAATGAAACATAGTTTTTATAAAATGAAGTTTTTAAGGATAAAATAAATTTCTATATCACATTATTAAATTACTGGAAGAGATAGTTTTGAAAAAATATTCATTTTTCACTATTAAATAAAAAATAATAAATTTAAGAATAAAAACACTTCCTAATTCGTGTATTAAATGATAAAATCAAAAATTATATCAAGATATTTAAATAAAATATCTTAAAATGGAAGAAAATAATTATAATATCATTAAATATAATTCCATGAAAACAATTTTTTTAAGAGAATGTAGTACCGAAGAATAAAATGGATTGATTCGTGTTCCCTTCCATGTACCCATAGTTAAATTAATATTAACTATTTTATTTGGATATGAAATATATTAATTTTAATATATTAATTTATCACGAATTCTTAATTAAACATGTTTTGATAAGCACATATTCCAAAAAATATAGACAGTTTTATGAAAAATATATTTTTACCTCAAAAAGTAGTTTTATTCATTACCATTCCATTGAAAACAAATATATAATTAATTATTAATTTATTAAGGAAAAATAGTATATAAATTTTGTACAATTTATTTCCTATTTAAACGTGACAGACCAATGATTGTGGCATAATATAAAAAATTAATTAATAATATTTTTAAATTACATCATAGTTTTCATAGGTTTAGTATTTCATATACCACACCTTATAGATTGAATTTTTTTAAAGAAGAAATTTATAAAATATTGGGGTGTTACGTTCTATACGCATATATAAATTAATTCTTAATTTTTTTTGTCTCATTACACATAATAATGGGATAAATATTCTAAATAATATCAATGTAGTGAAAAAAAATATACCATCATGAAAGAAATTTTTCATAATATGTAAATATAATATTATTGAAAAACGACATCAGAAAATGTAATACTAAAAAATCCTTTTGAAAAGGTGATAAGGTACATATGAATGTAGTCTAGAATAATACATAATAAGGTTTCTTCATTCGAATGTAATATTTAGGAAGTAGAAAAATGGACACATATGAGGGAAAATATAATCTAAGGATTAATTGAGAGTGATAGAGAATATGATTATTAGATTATTAATAACCAAAAACCATAAATTGTAAAGGATTAAATAAGAAATTAAATTCATTAGAAATGAATATAAAATGATTAATTTTTTCATTCAATATATTTTAGAGTGAAGGAATCCTTTTATTATCATGAATGAGGACCTAAGAAATTATAGTAACATGATATTTTTCCATTATTTAAGAAAAATTTCATCATATGCTCATGAATTGATCAATCTCTACTTTAATGTCATCTCTTAATCCATGAAGTAAATATTGAATTTGAAAATCACATGAATAAATCAATAAATTATCTTTTCACATATTATAAGATCTGAAATTGATAACAAGGTATTTTACTATCTTTTTACTTTGAGAATTCAAAAATAATTATCACATGATATGATAATATCTAATATGATAATATTCGATAAGAATATGAATTAAAATTAATAAATAAATAAAATAATCTTTATAGCCTAAACTATAACACCAAATGATCAACATAATGCATTCAAAAAATTAATAACCTTAAAAATCATGATTATATGATTGAATATGTTGAAATCCAAAAAAATAAAAAGATTTGATCATATAAAATTCCAACATAGACATAAAATTTATCTATAAATAACATCAATGAATACTAAATTCACAAATTAAAAATATGTATTCTTTAATCATATAATCATAAAATAATTATAATTTATTCCATAAATAATCTCAATCACCATGGAGCCTTAATAAAATAACATATTATTCCTAAATATAATTCTATCATTATTCTTAATATAACCTCCCATCTTAGATAAACATATATTGACTTTGGTTAATATTATAATTTTCTCAATATATTTGATTTCAAAAATATGTTTTGTTACTATATAAATTTTCCATCATGATGTTCTATATATTATTAATCATATTTTTCCAATATTAAATAACCCTTATATGCCAATTAATGATAATTTACTCTCCATTAAAGATCTACATAAACATTAAAGTTATCAAAAACATTAAAAATATGTCCACATAAATGAAAACTTATTCTTCCTCAAATAACTATTTCACTAAAATAAAATTTAGACAGTGGAGTTACATATATGTGAAAGGATTATGAAATGTCAATAAATGTATTTCAATGAAGAGGAAAAATGGTTTCATATGAATTTATAAATATTGTTTCAACAGTAACTCATCTTGGGATTGATATTCCATTATTTTGTTATGCATGGAATGATTTTTATGTATATTAATTATTTAAAAATAAATTGATTCTTTTGGTGAGTTGGTAAATCATACATATACAACCCATAATATAGATTATGGATTGAAATATTTGTTGGAATAAATAGAAGGATTGTTCTAATGACATCAATTAGTACCCGAATTAGTCAATTGAGTTTTTCAGAATACATGAATATGTTATATTATGATACATATTGTTCAATTTGATTGTTATAATTACTATTTATCTATATATATCCCATTATTTTTAAAAGTTTCATATTATTTTTATATTTAATTTAAAATATTATGATATTTTTTAAAATATATTTCCATTTATTCTATTCATTTGTTTATGTTCATTGTTTTAAAAACTTTTATCCATTTTATAAAACCAAAATAATTTTTGAAATATTTTAATTTAATATTTGTCAATATAATATTTTTCTAATTCATATTAATGGTTTTGATGTTGATATAATTTTTATAGATTAATAGTGGTATCTCTTTGGGTATTATCCACACATATTCTATATACCCTTTGGTATATAAATACATGGTTTATAAGAAAAAATGTTAAGGAATATGTGATGTGAAGATTTGTGACAATTCAAGATTTTTTCCCCTTCTATGTTCATGACACGGTAGAGATCATGGATTTCTAGGAGTGTTAGGTTTATATATAGCCATTTGAGTTCCTCATTGGTTTTGTTATAAATTTTTTCTTCCAATTTTCCTTATATATTTTAGATTATTTTATATATGGATGTTTTCTATCTTTTAAATATCCTAATGTGTTGTTGTCTATGAGTTGTGGTTATATTAATATTGATTATTTTTAGATTAAATATATTCATATATAAAAAACTTATATTGATGATGTGGGATTCCAATATCTGGATGTTCTATGGTATAATTCATGGTATAAGTTCTGTGCCATTTAATTTGATAATGAGGTTGAAAAAATAACAATTGGTCACATTGGAATCTCTAAAACCAGTATCCATCCCGACATGATTTAGAACACACCTCATGATATATGAGGGGTTGGCTCATGTGATAGGTCAGGTCTACCAATGGTATTTTGTCATATTGTTTGAGGGAGTAATATATAGAAATATTAAAATAAAACTGGAGAAGACATCTGCCATTATAATATAAAATGACTTGGATCAAGAATTAAGAGATCATATACATGTCCCTCTAGTTGACATAATAGGTAATTTCTTCGATGATGATATGGGTGTGAATCTAAATGGAATTTCACATAATTCATATAACTTGATGGATTGTAAATAAACAAACAAAATTAATTGAATGAAGAATAATATATTGTATATGTTATTTATAAATTTATATAGTTGATAAAATTGGACATGAATAATTGTATGTTTAGGTTTCATGGTGAACAATCTCTAATTTTTTATAAAATTACAAATAATTGGTCTCATAATTGGAAGATATTCATGTAGATTAGTATACGATGATATTAAAGTTTATTCATTGTGAAATTAAATATTTCCTTATATAATTACAATATATTAATATTTAATATATAATATAAAAATAATTCCAATGAAAATTATATTTGAAAATTTAGGATTGTAAAAAAATTATTTTATAATGAATAAGAAGATGAGTTTTAATTCCAAATAAAAACATATTTTAGTGAATCTAGTTGTTGTAACACAAGTAAAATATGAAAAATATTACGAACAATGAGTAATTAGGTTAATGAAATTTGATCATGAAGGCTAAATTCCACTATATTGTTACAAAAATACTATAAACCAAGACAAATATTGAACGTGACCTCATGTATATTAATCAATCAAGAAAATCTAGAAAATAGTTTTCAATCATAAAATAGAACAATTTATAGAATTATCATCCAACAAGTTGAACTATCCAAGCATTATTTTCACTGTAATATGAATTTTTATAGATATTAAGACATACATATATTAAAAATAAAAATTTAATTCATATTAGGAAAAAATCATATTTTATAAAGGTATAATCATTTATAAATTAAAAAATTAGTGAAATAAAAAACCATAAATCCTCATATAGTATCCTTTAACATCAAAATATCCATATAAATATATTATTATTTATGGATTACATCTAAAAATGAATAATTTCATTTACTCACCTATGGTCCTGAAAAATGTCAAAGTATACACCAATATTTACAAAAATATTTTTTTATAAATAATGTTATTGAAATTCGAAAAATGAATCTATTGTATTCCCAGCTTTTATGTAAATCCAAAATTTGATTCCAATTTCCCCAATCAAAAACCAATACAAATTTCACCAACAATAATATCATATCATTTTAAAGAAATTATTTTTCCTAAAATAGATTATGAAAAATATTTCAACTAAAATTGATTTTACTAAAGAAAACAAATATAATTTTTCGAATCCTTTAAACCCCCTTTTTGAAACATCTTATTTCACATTTTCAACAAACCAAGGAATTTGATCAGGGAAATAGATTTTCTTTTGAAAATAATAAATTTTATCCAAATCCCCTTTTTAATATTTAACAATTTTCGAAATAGTATCATAACATCACTAAATTTATTCCATGGAATAATTCCATGTATCAAGAAATACATTGAACATATATACAAAATGGAAACATAGTAACTAGCGACTCAAACCAAAATAGGACGAGTCATCAAACACCTGGTCCAACATGTGGAAGATTAATTATTTCTCTATATATTTACCATATAATCCAATAAAAGAAATCTATATCCACGATATTGTAAAACATTTGAATAAAAGCCTATATTCATCTAATTTATTACTATACAATTATATACACGCCCAATAATTCCATCTACATTGGTCCACCATTATATTGATTTGGTGGTTTCAAACAATGTTCACCAAAATATCTCATTGAAAATCATTTTAGAAAAGAACCATTTTAAAAAAAATATATTAATTTAACAAACATTATCATATTTGATAAAAAATCCTAATATTTAAAAAAAATTAAAAAATAAATACTATTTATTAAAAAAAATCAATATTATTTAACCATCAATTTAAAAATAATTAACTCAAAAAAATAATCATAAATATTTATTTAACACTATAGTGGATTCTGAAATCCAAATGTATTCATAAGAGATATACATTTACTAAAATGGGTTCCATTTTTTAAATTCAACATATATAATAAATTTTAAATATTTTAAATTGATTCAATGATATTATAAGAAATAAATATAAAAAATACCTGTTATAAAATTTACACCAAAAAATCAAATCTACTTACATAGACATGTTGTCCTATAATCCAATACAATTTAAATTTATGATCCAATGAAACACAGTGGACCATAAACCATGAGAAAATATAATAAATCACTAGATATGTGATTTTATTGATAAAATATAATCAAATGTATATATCTTTCAGGTATAGAAAATAAAACCACAATAATAATGATTTAGATATAATGATCAAAGGTTGGACATAAAATTGGTCAAATATATATAAATGATTTAGCTAGTAGATTAAAAAAACATTAAATACAATCCTAGATTCTCTTAGAGAATATCCCACGGGATTAATGTCTAATTATTGGGGATTAATTAATTTTTTATAGTTTTAAAAAAAATTATTATTTTTGTTTCCATCACACATAGTTAACCTACATGGTTATTCAGCTATGCACCTATCCGTGGAGAATAGATTATCCAAATAACCAAATATTTCATTATTATTCACAAAATTTTATAACCATAAAAAAATATTTTTAAAACATATATATTTAAATAAAATATATATGATTATCATACACAGTTTCCTGACAGTGTTTTTAAAAATGAAATACCCCAAAAATTATCTAAATTCTCAATTTTTATCTAAAAATCCATCATAACTCAATGTAATTATTATAAACTAGATTATTATGTTAAATAGTCCCAATAATATCTATTTACACCCCTAAAAATTAAACATGTTGAATTTTCTATAAAAACATCATCCTCTTTTATTTCATATGATTTTAGATTTTGTAAACCTGTTCATAAAATATTTATTGCTATCATGAATCCATCACTAATGGAATAAAATATCATATTATAATATATTACAATTGATTTATAATTTAAAATAATTTTTCTATATAATTAGCAATCAGTTTCTATTCAACCATGTTACCTTCTAAGATATTAGATGGTCTGCTCAGTAGTAATTTAATTAGGAAACGTGAAATGTATTATGAATCTTTTAAAAATGTAAATGTATTGTTAACTGATACATCACCACACTATTTCAATACATAATCATTAAAAGATCAAAATATATTATCACTTACTTAATAGGTGTTAAAGTAAAAAATATGAAATCTAATGAAAAACCAAATAAAAGATGTAGTAACTAATTTCAGCCTTTATTGTTTATTCATAGTTTTCTATATAAGAACTCTATTAATTATTTACTATATTCATACATATCTAAACCACGTTAATCCATTCTTTTGTTCTCCACCATAGTCGAACTAATATATATCTTTTCTCCTTACTAAAGCCAAAATATTTGAATCAAATATGTTGGTATTTATATAAATCAATAAATGATATAATATGGATTTGAAAATAATAATAATGATTATTAGTAAAGGATATGTTATTAACTAAGGTGGAATTGAATTTTTTTAAAACAATAAATTAAATGATATTTTGTTTTATAGTAGATTATAATTCAAATAAATTGAGGAATGTTTATGGTGACTGAATCAAGACATGTAATATGATACGAGTCTTCTCCTTGAGTTCATGGACTGAGGAAAACCATTGATTCCATATATATTATTATGATTTATCTATTTTCTATATTTATCCATGTTGAATTTTTAATGTGATGTTTTTGGGACTTTTGGGTGGACCAGCTAGCACTCATGTGCCCTATAAGGATTATATATTTTTTTGTAAGTGTAATATTTGTTTAGTTCCCATAAAATCAGAATATGGTATATTTTAAAAGGGAGAAAATATAATTTTGAGGTAATAATAGTAATTATTGAAAAAAATATACCAAATAAATATGAAATTCTGATATGATTCCAATGGAAAATACTCAAACAAAAAACCTTTTTCAATAGTTTTTATAATCCACTCAATAGTTATGTATTAATATAGATGAAAAGTTTCAATCATCATAAAATTATTATCTAAAAAATTATAAATTTATTTTCATATTATATTTGTTAAATTGGAATCTATACATGGGAGGATGGAATTTAGATCATTGTGAATTAAAATATACATTTCAATATATAACATATAAATATTTTCTAAAAAAATTATTTCATAGATATATTGGAAATGAAAAAACATCCTAAAATGATTCTTCATAGGCCATCATTGTGAAAAAACCTGTCTGAAATACAAAAATGTCTACTTTTTATCTAATTACTTAATATTAGAATAATAATACCATGTTATAATTTAGAAATTATCATATATAGTAACAAAAATGAATTATTATATTATACAAGAAATCATTCCTTAAATTCATATAAACTATCACCCAAAAAAATGTGTATGGTTTTATTTAATTAATCAGCAGCATTGGACTCTATAACATTCATGGTTTCCCAAATCCTGTTAAATTCAATGATAGAGAATTGATACTCTTTTAGATTCAATAAAATTTTTTAAATCTCAATTTTTAATATAAATTACAGGAATTTTATTCCTTCATATTTTTTTAAAAAAAAGATACATGTACATATACAAAACATATATTAAAATCATAGGATAGAATTAAATTATCCACCACCACAATACAATAAAATAGTCCCCACACAAAAGGCACAGTCATGATCCATCAAAAAACTTACACAACCATAATATATAATATGTATTCTACGATAAAAAACATCAAAAATGGAAAAACGAAAATCCTATTTTAGTAATCTAGTGACATTTCTTCTACATATAAACATTAAACTTGAATATATATTGGGATATTATATTAATTCTGAATGATGGAATAACACCATAATTATATTATTTTTTTCTGTATATATAGATGAATAGTCCAAATCCAAATAGTGAAAATTTGTTATATTATCCCTCAAATATTACATAACTTGGAAAAAATTCTAGTAAAATCACAAAAAATTAAATATTTGGATAAACACATCCTTTATAAATATCTTTAATAATCATACAACTATTGTGTTCTAATAGTGACATCATTGAAATAATTAATTCCACATATCTTCTATTCTTGATGTGATACTTTATACCCGATTTCCTCATCTCATAGAAGAGAGATATAATTTGATAGAGAGAAAGAATAACCATTATTATTTTTATGAACAAGTATAACAAAATTAAGAAAATATGGGACAAATTTTTTTTGGATACATCAATGAATTTAGAACCATATATATATTATAATTGAAATATAATAATGTTTAAATTGAAATTCAAATATTGATTTTTTTTACATATTATTAATCACAATGTTATAATTATCGAAGATAATATCATTGTAACTTTTCTAGATTAAAGAAAACATTCTATCAAATATTCCTTACAATAACCAATAGATAAAACATGAATACCATATGTGATTGATGGGATTATCATATAACACACCTCAAATACAATGTGGATGTGTAAATTTTCAGTAATTTAATAAAAATTTAATTCTGTTTCCACTTGAAGTAATGATTAAATCATATAATTCGATTTTTTATGAACCATGCCTAAAATGATGGAAATGAACATACTCAATGTAGAAAAATATATAACATCTGATTTGATTCAAGAGTATATACGTAACTAGTAACCATATAAGAAAACCATTCTTCATGGTTGCTAAAGGTCCCAAATAAATCAGCACCTTTTTATTTTTACTATGACTAGGAAAAAGTAATATTTTTTCATATATTTCACTAGAATAAATGGACTTCCCATTTTCCCTTTCAAATGAATTTAACTTTCTTAAATTGATATATATAAAAAAAACAAAAAACAATTATTATAATTTGAAACACCACAAGGAAATAGTCATAAAATTTGAAAATTCTATATAGGTCATCTATTGATAGAAAAATAATATTTGAACATAAAGACAAATTATTTTTATTTAATGTATATATATTTTATAAATTATGTGACAATAATAAAGTATAATATTTTATTGAATAATGATTTCTAATAACACTATACTAAAATTTATTGATCACTTTACTATAAATAAAATGGTGTTATATATATTTTTCACATTGATTCCAAAATAAAAATGTAAAAAATACAATTTGTTGTTTTTAAAATAATTTTCATTTTCAAAAAAATACACCCCAGCAAGTTTAACAGAATAATAGAAAAATATCAAAAACAAATATCTTACCTTTATAAATTAGAAATCTTTAAGAAATATAATTTATTCATCAATTAATTTCATGAATAATAAAAAGATAGTTTAACTAATATTAAACATTATAATTGAGAGGTGTACCAAAATATTCCACCAATAAAATTTCATGACCCACGCCCACTGGAACTCCACTCAAGCTAGAACTGATCATGTGTTTTCCCCTTGGAGACCACCTTCAAAAGGACCTAATATAGTGATTATCACCATGTTGATAAAAAAATACATATAGGATTAATTATAATTTTTATATCATAAGAGTTGATTATAGATCCACTAAGATATTGAATAACATAAATAAGTAAACCTAAGAATTCATATAATGTCCTAAAAATAATAAAAAAGTTAAATATAATGAAAAATTCATCAATAGTGACCTTAAAAATATTCTTCAATTTAATAATAGATTTATATAGTAAATCCTAGATCAATCGTTAACTAACTATTTCAAATATGATTAACATTATGAATATATATTGGGTTGACTGTATTAGTATCCTCTATAGGATCCTCTCTAAAACCTCTCATGAAAATAATGAATAATAATACTAAAGCCCCATTAAATAAATAGAGAAATCAACTCATAATAATAATAGGTGACTATTTTTTTTAACATCACCATGGCTCAATTAGAATGTAATGGAAAAATATGTGTAACATAATAAAAAATGAATATATACTAGAATTTTAACCTATCAGACTATCCTATAAAACAGTTTCCACTAAACCATAATGAATAATGACCAAGATATCCCATCCCATCTACAAATCAGATGGCACAACAAAGACACATGTCCCAACAATATCATTATTTAATATTTATTCTCATGAAACTCTTCACAACCACATCGTAATTAAATTTCTACTATCACATAATAAATTTAAGACCCACCAAAACACAATATATGTATACAGAATAACTTCCAAATTATATACAATTAAATATTACACAAGTAATAATGTTTTATTGTATAATATTAAATTTCTACAAATTCTTATTCTCATTTTTTAGTAAATGAGATCCATTATAGATTATTTAAGCATATTAACCTATCCATAGGACACCATAGCTTGGTAATACATATATACCATGATATATTTAGTGAAGATAGTGGGTAAATGGAAATATTAATCTACCTATCTCTATATCAACATATATATTCGGATCAGACATAAAACCCTGTAAAATATGAATATTTATTTTCCCTATAAACATAGGTGGTGAATCCAAATAAATAAATTAATAGACATATTGTATAGTAAAAAAATATATGGTTTACTATTTTATCATATATTATGACTATGAAAATTATCACTTGAAAATTATACTACAAATACTAAAACTGAAAATAAATACTAATCTATGTATTAATCAACTAATGATCATCACTCATAAGTACCCATTAATTTACATATTTATATTCATTTAAGATCATTCAATTTTCAATGAATTCCTTAAACTAAATAAATAATTATATTTTTATCATTTCATATACATCAAAAGATAAGTTTGAATTATATTCAATATTTACAATTCTTGATTTTATAATAATGATTTTTGAGATTTCATTCTAACCTATTTGTATTTTTATTTTAATACATCATTACAATCACCAATACTGATTCCCATTAATTTATTTATTATTCCATCAAATTTTTATAATCCTTAGTATTAAAAGACTAAACCAAAATCATCTTCATAAAACTATACACTAGAAATTATGAAACAAAATTATTAAAGAATAATATTTAATATCTTCATGGATATAAGAATATTAACCCCCAAGAAAGGTCCCATGCTTCAGGCTAACCATCCCAAAATCAGTCTTCACTCATTTCCACATAAAACCAATGACGATTAGGTTAGACTTTTTATTTTCCTATACTAAACATCTCTCACCAACATCAATCCACTTCAATATCCTTTAAATAATAACCCACCCATCAACAAAAAATCAAACTATAAGACGATATAAATAATCATATCAAGTGATCTATAACATGTCAACACATATAGAGTAGAAAAATAAATATTTCATAAAAAATCATGTGGAATTAAATTCATATAATTACAAGAATACAAGATTTAATAACACATATGTGACTTAAAATATCTGTAAACATTTATTTATAGAAAACCCATTTTCTATTATCCACCTAAATTAACAGATTCATTATGAGTATGATTGAGATATAATATACTAAATATTAAACATATATAATTACCTAAAGATAACTAATAAAAATCAGCAAAACAATTATTCATCATTTAAGATATTTTTAATTATGTTTTAGAAATTCAATGAGTGAATCATTTTTTATCTCCCATATTCGACAATTTTTGTTTAGTTAAGAAATTTGTGTCCTATTCAATAAGAACATATTTCCGGAAAATAGTAGAAATTATTAATTAATCAATCTATAATCCAAAATTAGAAAATTTAGGAAGATAATAACAATCAAATAAAATCCCGACACCATTCTAATTTACTATATTTTAGGTTATAATTATTATTTGATTTATAACACCATTAAATCTAAATAAACTAAATAACGATTAAACCACACACAAATATAAATAGAAGATAATTTAATGGAACCCTTGAAGATTTTATAGCCTAGAATACTCATTACAATATAGAATAATGGTAGGATAGAGTTCTAACATAATGGAACTCATATGTTACCCATCGTAGTAACTATGAATGATCCCATAGATATTAATGGCCTAGAACATGATTGAATAAAATCATAATTTCTATGGGTTAAATCCCTAGTTATTAGGAGTATGGAGGATACAAGAAGGAAACAATAAAGGAAATGATGTTGGTAGAAGGACAAAATGAAATAATGAAGAAATGATATCAATTAGTATCAATATGTGAGGGAAACATGATATGTTTTTCATGTGTGAAAGCATGATGTTTTAGTATTAAATACATGGTACGTATAAATAATCTATCATGGGTTAGTGGATAAATGAACAAAACCTAAAACCAATAAATATGTATGGTAAGATTGAGTCAAACTACAACATTTTCATGATGGGACCCTATACACCCATGGTGACATCGACCATGGATTACACCTAAAGGCCAATTGGAGTGGAAGTTTATCCTCAACAATTTCATACCCATCATAGTTTAAAAAACAAAAATGATAACCCAAAAATATAATGTCAAGACCCACATTCATCCAGATGAATAAAGCGATAGTAAAGTAAAAATACCTTCATTATTCATGATTAAGGAGAGATAATGACCCCCCGATTCCCGTCTTTAATAGGCCCCATTGTGCTGACTAGAATCAAGGGTATAAAATCTCTCACAAAATAGAAGTAGTTAACCTTTTTAATGAAAAAAATGATCAGAATATAAGATGGTAAAGTCCCAAAATACACCCATCATTTATATAATGGAAACCAAAATCGAACCCATACATGATTTAAATGTAAAATGTGACAAAATTATAACCAAAGAACAAAATAAAGTACCAAAATATAGAGACTAAGGAGTATAAAAAAAATCTCCCAACACGAGAGTGAGTGAAGTCCAGAAAATTCCTCAATGTCGTCATAGGAACCAGAAAATATTTTTATAATATGGAGTAAGAATACATGTATACTTATATGGGAAACATAAGTCACAGATGAATGAGTGAGAGAAGCATACTAATGCCCCCCGTGAAAATAGAAGAAACCAATAGAACCTAACAATGAAATCTTACTAGCCCAAAATCCATAATGCACACTCCCCAAATAACACATGTCATATAAGATAATAATAAAAGAATATCAATGATTTGGGTACCCAACATGAATTTTCCACTAGTTAGCTGCACATTCCTAGCACCTAACATCATGCTGTTACAGCTCTTCCAAAACGCAGTCCCACTGCCTTGACCTACATGCACTCACCAAGACCACTAACTACACATATCCCACCTGTAGACACCTGGACCAATAAAACCACGCATCTCATTAGAAAATATTTGTGCCTCCTCGCGGATACACCTAGGAAGAAAACATGGTCTCAAGAACCTAAGCCTCTCACCCACAACAGAACCTTCCAGATTGATCTTGGGCTATTGTAAACCTCGATCCATTACAGACTACCCAGATACACACAATTGGTACGAACTATAAGATGGTGAATGGAAGAAATTCAATTACAATCCATCCATCCTATCACCATGATGTTTGGTAATACACCCTCCCCCATGAAATGGGGTGTTAGGCACGTAGTTCTGAACATGGGTGGGGTGTGTAAAGAAATCACAAGGAACTAAATTTTTTACATTTAGGTAATTAAAACTCATCCAAAAATATGGTTTCAAAAAAACAACCATCCCCCACAATAACACATTTGTTTCTAACATTATATGCACCACCACAGAAATAGAAATAATAATATATAATCATAACCTCTTTTCATTTGACTATATATAATTCATTAATTAAGGGTATCACATTAATTTAATCCATCAAAACCCAAGGAAACTGTCATGACATGTCCCCATGGGGTCCGATCCGCAACTCCCCAAGCCCGCCACCAATTGTCCAGGGGCTGGTGACTGGCACCCAGTAGGCATGCTACTAACATGGGAGGAATTTCCTAAAAGATTTTACACACACACACATCTCCAAGACCACAAAGATGAAAAGTAAAAACTACTAAAAAGAAAAACTTGCATTCATACTATAAAACTCATCCAACAGAGTATGAAAGGAATGTAAAGTACAACAATGTAAAACCTTGGGACAAAAGTACAAGCCAACCAAAAGAGAGTCTGTAACAAAGTCCTACTTGTAAGGAAAGGTGTTGGGACTGCAGTCTGTAGCCTTAGGAACACACCTCGGCCTGTCTGATCTCCCTGAGTACCATCTAGTCCTTGTCCTCCTAGAATCCTTTCAAAGGCTCGCTCTTCTTCACAAGACACGACTCGTGCAGGCAATGCCTATGTATGTGTGAGTATAACAATACCCAGTAGGAAACCCCGAAACCACAAAGGAATACAACAATGGGAACACCACAAAAGAAAGGTACATTCATCTCTACATATTATATGTCTATCGAACATATAACAAGAACATCCAGATATATTGATGCATGATCAACTAATGCGAAATTACACCAATAGGATCCATCTTGAATATTCCACTAAGCATGCAACTGGGAGAACTCACTCCTAGGTCGGAAGAGAGGGATACAAAGTACTCATTCTGAGAGGCCACACTCCACATGTACCTTGAGAACATGATGCTCAGATGAGGATCACAGCCAATTGATGGGGTGATTCCGACAACTCAGTATGAGCTAATCCACTAAGCAGAGGATCATCGCCCTGGTAAAGTTGGTCACATCGATACCAAGAACTATAACAGGGGATCCAGGAATGAATAGAGGATATGGATCTAAGTCTCACATAGGGGATTCCAACAACTCTATTCAGGAAGTCCAGCTGAAGGGATCATACTCTTGTATAAAGGAAATGATACCAGAACATTCAGGGAAAATACCAAGGGTACGAACCCTATAAAAACTAGTCCAAGTCACAGAGGACAAGTGGCTCAAGCCATGTAAGATTGGTTACACTGTGTGTAGAATGGATACACATCGTGTCCCTTGACCCCAGGTACTTCCCATGTAACGACCCATGTCATCTGTCTAGTCTGTGTAAAACAATACTACACGACATGTAGAAGGATCAAACGTCGTGTTCCTTGACTCCAGGTACTGCCCGTGTAAACGACCCATGTCATCTGTCCAATCTGTGTAAAACCCAAATACATGTCGTTCAGAAAAATTACACGTCGTGTTCCTTGACTCTCAGTTCTTCCTGTGTTACTGGCCATGTCATTCAGCTTGTCAGATAGAAAGTAACTACATGGAGTGTATAAAAATCACACGCTATGTCCGAGCACCTAGGGCTCGCTCTGTGTACACTGTTCATGTGCCCGTACACGGCCTATGTCTGTGTTCGTGTCGCCTGCCTGTCTACCAGCACACAGGGTATCTCGTGTATCTGGATGGGTCTGGCCGGGGAGGCGTATACACGCCGTGTCCTTGGTTGTGTACCCAACCCGTGTCTGTGTACTTTCAGAGTACACGCCATGTGGTCCGCCGACGAACACATACCATGTATCCCATACTACACGCCATGTAGTCTGGATTTTTCCAGAAACACGATCTTCCTCCTCGCATCACGAATGATCTTCTAGGTCCACAGTTTCTCGTCTGTTCATACCCATGCTCCAGGGGTTGGTTCGTTTCATCATACGAACACCGAAACAAGTGTTTCCTATCCTTAAATTGGATTGTAAACCTCGAACAATCCATATGAGGAAAAATGACCGATAACTAATTACCCTTGATTTTCTCCGAATCGTCTGCTAAAACCGTTGTCACACCTCCATGACATCGCTCAGGGGTTCGATCTACAATTTGGGATCGTTGCATCATAGAACGGATGCGCAATGATCCATTGTTCATTGCCCCATGAAGAACATGAAGAATGTGAATAAGAGAAAGGGGGAAAATCCAATGAAACAAATTTGAGCAACGAAATTCTGACGTCATTCGTCACAGCGTTGATCCGCTCCCCTTAATAGGATTAAACAGAGCAGAAAAATAAACAACAAAAAATCAACATGGATTCAATCTACCAAATCCCCGCAAAAGCCCACCCCGCAAGAACGATAAATCCGTGGACTAATCTGTTCATGGATTAGCTCGCGTTCATTGTAGAAGTCATGAACGGGGATGAAATCACAAATAAAACATCATACATGTATTCACGGCGTTTGTTAGAGAAGATCCTATCGTCGCGTCGTCGTCGCCGGTGAAGCTCGTCAAGAGCATCATCGCCGCTTTGGGAGGTTTTCTCTAGATCTCTCCAGGGAGATCCAGGGTTATGAGAAAATCCACCCTGACCCCCTTGGGAAATCTCTATTTAAAATAATAAAATGATTTCACAGTAACAAGGATTTAATAAAAATATTTTAATTATATATTTTATTACGGTTACGTCCAAAATCTAGATTTCACCACCAACCTACCCTGGCCAATGTTAGGCCTCACCTTAGGTAAATAGACTTCTCTGAATGAAACAGAGCCCTCAGATTTCTGATCTGATCACCTATTTAGGAGTAATTCCACTTTTTTTAGGAAAACCACACACGTGCGTAATTTAATTATAAAATTAAATTCAAACATTTGTTCCGGAATCACCAGGACTCAGAACTTCACGCTGTCTCAAAGCCTGGTCTTGAATTAATTCCCATATAATATTAAAATAATACATAGAGAAATTTGGGACATTACATCACACCCACCTTATGGATTTTACATCCCCGAAAAGATAAAACAAAGCCTACTCAAAAATATGTGGGTACTGCATACGAATCTGAGCCTCCCGTTCTCACATGCTCTCCTGAAGATTCTCGTGATGCCACCAGACACGCACCAAGGGAATAGCTCACTGATGAAGGATTTCTCCTTCCTATCCTCGATCACCACTGGGTACTCTTCAAAGGTCGCTCCATCATCGATGTCCATCTCTCCCCAGTTGATAACATGCGATTAATCACACACGTACCTCCGTAGCTGTGACACATTGAAGACGTTGTGTACATGGTCCATCGGAGGAGGTAGATCCAAGCAATATTCCACCTTGACAACTCTACTTAGAATCTGAAAAGAGCCAATGAACTTTGGAGATAGCTTGTCGCCTTGGCCAAATCTCTGCAATTCCCATCGAGGTGTGACCCGAATGAACACAAGGTCTCCTTCCTCGAACTCCAAGGCCCTCCACCTCCTGTCAGTATAAGACTTTTGCTGAATATGTGCAGTCTTTATATGCTCCTTGATGACCTGAACCATCTCTGTAGTAGCTCTCACCATCTCTGGGCCCATGAGTGCTGACTCTCCAGGGTCATTCTAGCAAAGTGGGGACCTGCAAGGTCTCACGTACAGAGCCTCGAATGGTTCCATACCAATAGTGGAATGATAATTGTTGTTATAAGAAAATTAAACTAGTGGTAGGTGATCATCCCAAATATGACTGATGTAAAGTATTCATGCTCGAAGCATATCCTCTCGGACCTGAATGGTCTGCTCTTTCTGAACATCAGTCTGTGGATGAAACAATTTTCTCAAGCGTAACTGAGTCCCAAAAGCATCCTACAATCCCTTCCAAAACTGGTATGTGAAACAATCATCCCCATATGAGACGATCATGGATGGCACTCCATGAAGTCAAACTATCTCCTGCACATAGAGGCATCCCAAGCTCTCTACTGAACTCTGCTCTCATATGGCTAGGAAGTGGGCCGACTTGGTGATCCGATCAACGTTCACACAGATGGCATCGTGTCACTGGGACCTACGTGGTAAACCCATCACGATGTCCATGGATATCCCATCCCACTTCCACTCTGGCACCTCAAGGGGATGAGTTAAACCTGCTAGAACCTAGTGCCCAGCCTTTACTTGCTAACATGTAAGGCACCGAGAAACAGACTTTGCCACACTCTTCTTCATTCCTGGACACCATAAATGACGTCGGAGGTCCAAATACATATTTTCCATTCCTGGATGCACCACAAAAGGGGATTTATGGAACTCACTCATAGCATCCTCCTAAAACATCCCTGGTATGACAGTACACCCTCTGAAAAGAACAACGTGCTCTTGACCTGTTGAATATCCATCCGCTGCAACACCTGTGAACATCTGAGCACGTAGAGCCTCACAGCTGGCATCTTTACACTGTGATTCTTTGAATCTCTATAAGAGTGGAGGGGTAATGGCCATATATAGAAGGTAAGCTACCTCATCTCCATCCACGAAGGATAACTATAAAGTGGAAAACTGCCTCGTCCCCTCATCTAAAAAATTCAAACAGTATTATTTGCTGAGAGCATCCACCACAACGTTTCCCTTCCTAGGTGTGTAAACGATCTCAAAGTCGTAATCCTAGAGGAACTCAAGCCATATTTTTTTTCTCAAATTCATATCCTTTCGAGAAAAGAAATATCTGAGACTCTTGTTATCAGAGTAGACAGTAAACCACTAGCCCATCAGGTAGTGATGCCACATCTTTAATGTGAAAACCACAGTTGCAAACTCAAGATCATGGGCCGGGTAGTTCTGCTCTTGTGGACTCAAATGATTTGAGCCATATGCAATCACCGCTTTCCTCTACATCAAGACACAACCAAGACCGGTTCCTAATGCATCACAGAAAACTACATACTCGACACCCTCCTCCAGTAATCAAAAAATCGGGGTGCTCGTTAGACACTATCTCAACAGCTGGAAAGCCTGCTGGCATCTCTCAGTCCACACGAAAGGCTGTCATTTCGGGTAAAAGCTAACATGGGTGCTAAAATCGTAGAGAAATCATGAATGAATCTCCGATACTAGCCTGCCAACCCAATGAAACTCTATACATCCGTCACGATCAGGGGTGTCTCACATGCTAGTACTTCCTCCACCTTGGCTAGGTCCATTTCTATACCATCTGAGGAGATAAAGTGTCCCAGAAAGTGGACCTCCTGTATCCAGAACTGGAACTTCGAGAGTTTCCCATAAACCTAGTGCTCTCAGAGTGTGTCCAGAACCATCCTTAGTTGTCTCGTGTTCTCTCCCTCGGACGCAGAGTACACAAGGATATCATCGATGAAGACCACTATGAACCAATCTATGTAGGACTGAAAGATCCGGTTCATGAGTACCATGAACACTGCCGGGGCGTTCGTCATGCCAAAGGGCATCACTATGTACTCATATTGACCGTAGATACATCTGAAATTCGTATTCGGTATATCCACATCCCGTACTCACAAATGGTGATAGCCTGATCATAGATCAACCTTCGAGAGCCATCGTGACCCGCTCAACTGGTCGAAGAGGTCATCTATCCCCGGTAGTTGATACTGTTTATTAACGATCACCTGATTCAAGAGCCGGTAATCCACACATAGCCTCATGACTAGAACCTGTGTCTATCAATACGACATCCAAAGTAGAAAATACACAGATAATACCTCTAATCATTCTGGGAGTACCTGGGTCATAATCCTCTACTGCCTGTAGATGTCCCTGCCTCTGTCCACTAGCTCTCTGGGCCTGGGTTGGACCTCATGGGGGTGTTGGTGGAAAAGGGTCAAAACGTCGACCTCCTCCAGCTTCTCTCCCAGTATTTCTACAACATATGATGCCCCAAGGATCTATCTGCTCTACACATTGCCTCTGCCTCAATGGTCCCTCCACTGCTCCCATGTCAGTAGTACGATGGGTCAGACAATCTCGAGCGAGATGTCCCCTACCATCACATTAGTAGCATCACCTCTCTCAAGGCTTTCTAGATGCGCCCTGAAGACCCTGTACGGAAGATCCCCTGTCCTGGGATCTCCTCTGAAAGCATCTCCCATGCTTGGGTCCCGGACGTCATCTCCCTACTACCGAGGACTCTCCTCTAGCTCACCCATTACTGACAGCTGCCAGATGTCTCTACACTGCCAAGAAGATCTCAACGACCAAAGCCTGCTCGAGCACCCCAGAATAGGTAGGAATGCTCATAGGGATGATGTGATCTCAGATATCTCTACACTAGACCTGCTCAAAAATATGTGCTCTGAAGTACTAATCTATGACCATAACCATCGAGTACTGCGAGAGGTAGGTAATCCTCGATGAATAGTCAACCACCCTCATGGGCCCCTGCTGGAGCTGAAGAAGCTCTTGTATACGTACTGCTCTCAGGGTAACCCATGAAAACTCCACTCTGGAGAGACTATCAAACTCCGACCATGGAAGTATTGCCTCATTGTGATTCTAGATAACAAAACTCCCCCATCTTCCTATCGAGCCCTGCATAAGGCTTACTGCTAGGATCACCGTCCGGTCTGCTGGTTTCCTGACCAAACAGAAGACTTTGGCCACTACCTCAAGCCAGTCCTCTGCTTCCTGAGGGTCAGGCTCGCCTTGAATCCAATGGATTCTTTGTCTCTAAAACCAGTGGAGTGCGCTCAGCCTGCTCACCTCCTCCACTGGTACAACATGCACTAAACACTACTCCACAGGATGGAGAATAACTGGCACACCACCCGATGGTAAAACTGGGGGATCTGTTCCCTGTATCGAAGCTTCATCACTGAGGGGGTCATACTCGTGATCAAGCTGGTGGATCCTAGTGGGTATGTGTCGCGGAGGCATCTTATAAAGAAACAAGA
The DNA here is from genome assembly GCA_963277665.1 of Viscum album. Taxonomy (NCBI): domain Eukaryota; kingdom Viridiplantae; phylum Streptophyta; class Magnoliopsida; order Santalales; family Viscaceae; genus Viscum; species Viscum album. Next base: position 1,165,845,176 of record OY728133.1, on the reverse strand, counting down.
TGTATCTTAGTCAGTGATTATATCTGGAGAGCTGACTCAAGAAGGACATGGAAACCACAACCCACTCCTATATGATGCATGTACCATTATTTTTTCACTGAAACTAGTGTTCCCATGTTTTGAGTCAAAAAGAAAGTTATTAGAGTCCTAGTGTATGGATGCGTCAGCCGCCTGCACCAATATTGGGGTCCCTGGCCTGAAAGCCGAACTCAAAACACTTAACACTATTGACCCAAACCAACTCACAGACTCTCGGTCCTAAGGTTGAACCGACCACCTCTTATACCACTCTGTCACGAACCATCCCAGTGGGGCCCAAGCCACACCTCCCCAAACCCACCTCCAATAGGGTAGGGGCTGGTGACTAGCACCGAGTAGGCATGCTACTAACATGGGAGGCATTGCCTATAAACCTGTACACATGCACACACATCTCCAAGACAACAAAGCTAAATAGTAAAAACTACTAAAAGGAAAAGATTCATGAATATTCTAAAACTCAACCAACATAGTACGAGAGGAATGTAAAGTACTAGAAAATAAAACCCTGGGCCAAAAGAACAAGCCCACCAAAAGAGAGTCTGTAACAAATTCCAACCTATAATGAATGGTGCTTGGACTGCAGTCTGTAGCCGTAGGAACACACCTCGGCCTGTTTGATCTCACTGCGTACCGTCCGGTCCTGGTCCGCCTAGAATCCTGTAAAAGGCTCCCTCGTCTGAACAAGACACAACACATGCAGGAAAAGCCCGTGCATGGGTGAGTATAAAAATACCCAGTAGGACACCCCGAAACCCCAAAGGAATATAACAAAGGAAAACCCTCAAAAGAAAGGTAAAGTCAGCTCTCTACCTTATATTTCTACCGATCATATAAAAATAACATCCAGATATACTCATGCACGATCGACTATCGCTAAATACCACCACAAGGATCCAGCTCGAAGATTCCACTTGTCATGAAACCCGGTGAACACACTCCTAGGTCAGAAGAGAGGGGTAAAAAGTAGTCATTCTGGGAGGACACACTCCATAAGTACCTTGAGAACATGATGCTCATATGAGGATCACAACCAAGTAATGGGGTGATTCTGATAACTCAGTTTGATCTAATCCGCTAAGAATATGATCGGCGCCTGGGTAAAGTTGGTCATGTCGATACCAAGAACTCTACCTAGGGTTCTAGGAATGAATAGAGGATCCGGCACTAAATCTCACAGAGGGGATTCTAAAAACTCTATTCTGGATGTCATGCTGAAAGGATCATACTCTTGTATAAAGGAAATGATACTAGAACCATCAGGGAAATGTCCAAGTGTACGAACCCTAAAAAAACTAGTCCAAGTCAAATTAGACAAATGGTTTAAGACATGTAATATTGGATACACAACATGTAGTGTGGTTACACACAGTGTACCTTGACCCTGGGTAATGCCCGTGTAACAGCTCGTGTCATCTGTCCAGTCTGTGTACAAAAAATACTACACGGCGTGCAGATGGATCACACGTCGTGTTCGTTGACTCCGGGTACTGCCTGTATAAATGGACAGTGTCATCCATCCATGTTCTGTAAAACCCAACTACACGGAATGTAGAAATATTACATGCCATGTTCCTTGACTTCAGGTACTTCCTGGGTAACAGCCCGTGTCATTCGGCTTGTCAGATAGAAAGTAACTACACGGTGTGTAGAATAATCACACGCTGTGTCTGAGCACCTGGGGCTCGCTCCGTGTACGATGGCCATGTGCCCGTACATGGCCTCTATCTGTGTCCGTGTCGCCTGCCTGTGTACAAGCACAAGGGGTATCCTGTGTATCTGGATGGGTCTGGCCATTGAGGGGTATACACGTCGTGTCCTTGGCCGTGTACCCAACCCGTTTCTGTGTATATCCAGAGTATACGCCTTGAGGTCTGCTGATGAACACACGCTGTGTAGCCTATACTACATGTCGTGTAGTCGAGATTTTTACAGAAACGCCGTCTTCATCCTCGCGTTGCGGCTGATCCTCCGGGTCCACGATTTCTCGTACGTTCGTCCCGATGCACCATGGGTTGGTTCGTTTCAACATAAGAACACTTAAACTAGTGTTTTCTATCTTTAAATCAGATCGTAAACCTCAAACGATCCATCCTAAGAAAGATACCCAAAAACGCATAACCCTCGATCCACTTCGAATCGTCCCACTGAAACAGTCGTTGCACCTCCGTGACAGCGCTCCGGGGTTGGATCTACAATTTGGGATCGTTACGTTGCAGAAAGGATGTGCAATAATCCATTGTCCATCACCCCATGAAGAATACGAAGAAAGCGAAGAAGAGAAATCAGAGAAATCCAATGAAAAAAATTTGAGGAAAGAATCTCCGCTGTCATTATTCACGGCGTTGATCCGCTCTAATTAATAGGATTAAACGGATCAGAAAAATCAACACCAAAAGATCAACGTAGTTTCTTTCTCCCAAATCCCCGCAAAAGCCCATCCCACAAGAACGATCGATCTGTGGACTAATATGTCCGTGGATTAGCTGACGTTCGTTGTAGAAATCATGAATGGGGAATAAATCACAAATTAAATATCCTACCTGGATTTGCGGCGCTTGCTGGTGAGGATCTGGTCGCCGCGTCATTGATACTGGTGAAGCTCGTCAAGAACATCGTCTCCGCATTGGGAGGTTTCTTCTAGAGTACTTCATGGAGATCCAGACTTATGAGAAAAGAAACCCTGACCCCCATTGCAATATCTCTATATAAAAGAATAAAAAGATTTCACAGAAACAAGGATTTAATAAAAATATTTTTATTAAATATTTTATTACGGTCACGTCCAAAATCCAGATTTCCCCACCGACCCGCACCAGCCGATGTTAGGCCTCGCATAATGTAAAATCACTGCTCTGAATGCAACGGTGCCCTCGAATTTATGATTCAAGCACCCGTTTATGAGTTATTCCACTTTTTTGAGAAAACCACATGCGCGCGTAATTTAATTATTAAATTAAATTCAAACATTTGTTCCGGGCTCACCGGGCCTCGGAACTGCACGCCGTCTCTGAGCCTGGTCTCGAATTAATTCACATATAATATTAAAATAATACAGGGAAGAATTCGGTACATTACAGAAACTACTATAAAAAATTGTTTTCAGATGGCTACTGGCCAATAAACACTTCCATGAAAAATAAATAAGTAGGGACCAAGGTAAGGAAATATATATTGACACATATTCATAATAAACTATGAACAACCAACACTGAGACACTCGCTAGACAAATTTTTTCCTTGAAACCTTCTCAACTACTCCCAACTTTCATTCTTAAATGTTCTACTACTAAATTTTCCTCTCACAACTAGAACTGGAAGCCCCATTGCACACCAACACCACAACCAGAACACCCATAAACATGAATTCAAAATACGACCCAGTCAGGTATCCCCACAGCCCAACGCGGCCCCGAAGAATCCCCATAGTACAATTTGTCCATCCATTCCACAATCGATCATACCCTTTACCTATGTTCCAAGCCACACTTCATGTATAACCCCATACACAAATCACATAGCAAAAGACCTCCAAGAATCAACCTCATTTCACAAACATGTCATCCCCCAAACACAGGGTCATTCCCTATATCCATCCATTTACCCATAACATGTTTACCAATAGAAAATTCACACCCCCCCCAAGATGTACACTACCCATCCAAAAAAATACACTCAAACACAACATTATGGCATGAATATTCAGATTTAGCATGAGGGTTTCTTTAATTAATCTATAACTAAAATCAGTGATCACAAAACGGGTTTGATCCTAGGGAATCCATTTATTTATCCATATATAAACGATTAAAAAAGATTTTATGTTAGTGAAATATATCATTCATCACAAATAAAAATATATTTTACCACTATTAAAAATAAAATATTTCCAACAACCATGATTTTCATAAGGCCTTACAACCCATATTAATCAAAAAAATTCATGGATAAAAATTAAAATAGAATACATAACATCATATATTCCATACCAATTTTTCATTGACCCATTTAATTTTTTATCACCATATTCCCCACCCCATTATTTATTAAATGTTAAGGAAAAGGATTCAGTCTTCCACAATAATGATTACTACACCACCTTGCATGATTAACAAAAAACATAGTGGTAGAATAATTCCTACACGAAACAATAAGTGACCAAATATATTATTTGTTCCAAAACAAAGGGTCTCAAGAGTAGTAGGAACACTATAAAGAAAAACCTATGGAAAGCGTGATTGATGTCTTTGTGAAAACATCCATCTCTAAGTGATGGGAAAACTCTAGGAACACAAATGCGAAATAGAAACACACAGGGAAGGGAATATCATATCTTTGAAGAGCCAAATGCTATATTAATTGAATAATGTCTTTAAAAGTCATTAATTTAGGATGGTGAAAAGCATCACACAATTTTAATATCATAAAGTCCCCATAGCATTATATGATAAAGAAATACTTAATAACCTTTGACACACCCTTAAAAATACCCAAAAATGGATTTAAACTGTATTTACAAAAAAGAAAATGTAAGAGGGGTGAAACTAGAAAAAACATGGGAAACCAAATATTTGGGAAAGGGTGATAGACAATTTTGTTGTTCCACCATTATTGTGACACTTTTTCAATGATCCATCATCACAGTACCACCCACATGGGGCCACAGTCATGGTACCACCATCATGGTGCCACCGTTTTGGTTAAACATTTGGGTAAAATATGATTTTTGGTGAACTCTCAAAACAAACCACAATGGCCCCCGGGAACATCACAAGAAATAAATTTTCATAAAATATTGCAATGTGGAAATATGGGTCATTACATCAGATACATATTAATGTATTCTCATTTCCATGAATTTAAAACCAAAATCAGAAAAATAGGTTTCTGAACAACCACCCAATAAGATTCCTCTAAGGGGAAACCACCCTACATTGTACAAAATAGAGAAAAAATATTGAAATATAATAACACTTTATCAACCACTACTACCCCAAAACACATCCCAAGAAACAAAGTACCCACTACCCAGACACATGGATTAGAGAGATCCTTCCTCCATGTCCAGTTATTATCCTCTTTGGGCAGCACTAACTTGCATGTACCTTTTCAATAACATCTCCTTTAATGCATATTGATTTTGTATCTGGTCCCCCTCTCCCCAAATTTATGACATTTCACACATATTTAGATAAAGTGAAAGAAACACATCTCACAAAAAATTAGGTCATGTATTACTTCATAAGAAAACCACAAAGCAATACATAAGAGCACAACTCATAACATCTCCGGCTACTGGGAATGCATCTGTGCTTCTCGCTCTCAAGTACTCTCATCAAGGCTTCCATGCCTCCATTACACACAAATCAATGGAATGTTACATCGATAAAGAAAATCTTTCTCCCACTCACGATCCTCATTTCATACTAATTTCTCAATAAATTTCATTTCGTCCCCTATATCCTAATCTCTGTATCCAAGGATGTGGGATTCATTGTGTAGATACTAATGGAGCTGAGAGAAATATAACATTTAGAAGATCCTCTCCAATTTTAGTGGAAAACACATATGATATTCCACCTATACAACTCAACCCAACACCTCAAAAGTTCTGATGAACTTGGTGAAATATTTCAGCCTCTTCTAAACCTCTTTTTCCCTCATCGAGGTGAAACATTCCATAATACATGGACCCCAACCTCAAAATCTAAAGGCCTCATACTATGATCATCATACCACTTATGTAGGACTTTTTTTCCCTTCATCCTCTCACATTCAAGACACACCTTCTCTATCATAATCTGCACCACGTCGAGACCAAGAATAACTGCCTCCCCAACTTTTGTCTAGCACAATCATGAATGACACAACCTCTTTTATAGAGCTTCGAATATAGCCATAACAATAGTTGAGTGATACCTATTATTGTAAGAAAACTCTATCTAGGGAAAATTTCTCAACCATGAGAAACAAATGTCTAGAACACAATCCCATAACATGACATACATTGTACGGATGGTCCTCTCTGTCTGCCCGTCCATCATAGTGTGGAAAGTAGTACTGAAGTGTAACGAAGTGCTAAAGGCATGCTGGATTCTCCTACAGACTAGTGATGTAAAACATGTATCCCAATCTAAGACAATTGACCTTGGAAATCAATTTGGCCTCACCACCTCATCCACATTCAACTGTGCTAAGGTATCCACTCTTATTGACTCATTCATCATTGCGAATTTAGGTTATTTTGTCAACTGATCCACTACTACCCAAATAGAATCACATTCGACCTGATTCCTAGGTAATCATATGAAACATTCCATAAATATTCATCCCAAATCCACTTGAGAACAAATATGTGATGCAGTAGACCATTGGGAGCAAAGTTCTCAACCTTCACCTGCTAACACACTCTGAAACTTTCCACAAAATCTACCGCTTCTCGCTACACCCCAATCCACGAAAACTATTCCCTTAGGCCTCAATACATTTTAGAAGCTTCTGGATTCCCCAATATGGGTGAGATATAGAACTCACAGAGAACTCACTCATGTAATGACACTAGAAAAATAGCTTCCCATGGATTATAATCTTATTATCATTATCCTCTAACCATCCATTGAGAGCATCACACTAGATAATGCGATCATGCATAAAATCAGACTCTAGGTATCCCAACTGAAACTCTTCCCCTACCGTACCAAGGAAGACTTCACTTTCATCTAAAAAAGATAGCTTATACCAATGTCTTCCCCTGCATCCACGTGAAATGTGGCCAACTCCTCCATTTCCTACTATGAATCCATGGAATTCTGACCTACAACCTTCTATTACATCCTGCTAAAGGTTTCAGCCACCACATTCCCATTTATTGAGGTATAAGAGATCTCGAAGCCATAGTCTGGGAGACACTCCATCCACCTTCACTAACACTTGTTTTGGTCACATTGGGGGAAGATATACCTCAATCTCTTATAGTCTCTGAAGACCACAAATTTCTTCTCGGTGTGGTAATGTCACCACAACATCAAGGAAAATATGACCACTGTAAGATCTAGATCATGGGTGGAATATTTATGTTCATGTGGACATAATTTCCTATTCCCATAAGAGATCAATCCATACTACTACATCAACACTCATCCCAATCATAGACCAAAAACGTCATTGAACACCTCGAGCAACACTCCTTCCTCTGGAAACCTATGCACTAGAGCGCTGACCAGTTTCAAATTCTGGATGCTCAAAGATACCTGACACCACTCACTCCAGACAATGGCTTAGTCCTTTATAGTCAATGCTATCAATGGAACGACAATTTATATGATGTCAGGTAAAAAAAAATTTAATAGCCTATTGGACCAAGGAAACTACAATCCTTTATCTTGTTCTTAGTTTCATCCCATGAAACAATACCCTCACCCTTTAATGGGTCCACTACTATCCATTAATGATATGCCACATGCCCATGGAAGTTCACCTATCATGAGTACAAATTTAACATGGACAAATTCCCAAAACCATGAGGTCATGAGGAAACCTATTCATGCAACACTAATTCCAAACCCCTTCCCAGATTTATCCCCACTTCACACCAAGTACATCTATTCAAAAATTAATAAAACCCTTTACATTGCTTCCTAACCACACCTCTTGTACCTCCCCATACACAAATACCATAGAAAAACACCACAAAGAATTATCCCCACTACCCAAATATGATATCCCTCAACCATAAGGTCATTCAATATATCCACCCCCATTCCCATAACAAGGATACCGATAAAATCATCTCACAACCCCTCTCCCCCATCCCCCCCCTAAGAAGAACAAAACCAAGTCGCACACAATACACAACCACAACATTAAGCCAAGCATATTTAGATTTAAAAATAGGGGTTCTTTTATTCCACTTCCAATAATATGGGTGATCACAGAATAGGTTTTATCATGGGTAAACCATTTATTAATCCACGTATACATCATTATGAAGACTTCACGTAACATCCATTTATCAAGCATGACAACAAAATACATAACACCTCCAGTGTGCAAGAACAGACCACAAACGACCATGATTTTTTCAAGGCCATACATCACATACCATTTAAAACAAGGTTACTAGATAACAATTAAAAAATATTATGTGACATCATCACTTCCCTGTAAATATTTCATTGACCTACGTTATCATTTTATAATCATCATCCCCACTACATATTTATTACATGTTAAAAAAGGTTTCATTTGTCCTAAAGAAACAATACTACCCCCACCCCACATGATACAAAAATAAATAGAAGTAGAAGAATACATTCTTGTAACTATAAGTGACAAAAACCCTTCTTTATGCTAATATAGATATTCAAGCGAGCAGTAGGAAATCTCCAAGGAAAAACTCTAAGGAAATCTCAATCGATGGCTATGGAACGAAATTTGACTCCATGGAAAGGGAATGATATAGGATCACAAAGGGTAATGAAAAACGCAATGGGAAGAGAAGATCCTAGCATTGAAGATCCATATCATATATTTAATAATGAATGTTTTCCAAAGTCATTACCATCGGAACAAGGTGAAGATCAGGTGGTTTGAATATCTCAAAGTCACTAGAGAATTAGGATATTAACAAAATACTTAATATCATTTGGGACACAATTAAAACTACCAAATAAGTCATGAAAATCAGTTTACATAAAATAAAATGCACGAGGGGTGAAGTTGGGAAAACATGGGAAATGAAAAATTTGGAAAATGGTGAGACACCATTTTCATGTGCCAGCTTTATGGTGCCTCTATTTCAGTGTGCCGCCATTTCATTGTGCCACCATCACAGTGCCACTATTACAGTGCCACCATTATGGTTATACAGTCATAGTTCGACCATCTTGGTGAAACTATATGGTGAAACGAGATTTTTGGAGAACACTAAAAACAAACCACTACAACTCCCAATAACACTAGATCCGATGGATTTTCCAAAAGGAATGGCCAAGTGAAATCCGAATCATTACAAATAAATTAAAAATACATCTTATATAGCTTGAAAATACCTTGATGTATGACCACCACACCCACCATCATGGATTTTTGTCCTCACTTCATTTAACATAGTAAAAAAAATCCTGAGGAGACTTTAATATTTGTTTTTTTTTCAATCACAATGGTCATTGAAATCAAAAGGGAAATCCTACGTTGAAAAAATGCCGAAAGCAACAACCACCACGAACAAACCCAATAGTGTTTCACACAACAGGTTTATGAACCACAAAAACAACTAACGTTCATTGTTATGTCCACAAAATAGTAGAGTAACCAATGTCTTGACACCACCAAATAATCATCCATGGGTTCCATGATGGCATTTAGCTACTCTTGATAGAAATAAATAAAATAACTACAAATGAAACACATCAAATCACTTAAATGTCCCAATTAAATACTATGAAACAAAAAATATGGGATCATTCAAGACATATCAATACATAAAATTCATTTTAAATTGTTCATGTATTTGGAAATCAGATTGAATACTTATAAGGAATGAATATGGGGAGCACAAAAAACTGCATCACAAGATTCATCTTCTAACTATCACTAAAAATATCATTCCTACAAAGGTATTTAATATCAATTAGTAATATAATTGATGGAAAATCCTATTCTGGGTGTGTTTCAATGTTAGTTTCTAAATATAATTTTTCAAATAATTAAATCATAACATTGGTTATTTAGAAATAAATGTTTAAAATCATGTTTTAAACTGCTGTTTAACTAACCAGTAAAAATCCCAAAACGTAGATTTTGACATCAATTATATAAATAGATATTGATATTTGAAATAAATTGTATCATTTTATAGTTGTGTTAATATATTTTTAAATGAACCTATTGAATTTTAAATCTCTGACAAGATTTTCATTATTTAGTAAAGTAGTTTTAATGAAATATATATATGTATTCATCATCGTTTTTCTATATTTTTGGTTTTATAATTAATTAATCTATAAGTTCCCATTATTTTTTCTTCATTAAATAGATTCGACTTATTATTATGTTTTCATTTCAAATTAGTAAATATTTAATGATTATATTTCATAATTAAAAATTTTTAGTGACTTCTTTTCTATTATGAAGTATACTTCATCTGATTGGGTTTAAAATATGAAACATCAACATGATATATATTTTTTCATGGTTTAAAATTTAAATATAGATATTTTTGTTTTCATAATGAGTTATTTACGTAAAATACAATTATTAAAGGCATCATAAAAATCAATTAAATAATATAAAAGATATAATTTTGATTTTCTTCTTTTTATTTGGTATCATAATTTTATACGTTTTCCATATATTATCAACTAAGATAGTAATATACATTAAATTATAATAAAATTATACCTTTCAAATATTTTTTACTTTTATAACAAACTTGAAATTTTTTTTTTTTAAATATTAATTTTGAGATCAGTTATTAAAACCCAATCAAGAAAATATATTTACTATATCACATTCAATAACATCCCATAAAAAGTGATGGGATAAATAAAAAATACCAATGTTAAAAAACTTTTTTGTACTACTGTCAGGATTTGACTATAATAAGGTAATGTTAAAATCTTTATTAGGGAGATCACATGATCACAATCTCATAATAAACATATAAATCAAATTTATTTATACATATGACCCCATGAGAAAATAATTGTCGAACAAATAAAGATACTAACATTGAATCTATTATTCACATGCCCATGTTCAATCATTTATTCCAGTATTCTATAAGGGAATTGAATTAATTAATATCATATCTATTAAACACCATCTCCTGATGGTTCTAAATATCAATAGGTCATTCCTAGAACATTGAATCACTCATAATTTCTATCTATATATAGTCAACTACATGGGAATCACCATAAAGATAATGATGAAGCTACAACACATTTAAAATATTATAGATTTAGTTCACTAATAAGGGAAGTGATAAAAAATTTGAAATACAAAAAACATTTTCCAAAACCATAAAGGGGAAAAAATGGTGGATAAGGGTTACCCCATTACAGAATGTTCACTTCCAACAGTGAGGATATACCATCCTGAATATATTACTTTTAACATTTCACTCTAGTGTTATTATCCTATTATAAATATATAATTATATTGATATTAAATTATATTCTAATACTATGGTCATTGAAATTTTTTGACCATCCTCTATAAACAAAATACCGAAAATTTCCAACAGCATGGCCAAAAAAATGAATCATTTGCACCCTGTATTCAATAATAACTGAAATAACTAGAAACCAAATTCATATCCCCAATTATGATAACTATATATTCTCGTAGTACCCATAAAACCAATATTACCAGATCTTATATGGTTCGATGAACCACCAATGTGCCAAAAAATCAACTCCCTACCTCTGAAACACCTACAACCCCAAATCCGACTCCCTGAAAAATATTCATCCAATCAGTTTTTTTTTCAGTTATTCAAAATATGTTACTAAGTGAATAGGATGTAGTTATTCTCAGAGAAATGTTTTGGATTCATTAAATATTTATTATATGTCATGCTCAGGAAATCCTACATGAAAATAAAATATTTATTTTACTGATATTCAAATAAATATATTAGAAGTGTTGGTGGTTGATAGAACCCTATAGTCTTTATTTTATTGAATATGGAATGCCAATTAAATTCATCCTAGAGTATTATTGTAGGATCTATATGATTTTTAGCTTGTTTGGAAATCTATATGAAGGTAAATTAGTTTTTCCACTAACTATATAATTGTATATGAATATACACAATGGTATAATTAGTTACATGTGTATGGAAAAATTGTAATTTTTTGTACCTATGTTAGGGAACAATTACAGTCATAATGGTAAACCAATATTGATTTCATATGATGAGTGAGTGTAATGTGTTGAAATTCTGTAATGTATGGTAGAGTTATGCCTACTAATCTTAGTAAGAAAATTTAGAAGGATGCATAATGGTGACTGTGGGAAGAATAATGGTACTCAATCAATACTATGTAATGGTAACCAATTAATATAATATTTATGTATGGATAACACATTGAAAAGATGAACATTTCTAGCTATGTATTTTTGGAATAACTTGGTACTATGTAACGGTATTCTATGGATTCTAAATCTCACGGGAGATTAACCGAATGATCATAAACCTTACATAAGGGTATATAAAAAACCAAGAAAACATTATCATGGCCTAATGGTATTTGTGTAAGGGTATCACATGACTTTAATAAGGGTAATATTTGTGATACCCTTATCATGAATGTGTATGATGTGGTGTATATGGTTTCGTTGAGCTTACCATAGGTCATTTTATTCATTAAAACATCATGTTTAATCACAAGGAATGGTGTTGTTTCTAAGAATCTTGTACTACCACCAAGAACTAGGTGCCACCGATAGTCAACACATACTTCTACCAGACATTCAACCACTACTATTTTCTTTTTATATATATATTCATCCATTGGTTAAGCTTCCATTAGTGTGTTAAAATGATATATGGTCACATAATAAAATAAGAGTTCATGTTATTTCTTGGGTGAAGATATATGTGAGTTCATATTATCATTGAATCGATTTAGATTTCCCGAAATACAATATAATTTTGTTATAATTAAAAGATACTTATTTAAATTGATAGTTTCATTGAGATGATTTTTATGATCATCAGTTCAAATTTATTCAACCATTGCATATGGTATTTATGTTCCTTCCATGCAAGTATTGTTGATCTTAATCCTTGAACATTCTTATTATGAGGTAGAAAATTTGAAATAAATTGATGAAGGATTATAAGACATTTGGATGTATGTAATTTGAGTGAGTATTTATATTATGAATTATTTCCTGATATTAAACCTAAAATAATATATATAATAAATCAGAAGATTATTTTTCATTTAATTAACAAATAAAAATTAGGAAAGTACAAGTTGTCAATGATAATAGTATTTCATTATTCAAGTATATTTTATGTGATAATAATGAGAAATATATTCATGTTATTAATATTGTGATTATAAATAATAAACTAAGGTTAATAAAATGTGTCATTGAGTAATGATAAAAATGGTATGCCTTGTGGATGATAATTTTTAGGGTGTCTGATATATCATTGAATTTACGATAGAATAATTAAATATTGGTAATTTATATAATAGGTAATCACAATAGCCTAATATTTTTTTATGACAATAAAAAGTCATTTTCTATAATAAATATATCAATAATTATCGAAAGCATTTATGTTTTTATAATTATAAGTGATCAATGATTAATGCATTCATATTATATAAGATCATTGAGTTTGGAAATGAAGAGGGAGATATCCAATGGATCACAAAAACAATGGAATATATTTGATGAAGACATATTAATAAGATTTTGGAAAGACCACTAAAGAATGTGTTGTATACTAGTGTAATAAACCAATAATTATTGGGAGAAAGATAGAGTAGTGAGAGTATTCACAAAGATCATGTGTGAGAATCTATACTAAATAACCCATCAGTAGATGACCAAATAAAATCATTGTTGATCAAGAATTATGAAAGTTTGTTTGTTCGAAATTTTTTGATATTTCCTATACTTGTATGCACTTGGATTTTCTGGAAGAGAATATATGTAACAGATCATCTGAAACATAAAAATGACACCATCTCGCACAATAGGGGAATCCTTATGAAAGTCAACATGTGATTTTAAGTGATTTCAATTGTTTAAATAAAAATTAGGTAAAACATTATTTACTATGAGATCAAGATCTTAACCAATCTAAATAGTTGATTTGGATGGAATATGTTTAAAAAAAATATCAATGATTCACCCGCTCAACCGAGTAGTGATAGATCCAAACCTAGGTACATCACAAATCCTTGATAATAATGTAGAGGGTATTTTAAAAACAAGATAATTATATTGATAAATATTAATATATAAATAAATATTTTATATATAGTTGAGAATTTTTAATTATAATCTTCCAAATAAAAAACTATTATCAGTTTCATTTAACATAAACCAATATATCACAGTAGAAAAACATAAATAATGAAATTATATATTTTTCAAATAAAAAACTACCCTCAAAAATAAAAAAAAATGCTCAAGAAGATTGTTGTGTGATATCCGGTGTATTTTATATTTTGGAATGACATTGAAAACCATTAGATTTATTTCATTGCTAATGGTTTTTTCGGTACTCATTCTGAAAAATAAAATTAAACTGTGATATTGGGTAACATAACCTAATACCCGTTGTCATGAACCTAATTTTTGATTTCATAGAAACCGGCACCAAACCAAGATGATGAACAGTCCCAAAGGGCATTACCAAACCCCATGGGATGGAATAAGTGCTCAGGAATCATAAAATGAAAATTGGGAATGGTTTACCTTAATTTATAAATATAAAATGACATACAAGACATATAAAACCAATCTTGATATATTTATTCAAAAAAAATCTTTTAAAAAAATTCAGAACTATATTACATGGTTTTAAACAACTCTAAAATACTATTAAAAATGAATAAAACCATAATGGACATCCTAAAAACTTCCACATAGAGAGAGGCACAACCCTCAAGCCATCTCTACAACACTACATCACGATGGACTACTGAAAACCTGAACCGTTGGAACAAATGATGTACCAAAACCTATGGAAAAAATAAAAAATGTCCACATACACACAAAAGTGTAAGTAGGGTGTTATCCAAGGCCTAGTAGGATACCATCACTAAGATATTACATGTGATAAACACTCAAATATTAAAATATTTCACTTTTTCATAACATGAAATGCTTGTGACAATTTCTCAAATATGAAAATTAAATAAAAGATGTTTTCGAGAGGGATATTTTAATGAATAAATACTATAAAAAATAATTTCAATGCTACAGAATTTTCCAAAAAACCATACCATATGCCAATGTCAAGAACAAAGTAACTAATGAGAACATTTAACGGTAAAATAACGCTTAGGTACTATCTCATTGTGGGTCCCAAGTACCTCGTATCTTAGTGAGAGTAACCATAACCATATCTATTCTCATGCACACGATCCACTTGTAGGGATCATACCCATATCCTAGTGGTCCACAAAAAACATCATCATCATAGTTTATTTTTTTCTGTCATCATCAATCTTGCTACATGAAACTGAGGCCAAACCCCATGGGATCACTGTCATTCTAGTACACGTCCACCCACCTAGATACCCAAGTTTTCCTCTTGATCTAAAACAATTACATCAAGCCATGAAATCCAAAATTTCAGATGAAAAATACCACTTCCACATGACACATTTTGTAGAGACCCGAAGCTTGACGTACATGGACATTACATTACATTTGCGGAAAACTTACTACATAACAAAAACACACACTAAAGGATCGTAATCGTTTAGTGTCTTTGGAAACTCGGAACGTAATCTTCTAATCGTGGTGAAAGTTCTTCAATATCTCCCATAAAGGTCATCCCTTTTTTCTACCTAAAACCTTTCTTTATATCCTGGGGAAAAGAAAACATAAAAGGGTGAGCTCAAATTCTCAGTAAGGGTAAACAAAAGAAAAATCAATCACATCATATACATAGCTTTTGGAAATCTTAACCTGCAAAAGAGCTCATAATATCATAACATGGGATATATCATAGAAGTGAAATGTAATCCCAATAATCATAAATTAAAACATGAAAATTTGTGGCATACACACATAATCAGAGAAAATCATTTCTTGTTAGTCAAGACTCATTTCCAAGACTATCTTAGTGGACAAAGTCCCTTTCTGAATCGAGTAACCCTCGTTTCAGTCCTGTTTCACTGAACCGGTATAACCTACCATTTCAGCCATGTCTATCTCATGAGATATAAAATCTTTACCCAATGCATTGGAGTGAGATATAGGTCCCACCCATCTCATAATGATACCATTCTTATGTGTGCCACAAAATCATAAATCATACATCATTTCATAACCCATGTAATAAAAATGGGATTCTTAAAACAACATGACATCATAAAACCATTCATATAAGATAAAGGAATTCATAAACATAATTCCATCACAACATAGTCAAATCAATGTAAAAATATGGATAGAAACATAACCCTTTATTATCTTAGATGGAAAATAATTTTGACAAAACACTTGAAATGAATTCTTGAGGAAAATATCCTTTCTTCTTCAAAATCAATTTCTTTTCACAAAACATCATGAAATTTTAAAAGAAATAGATTTTATTAAAAATAGTCATGAAATATTTTGGAGGAAGCTTCATGAAAATAAGGCTTTATAAAACCGTAAAAATCCGTTCATGCCGTTTAAGTTAAAAAAAAATTCTTCGTACTTTTTTCGGAAAAGTCAAAAAGTACCTCGTATGAAAAAGCGACAAAAGATTCCTTTCATATTCTTTAATAAAAACTCGCCAAAGAGTAAAATTGGATTTAAACTATTGTAAGTGGATGGAAACAATATTACATATTGAAGGAACATGGATGTGGATGATAAAATACACCCTAGTAAATACTTACGAATAAACAATCTCGGATAAAAATGAGATTGTGATATTTCCCTTACCTTATGTCCGACTTGCTTTGTAAGTGTCCAAACCTCCTGTATAATGATTTAAATCATGTTATTGACTTATTACAGAATCATATTCATTGTTATGATATCATATATGGTTCACTTATGACATTATATTACCCTTTCTTTTGTAAATTCCATGTTAAAGAAGCGTTTTGGGTAAAATCGTTTCATTTATCGTAGGTGTTTTGACTTGTTGTTATTGACATCATTATTACTTATATAATGATTTACTCACTTCCAGAATATAAAATATGATTTATATATCATATATATTCAGTATATATATATATAATAGGTAGATAAATAAAATGAAAAACACCGTTCATGGAGACGGTAGTCCGTACGTACGCATGAACGCTGTTTTACTTTCCTTATTTTCTTGAAATGGAAGTAAGTAGATGACATACATATATATATATATATATACATAAAATCAGTAGCTTTATAATGTCATATATTTCATTATTATTTCTTATATATACTTTATAATCATTCTTGAATGGTTAACATGGAGAATGAATCTCATCGCGTCGTGGAGACGGTAGTCCGTACGTACGCACGAGCGATGATATCATTTCCATAAATATTGAACTGAATTGGAGTGGATTATACAATATATCAGAATCAATATGATGTTGTAATAACTATGTATAGTTATTCTTTACACCATTATACCCATCCATGTAAGGTGGTGGTGGAAAATAGATTACACCAAGGCGTGGAGACGGTATTCCGTACGTACGCACGCGCGGTGATTTCTTTTTCCGTAGGATGGATAGATGGTGAAATAGGGTTGTTTCATACTTATAATAACATATCAGTATATGAGTGATACTGATGTTATTACTTCATAATGAAACAACCTAAGAAGAAGAAGTGGAAGAAGAAATAAAGATGAAAGAATTGGTAACGGTAATTACCTCTTCTTTGAAGCGCCACTTTGAGACCTCATATTAGGGCACTAAAATTGGTCTTTGAGTAAGACCAGAACCTCTAGGATGTTTCTAGGGAAGTGGAGAAGAGATTTTGGCAGGGGTTGGCCAAGCTTGAGTGCTCAAATTGGTGTGAGGAGGAGGGGGAGGAGGTGTCCTTTTATAAGGGAGGAGAGGGGCACCTTAGGAATATCTCAAAATATTATTTTATATTAAAGTCAAAATCGGTTTATAATGGTTCCAAAGGGTCTTATTTCTAAGATAAGGTGGGGAGGTGTAGAAATCCTATCAACCAATAGAATTTAGACAAGTTTAGGATATTATTTTAACCTTATCAATTAAATTTAACTCTAAGTTAAATAATTTAACTTTTACCATGTCTTTTTGTTTTCTTTCACTATATGGTTAATAAACTTACTATAACATGCCAAACGAACCCCAAATTGTTTATTATTAATATATATATCCTTATATAAGTCATTTGGCCGATCCTTAGATTTTTAGGAATACAATAACAATTAATAATATAATATTTGATTTAAAAACTATTTTGTGTCAATTTTGACACTATTTGATATATGATTTTTGTGAAAGTCATAACAGAATTAAATGTTCGAACCAAGTTGATTAAATCAACATTAATATATCATAGTAACCTATAAAATTAGTGTAATTCATAAAAAATTTCAAATTACATTTATTTTGGTGTTTATAACATCAATTATGTCAATATTTCATTAATAAGATAATTACTGCATCATCGTTGTGTCATAAATAAATTAAATTATTTTATGTCTAAAAATTACAAATAAAATACCATCATGTAGGAAATCTTTTTATCTTTCTAATTAATATTTACAATCGAATTTATCTTATGTATAACCCCATATTAAAAATTATTTACTTATTAAACTTTGATTTTAACTATTTTAACCCTTCTTTAAATCAATTAATAATAAATGTCCTAATCTAATCCAAGTGGGCCTAAATGGTCATATTTTATTCCTAAGTTTGTTTTTGGTCGAATAACACTTGTACAATAGAATTAGGACATGTGTTAGGGTAATAGTAATATCATATTTACCCTTAGTTACCCTATTTATTATTAACCACGGTAAAAAAGTAAAAAGTTACTATTCACCAAAAAATTATTTTCATCTCATTGAACCACATTTTAGTCCTTGATATTAACCGTGTCTCTCAGATTTTCGAAATTCCATTCACAGAAGCGGCAAAATTAAGTTTTATGAAAAATTCAGTTTTTTTAACTACCACTTAGTAGTTTCACTATTCATCAAAAATTGATGTTTTTCAGAACAATGCCAAAATTTCATCCTAAGCTATATTTCATATTCCGAATTCAAAAATGAAATCTATTTTACCAAATTAATAACATAGAAGTTGCATTAATTAATTTTATAATTAAATCCCGCTGTTAAAATAAATAGCGTGTTTTTAAGAAACAATATATATCAAAAGATTGACACTTGATTATGTCTGGTTTAAATGTGAAATTACAACCAATGACCAACATTGTATTAAATTGTAAAAATATATTCTAAATATACTTTAAAACCACTCAAATTAATAATTTATCACTATTAATTATTTCGATTAAAAAAGTTGTTTTTAATTATAATTTAGTAATTTTTCACTATTCATCAGAATATGAAAGTTATCCGAAATGTACCAAAATTTCACCTTAGGCTAAATTCGATACTCCGAATCCAAAAATGAAGTTCATTTTGAAATATAAGATTTACAGAATTTTAAAAAGTGGTTATTACTATTCATAACGGCTAGTTTTAATAATATTTTAATAGCATATCGTTGTTTAGTGAAACTCGGTATTGCGTATTACACACGCTATCGAGGAAGGTTGTGATTGCGTGTAATGCAAGGCAAGTCAAGGATGCGTGTTTTGCAAGCTCCTTTTGGTGTAGCGTCCAACACAAGACATTAATAAAATTAAAAAGAATATTTTTTATAAAATCTTGGGCTGTTACATTCTACCCCCCTTAAAATGAATTTCGCCCTCGAAATTCGTCGGGGTTATAAATGGTTTACTATTCGAAAGTTTCTTTAATAGAAACCCACATCGTAAAAAGAAATATCAAAACCAATCTTTAAAAACAAAAGTATGAAACGTAATGGTTACCCAAATAAACAAATCATTGGGTTTCCACATAGGTGAAAATATGGATATGGAAGAGAAATCTAACCATCATGTTCTGATGGAGAGTGGTAGAGAACATGGCTATGGAAAATCCAATAATCACAAATTCAAAAATTTGTGACGATCTAAGGTATCATCTGATTCATAAGAGAACTAGGACAACATTTTTGGTTTTCAAGATCATTTCCCCTAAAGTTGAAAATTTGAATTAGAATAAATACTTATTTATTTTGGTACAATCTCACTGTTGTTCGTGCTTTGAACAATTTCCACTTCATCTCTTAAATAAATGAAGTTGAATTTGTTATTCGTGAAGTGTTAGCAGATCATGTGATAGAATGACAAGTCATTCCATCTGTCTCAAACAAAAGGTTAGCAAAACATATATACATAAGTCGATCTATAGTGAGATTAATCATATATGGTTCCTAAAATGGACTTATACTTCATATATCATACTGCTTAATATAATAAAACTAGTTTCTACTAAACAGGGACTTCCTGTAGGCCAGTGGTAGGCGATAAAGGCCAGTCGCACTTCGGTTGTGGGTTCGATTCCCACAGCCTTGTCCGAAGCGATGGGCTGTCGCCTGTCCTGCAGGTTGTCCTTTTTCCAAAACTATATTACTATAACATCCCATCAATAATATCGAAAAAAAAATTTATATCCTTAAACAATACTAACTTACGTCCAACACAATCCATTCCAATCATTAGGCTTATCCATAATACTGCAGTCCACTCTCATAACATAGTCAAAACAATTACCAGAGATTTAATATCATCGTTGATCCCCATATATCATAAGATATGTTTTGTTGGTCACATTCCAAACATTCAAAGTCCTTAATCATGTATACTCTTGAATACCCATTGAACCTTAGTGAAAACTTGAATGCAGTTAAAAGTTAACACTTTACACATACCAAAATCCTCATAATTATTTATACGCAAACCATGATATCACTTAGTCCTTATATCAATCATGAGCTCATGAATACAATCAAACATCTCATTATCTTCTTATCCTTTCATTATGCACTTATCATCTACTTTCCAAAATATTTGAATCACTTTTCATAGTTATTGGTACCTTAAAATTATTGAAAACCACAATAGACCAATACTTAAATATTTCAATACACCATAAAAGTACCTCAACAACATTATTCTTGAATACCAAAACACTTCAGTCCATCCACATCAATTATTATCCTGGAATAAGTCCTTCCATGATTTAGAAGTAACTTTTTAGGTCAGGGCATTGAGTTGGGTAATGCCCATGTTCTCCACAAATAATACATTGAACTCCATAACAGTCTGTCACTCTATGACCCTTTTCTCCACACAGATAACATCGGTCCCTCCATTTGAGGTATTCCTCAAGGTTCTTCTTCCCTTCTTTAGAAATCTCAATCTTCCTTTCTTTATGCTCCTCAACATGCGAACATGCATAATAGTCTATCTTCCTCTTCTTTGAAGAATTAGGCATACCACTAAATTTCACCTTGTTAATCATATATCGCGATGATTGATTCGGCATAATCACAAGATCTTTCTCTCTAGGCATTACACAATTTTGTTGCTCATAGTCACCAATTTGTCCATTGGATTCAATGTTAACTGAATTCCTTTTGGTTCCCTCCATTAACTAAAACACAAAAATAATTTTGTGAGAATCAAAAATCATGCTAGAGAAAACAACATAGTAAAGGGAAAGTATCCTCAATACCTAACTTCTTAGGTTTAATCTAATATCATTACCACAGTTCTAGGAATATATCCTATACGTATACTTATCCTTAGGGACATCCCTAGACATACCTTAGAAATATCTCTAGGAATCTCACTAACGTTTTCGCATCCTAGTTTCCAAAGGTTGACTAAACCTTTCCTCTGATACCAACTGTAGAGACCCGAAGCATGACGTACATGGACATTACATTACATTTGCGGAAAACTTACTACATAACAAAAACACACACCAAAGGATCGTAATAGTTTAGTGTCTTTGGAAACTCGGAACGTAATCTTCTAATCGTGGTGAAAGTTCTTCAATATCTCCCATAAAGGTCATCCCTTTTTTCTACCTAAAACCTTTCTTTATATCCTGGGGAAAAGAAAACATAAAAGGGTGAGCTCAAATGCTCAGTAAGGGTAAACAAAAGAAAAATCAATCACATCATATACATAGCTTTTGGAAATCTTAACCTGCAAAAGAGCTCATAATATCATAACATGGGATATATCATAGAAGTGAAATGTAATCCCAATAATCATAACTTAAAACATGAAAATTTGTGGCATACACACATAATCATATAAAATCATTTCTTTTTAGTCAAGACTCATTGCCAAGACTATCTTAGTGGACAAAGTCCCTTTCTGAATCGAGTAACCCTCGTTTCAGTCCTGTTTTACTGAACCGGTATAACCTACCATTTCAGCCATGTCTATCTCATGAGATATAAAATCTTTACCCAATGCATTGGAGGGAGATATAGGTCCCACACATCTCATAATGATACCATTCTTATGTGTGCCACAAAATCATAAATCATACATCATTTCATAACCCATGTAATAAAAATGGGATTCTTAAAACAACATGACATCATAAAACCATTCATATAAGATAAAGGAATTCATAAACATAATTCCATCACAACATAGTCAAATCAATGTAAAAATATGGATAGAAACATAACCCTTTATTATCTTAGATGGAAAATAATTTTGATAAAACACTTGAAATGAATTCTTGAGGAAAATATCCTTTCTTCTTCAAAATCAATTTCTTTTCACAAAACATCATGCAATTTTAAAAGAAAGATATTTTATTAAAAATAGTCATGAAATATTTTGGAGGAAGCTTCATGAAAATAAGGCTTTATAAAACCGTAAAAATCCGTTCATGCCGTTTAAGTTAAAAAAAAAATTCTTCGTACTTTTGTCGGAAAAGTCGGAAAGTACCTCGTATGAAAAAGCGACAAAAGATTCCTTTCATATTCTTTACTAAAAACTCACCAAAGAGTAAAATTGGATTTAAACTATTGTAAGTGGATGGAAACAATATTACATATTGAAGGAACATGGATGTGGATGATAAAATACACCCCAGTAAATACTTACGAATAAACAATCTCGGATAAAAATGAGATTGTGATATTTCCCTTACCTTATGTCCGACTTGTTTTGTAAGTGTCCAAACCTCCTGTATAATGATTTAAATCATGTTATTGACTTATTACAGAATCATATTCATTGTTATGATATCATATATGGTTCACTTATGACATTATATTACCCGTTCTTTTGTAAATTCCATGTTAAAGAAGCGTTTTGGGTAAAATCGTTTCATTTATCGTAGGTGTTTTGACTTGTTGTTCTTGACATCATTATTACTTATATAATGATTTACTCACTTCCAGAATATAAAATATGATTTATATATCATATATATTCAGTATATATATATATATATAATAGGTAGATAAATAAAATGAAAAACACCGTTCATGGAGACGGTAGTCCGTACGTACGCATGAACGCTGCTTTACTTTCCTTATTGTCTTGAAATGGAAGTAAGTAGATGACATACATATATATATATATATACATAAATCCAGTAGCTTTATAATGTCATATATTTCATTATTATTTCTTATATATACTTTATAATCATTCTTGAATGGTTAACATGGAGAATGAATCTCATCGCGTCGTGGAGACGGTAGTCCGTACGTACGCACGAGCGATGATATCATTTCCATAAATATTGAACTGAATTGGAGTGGATTATACAATATATCAGAATCAATATTATGTTGTAATAACTATGTATAGTTATTCTTTACACCATTATACCCATCCATGTAAGGTGGTGGTGGAAAATAGATTACACCACGGCGTGGAGACGGTATTCCGTACGTACGCACGCGCGGTGATTTCTTTTTCCGTAGGATGGATAGATGGTGAAATAGGGTTGTTTCATACTTATAATAACATATCAGTATATTAGTGATACTGATGTTATTACTTCATAATGAAACAACCTAAGAAGAAGAAGTGGAAGAAGAAATAAAGATGAAAGAATTGGTAACGGTAATTACCTCTTCTTTGAAGCGCCTCTTTGAGACCTCCTCTTAGGGCACTAAAATTGGTCTTTGAGTAAGACCAGAACCTCTAGTATGTTTCTAGGGAAGTGGAGAAGAGATTTTGGCAGGGGTCGGCCGAGCTTGAGTGCTCAAATTGGTGTGAGGAGGAGGGGGATGAGGTGTCCTTTTATAAGGGAGGAGAGGGGCACCTTAGGAATATCTCAAAATATTATTTTATATTAAAGTCACAATCGGTTTATAATGGTTCCAAAGGGTCTTATTTCGAAGCTAAGGTGGGGAGGGGTCGAAATACTATCATCCAATAGAATTTAGACAAGTTTAAGATATTATTTTAACCTTATCAATTAAATTTAACTCTAAGTTAAATAATTTAACTTTTACCATGTCTTTTTGTTTTCTTTCACTATATGGTTAATAAAGTTACTATAACATTCCAAACGAACCTCAAATTGTTTATTATTAATATATATATCCTTATCTAAGTCATTTGGCCGATCCTTAGATTTTTAGGAATACAATAACAATTAATAATATAATATTTGATTTAAAAACTATTTTGTGTCAATTTTGACACTATTTGATATATGATTTTTGTGAAAGTCATAACAGAATTAAATGTTCGAACCAAGTTGATTAAATCAACATTAATATATCATAGTAACCTAGAAAATTAGTGGAATTCATAAAAAACCTCAAATTACATTTATTTTGGTGTTTATAACATCAATTGTGTCAATATTTCATTAATAAGATAATTACTGCATCATCGTTGTGTCATAAATAAATTAAATTATTTTATGTCTAAAAATTACAAATAAAATACCATAATGTAGGAAATCTTTTTAGATTTCTAATGAATATTTACAATCGAATTTATCTTATGTATAACCCCATATTAAAAATGATTTACTTATTAAACTTTGATTTTAACTATTTTAACCCTTCTTTAAATCAATTAAAAATAAATGTCCTAATCTAATCCAAGTGGGCCTAAATGGTCATATTTTATTCCTAAGTTTGTTTTTGGTCGAATTACACTTGTCCAATAGAATTAGGACATGTGTTAGGGTAATAGTAATATCATATTTACCCTTAGTTACCCTATTTATTATTAACCGCGGTAAAAAAGTAAAAAGTTACTATTCACCAAAAAATTATTTTCATCTCATTGAACCACATTTTAGTCCTTGATATTAACCGTGTCTCTCAGATTTTCAAAATTCCATTCACAGAAGCGGCAAAATTATGTTTTATGAAAAATTCAGTTTTTTTAACTACCACTTAGAAGTTTCACTATTCATCAAAAATTGATGTTTTTCAGAACAATGCCAAAATTTCATCCTAAGCTATATTTCATATTCCGAATTCAAAAATGAAATCTATTTTACCAAATTCATAACAGAGAAGTTTCATTAATTAATTTTATAATTAAATCCCGCTGTTAAAATAAATAGCGTGTTTTTAAGAAACAATATATATCAAAAGATTGACACTTGATTATGTCTAGTTTAAATGTGAAATTACAACCAATGACCAACATTGTATTAAATTGTAAAAATATATTCTAAATATACTTCAAAACCACTCAAATTAATAATTTATCACTATTAATTATTTCGATTAAAAAAGTTGTTTTTAATTATAATTTAGTAATTTTTCACTATTCATCAGAATATGAAAGTTATCCGAAATGTACCAAAATTTCACCTTAGGCTTAATTCGATACTTCGAATCCAAAAATGAAGTTCATTTTGAAATATAAGATTTACAGAATTTTAAAAAGTGGTTATTACTATTCATAACGGCTAGTATTAATAATATTTTAATAGCATATCATTGTTTAGTGAAACTCAGTATTGCGTATTACACACGCTATCGAGGAAGGTCGTGATTGCGTGTAATGCAAGGCAAGTCAAGGATGCGTGTTGTGCAAGCTACTTTTGGTGTAGCGTCCAACACAAGACATTAATAAAATTAAAAAGAATATTTTTTATAAAATCTTGGGCTGTTACACATTTTCCAAAAATCCCACAAGTATATCACATATATCACATAATCCCATTTTTCATTCAAATTCATTTTGAAATCATACTCACACAAAAATAGTCCACGTCACTTTTCACATTTTTTTCACATCTCCAAATCCTTTAAACATTTTTATAAATACTTTACAAGATAGTGAAATTCACATAACATCCCACACACCTATCAGATAATACATCATTCATTTACAAAATTCATTTTGCACATCACACTCCCACAAAATAACCCACAAGTGAGTTTTCCACCTCTCATGCCATTTGAAAAAACATTTAAGAAACTTATACGAAATTCTAAAAATATTTGACAACTTAAATCACCACTTTAACATTAAAATACCCATAATAGGTGAACACACTCACTAAACAGTCCATATACACCCTTTTCCAACATTGTTTAACTAAATAAAACAATTACAATTTTCATAAAACAAACCCATGGGGTATAACTATGTATTGCACAAAAAACCCATTTCAAAAACCTCATTCAAATCCAAAATCAAAACAATTCCCTAACAATGTAGAATTGTTTTCCATTTCAACATTTATAAACCATTCCCATGTTCTATAATATTACCAGAAATAATTGTAGAAAATATATACATGAAAGACACACATTTTCATAAAACACTTCCAAGGAGGGAAACAATATTTTACAGACAACACACATTCAAAACCATCTCTTTTGGCCCACATGACACTAAAACATTACCAAATTGTAATGGGAATCCCCTTTCAATAACTAATAAATCCCTTTCACATTTTTTAAAACTAACACAAGAGATATCACATGAGTTACATTTGAAAAATACAAACCTCTATCAAAAATGAAACTTTAATTATAAATTCATTAATATTACTACCAAAAATAATTTCGTACCATGCACAAAAAATTATAAAGATGAGATATTAATAAATGAAGTGGGCTAACTCATCAATAATTTCTTACACATATAATCTCTTACCTTTTTTGTTGAAACCATCAAATCTTTGTGAGAAACATCAACTGCACCACTATTGCATCTCAAGAAAGTTACATCCAACCTAAAACAAAAATCTTTGACCAAAAAGACACTATATCAATCTCTAGGATCCAACCCTAGCCTCATGAAGTTTTAGAACTTCATGAAGTAGGGTTGATACCCTAACGAGAAGGATATAAATGAAGAGAGAGCCACTAACTTGAACAATCATGAAGAGATCAGACCAAATTGACTAATAGTTGATTATTGAGGTAAAACAATATGTAAGAAGTCTCTTAGGATTAATAGTGGGTCATGTGGTCATTGAATTTGGGGAAAAATTGAATATTGAAGGAGATATGAAGGAAACATTTTACCTCATCATATCTAGGAGATTTGAGAATGATTAAGAAATATTTCCCTAATCCGTGGAGGATATATGCTCTGATGATTGGAAGGAGATCTGGGGAGAGTGGCTTGGGTAAATGGTCTCAGGGGAGGGTTTGAATCACGGAAAACCATAAAACTTGAATATCATATAAAAGATTAAAAAAATTTAAAATAGGAAATAAGATTTTATTCCAGCCCAACGCCTTAATAAAAAACACAAATCCATCCTTATTATGGATTTAAATGGGGTCCAAATTGTTATGGTGGTTTAAATATACCAGGGTATGCCAATTGGGAAGTGTAATGGGTGTAATGTTTTTTAAAATGTAGTAGTTATAAAAGAAATAAAAATTATTTTTTAATTTGGAAATGGCCTCACGGTTTGGCCAAAATATTGAAAACCCACCATGTCCACCAAAATGAATGGGAAATCCCCAGAACAAAGAAATGATGAAAATTAAATGGAAAATAACTTTAAAATATTTCATGGATGTGACAATTATCCTTACTACAAGACATCCCACACTCGGAAAACCATTGCAAGAATAAAAGAAAAACACAAACCCTACTGAAAGTCCAAAATAGACTTATCTTCCAAGCTTCATCCACAAATGCTAAAACACCTACAGTGATCAATTAACGAAGTAACACTCTCACAAAACAAAAAATACATCTCTTTCTTGAAATGATCATGCACATTCAGATATTATCCCAAATTAAAACTCCTCAGAAACCATCCGAACAAGACACCTTCAATTTACCCAAACAAATAACAACGACGAACAAGGTTTAACATACCTTGATTTAACCAGACTGTTGAGAATTATCCACTCCCACCATTTTTTCAAAGAAGATGTAGGTTGTTAGATAGCTCTAAACAAGACAATCAACCACCATTCCACAACATGGGACCAATCCAAGTTACTAGTATGAGGAGACACAAATTGGCTCCCCACTATAATAGACAACTAAAATTTTCATGAGACAAGATCAGGACACTATCAGGGGAGGCCCGAATAGACTCACATGTTCTAGGTGTAATCTCCCATTATACCAATCCAAAAGAACTTAAATAAAATTCATATTGGGTGTCCCCACCATAAGAACCAACCATCTTAACTGACCATCATTGGTCATCAAGGGAAGATCCCAAAACATAATAATTTGGGATGACTACATGGTTAGTAGACATAGTTTTTGATGTCCAATTCTAACTGTGAAGATCATTCTTTCTACATGGAATCCTAGAACACAGTCACTACTAATAGTTCACAAACCGTGTGTGCACCCATGATGACACCAACAGTTTAAACAATTCCCATCTCTTATAATGAGTATAGGACATTCTACAAGGGTTTAAATGACCCCATGACTTTCCCTTAATATGTGCCAGCTTATCTCCAGGACCTGTGGCTGGAGCTGAAATGATTAAAGAATCTACGGCCTCGCAGTTTGGATTTGGAAACCCTCGAACATGAAATATTCTTCTGATGGTATAAACAACTACACCGCAAACCCTGATGTGTTTCCCAATACATAACACACTCGAAAACTCACTTTACCTTAACATAAAAATTCAATAAAACATGGTCTTAGAAGATTTACACACATCACCCTTAGTTTCATCGGATGAGAAACAGTGGAAGGTAATGACACATATAAATATATTCCTCTAAAATAAAGGATTTTGATGTTTTTACAAGGGATACATACTCCCAACATAACAAAGGCCCTGAGAGGATTACAGAACCATCACCTTTACAGTCAAACAAGAACAAAGAAATCACAAGGCATCATCGAACATGACCATTTCAACTTATAGAAACAATACATAGAGGGGAAACTTATACAACATCCCTAAACATCACTGAATTCTAGAAAGTGTCCATAACATCCTCTCATGAGATTATTTCCCATGTTGTTGGTTTAATGTGAACTCCAGCTTCAAAGTGACTATTAAGGGCCCAGAGGCCCTCTTAGGCACTATCATGACACTCATCCACACAAACAACCCTATACCAATTCCTCCTTCGACTAATTAGGTAAATTATAAAGCTAAGGTTTATTTCAACCTTCCATGAGCACTCTCTCACTACTATAATATCCAAAAAATGAGGAAGGGATGGGTGTATGATGAATCTAAAATTCTAATAAAAATATTCCTTATATTGATCAACTATAAGATTTTCTAACGGTGAAACAATCCGGGTAGCACTTCAGTTGTAAACACACCATTAAATGGGTTGTACCGTATCTAACAAGAGATCCCAAAGACCCAACCAACCTGGTCCATTGGTCACGAAATTCCTCCACAAGATCCAAACATACGAGGGTAATCACCATAAAGTAATCCCAAAACATTTATCCAAAGAGACCATAAACATTTCTTCAACCGAACATACTGACCAAAAAAACCCAAAACCTGATCAAACAGAAGTGTTCTTGGACATGAAACATCTCACAACATCAACATTTTAAAAAACACATAAAACACACCACCCTAAACCAATCTTCAACATATCATGATTTCCTTTAAATAATTTTATTGAAAAAAAATGGTGTAGCAGTTAGAGTATCCCCCAATGGTACCCCATGTGCCTCACAGATGCATGTTTCCGTGTCACACCAAGCACCCTCTTCATATCAATCCCGAAACTAATCAAGTCATTCCATTAACTATCCATCATTAAATATAACCCCATGAATTTGGTCTCTCACAAAAATACAAGAGGTTTAAACTAACATTATTTCCACTTTTCAAAACCAAAATAGTCAACTAATAGTTCCTTTTTCTCATGACCATTGACCACAAAATCAAACCCAAATTATAGCATAAAGAACTTCTTTGAAAGAAAAAAGAATTCCAATGAAAAATAACTTTCAATTAATACACATTATTTTCAAAACATCTCATCCTATTAAAACACCTTTCAATCATATATAATACTCTATTGGAATCAATTTTTCAAACCCAACATTAATATAGTTTCTAAATTCAAAAAATGTTTAGACACAAAATTTTCCCTTTCAAAAAAATCTAAATATTAATTTACACCATTTAAAAAATGAAACACTTATCTTGTTAATATATTTTCATTTCACAAAAACATTACTCTTCTTAAAACCAATTCCTTATTTATAATTGAAATCGAATGTCAATGATTTCAAAAATAAAGAAAACAATACAATGCAAGAGGAAACTTGTTTCAGTTGGTTGATTAGACATATGGTTGGAAGCCATATTCCAAGAACTTCACCATCATAGAAAGTGTTCTAGGGTTATTTCCACAACTTCACATGGAATTCCAGGACCTGAAAACTCACTGAGACCATTAACCCAACTCTCTATTCATATCCCCTAATCACCATCAAACCAAGAAAGCCAAAGGACTTAGATAAATCCTGACTTCTCCTAGCGACTTGTATCACATCATGATGTGTGATATCCATGCAACCTATTGGTACTTATAATTTCAATCCCCGAAAATCCTAACTCGAAACAATCTCGAATATTCCCCAAATAACTTGACTCAACGAGTGAACATAACCTCCTCGAATACCATTTTGTCACGAACCAAATCTGGTCTCTATCAAAACTGGCACTAAACCCGTCCCGTGATATGGCCCGATAGGAATTCCCGATCCCCATGGACTGGGACAGCTGCCTTGGTATAAAAAAATTGGGAATGATTTACTTGATTTTATAAACATACATCGACAAACAAGTCCAATAAAACCAATCTGTTTTTCAAAAAATCTTTTACAAAATATCTAAAGTTAATTAAATGGTTCTAAAAAACATTCAAAAACTAAAACAAATGAATAAAAAAAGGAAATCCCAAGAACATACACATTGTAAGAGGATACACCCTCAAGCCATACCTACAACACTTCATCACAATGGACTACTAATACCCGAACCGTTGCCACAAAAGTTGTACCCAAACTTGCCGAAAAAAATAATCAAGTATACATATAACCAAATGGGTAAGTAGGGTGTGAGACAAAGCCAAGTACGATACCACCACTACTAAATTCTACATGATAAACATTCAAATCCAAAAATAATTCATGTTTTCAGGACATGAAATTCTATTGAATATTTCTAATAGATGAATCTTAAATAAAAGAAGTATTCATGTGGCATATCATAACAAAATAAACACTTTTAAATATAATGTCAATGCTACTGAATTTTCCCGCCAACCATACAATATAAAGATGGTAATTACAAAGTAACTAATCAGCATAATCAACTGGAATATAACCCCAATTCACTAGCTCGTTGTGGGTCCTAGGTACCTCGTATATCGGTGAGATTAACCATTACAATATTCATTCTCATTCACATGATCCATTGTTTGGGATAATTCCCATAACCTAGTTGTCCCCCAACATCATCATCATCATTGTTTAGTTAATGATTTCATTTTCAATCAGGATATGTGAAACTGAGTCCAAACCCCATGGGATCACTTCCATACTAGTACCTATCCACACACCTAGATACCCGGCTTTTCCTCTTGTTCACAAACAAGGTCAAGAAGCGATGAAATATAATTTTCACTTGAAAATAAAACAAACACATCACACATTCTCCAAATATCCCCCATGTATATCACACAAGACACATAATCCCCCTTTTCATTCAAAATCATCTTTAAATCATACTCACTAAAAAATATCCCACATAAGATTTCCAATATCATTAACACTTACACAAATTGTATTAAAATAACATAAAACCTATAAAAGATATTTCTACAGACATAAAATCCCACAAAAATATCACATAATAATTCTTACATCAGAAAAATTTATTTGGCACATCACAGTCACACAAAACATCCCACAAAATTGTTTTTTACAACTCGTTCCATTTGACAAAAAATGTCATCAACTTATCAAAAATTCTAAATATGTTTGACATCTTAAATCACCACTTTATCATTCAAAAACCAATATTAGGACAATACACTCACCAAAATAATACATATACACCCATTTACCACTTTGTTTAACCAAATAATTCATTTACAATATTCATAAAATAAACTCATGGGGTATAACTATGTCTTGCACAGAAAACCCATTTCAAAACAAACTTTTAGAGCCAAAATCACACCAAGAACCTACAATGGCAGAATTGGAAGCCCTTGCAACATTTATGAAACCATTATCAAGTGATATAAAATTACCTAAAATAATACCTCATATGGTACACATGAATTATCTTACATTTTTATAAAACACATCCATTGAGTGAAAAAAGTTTTTACACATAACACCCATTGAAAACCCACTTTTGAGGCCCACGTGAAACTAAAACATTACAAAAAAGGAATTATAAACAACTTTCAAAAACTACTAAATAAATTTCAAATTTTATATAATTATCACAGGATATATCACCTTAGTTACATTTGAGAAATACAGACTTCCAACAAAAAATAAACATTTATTACAAATTCATTACTATTGCTAAAAAAATGGTTGTCGCACCACACTAAGATGTTTCAGAACATGATTAAGTAATAGAACAATCATTTTAACTCATCTATAATTTCCTTCTCATCGAATTACCTAACTTTTTTGTCGAAACCATCAATTATTGATGAGAATTATCAACTACACCAACGATGCATCCCAAGGAAGTGAAATCCCACCTAAAACCCAAATATTTGACCAAAAAGTCACCAAATCAAACACTAGGTTCCAACATTAACGTCTAGAAATTTTAGAACATCATGAAGGATTGAGGAAACCCTATGGAGAAGGATGAAAATGAAGAGAGAAACACCTAATTGAATAAATCTTGAAGAAATCGGCATAAATCCACCAATTGATGAATCTTGATGTAACCATAACCTGTTGGGAGGCTCAAAGGAGTCATAGTAGGTCAAGTGGGGACTGAATTTCACGAAAAGAGTGAAAAATGAATGAGTTATTAATGAAACATTTTACCTCCTCAAATATGGGTGATTTGAGAATGATTGAGAAAGACATGCGTAATATGTGGGGGAGATGAGTTCCAAAGAGTGGGAGGGGAGCATGGGAGAGCTCCTTTGGTACGTGGTCTAGGGGGAAAGTTATAATCATTGAAAACCACAAAATATAATGAGATATTAAATAACTAATAAATTATAGCCGGATATGGGCTTTCGGGCTCACCCAACACATTAATATAAAATCGAAATCCATCATTATTATGGATTCATATGGGGTCCCAATTGATATGGTGGTTTGAAAATACCAGGGGATTTCGATTAGAAAGTGTAATGGGTGTAAAATGTTGAAAAATTAAGTATCTATGAAAGAAACAAAATTTATTATTAAATCTAGAAATGGGCTCACGGTTTGACAAAAATAATATAAACCCACCATTTCCAACAAAAATATTGGGAAACACCTCAAAACAAATAATTAATGGAAATTTAATGAAAAATTCCGTAATTAAAAGTCATGTATCTGACACCTTTTCTCTATTATATTTTCTAAAAATATTTAAATCATTGTAAAATAGTAAAATGGTGTTAAAGGATATAAATTCATAGAAATTAATTATCTTTAGTCTAGAGAATAATGTACATAACAGATTGTTTTCTCCCTGATCAAGAGAATTATGTGACAAGTTTTCAGGGTGTAAAAATATTTGTAGGTTATATATATTCTCCCTAATGATTCACCGCCGAAAAAACGAAATTGAACAATAATGCGTCAATAAATATTGTATGTGTATGATAAAATGGTTTATAATGTCATGATAACATCATATAAATTCCTCTATGTATAAACATCCAATTTATGACTTTAAAATAAATCCAAATCATTAAAACATTAACAATAAAATTTAAATAAGAAAAAACATATCTACAACCCATTAATACTGTTCAAATAAGTAATGAAATATATTTAGGATATCCCCTCACATAATATTTGGCTACCGTGTTCTTATTCAATTAGTTTCTATATCATGTACATTATCTATATATATACAAGGTGTGTAAATAAAGTGAGAGGGAAACATATCCTCACTAAAAACCACAAAAAAAACTAAACATCTGATAGAGTTTAACATGAGCATATATACAATGTATAAAACTATTAAAATAATTTAAAATATTGATTTCAATATGAAATATATTCGTTTATAAGCATGTAAAATATATAAAAACAAACCTAGTTTAATGATTATGAGTGGAAGATCTATTGTTAACCATGAAAAATTTATCCAAGAATAAGTACAACTTATTATTGATGAAAAAAATAATGTCACATAATAATAATAAAGGGCCAAACATGGTGCCCTACCAATACCCAGGTTTAATGAACTTGCTAATGCTATGACCATATAAAGGTACTTGACCTAACTTGTCTCTTTTCCTGAAGGTAATTCATAATCCCCAAATTCTAAAAGCTATTTCCTAGGTATCACAAAAAAATTCATGAAATTATTTCATCCTATAAAGTAACACAAATAAGTAGTATAAATTGATAATATTAAAACATGAACAATACAATGGGTAGAAATAAATAAATATAAAATGTGTATATTCCAATAAATAATCATTCTAAATATATAATATTTTTATAAAAATACATCAATACCAATGAAAATTGGATCACCAAAAATATGAATATATAGACAACATGTAAATTTAGGAAAAAATAAAATATACTAGAAATTGTTTTTTGAGAAAATATCTAAAAAATAAAATATATCCCAAATAAGAATAAATATACCTCAATGTTCTGCAAATTCACTTATAATATCCCAACTGACCCAACCATAGACTATAAAGACATTAAATAAATGAAATTATAAACTGAATACATATGGAAAACATAATTGTTATGTGTACACATACACAAGTGTGTATATAGGTTGTGAACCAATCATGCCTTTTTTGATTTCATAAAAATTTATATTCTGTTAATTTCAGAGTTCATTTCAAATATTATAGATTGATAATTTTATAAAGTAGTGTTTTTTCAAATATGTGTGAAAAATAAAACAAGTATCATAATTTACCTCATTCCATTTAAAAAATATGATTTAATTTTTAATGAAAAAATAAGGCTCGTCCCACCATAATCCATCATTATAATGTAATTCAAATTAATAAATTTTCATTTTAATTGTTTAACCACCATGAAAATAGTAAATTTAATATAAAAACACATTACATCAACCTTCCCAAATTATTTTTCTAATATTGTTTTCATGAAAAACATTGACAATATATTAAGGAGTCTTTCATTGAAAAAAATTTCCAAATAAGTATCAATGAAAAACAATACATAACAATAAAATCGCATAATAATAGGTGTCACCAATACATTAATGAATCATTGTAAAAAAATAACAATGTGAAAACAATTTGATCATTTAATAGAATATTAGGGGATATAAATAAGGGGAAAATAAGGATCCCTAAAACAACATTATATGGATCTAATAGTCTTCGGTACATTAGTAGGATATGAGATGAACAATACCGAGACTAGATTCATCATATTAATCTCTCCAGGGGGCCCTATCTGAAATGAAAATATATTTAACCACACCTCTTGGGGTCACCTAGTGCAAAATACACCCATATAAAGGAATAACTATTTGAGTGTAGTATCCAACCTAAAACTAGAAATCTAAAATGACTCACATATAGTCCCTCTAATATGTCATGTAGTGTTCCTATGATATTAATAAATCGATAATACGAATAATAGAACATAAGGTCATCTCACAAACAAATATTTACTATGAAATCCTTAAATTTTATCTCACCTCCAACAAGTTCATACAAAACAACCCCATTTCTATGCATTAATAAGAAAAGTAAAACTCATTGTTGGCTTGAAATCCATAGTAATTATAATAATGTAAAAGGGGTTCGTCACAAATGATGATTATAATATAAAATTAGTTACATCACAAAACTGTGAAATGATCCATTGAAAATAGACATGGTAATCTAATCCACTAAATCTATATTTTAAAACCCCTCCATGAAAACATTATTTAGAATCAACCTATCTCGTGCGTCCTATTAAAGCATTAATTTTAACATGAATAATTTTCAATAAAAAATGTTACCTATTGATATATATCAATAAAAATAAGTTCCAACTCCCTCTATTTATATAAATAATTAATTTAGAAATTAATCAACACATTTGAATAGTAACCAGTGAAAAAATATTAATTACAGCCCACTAATTCCATTAAAAGAGCCACCCTTGTTATTTTAAAATACTTCGAATGAGATTCCATTATTACTTGTCTGAAAACCATTTGAAAAAATTTATACCCCCCATGGGAAATGAAAATTTATATAATTTACAGAGAAAATTTATTTTGATCATTCACGAATCACATGGAATATAATATAAGGAATGAAAATATATGTTTTTATATGATTAGATGGTTTTAATGAATAAATCATGATAGATAATTAAATAAAATATGAAAAAATCCTCCACAAGACAAAAAAAATAAAATTCCTATCATAATTTCCACCCCAAACCCCAAATATGTGCTTAATTACTATTAGGGGTCATGGTTGATGTGATGTCAAAGTGAAAAAGTGAATTGGGGAAGAGATGAGGTATAATATGGGAAAAATAACATGAAATCCACTTGAAAATTAATAGAGGAAAACAATTACACAATCAATGAGAGGGAGAAACTATCCACAAACCACTGAGGTCATCAAAATGAGCGGAGACGAAGGGAAATACTAATGATTTATAATTAATCTGGGAATACTTTTTAAATTTCCAATATAAAAATTATTGGACTTCCATCATGGGCAACTAAAATTAATTAGTAATATCAACAACAACCATGGATGGTTGAACTAGATGATTAATGGGAACTCACATGTATAGGATCTACGATTTCTATCAATTGTGTTATTATGGTGTGGGTCACCTCTACATAAAAAATAGATGTATGATTCACCATGAAACCTCGCACACTTTAAAAACTGTGAACCAAAAAGGAAAAACACAATTGTTGATTTTTTTCATCCCTCAAATTTATTACTACATGTTTACCCTTAACTAGTTACCAAGATTATCATGGAGGATAAAGCATGATAATTCAACATTTCAAATTTATAAATTAATATATATATATATATATATATTACTCTAAACAATATACCAAATAAAATTAATTAAAAAAATAATGACCTAATGGTGTCATAATTACCAACACCATTCTACACTACCCACAGAAATAAATTTTTGAAATAAAGTTCCATAAAACATTAAAATCTATATAATGTAATGATAAACATGTTATGGGTTGTCTAAAAACTCGAAATGTGACTATATCAACAAGAACACAATACATATCAAATTACCCAAAATTAATTCATCAATAAAATTAGTTGAATATTCAATCAACATTAAATTAGTTCAATAAAAACTCAAACAACTACCACACAATATGAAGACTGTAGAAAATGGAGCGAAAGAATATATCTTCACACCATTTAGAAATAAACTATAAAGTAAAAAATTGATATATACACCATAGAAACAAATATTACCTAAAATTAAATATTTCTTCTAACCATTAAAGTGAATAATAATATTTTACCAACCAATGAAAACTAAAATGGAAAACTATCACAAATTCATAAGGATAGAATATCCCAAAATGGTGTCTCTAAATGATCACAGAATTGGGTACCCAACCCAAAACAAATAAATGAAATATATGAAACCAAACCGAATAAAATCATGAATCAATAAAATTAAATAATTATGGTCTTTTCACAATTTATAGTGGAAAAATCAAGGTCAAACAGACATAACACTGATTCAAGGTGAGCCCAAAAGATAATCCCAGTATGTTGCTTATATAGGCGATCTAGAAACTAAAATGTCATTATTTTTACCCAAATAATATAACAACCTAATCCCATTGATCAATACATAAGTCCATCCTTAAAACGGTGTCTACACAATGCATAAAAATATTGGAAATCATATGATAGTAAGGATTTGTCATCCCCAGAAAACCACTACTAACATGGGATAAATTGAAATAACACCCCAGGGATCCACCAAATGATGGTAATCTCACAACCAATACCCCTATAAGATCTGTGAGTGTGATTCCAATGAAATAACTTTAAAAAAATCAATATCAATCCAAAAATTCAACCCACATTATTTCTCAATAAAGCTACTAAATGTGAAATGAACGATCTCCTCCAACATTCACCAATAGTTAAAACCCATAAAGAATTGAATTTATCAGGGTTTCCAATGAAACAAATAGATATAAGTAATAATGGAAGAACTTATATATTGAAATGAGTTATATTTATCATAGACCCTCAAATCTTACCCAGTCCAAATATGCGGAGAATAAATCAATGGATTCCTTAAGAATATATCTTCGGATAATAACATTATACAAACACTATTATAAATAATTAAACAAGATTCACCATAACATTAAGAGAAACATCACCAACATTTACACAATATTCATAGATAGTGTAGAGACAACTATTAAGAGAACTATACTTACAAAACATGATGATTCACCATAAAGGGTATCCTAAAATATAACATTTATATCTTTTATAGAGAAATTATTATGATGCACAGAAATAAAAAATGTTATGAATCCAAATTATTAATGTTTTGAAAACCCATTCATCCTATACCAAGTATTCAAGGAAATACTAGGTGTTAATTTATCTTTATTTAAAAAAAGAACATTTCATAAGTAACCAAACCTAATTTTTATACAACCCTAGATCTTTTAAAAACACTAATCCAATTACAAACTTGTAAATCAACATAAAAAAAACTGAAACCCTTTATAATAATGAATCCACTCATGCATCAAAATGCGACCATTTATTTCCAAAATGATGACATACAAATTAGCTGTTTCCCAAATATAAATTTCTCTTGTTAAAAATTTCATATTCATCCACACTTTATAAACACCAAATTGGTTGAAAAATAGTTATATTATAATTAAAAACTACAATCTTATTTTAAATTATGAATTTTATCCATTATGATAACTTTTTAATTGAAATACTATTTAATGGTTATAAAATGAAATATTTAAAATAAAAAGTTATTCAGTTGTTTCAAAGGATGTAACATAGAATATATAATAGATATAATATTTTTTGAAATTTTATTTGAGCGTTGATCCCACCTAAAAATAATTCCCAGATGGATGAATATTTTTCACCAAAAATATTATTTTAAAAAAAATCATTATGGATTAAAGGTCTAAAAAATCCCAAAAATGACACCAGAACCAAATATATTTCGAAATCCACACTAAGGCCTAATTTAAACTATTTTTTCCATTGAAACGACCCAATCATTTTGAGTAGTATATTAACTTACTCTTATTGATTTAATAAGATGTTAATGGTTAATGCAGAAAGAGGAGTCGATGGCTTCATCCAGTAGACTCGAACCTTATGAAGCCCACTTATCAGAGCTTGGGAAGGAGGTAGCATATGTGGGCTTCGCTTTGGACCAAGCCCAAGACGAACTCCAGCGTGTCAAGATTGAACGGAAATGCCTATGGGAGAAGTTCAAGTTAGTAGAGATTACTACTGGGGAAATGTTATCTGAGCCTCCCTCAGATTCTCTCACCATAGCACACCTTAAACTTAGGACTTATGCCGGTGTTATAAGGGGCTATGTGACGAGACCCTATCTTCCTTGTGTAATCCTTTCGGGTGAATGAATTTATATTTCTTCCTTTAGTGATGTTTGTGAAATTTCAACTGTCCAGATAATTTTAGAATGTATTTTATTGATGAATTTTGAAAACAGGATATTTTAAAATATTTATGAAAACCCTAAATAACTAATGATGTGTAATTATTTTCAAAAAATGGTCTTCTACAAAAGTGTTCAGTAAGGAATTTGGAGTCTAATAAGATCAACATAATTTTTGATTAATAGTAAATTATGAATAGTGATTTTACGCTTAGGATTAGTAATGTGACCAAATGGATTAGTAATTTCACTCAAAGAAAGTTTTAATATAATTTAGACACCTAGATTAAGTAATGTGATTCAATAAAATGGGTAAATAATGGTTTCATAAATTATTAGTCAAGTATTAGTTTTGTCGAATGAATAGTGTTTTTTAATTAAAAATTTAATTAAAAATAATTAGAAAATTATTTTTATAAAAAGGAATTTATTTTTGAACTCAGAGCATCGATATTATGTTAAGGTAATGTTTGGGGATTTTTCTAAAAAAAATGAATTCTCGATGGATAGTGTTTTTATTTAAAAATTAAATTAAAAATATTTAGAAAATTATTTTTATAAAATGGATTTCATTTTTGAAATCAGAGCATTGATAATTGGTTAAGGTGAAATTTTGGGATTATTCTGAGAAAGTTGAATTTTCAATGAATAGTGAAAATATAGTTTTTAAGTTACGGGTGTTTAATGACATCATTAAATGATGTATTAAGTATATATTCAATATGGTCGAATTATGAATAGTAAGATAAGGTATGAGGTGTCCCATGTGGCCAATGCAATGGGAAAATACCATAGTCAAGCCCATGGTTTTGCCAAAACCACTAGTGAGGTGTCCCTTGTCCATTAATGCCTTGTCCCCTCGCTTTCCCTATAAATACCCACCCTTTCCTACTTTATTTTTCACTCTGAACTCTCCCCCAACAACGTTCTGGTCTTCTTACCTTCCAAGGAGTCCTCCCAAGGTGCCCCCAAGCCCTCAAGGTCCAAAAAATTTTGAGTTTCAAGAGTCACGTTTTAAGGTAAGGGATCCGACCTCTCTCTTTCTTTTCATGTAATCCCTTTTATGTCATACCTTTTAAACTCCATGTTCCTGTGGGATGGGATGTTCTTTTATATTTATCTTAGTGCCCTTTTCATTTTTATATGATTATAGATCCCCTATTACTCTCATCATTTCATTTTATGAAAGTTTAAGAGACGTCGTTAGGCTGCTGAATTTTTAAGGGATTATTTCACTCTTCTCATTTTATAAGTTCAATTTTCATGTCAAGTTTTTCAAGTTCCTTTTATTATGTTGGGGTATGATATATATATCTATCATACTGATCTATTATGATCTTATGATGAGAGACCCTATTTGATCTTGTCAATTCATTTTTATTGAAGTTTATGTGACGTCGTTAGGCTGCCGAATTTTTATAAGAGAAATATAATTTTTGTCTTCCATCCATGTTTTTCATTTCAAATGGTATGTCCTTCAAACTTCATTAAAATGTCCATATATCCTTCTTATTCTTTCCTCCTACTGTTTTATGGATCAATTGTGAGTGGGTGACCCATGTCCCCTCTATTTTCAATGTTTTCTAAAACCCCGAAACATAGCCGTTATGCTGCAGAATTTCATCTCAAAGTGCCTCTCACTTTTCTCAAACTTATTTTATGTTATAAAGGGAATAATCAAAGCTCTTATTTCTACAAGGGTATTCACATATATATCAAAATGTTCTATTTTAAATTCTGGGATTTACATACATGAGACCCGCTTTCCCTTTCCGTGGGTTTAAAGTGACGTAAAGATCATGTCTTTAATGCAGTTTTTAAAATGTTATAATTATGAAATGAAACCCATTTCTTTTATGATATATGGGTTGTTTATGAAATGATTGATGATTATATATGTGTATCACATTATAATAAAGTAAAATTTAAGGGTGTGCCCTGATAGCGCTCCAATGCATTGGGTAATGATGTAACCACTAGAGATTACAATTTTCACGATACCTTGGTGAATAACCTTGGTAATTTTCAAATGACACCTTGGGGATGGACCTTGGTGATATGTTCATGATTGTATATTTTAAATGATGTAGCCACATCTTCAAGTTATAGAAAATGTTATTTTTATTATGAAATTCCTCATGATTTCTTTCTCATGCCTTAAAGTTCTTTTCATGTCCTTATTGAAGTATATCAAGTTCACATGTAAAATGTTCTTCTTGTTTCCCTTACTGGGACTTCTGCTCACCCATTATTTTTATGTATGTCCCCAGGTTATGATATGCAGTAATGAAGCTAGGATGAACTTAAGGAGAAGCCTTTCACGTGTTTAAGAAGAATTCTTTATGTTGCTTTCATGTATTTTGTTCCTGGTTTCCAAGACACTAGACCTTAAAGATCCTTAGTTATATGTAATGTAATGTAAGTTTATGTTATAAGAAGACAGGATGTTATAGTTGGTATCAAAGGATGGTTTAGTTATTTGTGGAAATTAGGATATAAAAACATTAGGAATAACCCTATAGAAAAGTTTAAATATAGGAAAACATCCTGGTATTTTGGTAAGTATTGAGTAAATGGTTTATCAAACAAATACATCCCTGTCTGGATAGGAGCAGGTAGAGGCGGCTCTAGCACAGATGTACATAGGGGTAAAACCCGAAAACACCACTTTGAGCTAGACTCGAACGGGAACTGGTGCACGATAATGGGCCTTGCTGCACTCTTGGTTACGACACTCCCGGGGGATATGTTTGGTTAATGACAAGCTTTTTATGAATCATTATGATGGAATTATAGAGAAGTATAATTGTCTAAGCATGAAGTCTTAGTTAAAAGATTCATAAATGAAATAAGTTTCTCACTAAGGTTTTATTCTTTTAGAAAAAGGCGGGTAATAGGAGAAACCGTGCCGATGGTGACCGCAAAGCACCATGTGCTGATGGCCCTCCAATGGAAGCCGGAATGGAGAAATTCATTCGAATGATGAATCAACTGACTGAAGTTATGAGTAATAACTTGAATCAAGCTGAGAGACCGACCTCACCACGAAGGGAACAACTTTCTGTTGAGTCCTTCATGCATCAACGACCACCAACATTCTGTGGATCTACTGACCCTTTGGTTGTGGAACAATGGATAAGCTCCATTGAAAAGATCTTTTCTGTACTTTATTGTTCGGAACAAGAAAAAGTCACCCATGATGTTTATCGCATAGAGGGAGAAGCTAATCAGTGGTGGTCACTGATCAAAACACACGAAGCCACGAGGAGAGATGGAAGCTATGGAGTGGGAAGAATTTCGGGGAATTTTCTTTAACAAGTTTTTCCCTCGTTCCATGAGAACGAAAATAGAGAAATAGTTTCTCGAGCTGAAGCATAAGGAGAACGAATCTGTCGGAAGATATGAGATGAACTTCACAAGGCTTTCATGTTATACCTCAAGCTTTGTCATGGAACCTAATGGGAAGGTTGATAGATTCTTTGGCGGACTACGACCTCATCTGCGGAAGAATCTAGCCAATAGGGACTACTATAGCTATAAAGAAATAGTTCAAAGTGCTATGAAAGTAGAAATAGAGTTTGGGGAGACATAGTGGTCTCAAAAATATAATGAAAAGAAGAGAACTCTAGAACCAAGCCTGGGAAGAAGTTTTGATTAGGAAAGAGGTGGAAAGCATATGAAACATGCCACATGCAATAAATGTGGGAAGAAGCATCTGGGGAACTGCTTGATCAGAAGTGGTAAGTGCTACAGGTGTGGAAGAGAAGGCCATATTTCTCGGAATTGTCGTAGTGAAGTGAAGCCTCAACTTCCCAACACTAACGACAGAGGAAAGATGTTTCTGGCCCTACCCGAAGTCACATGCTTC
This sequence comes from Viscum album, assembly GCA_963277665.1. Lineage (NCBI taxonomy): Eukaryota > Viridiplantae > Streptophyta > Magnoliopsida > Santalales > Viscaceae > Viscum > Viscum album. Next base: position 1,165,801,222 of record OY728133.1, on the reverse strand, counting down.
AAGTGTGGATAGCTTGGGCACTTTTCTAATCAATGTCCAAATCCGAGGGCGGTGGAGGGGAATCACCATCAACCTCAGCAGAGGCCAAGGGAGAAAGTTCATGCTTTCTCTATCACAACAACTGAAGTTGAAGTTACAAACGATGTGGTAGCAGGTACTCTTGTTGTCCTCTCAAAACTAGCAAGTACATTATTTGATTCTGGTTCTACGCATTCCTTTATATCCACCAAGTTTGCAAGGAATATAGAATCAATCCCCGAACTGCTGGAGGTAGAGTTGTCAGTCAAGACTCTAAGTGGGATTATCCTTGCATCAACAGTATTTAGAGACTCTAGTGTTTACTTTGGTGAACACAATCTTATCGCAAATCTAGTAGTCCTTCCCATGATGGAATTTGACATTATACTAGGGATGGACTGGCTCTCAAAGTATAATGCTAAGATCAAATGCCGAAGTAAGGAAATCTCAGTAGTCTTGAATGTACGACCTATAGTTATCTTCCAAGGAGAGATATCCCGAAATGATCCCTATCTAGAAGAACCTCCTATAGCATTCTATATGGAGTTAATCGGTGATGATGAAGAAGGAAAAGGGAGCATACAAATAGAATATGTTCCGATTGTTCAGGAATACATGGATGTATTTCCTGAGGAGTTACCTGGACCTCCCCCATAAAGAGAGGTAGAGTTCCCCATTGAACTCGTACCTGGGTCTCAACCAATATCAAATACTCCGTATAGAATGGAAAATGTGGAGCTATAAGAGTTAAAGAAACAACTCCAAGACTTGTTGGAGAAGGGGTTTATCCGACCGAGTGTGTCTCCTTGGGGAGCACCAGTTCTCTTTGTGAAGAAGAAGGATGGATCAATGCGGCTATGGATTGATTATAGAGAACTGAACGAGATCACAGTGAAGAACAGATATCCTCTTCCAAGAATTGATGATTTATTTGACCAACTTCGTGGGGCACAATTCTTCTCTAAGATTGACCTTCGATCTGGTTATCATCAACTGAGGGTGAAGAAGGACGATATTCCAAAGACTGCCTTCCGATCAAGATATGGGCATTATGAGTTTACTGTTATGCCTTTCGGCTTGACTAATGCTCCTGCTATTTTCATGGATTTGATGAATAGAGTCTTTAATGACTACCTTGATAACATTGTGGTAGTTTTTATTGATGATATTTTGATATATTCAAAAAGTCATGAGGAGCATGAAGATCATCTGAAGGTTATTTTGAAAACTCTACGGAAGGTGAGGCTCTTTGGGAAGTTCAGCAAGTGTGAGTTTTGGTTACAACAAGTGGCTTTCTTGGGGCACTTCGTAACCAATGATGGAATATCGGTTGACCCTGCAAAGACATTGGTTGTGGAGGAGTGTCCTCAACCCACAACAGTAACTGAGATTCGTAGTTTCCTTGGCTTAGCGGGATATTATAGGAGGTTTGTGAAAAACTTTTCATGGATTTCTAATCCACTAACCATGTTGACTCGAAAAGGGGTTATGTTCATCTGGACAAAGGAATGCGAGGAAAGTTTCCAAGAGCTGAAGAAGAGATTGGTTGCTGCACCTGTGTTAACACTACCCTCTATCGGAGAAGGATTCGTTATTTTTAGCAATGCATCTATGAAAGGACTTGGGTGTGTCCTCATGCAAAATGACAAGGTAATTGCTTATGCATCTCGACAGTTGAAGATTCATGAGAAGAATTATCCTACACATGATCTAGAGCTGGCGGCAGTTGTTTTTTCTCTAATGATATGGAGGCACTATCTTTATGGGGAGAAATGTGATATATACACTGACCACCAAAGTCTAAAGTATATTTTCACACAGAAAGAATTGAACATGAGACAAAGGAGATGGTTGGAGATTATTAAAGACTATGATTGTTCAATTCATTATCACCCTGGAAGAGCAAACAATGCCGCGGATGTGTTAAGCAGGAAAGATTGTGTTGTTCTGGCAACAATGAGGATCATAGGAGATCCATTGATTAAAGATCTAGTAAAACTGGACATGGGAATTATAATGAAAGGGACATCATCAACCCTATACCAAATGATTTCTCAACCTTCATTACTAGAGAAGATAAAGAAGGCTCAAAAAGAAGATCCTTTGCTGCAAGAGAAGTTGGAGGCTGTGAAAGATGGGAAGTTCCCTGATTTCAATATTGATCATGAAGGCGTATTAATATTTCGTACAAGACTATGTGTCCCATCTCTTCCGGAGATAAAGAAAGAACTGATGGATGAAGCTCATAGCTCTACTTTCTCTATACATTCGGGAAGAACTAAGATGTATAGAGACCTTCGTGATCATTATTGGTGGGATAACATGAAGATGGAGATTGCCGATTACACTACAAGGTGCCTGGTGTGTCAGCAAGTATAGGCAGAAAGACAAATTCCTAATGGGGTATTACAACCGCTACTCATAACAATATGGAAGTGTGATAATATCACCATGGATTTTGTAACTGGTCTCTCGAAAACATCCAAAGGAAACAATACGATATGGGTTATTGTGGACCCTCTCACCAAGACAACCCATTTTATCTCTATTCGGGAAGATTTCTCTCTGGATCAGCTTGCAAAGATATACGTGAAGGAAGTGGTAAGGCTGCATGGGGTACCACTATCCATTGTATCTGATCGTGACCTATGATTCACATCAAAATTCTGGAGAAGTCTTCAATATGCTCTGAATACTGAATTGAATTTTAGTACGGTGTATCATCCTCAAACTGATGGCCAATCTAAAAGGACTATTCAGACACTCGTAGACATGTTGAGATTATGCTCATTGGAATTTAAAGGTGGATGGGATCAACACCTCCCATTAGTGGAGTTCTCTGATAACAACAGCTTTCATGCGAGTATTCAGATGGCACCCTATGAAGCTCTGTATGGAAAGCGGTGTAGAACTCCTACTTGTTGGGATGAAACTGGTGAGAGGAAGCTTCTTGGGCATGATCTCGTGCAAGAGATGACGGAACAGGTTCATGCCATCCGACAACACATAAAGGAATCTCAGAGTCGATAGAAGATCTATGCTGACAATCGTCGAAGGGACTTGGAGTTTGGTGTTTGTGACAAAGTCTTCCTTCGAATTTCTCCATGGAAGAGAGTCATGCGGTTTGGGAATAAAGGTAAGCTCAGCCCTAGGTACATTGGCCCCTATGAAATCCTTGATCGTATTGGAGCAGTGGCCTATCGTCTAGCACTTCCACCGAACCTAGCTCAAGTACATGATGTCTTCCATGTATCTCTCTTGAAGAAGTACATACCCGACCCTTCGCATGTACTGAACCCAGAGGTGGTACAACTGGAACATGACCTCTCTTATGAGGAGCAGCCAATGGAGATCTTGGACCATAGAGACAAGGTCCTACGAAACAAGACTACCCACCTTGTGAAAGTGTTGTGGAGGAATCATAAATATGAATAAGAGACTTGGGAGCCTGAGGAAACGATGAAGCAAAAGTACCCTCACCTTTTCGACTAGGCCTCAAGTATGAATTTCGGGGATGAAATTTCTTATGGGGGGAAGAATGTAACGACACAATCGTTTTGAGTAGTATATTAACAAACTCTTATTGATTTAATAAGATGTTACTGGTTAATGCAAAAAGAGGAGTCGATGGCTTCATCTAGTAGACTCGAACATTATGAAGCCCACTTATCAGAGCTTGGGAAGGAGGTAGCATCTGTGGGCTTCGCTTTGGACCAAGCCCATGCCGAACTCCATCATATCAAGCTTGAACGGAAACACCTACGGGAGAAGTTCAAGTTAGTAGAGATTACTACTAGGGCAATGTTATCTGAGCCTCCCTCAGATTCTCTCACCATAGCACACCTTACACTTAGGTATTATGCAGGTGTTATAAGGGGCTATGTGGCGAGACCCTAGCATCCTTGTGTAATCCTTTCGGGCGAATGAATTTAGATTTCTTCTTTTAGTGATGTTTGTGAAATTTCAACTGTCCAGATGTACCACCCCGACCCTAGTTACCTAGAGTCGGTGCATTATTACATAACATTGGGTTGATCACGAGAAAGATCATGTCTCAAAAGACCGATTAGTTTAGTAGCCTTGGAATAACTAGATACATCCATAAATTTTTACATTACATCATAAAAAAAACATCTTGTCTTCATATCCCCTCATACTATCCCTGCAGTTCATTCATAAATTACTTCTTCATAATCCTGGGAAAAATAAAACATTGAAAGGGGTGAGCTCAGATGCTCAGTAAGGATTACATTATAGTAGAAGCTTTCATAAATAAGCATACACACTTAAGGCAGTTTATAACTAAAACAAAAGCCTTTTAAACTTGAACTTCAGCATAAAATGGCAATGATAAAATAAATAATTCCATTTACTTACTCACATGGATATTCTACTAGTCGAACAATCCCATGCATTATCAATAACCACTTTCATAATGATGGAATGCATAATGCCAGACTATCATAACCACATAGCCAAGGCCTCGTGCCAAGACTACAAATAAGATTTTTCCAAGGCCTTGTGCCAAGACACTAGTTTGTCTCATGAGACCTACAGATGCATCGTGGAGCTATAGCGGGCTCCACCCGTCACATATTAAGTCCAATGCATTCTCATATGAAAAGTTTTAAACATAACATAAACAGTCGTATTAAAACTAGCATACGAAATGTCAATACTTCTACCACAAACCATGAATGGTAAAAATATAACACATCCACAGTCAAACATAACTCATTCGATACAATATGGAAGATTGTATTGTATCACATTAACATCAATCAAGAATAATGAAGGATGTTGACATAGATGAAAATAATCATCAAAAATATTTGAGAGAAATATCCCCCTTTTCTTGAAAACATTTAAAAGTCACACTAATTGTCAAGAATCCATTTAAAAATAGATTTTTGAATCAAAGTGTCCCATACCACTTTGAAACATTTTAAAAGGATTTTTAATTTTAAAATTGTAATGTCCATATAAATAAATCCTTAAATCCATTTTTAAAACATGGACATTAATGAGCAAGATTTAGAAGAGTAAGTCCTTAAAACATTTAAAAATGTTATTTTAGTTAGAGTTTATAACCAAAAGAGAGACAGTTGAATAAAAATAATTAAGGTAATCAAACATTGTAATATCATGAGAATAAAGGTATTCATGATATACTTTGTTAAAGTACATTATATACACCACATAAAAGTGATTTGGTGTATATCAACAAAGAAGTCTCAATGGAATGTAAATTGAGATGAAATCTATCATAAAGGTCGTATCCTTAGGTTAAGTATAAATCAACGACAAAGTTATGTGTGAAAAATATAAATACACTAAATTTGATTGGATATTCATTGTAAAACAATCAAGGATATTCAAACATAATCTTGTAAAAACAACACCAACGAATTGGATGTTTAACTCAACAAATGGTGAATGAGTTAAAATTAATCTTATCAAATTGATATCAATGACTTGAGAATTATCAATGGAGTGATTATGTGTATCAAATGTTTATCCACAGGAAGGGGAGTGGAAATTATGACATAATCAAATGAATAGTGATTCCACACATAATCTTGGGGTAATATAATCAATGAAATATCCCTAAAGCCAAATGAGTGGAAATTGAAATCTCAAATTCCCTTATCGATTAGGTAACTGGCGAAACATACACCCATGAAAGAAGTATCACACCATGATGATGTAAATACTCATAAATTAAAGTATATTACACAATAAATACAATCATGGGCAGTACACATACACCACATGCAATAATTAAGTGGTGAACAATGGAATTCTCACGAAATTAAAAGTGAGATTAGAAACCCCTTACCATGTTAATCAACTGAGTCGTATGGACAAAAGTTAATAACCACCAAATGATTTCCAGAATAAAATGAATATAAATAGAATCATGATAATCTATATCAAATGGCAGTACACAATAAACCACTTTCAATAATTTAGTGGCGAACAATGGAAATCTCACGGAATTGAAAGTGAGATAAGAAAATCCCTTACCACGTTAATCAACTGAGTCGTATGGAAAAAAATTAATAACCACCAAATGATTTCCAGAATAAAATGAAAATAAAGAGAATCATGATAATATATATCAAATGGCAGTACACAATAAACCACTTTCAATAATTTAGTGGCGAACAGTGGAAATCTCACGGAATTGAAAGTGAGATAAGAAAATCCCTTACCACGTTAATCAACTGAGTCGTATGGACAAAAGTTAATAACCACCAAATGATTTCCAGAATAAAATGAATATAAAGAGAATGATGATAATATATATCAAATGGCAGTACACAATAAAAAACTTTCAATAATTTAGTGGCGAACAATGGAAATCTCACGGAATTGAAAGTGAGAAAAGAAAATCCCTTACTTTTTACTTTTTCCTTGGTCGACGGTAGGGTTACCTCCTGTATAATGGTGAAATAATTGTTAATGAATTATACAAGAATAATTTACTTTAATATGATATCATATATGATCTTTTAACATTGATTTGTTAATAATATCTTAGAATTATCGTCATTTCGGGTGTTAACGGGTTCATTTTACTTTATATTCTTTGTTATGTGAGCCATATTTATTAATGAGATGTATATTATTAATATCCAGAATGATATCAAGTCCTTAGATACTATTTTTAAATCGTCAAATTATAATTAAACTTGAATGGATATGATGGAGAATGAATCTCATCGTGTTCGTGGAGACGGTAGTCCGTACATACGCACGAGCGATAATATCATTCTTTTGATATTAAAATAATATATAATTGGATGTTATATCATATATACAGAATCATTATCATGTTATATTTAATATTTACATGAGTTACACATCATTATTATACCCATCCAAATAATAATATATTGAATAACAATTACACCACGACGTGGAGACAGTAAGTCGTACGTACGCACATATGGTGACATGTTATTCAAAGGATGGAAAGAATACTGAATATGGTTGTACCATATTTATAATAACATCACAGTATATATATGATACTGGAGTTATTATTTTATAATGGTAATAACAAAGAAAGAGGAAGTGGAAGAAGAAAGGAACTTGAAAAGGGGTGGTGAAAACATTACCTCTTCTTTGGGTTCTTCCTTTTGATTTGATCAAAATGGCTCCTTAGGTTGGCTTTATGATCCAAATAAGGCCTCTAGGTTTTAGTGAGGGATGTTGAGATAGTATTTGGTCAGGTTTGGGCCCAACCAAAGGGCTTTGAAGGTGTTAAGAAATGAGAAAAAGGAGTGCCCTTTTATAAGAGGGGTGAGGGGCACCTTTGGATAAGCTATAAATATTAATTTATAATAAATTCATATTCGGTTTGTAGTGGCTCCAAAGTTGATTATTCAAAGGTTAAGGGGGGGATAGGTCTAACACCACTCAACCAATAGAATTTAGACATGTTTGGGTACTTATATTAACCTTATCTTTAAGTATTAACTCTAAGTTAATTAGTTTCACTTTTTCAATGTCTCTTTGTATTTTTATATAATATGGTTAATAAACAAACTATATACATCCTAGAGACCCCCAAGTGGACCACTAATGAGGAACCTATCATGATATAAGTCTCTTGGCCGACCCTTAGATTTTTAGGAATTTAATATCAATTAATAATATAATATTTGTTTTAAGAACTCTTTTATGTCAATTTTGACACTATTCAATAGTTGATTTTTGTGAAACTTATAACAGATTGATTACTTCAAAAAAAGTAAATTAAATCAATCCTAATATATCATATTATCCTAGAAAATTAGTTTAATTCATTAAAAGTTTCATATTATATTTATTTGGGTATTTATAATATCAATTATTTTAATTTTTACCTATTATGATAATTACTGCATCATAATTGTGTCATAAATAAATTAAATTATTTAATCTGTAAAAATTGAAAATAAAATATCATCATGTATTAAATCTTTTTATCTTTCTCATGAATATTTATAGTCGAAAATCCAACATATATAACCCTCTGTAACAATTGTTTTGTTAAAAGATATATGCTTGTGTCATTTTTGTATTTATTTTAACTTAATTAAAATAAAGTTTCATTATCACTTACAAGTGGATCCATGGGGTCCCAAAATCGACCCAAAGATTCCCATGGTCGACCATGTATCAACCAATAGGGTTAAGACACGTTTTAGGTTAATTTAGTATTATTATAATATTATTTTTTAACCCTTATATACCGGATTTACCCTTAACCATGGTAAATAAAATATTTACCGCAGTAATTATTCAAAATGTCTAAAAATACAAGTTACCTATTTACACAATTTGAAAATCCTGATTCCAAATATGGAATCCATTTTCCTAAATTCAAAACACAGAAGTGGCAGAAATTGATTTAAAATTAATTCCCGTTGTTAAAACAAAAAGCGTGTTTTTAGAGATAATAACTATCAAAAGATTGTCACTTGTTTATGTCTGGTTTAAATGTGAAATTTTTTTCAATGACCCACATTGTATTATATGTTAAAAATATATTCTAAATATACTTTAAAACCACTCAAATTCATAATTTATCACTATTAAATATTTTGATTAAAAAAGTTGTTTTTAATTAAAATTTAGTAATTTTCACTATTCATCAAAATATGAAAGTTATCTGAAAAGTACCAAAATTTCACCATAGGCTAATTTCGATATTCCGAATCCAAAAATGAAGTCTATTTTGAGAGATAGAATTTATAAAATTTCAAAAATTAGGTATTACTATTCATAACGGCTAGTTTGATTGGTTATGGTGTGTTAAAATCTCGAAGTTGCATACAATGCACACCATTGCATTATTCGAAAGGATACATACCAAGGATGCTTGGGTTGTTACATTCTCCCCTCATTCAATAAATTGCGTTCTCGCAATTTTTTAAAATTTTTCTTGGGAATATAATGGAAAGTCCCACATCGGAAAAAGAGTCAATAAAACTATCACTTTAAAAGAAAGAAAGAGATGTATAAGGGTCATCCAAGATAACCCATACTAGGATTCCGTGTAGGAAAACATGGATATGGATGATAAAATAAGTTTCAAGTTTTGATGGAGAGGGATAGAAATTATGATTAGGAGAAAGTTAACAATAAGAAAACCACAAACTTGTGTTGGGACAAACGATCATTAGTCTCCTAGTAGGAAAGTAAACATACAACATTTTTTTAAGTTACATTAAATAAGGACGAGGAATTCATTTATGATATTGACTAAGAACATTATGAGATATACTTACATTTTAAGTAGAGTTTCATTTTTTAATAAATTTCCACCACTAACTCAATTTTTTTTAAACGATGAGTATTCAAGAAGACTTGGTCACACTGGAAGAGCTAGAATAAACTTCTATAGAATCACATGATCCATGCAGGATAAACTATATATTTACATTGTCTCTGAAGATTAATCAAAACCAAAATGGTTTGTGAATGATCTAATGATCCCCCAAAAAAATATTCCTTGAGATAAATATGCACTAATCTTAATTTCTAAATTTAAACTAACAATACCCCAACGAAAAATAAATTCCATTCAATAATCAATTTTCCTTAAAATCCTTCAATATAATCCAAACTAATATTTAAACCCAAAACATAGAATAATTTGATTATGTAGTCTCCCATGTTAAATTGTATCTCCAAATGACATCAAATACTCTTAAAGTCACATACTTAAAAGTAATTAACATCATTACATATTCTCTGTTATTGGTTAATCATTTCCATAAATAACCCAAATCACTATAAATCAACAATAAGAACGTAGATAAAAATCCAACATTACTCTACAAATGAAACCCCATTGTATTCTATTTTCCTTGGGCATATAGTGTTCCAAACAAAGCGAACATCTTCCAAAACAACATTTATCACTTAATCACCAAATCATTTTCCTATACCAAGGGTACTCATTTGATAAGACATAAGAACCCAAATCATCTTATTATTGATCAATAAAATCATTTAACAAAAAAAATAGTCACACTAACCAGGGACTTCACGTAGTCCAGTGGTAGGCGATAAATCCCAATCGCACTTTGGTTGTGGATTCGATTCCCACAGCTTTGTCCGATTCGACGGGTTGTCACACGGTCTACATGTTGTCCTTTTTTAAAAACTATATTTTATAATATTACCAAAATGGGATAAATTCCTCAAAATAACATAATTTAACCACAAATGTTATATCATACTTTGAATTTTCATCCCAAATTATAATAACTTATAATTTTCTCAAACCCCAATGATCATATAAAACCAAATGGTTATTTATACCTATATCCACAAGAGAAGAGACAATTCTTCCTCAAATATCATTCTCACATGGAAAACTGCGGGGTTACAAATACAAGAGGAAATTATTCCAAAGTAAACCCATCAACAAGGAGTGCTAATACTTTTTAAGTTTTTCTCCAACCATTTATTTCCACATATCATCTTCTTTGACCAAGAAAATATCCTATAGAATAGGACATTCACTCGGGTAATGGCCAGGTCCCCTACATTTAGGGAAAATGACTGTAAATGGACTCTTGGGACCATTTTTTATCTTCTTCCATAGTACTCTTCATTTTTCTTCGGCAATTCTTCAATTTATGTCCTTCCTTCCCGCACGTAAAACATTTTGTTGTCCCATTGAGACACTTTCCTGGGTGTCTCTTTCCACATTTCCTGCATGATGAAAATTGAGGGTTCTTTTTTCCATGGTCTCCATTGCTAGAGATCTTATCATTTATCACCTTTCTCTTCCTTGTTGAGTCTGGGAGTTGGTTAATATATATGTTGTTGATCATATTTTTGGAAAACTGATTTGGCATAAAGACGATATCTTTTATGCATATCAACATTCCATTTTTTGCTCATTTCCACCACCATTCCCACCTTGTACATCATTCTCAAAGTCACTATGACTTCCTTGGAATCCAGTCATTGACTAAAACCAGAAAGCATTTTGTGCGTAATAGTAGTCGTAAAATCATTTAGAGATTAAAATGTCACTATATTCTAAATTTGAAACATATTAGGATTAACCAAGTTCATTTACTGTTATCTTATATATATATTACCTAAATCGGTTTGTAATGAAAATGTATATTATCCTAAGCATATCCCCCGGGAGTGTCGTAACCAAGAGTGCAGCAAGACCCGTTGTCGTGCACCAGTTCCCGTTTGAGTCTAGCTCAAACCAGTGTTTTCGGGTTTTAACCCTAGGTACATCTGTGCCAGAGCCGCCTCTACCTGCTCGTATCCAGACAGGGATGTATTTCTCGGAATACTCACAAAATCTCTACAATACCAAAATTCTAGGATGTTCTTTTATACTAATCCTCAACGTCCATCTTAGGTCTACGTGCTCTAATCAGAGTTTATCTAAATCTAGCTTCCAAGGTTTGTACTAAACTTCCTCTGATACCAACTGTAACACCCCGACCCTAGTTACCTAGAGTCGGTGCATTATTACATAACATTGGCTTGATCACGAGAAAGATCAAGTCTTGAAAGACCGATTAGTTTAGTAGCCTTGGAATAACTAGATACATCAATAAATTTTTACATTACATCATTAAAAAACATCTTTTCTTCATATCCCCTCATACTATCCCTGCAGGTCATTCATAAATTACTTCTTCATAATCCCGGGAAAAATAAAACATTGAAAGGGGTGAGCTCAGATGCTCAGTAAGGATAACATTATAGCAGAAGCTTTCATAAATAAGCATACACACTTAAGGCAGTTTATAATTAAAACAAAAGCCTTTTAAACTTGAACTTCAGCATAAAATGGAAAAGATAAAATAAAATAATTCCATTTACTTACTCACATGGATATTCTACTAGTCGAACAATCCCATGCATTATCAATAAGCACTTTCATAATGATGGAATGCATAATTCCAGACTATCATAACCACATAGCCAAGGCCTCGTGCCAAGACTAAAAATAAGATTTTGCCAAGGCCTTGTGCCAAGACATTAGTTTGTCTCATGATAACTACCGATGCATCGAGGAGCTATAGCGGGCTCCACCCGTCACATATTAAGTCCAATGCATTCCCATATGAAAAGTTTTAAACATAACATAAACATTCGTATTAAAACTAGCATAGGAAATGTCAATACTTCTACCACAAACCATGAATGGTATAAAAATAACACATCCACAGTCAAACATAAATCATTCGATACAATATGGAAGATTGTATTGTATCACATTAACCTCAATCAAGAATAATGAAGGATGTTGACATAGATGAAAATAATCATCAAAACTATTTGAGAGAAATATCCCCCTTTTCTTGAAAACATTTAAAAGTCACACTATTTGTCAAGAATCCATTTAAAAATAGATTTTTGAATCAAAGCGTCCCATACCACTTTGAAACTTTTTAAAAGTATTTTTAATTTTAAAACATTAATGTCCATATAAATAAATCCTTAAAACCATTTTTAAAACATGGACATTAATGAGCAAGATTTAGAAGAATAAGACCTTAAAACATTTAAAAATGGTATTTTAGTTAGAGTTTCTAACCAAAAGAGAGACACTTGAATACAAATAATTAAGGTAATCAAAACATTGTAATATCATGAGAATAAAGGTATTCATGATATACTTTGTTAAAGTACATTATATACACCACATAAAAGTGATTTGGTGTATATCAACAAAGAAGTCTCAATGGAATGTAAATTGAGATGAAATCTCTCATAAAGGTCGTATCCTTAGGTTAAGGATAAATCAACGACAATGTTATGTGTGAAAAATATAAATAAACTAAATTTTATTGGATATTCAGTGTAAAACAATCAAGGATATTCACACATAATCTTGTAAAAACAACACCAACGAATTGGATGTTTAACTCAACAAATGGTGAATGAGTTAAAATTACTCTTATCAAATTCATATCAATGAATTGAGAATTATCAATGGAGTGATTATGTGTATCAAAAGTTTATCCACAGGAAGGGGAGTGGAAATTATGACATAATCAAATTAATTGTGATTCCACACATAATCTTGGGGTAATATAATCAATGAAATATGCCTAAAGCCAAATGAGTGGAAATTGAAATCTCAAATTCCCATATCGATTAGGTAACTTGCGAAACATACACCCATGAAAGAAGTATCATACCATGATGAAGTAAATACTCATAAATTATAGTATATTACACAATAAATAAAATCATGGGCAGTACAGATACACCACATGCAATAATTAAGTGGTGAACAATGGAATTCTCACGAAATTAAAAGTGAGATTAGAAACCCCTTACCACGTTAATCAACTGAGTCGTATGGACAAAAGTTAATAACCACCAAATTATTTCCAGAATAAAATGAATATAAAGAGAATCATGATAATATATATCAAATGGAAGTACACAATAAACCACTTTCAATAATTTAGTCACGAACAATGGAAATCTCACGGAATTGAAAGTGAGATAAGAAAATCCCTTACCACATTAATCAACTGAGTCGTATGGACAAAAGTTAATAACCACCAAATGATTTCCAGAATAAAATGAATATAAAGAGAATCATGATAATATATATCAAATGGCAGTACACAATAAACCACTTTCAATAATTTAGTGGCGAACAATGTAAATCTCACGGAATTGAAAGTGAGATAAGAAAATCCCTTACCACGTTAATCAACTGAGTCGTATGGACAAAAGTTAATAACCACCAAATGATTTCCCGAATAAAATAAATATAAATAGAATCATGATAATATATATCAAATGGCAGTACACAATAAACCACTTTCAATAATTTAGTGGCGAACAATGGAAATCTCACGGAATTGAAAGTGAGATAAGAAAATCCCATAATTTGTACTTTTTCCTTGGTCAACGGTAGGTTTACCTCCTGTATAATGGTGAAATAATTGTTATTGAATTATAAAAGAATCATTTACTTTAATATGATATCATATATGATCTTTTAACATTGATTTGTTAATAATATCTTAGAATTATCGTCATTTTGGGTGTTAACGGGTTCATTTTACTTTATATTCATTGTTATGTGAGCCATATTTATTAATGAGATGTATATTATTAATATCCAGAATGACATAAAGTCCTTAGATACTATTTTTAAATCATCAAATTATAATTAAACTTGAATGGATATGATGGAGAATGAATCTCATCGCGTTCGTGGAGACGGTAGTCCGTACATACGCATGAGCGACAATATCATTCTTTTGATATTAAAATAATTTATAATTGTATGTTATATCATATATAAAGAATCATTATCATGTTATATTTATTATTTAAATGAGTTACACATCATTATTATACCCATCCAAATAATAATATATTGAATAACAATTACACCATGACGTGGAGACGGTAAGCCGTACGTACGCACATATGGTGACATGTTATTCAAAGGATGGATAGAATACTGAATATGGTTGTACCAAATTTATTATAACATCACAGTATATATATGATACTTGATTTATTATTTTATAATGGTAATAACAAAGAAAGAGGAAGTGGAAGAAGAAAGGAACTTGTAAAGGGGTGGTGAAAACATTACCTCTTCTTCGGGTTCTTCCTTTTGATTTGATCAAAAGGGCTCCTTAGGATGGCTTTCTGATCCAAATAAGGCCTCTAGGTTGTAGTGAGGGAAGTTGAGATAGTATTTGGGCAGGGTTTGGCCGAACCAAAGGGCTTTGAAGATGTTAATAAATGAGAAGGTGGAGTGCCCTTTTATAAGAGGGGAGAGGGGCACCTTTGGAAAAGCTAGAAATATTAATTTATAATAAATTCATATTCGGTTTCTAATGGCTCCAAAGTTGATTATTCAAAGGTTAAGGAGTTATAGGTCGAACAACACTCAACCAATAGAATTTAGACAGGTTTGAGTACATATATTAACCTTATCTTTAAGTATTAACTCTAAGTTAATTAGTTTCACTTTTACAATGTCTCTTTGTATTTTTATATAATATGGTTAATAAACATACTATATACATCCAAACGACCCCCAAGTGGTCCATTAATGAGGAACCTATAATGATATAAGTCTCTTGACCGAACCTTAGATTTTTAGGAATTTAATATCAATTAATTATATAATATTTGTTTTAAGAACTCTTTTATGTCAATTTTGACACTATTCAATAGTTGATTTTTGTGAAACTCATAATAGATTGATTACTTCTAACAAAGTCAATTAAATCAATCCTAATATTCCATATTATCCTAGAAAATTATTTTAATTCATTAAAAGTTTCATATTATATTTATTTGGGTATTTATAATATCAATTAGTTTAATTTTTCACTATTATGATAATTACAGCATCATAATTGTGTCATACATAATTTAAATTATTTAATCTCTAAAAATTGAAAATAAAATATCATCATGTAGGAAATCTTTTTATCTTTCTAATGAATATTTATAGTCGAAAATCCAACCTATATAACCCTCTGTAACAATTATTTTGTTAAAATATATATGCTTGTGTCATTTTTGTATTTATTTTAACTTAATTAAAATAAAGTGTCATTATCACTTACAAGTGGATCCATGAGGTCCCAAAATCGACCCAAAGATGCCCATGTTCGACCATGTATCAAACAATAGGGTTAAGACACGTTTTAGGGTAATTTATTATTATTATAATATTATTTTTTAACCCTTCTTTACCGGATTTACCCTTAACCATGGTAAATAAAATATTTACCGCAGTAATTATTCAAAATGTCTAAAAATAAAAGTTACCTATTTACACAATTTGAACATCCTGATTCCAAATATGGAATAAATTTTCCTAAATTCAAAACACATAAATGGTAGAAAGTAATTTAAAATTAATTCCCGTTGTTAAAACAAAAAGCGTGTTTTTTTAGATAATAACTATCAAAAGATTGTCACTTGTTTATGTCTGGTTTAAATGTGAAATTTTGTTCAATGACACACATTGTATTATATGGTTAAAATATATTCTAAATATTCTTTAAAACCACTCAAATTCATAATTTATCACTATTAATTATTTTGATTAAAAAAGTTGTTTTTAATTAAAATTTAGTAATTTTCACTATTCATCAAAATATGAAAGTTATCTGAAAAGTACCAAAATTTCACCATAGGCTAATTTCGATATTCCAAATCCAAAAATGAAGTCCATTTTGAGAGATAGAATTTATAGAATTTCAAAAATTAAGTATTACTATTTATAACGGCTAGTTTGATTGGTTATGGTGTGTTAAAATCTCGAAGTTGCGTACAATGCACGCCATTGCATTATTCGAAAGGATACATACCAAGGATGCTTGGGGTGTTACATTATCCCCTCCTTCAATAAATTGCGTCCTCAAAATTTTTTAAAATTTTTCTTGGAAATATAATGGAAAGTCCCACATCAGAAAAAGAGTCAATAAAACTATCACTTTAAAATAAAGAAGGAGAGGTATAAGGGTCATCCCAGATAACCCATACTAGGATTCCATGTAGGAAAACATGGATATGGATGATAAAATAAGTGTCAAGTTCTGATGGATAGGTATAGAAATCATGATCAGGAGAAAGTTAACAATAATAAAACCACAAACTTGTGTTGGGACAAATGATCATTAGTCTCCTAGTAGGAAAGTAAACAGACAACATTTTTTTAAGTTACATTACATAAGGACGAGGAATTCATTTATGATATTGACTAAGAACATTTTGAGATATACTTACATTTTAAGTAGAGTTTCATTTTTTAATTAATTTCCACCACTAACTCAATTTTTTTTAAACGATGAGTATTCAAGAAGACTTGGTCACACTGGAAGAGCTAGAATAAAATTCTATAGAATCACATGATCTATGCAGGATAAACTATATATTTACATTGTCTCTGAAGATTAATCAAAACCAAAATGGTTAGTGAATGATCTAATGATCCCCCAAATTAATATTCCTTGAGATAAATATGCCCTAATCTTAATTTCTAAATTTAAACCAACAATACCCCAAAAAAAAATAAATTACATTCAATAATCAATTGTCCTTAAAATCCTTCAATATAATCCAAACTAATATTGAAACCCAAAACATAGAATAATTTGATTATGTAGTCTCCCATGTTAAATTGTATCTCCAAATGACATCAAATACTCTTAAAGTCACATACTTAAAAGTAATTAACATCATCACATATTCTCTGTTATAGGTTAATCATTTACATAAATAAACCAAATCACTATAAATCAACAATAAAAACGTAGATAAAAATCCACCATTACTCTACAAATGAAACCCCATTGTATTCTATTTTCCTTGGCCATATAGTGTTCCCAACAAAGCGAACATCTTCCAAAACAACATTTATCACTTAATCACCAAATCATTTTCCTATACCAAGGGTATTCATTTGATAAGACATAAGAACCCAAATCATCTTATTATTGATCAATAAAATAATTTAACAAAAAAATAGTCACACTAACCAGGGACATCACGTAGTCCAGTGGTAGGCGATAAATCCCAATCGCACTTTGGTTGTGGGTTCGATTCCCACAGCTTTGTCCGACGCGACGAGTTGTCACACGGTCTACGTGTTGTCCTTTTTCAAAAACTATATTTTATAATATTACCAAAATGGGATAAATTCCTCAAAATAACATAATTTAACCACAAATGTTATATCATACATTGAATTTTCATCCCAAATTATAATAAATTATAATTTTCTCAAACCCCAATGATCATATAAAACCAAATGGTTATTTATTCCTATATCCACAAGAGAAGAGACAATTCTTCCTCAAATATCATTCTCACATGGAAAACTGCGGGGTTACAAATACAAGAGGAAATTATTCCAAAGTAAACCCATCAACAAGGAGTGAAAATACTTTCTATGTTTTTCTCCAACCATTTATTTCCACATATCTTCTTCTTTGACCAAGAAAATATCCTATAGAATAGGACATTCACTCGGGTAATGGCCAGGTCCCCTACACTTGAGTCGTATGGACAAAAGTTAATAACCACCAAATGATTTCCAGAATAAAATTAATATAAACAGAATCATGATAATATATATCAAATATAAGTACACAATAAACCACTTTCAATAATTTAGTGGCGAACAATGGAAATCTCACGGAATTGAAAGTGATATAAGAAAATCCCTTACCACGTTAATCAACTGAGTCGTATGGACAAAAGTTAATAACCACCAAATGATTTCCAGAATAAAATGAATATAAAGAGAATCATGATAATATATATCAAATGGAAGCACACAATAAACCACTTTCAATAATTTAGTGGCGAACAATGGAAATCTCACGGAATTGAAAGTGAGATAAGAAAATCCCTTACTTTGTACTTTTTCCTTGGTCAACGGTAGGTTTACCTCCTGTATAATGGTGAAATAATTGTTATTGAATTATACAAGTATCATTTACTTTAATATGATATCATATATGATCTTTTAACATTGATTTGTTAATAATATCTTAGAATTATCGTCATTTTGGGTGTTAACGGGTTCATTTTACTTTATATTCTTTGTTATGTGAGCCATATTTATTAATGAGATGTATATTATTAATATCCAGAATGATATCAAGTCCTTAGATAATATTTTTAAATCATAAAATTATAATTAAACTTGAATGGATATGATGGAGAATGAATCTCATCGCGTTCGTGGAAACGGTAGTCCGTACATACGCACGAGCGACAATATCATTCTTTTGATATTAAAATAATATATAATTGGATGTTATATCATATATACAGAATCATTATCATGTTATATTTATTATTTAAATGAGTTACACATCATTATTATACCCATCCAAATAATAATATATTGAATAACAATTACACCACGACTTGGAGACGGTAAGTCGTACGTACGCACATATGGTGACATGTTATCCAAAGGATGGATAGAATACTGAATATGGTTGTACAATATTTATAATAACATCACAGTATATATATGATACTGGATTTATTATTTTATAATGATAATAACAAAGAAAGAGGAAGTGGAAGAAGAAAGGAACTTGAAAAGGGGTGGTGAAAACATTACCTCTTCTTCGGGTTCTTCCTTTTGATTTGATCAAAACGGCTCCTTAGGTTGGCTTTCTGATCCAAATAAGGCCTCTAGGTTGTAGTGAGGGAAGTTGAGATAGTATTTGGGCAGGGTTTGGCCGAACCAAAGGGCTTTGAAGATGTTAAGAAATGAGAAGGAGGAGTGCCCTTTTATAAGAGGGGTGAGGGGCACCTTTGGAAAAGCTAGAAATATTAATTTATAATAAATTCATATTCGGTTTCTAATGGCTCAAAAGTTTATTATTAAAAGGTTAAGGTGGGGATAGGTCGAACACAACTCAACCAATAGAATTTAGACAGGTTTGAGTACTTATATTAACCTTATCTTTAAGTATTAACTCTAAGTTAATTAGTTTCACTTTTACAATGTCTCTTTGTATTTTTATATAATATGGTTAATAAACATACTATATACATCGAAGCGACCCCCAAGTGGTCCCTTAATGAGGAAACTATCATGATATAAGTCTCTTGGAGGAACCTTAGATTTTTAGGAATTTAATATCAATTAATAATATAATATTTGTTTTAAGAACTCTTTTATGTCAATTTTGACACTATTCAATAGTTGATTTTTGTGAAACTCATAACAGATTTATTACTTCGAACAATGTAAATTAAATCAATCCTAATATATCATATTATCCTAGAAAATTAGTTTAATTCATTAAAAGTTTCATATTATATTAATTTCGGTATTTATAATATCAATTATTTTAATGTTTCACTATTATGATAATTACTGCATCATAATTGTGTCATAAATAAATTAAATTATTTAATCTCTAAAAATTGAAAATAAAATATCATAATGTAGGAAATACTTTTATCTTTCTAATGAATATTTATAGTCGAAAATAAAACATATATAACCCTCTGTAACAACTGTTTTGTTAAAAGATATATGCTTGTGTCATTTTTGTATTTATTTTAACTTAATTAAAATAATGTGTCATTATCACTTACAAGTGGATCCATGGGGTCCCAAAATCGACCCAAAGATTCCCATGGTCGACCATGTATCAACCCATAGGGTTAAGACACTTTTTAGGGTAATTTAGTATTATTATAATATTATTTGTTAACCCTTATTTATCGGATTTACCCTTAACCATGGTAAATAAAATATTTACCGCAGTAATTATTCAAAATGTCTAATAATAAAAGTTACCTATTTACACAATTTGAACATCCTGATTCCAAATATGGAATCCATTTTCCTAAATTCAAAACACAGAAGTGGCAGAAATTAATTTAAAATTAATTCCCGTTGTTAAAACAAAAAGCGTGTTTTTTAAGAGATAATAACTATCAAAAGATTGTCACTTGTTTATGTCTGGTTTAAATGTGAAATTTTGTTCAATGACCCACATTGTTTTATATGGTAAAAATATATTATAAATATACTTTAAAACCACTCAAATTAATAATTTATCACTATTAATTATTTTGATTAGAAAAGTTGTTTTAAATTAAAATTTAGTAATTTTCACTATTCATCAAAATATGAAAGTTATCCGAAAAGTACCAAAATTTCACCCTAGGATAATTTCGATATTCCGAATCTAAAAATGAAGTCCATTTTGGGAGGTAGAATTTATAAAATTTCAAAAATTAGGTATTACTATTCATAACGGCTAGTTTGATTGGTTATGGTGTGTTAAAATCTCGAAGTTGCGTACAATGCACACCATTGAATTATTCGAAAGGATACATACCAAGGATGCTTGGGGTGTTACAAAAGTCTCCTAGATTTCAAGGTTGTGGACCATGTGTCCTTAATGGTCTCCTCTCATCCTGGACAACAATTGTTTGGTAGAGGAATAAATAATTCTCCATTGTTCATTAGACCATTCGAGGTGTTGGGACCAGTTGGAATGGTGGAATATCATCTTCCATTGGCACTACAGTTGGGGAGGATCCATGATATCTTTCATGTCTCTTAGCTCTGCCTGTATCTACACAATGAATCCCACATACTTGACACGATATATTTTCATATCAAGTGTGATGCGATGTTTATTGAGAGACCAGTAATAATTGAGTATCATGAGGAGAAGAGTTGCATGTACTGAAATTCCATTGGTTAGTGTGTTTTGGAGGCATACTGGCCTCAAGGAGATTACCTCCGAATGAGAAGCAAATATGTGTTCCCAGTACGCTGAGTTTTTCTGATTTTTTCTCTTGTGTTTGATTTGTGCCTTACTTATAAGTTAATGTTTGACCTCTCTTGTTGTATGATAAGTTGTTTTCATGTTCTCTAATTTTGTTTGAGAAGTACAAACTATTGGGTGGGGAGATCAAGATCCCAAATCAAGAATCATTAATACAGATGCGGTTAAACCCATGTTGGAATGCCACATTGGACCAAAAAAATTGTTTGAGGAAATGGAGGATGTTTCTACCTATTCCATATGTCGGGACAATGTGACCATGGTGTGTGTGTGTGATTATTTGGGGTAGTGTGGGTCTATAGTGTTGCACAGTTGTTTTGTAGATATATGTCAAAGTGGTTTCTGTGGATGTTGTGGTTTTATCTCAAGATTTAGAACAGCCTAATGTGATTTACTCCTTAGAGGTATCTTAAGGGATGGTTTATCAGACCTCGTTTCATCTGGATCAGTTTTAAATTCACAAGGATGATAATTGTTTGATAGGTATCTGATGTAACAGCCCAAATTTTCTCAACCCCTTTATTTTTTAAAATATATTGGTGAGGTGTTCTAGGAGATGTTAGTGGCTTACATCAAGAGTTTTCCCTAATAATTTTTCCATCAGCATGTCAGTGCTTCAGAATTAGTGAGTTGAGGGAAAATGCATCAAAGATTCAAGGGCGTAGGTATGTTAGGATGTCTGTAGCTAAGGATGTTATCAAGTCAGGACATTGGTATGTCCGGGACTCAGTAGGTTAGGTCATCTGTAGGTCCGGGCCTTGGTAGCTCAGGGTGTTAGTAGGTCGGGGCGTCAGTAGGTTAGTGCTCCGGTTGGTCGTGGCATCAGTTGCTCAATGTCAGTGGATCAACATTGGTGGATTAGCATTAGTAAGACATGTATGTAGCTCCCCCATCGATGGATCATCATTGATATCTCAGTTTCGGTAGGTCGTGTCGGCTACTGACATGTTGTTGGTTCTGCGTCATTGACTCCCCAATCGGTGATTAACTTTTATTTTTTTCAAATTTCCATGTTTTTCCAGTTTCGCCACTATACCATGATTATCTATGTGAAATGGTAACATATCAACATAGAGATGTTTTTTGTTCTGTCTCCAACAATTTTAAAGGGAATTATTAAATTCCACGTGTCTCATAACATTCTACAAGACATGCACCTACCAACCAGTGTAGTCCAACCATGATCTAGTTATCATGTACATTGAAATTGACACCCGTATTTTTAGGATATCCCCTTTAAATAATTTAGATCTATTATTTCCTTCTTCCTATTCATTTTTTGGTGGTTTTACTTGATCCTTCATCCATATATGAGTCGTTTTCATGTACTAGAGCTCTTCCACATTTCTTTATTTGTGTTTACACCTACTCGCATGACCCTTATTCTTCGCAAAAGGACGAACATCAATCCTTTTCTCATTCAAGTAGGGATTTATTTTTAATTCCATTAATTGTGAATCATGCAAGGCATGTATGATAATGAATACATATGAGGAACAACTATATACTTTCCTTAAAATTAGTAAAATGATTATAATTGGATTTGATCAAAAGTTAACACGTATAAATAAAATATTGGATAGAGAGTGTTTTGATGTGGATCAAATATTTTTTTGTTATATTTGATTCGATAATGGTTTCCAAGGATATATTCATTATAAAAACCATGGATTTTGTGGTATTTTCTTGCGCACTAATAATGTTTTATTCTGTTGAGACTCTTGATTAAATTAATGTATCATTAAATATACATAATCATAAAAACATGGTTAAATAATTGATTTCCCCAGTATGAAGCCCAAGGATTGATCGCCCTAATAACAATTAAGTAGAATTATAGAACCCATTCTAGTAAAATGTAAATGTATACAAATCTTGTTGAAAGGCGTGGTTGAGTGTTGTGTTCTGTGGAGATTTGTATCCTAGGATTATTTGTGTGGTGATATTGTTCATAGAATGGTTGTGGGTACAAGTTTTAATAGGGAAGTGGACTCTATGAGAAGATTGAGGTATGAGAGTGCAACAAGGATATGGGTTAATGGTTGTTAGAATTGGATTTTCCAGCGGGGTGGTACATGAGATGTGTGATAGAATCTGAGTCTGAGAGATTGATTGATTGTGTAATAGATTAACTTGTAGGTAGCTGAAATCATTTTGTTGTGTTATAGTCTTGGAGTGACATTCGTCAGGGGGATTGCATTGTGGATATGCACTCATATGTAGTGGGATAGTAAATCTACTTTTGTGTTGTTGTGTGGTTAGAATACAATTTGGTATTTCTCATTGTTTTGATATATTTAGGGTCAGTAGTTTCCAGGTAGTGATGGAATAAATTAAAGTGAACCCCTTAATTACGTAATGGAAAGTGGTTAAATGAATAGAGGTTGGGTTATGCTTCGGTAGTGGTTATTCTGTGGTTATTCATATTGGGGTGGTAGTGAAAGGGGTTCTAATTGGTTTGGCTGTTAAGTCCGAAACACAAAGGATGGGATGAGTGTCTTTTACCTATATATATATATAATGTTTAGGTCCCGGTGATTCCAATAAGCACCTCAACATTGTTGAGAACTATGTTCAGAAAAAATCTATTTCATGGGGGATATTGTCTTTCCCAACATCATGGTGGGGGTAAGGATGGATGGTTACATACATCTTTCATCACAACAACATTAGAGTTCATACTAGTCGAGCATATCTAGGTAGGATGTAATGGATTTAGGATTACCATATTCTAAGACTCATTAGGCGAGGGTTTGTTGTAGATGAGAGGCCAAGGTGTTTGAAGGAATTGTTTGTTTCCCATGTTTATTTGGGATAAGGAAAATGTGTTTTTGGGTTAGAGATGTTGTTGTTGTGGCCTAGGTGTTTATGGGTGGGATTTTATGTAGTTGATTCCCAAGTGTGTGTGAGAGGGTTGTAGAAACGAGACTATATATTGGAAGATTGGTAGCAACAAGACATTAGAAGATAGGTTTGAGTAGTTAACAAGTTGGAAAGTGGTGTGGGGATCCCAAATATCTATGTTCTTATACTACTAAATTACATGACTTACATTATTTGGTGAGTGTTACTTAGTGAGGCTGGGCTAGTTATGCTTCCCTAGTAGGGGCATTGAGGGTCTACTATTTTATCATAGGAACCATAGTATGTTCCTTCACTTGTGCATGGTGTATTTAGTTCTCTTACTAGGTATAGTGGTATATTCACCCTACCTATATAATAATGATTTCAGGTTTCCACCATGACTTTTACGATAGTGCTGAACATTACTATCTTGAGCGTCTTAATTACTTGTTGTTGTTGATTAGTAACTTTTTATTAGTACTTTACATTGGGTTTTTGTTGTACCTTGAATTAGATATACTCTTGAACATGCAAGGGGGAATGGATTTTTTGATCACATTTACTTTTGGAATTTGGAGTTGTTTTGGATTTACCAACTTATCTCCCAATCTTGTTCTATGAAAAGGGTAATTCCTTCCATCATTATGTGAGTTTATATATCCTTGGTGATAGTCGGAACTATGGGGCATATCGATGGTAGGACCCAGGGGTCATTATCTCTCCTTAATGGTGAGAATGGAAGGGCGTGATACTTTGTTGTCCTGTCCCTTAACATAAGGAATTCGGGTCGTGAAATTCAGGACATAATTAATTTGTGTCATTCAGGAAAAGGAGATTCCTTTTTTAATGGGTTATTCAAGGTGAAGCTTGGTAATAATTTATGTTTATCATATTAATATTTTTATGAGGTATACATTAATTTATGGCCAAAATTTAAATGTATTGGGAATCCTTGTGTATCTTAGTTGAAATGATATGTATGAGTACTAAACAATTTTATGATTTAAATTTAGAAAGTGGCACAATTTTGAAAATGGACTTCATATGTAATTTTACAGATTACTCTGATTAGGTAGGGTAAAATAGAAGGTTTATTCTATTGAATTTAATTAAAAATGCATTAAAATTTTCCAATTATTTTTGTATATTATGTTTTTTTAGAGATCCTAGGAGTTTTTAGAATTTTTTTAATACTCCATTAATAGTAAATTTAGAGTTACGTTATGTTAATATATTATCACTTATTTAAGGATTATATAAATAATTTTTTATAATCATTTATGTCTCCATTGTGATTATCTATTTTTTTTATTTTTCTCATTAAAAATATACCAGTTACTTGATATCATTATATTAAATTATTACATTTAAAAAGAGTAATGGTTTATTATGAAATATTTATATTTTTCACTTATTTAACTTCAATACAAATTTAATTTTTCCATTCTAATCTTATTAATGTGTCTATAATGAGTACTATTTATTTGACTTGAGATGTATAAAAATAATCATATTTTTATTTTACATTTTTTATCTTTTTATTTTTTGTTGATAGATTTAGAATAATTTCACTTTTCAATGGGAATATATCCATTAATTAATTTATTTTGAGTTAATTTTATAAATTGTATCTTGTAAATTTTAAGAAGAACATATTTATGTAATTTTTTACTAATATTTTATTAAATAAATTTAACATATTATATTATATATTTCTTTTAAACAATAATGAAATGGATTTATTTTTAAATATCATTAATGGATTGTAAATATAATACTAATTGGTAATTTTATATTAACAACTATGATATTATATATTCAGAAAATCATCATATTTGATGTAAAAATTGTATTGGAAGATATCATTTGTATGTTATTAAGGTGTAAAATGATCTTGATCCCTTATTATATTGTGGCGGGTTTTGGATGAAGTTGTAGTATTTTTTTGGAATTTTATTTATCATATATATCATTCCATATTGTAATTTTAACTATTATTCATTAAGAATGTGTGTCTCTTTTGTAAATTGATATCCTTGGTTGTTTTTGGATATATTGGTAATTATAATTTGTTGACCATATAGTTTTATGAGTTTATATTTTATATTAATTAATTGGTCATAAATTCTTTTTTATTGAAACTATTTATTTTATATTTAAGTAAAATTCATTTTCAAAGATATTATTCATGACTTATTAATGGAATTACACTATTTATAATTACTTCATCTTGTAAAATCTTTTCCTGTGATGTATGATTTCATAAACCAGTAATGGTTGATATATTTTGGATATCATATAGGCTCATTAGGCCTTTCAATGAACTATATAATGTAGTAGTTTTAGATATCAATTGTATTTTGATGAAATAACGATAGTATTTTATTTTTATTATTTATGTATTCAAAAAATGTAAGATATAGTTTCATAGAAAATCATTTGGTGTCTATGAATTTGTTTCTAATGACTATATATAATAATTTGACCTGATTTACGTGGGGAGTTTAAAATGTGTCTCTGTTGGATTAAATATTTTTGTAAAAATATTTTTGAGTTATTTTGTCTATATATATATTTTTTAAGTATGTTGAATTATAATGTGTTATTTTAGGAAAAAATATAATTTGGGTAAAAAATTTGAAGAATCATATGGTTTCATAATTAATATTTATGGTCTAGAAAACTATTTTTAGACCATGTAATATTGTTTTTACTTCTAGTGGACATAACATTGTTAATCAATGGTTCGAAACTCCATGTGTTCAAACCATACTTATTTTTAATGTTTCTAAATTTAAAATTTGTGCCCATTGTGATTCTAAATTATTTTTTCCATTTTAATGATCATATTTTGATGAATTGTTATTATTCATATAGATAATAAATATTATTAAGGTTTCATTCATTATTTTTTTATAGAGAAATATTTAGTTTCCATATTATCATTGGGTGAATTTCATAATATAGATGATTTTTTTAAATTATTTGAATTTAATGTGAATGGTTTTGTAAATTTTTTTTAATATATAAGAATTTGATTTTTTATTATTACATTCAGATTCTTTAAAATTTTCAATTTGTTTAATGATTTTAAAATGTTATTTTTACGATTTTCTGTATTACATGATTTTTTTTTTGAAATTGGTTATTTATTTCATTAGATGTATTTATCCTGAAACAATTTTGATTAAATATTTTTGATATAAAAATAGTTTTCTAATGAATTATAAATTTAATCGAATGGAAACTAATTTTTTTATAATATTAATTTTATGGTCTTCAAATGTTTTTCATATTAATAAGTAAGTGAACATGGTTTTCATATAAGTTGATTTATGTTTTATTATTTTACATTTATTCATTAATATTTTTTATTTTTATGATGATTATTATCTTGGAGGTTAGTTAAATTATGTTATATGTTTATTAATAATTTATTATTATCCCACTATGTATTTATAGATTCAAAAAACAGTTGATGATAATTTTACATATGTAAACCCTGGAGTTGATCATATTCAACATGTTTTAATTTTTCATTCCTTCATCAAATATTATGTAATGTATTGCAATCATAATTCATCTTATAATATATTTATGGTATTTTTAGAATTTTTGTATTATTCTCTTTATGGGAATAAATGTAACCTTGAAGTATAAGAATAGCTATATAATATTCAAAAAATAAAATCAAACTTATTAAACATCCATTGAATTTAAAAGACATCTTTTCTATGTTTATATTTGAATAATGTAAATAGTTATGGCTGGAGAATACTATTCATAAGAATACATCCAAAAATATCCATTCAATTTAATGTATAAATGATATTTGGTTACAATAATATTTCCTAGAAACCATGAATGTCTGTATGGTTATTATGTTTTATTACCTAATGTAGAGATTTTGTCTATTTTATTTTATATCCATTATATTATGAAACAATTAAAATATATACCAATCAATAATTGGATGAGTTTATATAATAAAAAAATAGGTTTCATTCAGTTAGATATTCATCTATGATGGAACTTTTGTATCCTAAACACTTATGTAGAGGTATAGAATAAAGGGACCAGATTTGTGGAAGTCATAAATGGAGTTCCTAAATAGATTAACAAAACCACTATTTTTTTTGGTGATAAAGGGAACTATAATAGGGAAAATACGATTTTTATTGAGTCTGGAACATTGGTTGATGATTGTGAAAAAAATTATATTTCCCCCCTTCATGATATTCATATATAATTTCATTTATAATCTATTAGTGGTGTAAGCCAAATCATCATAGGTATTCAATCCAAGGAGCTCCTATAAACATTCATAGTTTCAGAATTTTAGTTTGTAAATAATTCTAATGTAAAGGACATATACATAATTTTTTGGATGTAGATATAATTATTTAGAATATCCATATGTTCAGCCTAATAAACCCAATTCTATTATGATTATAATTTGAGCTACTTATTATTATATTTATTCTTCTATAATATTATTTATATATGTTTTCATTCACTTTATAAAATAGAAATATTTGGAAAATAATTAAAATAAAATGATGTTAAAATTGTTATTAGTTCTATTTTATTGTGTTGGTGAATTGCTAATAGATAATTTCAAAAAAGTACTTTTGAAATATCGATTTCATCGATGCAATGTTGATGGTTTATTAATCATGGGATGAAGGATCCTAATCAGTCAATCCATTATTGAGTCATGTCTAAAATATTTGATTACTAAAATTAGCTACGATATTTTAATTGAAATTACTTTTGAATAATCATTACTAGGATGGGGATATAACTATATATTGTATCATTTTTATGATTATGGGTATCATAGTTTGATTCATTCTTTGGATGGAAGAGATGAAAAATATTGGGATTGGTTATTTAATTCCCTGACCAAACCCTAGACAAAGAATATTCTTAAAAAGGTTTTATATTTATCATATTATGCTATATTATAAGAATTAATTTATTTTTAACCATAAATGATGACAAAATATCCATGTTGTTATCTCAACTATGATATAAATTATGAGCTCTATAATTTTAGGATGTTGAATCAAAAGATCTTCAAAAATTATAATCATGTTTCTATAATATAACAATTCTTTGTATATTTTTTTCTCTAAATAATTTCAAATTCATGTTTCTATAATTAACATATAATTTATCACCTCATCAATCAATAATTTCCACAAATACTATCTTGATGAATAAAGTGATATTGTGGGGAAATTAACACACCCTAGTATCATTATTTAATACATAATTATTTAAATATTTAATTGTTTCATTTAATGGTATTTTTTGAGGACTAGGGTTGAGGAATTATATATTTTTGAAAATTGAGTTTTAAATTTATTCATCCAATATTTAGTTATTAGTTAGAAGTAACCATGGAAATTAATATTAAATGTGATATTCCATGATTGTTGTAAACTCATATTTGGAATAAAAATTGAGTAACACTATTTCTTAATTATAATTATGGTTATTGGAGACCATGTAGTTTAATACTAAATGAGATTTTTTACAGCTTAGTGGAGGAACATAGTAGGTTCAAAATAGGATTAAATATGTGGATTAGTTATATGAAGTAAGAAAATTTAATAAACGCCACAAGGTTTACATAAATTCCCGAGTACATTTATGGAATAAATTATTGGGGTTTATAGGTTTAATTTATATGGTATTTCTTGGTTGGTGGATGGTTTCCAAATCCCTATAGTTAATACATCCATGATACCATGTTCAAAAATTTATAAAATTCTCGATTTCTATTGGTTGATTTTAAAAACATGGGTCTATTTTCCACATTTTAATGCTTTCTGTCTTCTTGACTTTATCATATTTCCATCATACATTCTGATATGGATTTTAAATTAATTTATTCATCATTTAGTGATGATTATTTAATGTAATGTTATCATAAAAACCCCCATATTCATAATTTTATCTTTTTCCTACATTATTTATTTCACTACCATGTACATGTGGACTTTGAAATTTGTGTTGGATATTTATTATTTTTTTATTCCTTATTTTAGTGTTCATAATGGTCTTCTAAATGTTTATATGGATATATTTTGTGAAATTAAATTATTTCTTATAGAATTAATGATCTAATGTAAGATTATCCATGATGGTTCTTTCAAATACTATTATAAGAATTGTTGATTATTTTCAACCATCATTTAGCTTAAATTAAAATTTATATTATCTATATACCAATATTCATTATCAGGGTAATTTAATTTTTGACAAAAATAACGTCAAATAAAGAGTTTTAATTATGTTTTCCTAAATCATATATTTAGAACCGTTTTATAAATCAATCAAATTATTTAAAAATTTTCATAAGAAGAACTTTTTAAAGGAATTTTATAATTAAATAGATTATTTAACATTATTTAAAAATTTATTGTGGTAGCTCACATTAATGGATGGTTTTTTTAATGTAGGGGAATATTTTTCTTTTTCTAAAATTATAGTTGTTATTATTGTATTATTTATGATTTTTTTGATAATATTTTATTATATGATGGAATTGTTGGGGATTTTATAATATATTAAAGGATGCAATGTTTCTAATTGATTATTGAATGTTTTTTATCATTCATTTTTAAAAGATGATTTTATAACATGATTATCCTAGTGGAATTTCAAAATCCTAATTGTAAATCAATAAAATAGGTTTTCTTGATTCATTTACACCATTAAAATGACCCTTATGTTTTATTTATTTAAATTTTAAATTTAATATTTTTATAATATGAATTTAATGTAATTATCAATGTTAGATGACATGATTATTATTTTTTATTCTTAATAATGGGATATATATTTGAATGGTCAAATGAGTTGAGGATATGTTTATGATTTGATTTATCATTTTATATTATAATAAATTATAATTTGAATTATAACCTATATTTAAATTAATATTATATTTTAGAATATAATTTTCTATAAATCATAATGTTCTTGATAGATTTTTGTACACATAACACTAATACACAACAAATAACGAACTTTTATCTAACTGTTAATATTTACCAATAATAAAACTGATTATAAAAACTTGAAAAATAATTATGAAATATATTTTGAAATAAATATTATTAATTATTAATATTTTGGGTGTGAAAAATTTAATTTGTGTTTATAAAGAACTAATAAGAATGAGTTATAATTTAAAATTTAACCCATCATAATTTGTATTTTAAAAAAATTATTTTTAGATACTAAGTATATATTGGATAAAATATATAATTGATATAATTAATAAATAAACACTAATTTTCTTAATAATTTATTTTTAATAAGAATAGAAATTTTTTATATTTAAATAATTTCATTTCTTATAAAAATAATTCACAATATAATATATGTTTTTAATTAACAAATATATTCATAAATTTTAGAATTGGTATTTTAAAAAATAAACATCATTTACGAATTCGGTATTGAAAATAAAATTATGATGACTTCTTGAAATTTTTTTGAAATAATTTATTTTTATGTTATTAGAGAAAAAATAAAATTATTTAAATATCTGCAAACTTTTATGACATTATATATGACATCCCATATCCTCAATACATATTAATTCATGATTTAATTGATAATAATACTTAATAAATTTTCATAATATATATGGGATGTTGTCATTGCGTAATAGGATAGAATCTCCAGAAAAAAAAACATGGGTACATCAACGTAATTTAAAAATTCTGAAAAATTACTTTTATAGTCCATTGATATTCAAATATGACAAGGGATAACCTGAGGAAGGACAAAAGAAATGTTGACCTATGTAACCTAGTAATTGAATTATCAAATAATAATAAGATTAGAGTAATAATTATTTTTCAAGAGGTATATAAATGTTATATATAACGAGTGAGAATCATAAATTGGACATCATAAAATGATATATAACGATAATATCAAGAGAACATAAGAAAATAGAAATAATATAATACATGAAATCATTAGTACAATCATGGATATATACCAATCAATAATTACATAACTAAAAAAAGATAATAACTTGTACACTAAGAATGGTAACTTATGAAGTAAAATCATTAACCAATTATTTCATGTTCTATATAATTCCATCCCACCAATAACATTCATATCATATACATGCATTATTTTCCCATGTGTAACATAAAACATACGAGAACCATTCAAGAAAATTAATACAATGATTAAAGAGTTTGGGTTAAGAACTTTGAATTACTCAATAAATGATGGAGAGGTATATCCTGGTGAATAGACTTTAGTGGAAATAGGGAAGCATATTCAATGCCCAAATAATTGGCATAGAAAAATCACAAGATAATCTCAACATCATAATGGGTATACATTATGATTCATGGTAGGGTTACTCAGATTGAAGTACCGTTTATAATTACATTTACATTAAAAGGATGGTAAAATTGATGTGGTTAAACAAATTAATACATGAACAACTTGATATAAAGTGGCATAACCGAAATAATGTTCTTTGATAAAGAGGAATAAGGGTGACCCCATACAATTAGTGGGACCATCTAAAATATTAGGAAAAGATTATAAAAATATTTAGAACATCGTGGGATGTTTTATAGTAGTATTAGTATTCAGAGTAGATCATTCTAGTAAATGATATTTGAGTAAAAAGGTGTTGGATGATATATTGCTATTTATAGAAAATTAGTGCGAAATTATTTATCAATATCTAAATATATGTTTTGGAAACTATATTATGAAATTATCAAAACAACACTCCATTCGATTTCTTCCAAAGGTTTTTTTCCAAATATGATTGGATTGAAATATTTTATAAGGCTAGTAACATATCATATTTAAATAATACAACTGGGGATATAGATATTCACCAGGTTCATAGGAAATTTATTTTAAACCCATTAAATATAATAATGGTCCTTGAGGTTTCGTTAATATTTTATATAATTAATCAAATAATTTGAGAAATACTTCTTTATAAATGGTAGATATTAATTTGTTTTTAATTATTTTTATATCACTTTTGGGTGATTATGATGTCTTAATATAGATTATATATTAATATTGTGGTAAATATTTACCCTAAAATTTGATTATGTATTACAAAAATAAACCATTAGATATTTTCAACATGATTATTTAACAAATAAAATTTTTTTTATCAAATTGATTGTCTAAAAAAGATAATATATAATTTTATGTATAAATCCTTTTATTGTGTAGAATTCGATTTTATGATAATAATGATTTTATTAGACTTATAATTATTACATTTGACATTATTATCATATATTAACAATGTAAAATATAATTAAAATTATTAAAAATATTATATTAAACAATTATTTATTTAAATATTAGTATTTCTATCAAAAAGATTTTAAAAACCATATATATTTTTAAATTTTAAATATGGTTTAATCATATAAAAATAAATTGTTTATAAACTCATATATAATTTTATATATAATGTAATAACGAAAATGCATAAAAATAAAAAATAATTTATTTAAAATACTACATTAAAATTAATACTTATAGGGTAAAGATAAATAATCCATTATGAGGCCACTATATTTTTTACAAGTACAGTGTGTGCTGAAGGAGCATTCTTGGGGTTGTTTAGGTGTCATGGTTTGGACCATGATCATGAAACGTTTTATATTATCCCAAAAATATTTTCATTATTGTTTAATTTTTTGAAATTTTAGATTCGGATTGGCAATGGTAGAATCCCATGGATTCCATCTCTATTGGTAGATCTGATAGATGGAATTCATAGGGAACGATCCTAGGGATCATGGCCTTTATTTCTTCCATCTCAATTAATTTGGATTAATAATAAAACATAATATTTATACTAATCATAATGTTGACTATAGAAAGACAATATTATCAATTATTATATTGATTAATTATTTTTTATAGCCAAATAGTACTAATTTATAATGGTATAAAATAATAAATAAAGTGAATGAGTTTTATACAACTAGATAACAGGAATAGTAATTTTTTTTAAAAAAAATCATATATAAATGTTTGAGTTATTAAATTCATCCCCCTTTATGAATTTCACCAAAAAATATCATTTCAAAAAAAAACTATGCAAGATTACATATGTTTCATTTCCTCTCCTAATTCACATGTTTTATCCTCAAACATGTGATTTATCCACATCACATTGTCCAAGTGAGATATATTATTTTATTCGACTTTATCACTATAATATAATTTCATAAAAAGATTATATTTATATGGGAGGAAATTATCTATGTGTGCCAATTTTTTATTTATCCCAAGAGATGGTTCTGGTATGTATTTCCTCAAGATGGATGTTTGGAAACATCTTGTACTTGGGAATATTTAGGTGGGATTCCTATTTGTTATGCCATAAATCTTATATGATCAATTATCTCAGATGTATTTTTTAATAAACTTTATATTCTTCCATAACCTCGTGAAGTTATCCCATGGAAATGTATGAATGAAAAACATATCTTGAACCTCAATCTTTAGGACCCATAGAAAATTTTTACATTAGAATTTAAATCAATATAATGCACATTATATATTATAGTACTGGAAAAAACTCTATAACCAATGTTATATATAAAAAAACAATGGTTATAGGTTATTCGTACACTGATAGGTTTTGTAAACAATGTAAAGGTGTTTCACAATAGAAAAATTTCTCATGAAGGACCTCAATCCACGATTATCCAAAAAACATTGGTGTAGGTCATCATTATACCTATAGATTATAAAAACCAATTGAATAACATTCGATAGAAAAATTTTTCATGTGAAGAACCTATATACATGGTTCTCCAAAAACATGGGGTATTTTTCACCTATATACACATAGTTTTCTTAAACCATGGAAATAGGTTGCGCATGAAAAAAATTATTATTGTAGGAAAACCTATAACCACTATTTGATCAATCCGTGAGTATAGGTTGGACCAATATTTTTCCATAATAATAGTAATAAATTTTTAATTTATAAATATTTATATTCATGAACATATATTTTTTGACTAAACGAACAAAAAACATGTTGTAGGATACTGGAAAAGCCAATACAGTATAAGCTAGAAGTGTTGTGAGCAATACAGAGAAAATGATTTATTTTAATAGTGACCTTTAAACACGGTTTTACCAAACTGTGGGTATTGGTTTCCGATTATTTTTCCATATTAATAATAATATTAATAAATAATTTAATATTATATATATATATATTAATATAAGAATAAGAAACATGTTGTATGATAGTTGTAAAGGCCATAGAGTATAGGTGGAATGTGATGGGGTAAAATAAAAATAGTGGACTGTTTTAAAACATTAAGGACATATACCCACTTTTGACTAAAAATGAAAATATTCCTATACCCATGGTTTTTTCAAACCGTAGATATAAGTATTTACATTGAAATTTTATACATCAATGGTTTAAAAAATATTGGTATCAGGGGCCTATAAGCATGGTTGGGTCATGCCACGAGTATAGGTCAATCACAACTATTCCCTAAGAAATTTTTCTTAAAAAATTGGTATCGGCTATATAAACGGTAATATGGGTTATTGATATGGGAGTAAAAAAATGGAATATATTTTTTTATTAGTGTTATATTAAATGTTTTGAACATTATATAGACTAAATTTCTTAATATTATGTACCATATGATTCATATCTCCATATTTATCTCAAAATTTTAGAGTTAGGATCCTCATGTAATGTAGATCATCATTAGGATCCATTTGAATGCTAGAATGGAAGCTATTTCTATATAAGTATTTTACTAAGGGAAGATACAGAAACCAATAACATTGTAAATCTATTTATTTTTTTATCATCATATCGTCTATATATTTAATGTAATTTTATATGAACTATCATTATAAATGTTGTAAGTATTACGAAACTCAACTTTATATCTATTTATTTTTAATGTCTTCTATTTAATATCACGATAATATATGGATCTCAATCAGAAAAAATGGAGAATTTTTCTCCTTATAGTAACACCACATCCCTAATTTATATCATATAATGTTGGTCAATATATAATTATTCTTTAATATAATTGAAATTCACTTATATTTTAATATAATAGACTAGCACTTGGATAATATTATTGGTTTTTCATGCCTTGTGAAATATTATTAGTAATTAAATCATGATGGTTTCCCATTTATATACAGTTATTAAGAGTTGTAACATTATATAATTAAACATATTTTATCCATCCATGAATTACTAGCATACCATGAATCAAGATAATAATTATAAAATCCCCCACCTTATTCCATCCATACATATGATTTTCATCATATATATATATATATGTATCCATATTTGTGCATCTTGGGAGAATAATGAAAGATGAACTATTTGAATCATATATAAGTTCCCTTTTCTATTCTAGTTTTTTTAGACCATTTTATGTATTGAAAACATTACAAATAAATCTTTTCAAATGTTCAAATACAGAATGTTTTCAACATTTCTCTACTTCTCCATATTTTTGTTTTTAACCTCATTGGTCCTCTCAAGATTGGATTGTTGAGATGTTATTAAGCATTAATGTATGCAGATCCTTTTATGATTTAAATGTATATTCTATTCATGTAATAAATGATTGGCTCCCTTTCTGTAATCATCATGCATTGGTTTTCAAGATCATTTATACTCAGAAAAATTGACAATTTTTTCTTCATTATAATAGGGTAATGGATTGAGTAATCATAATATTTGATCATATATAGCCATCTTTTTTGGCCCATATTAATATGATTTTGTGTGAATATATACTTGGGGATTTTATTATCCATATATATAATACAATTTTCCATACATAGATAGTCCCCTTAATAACTAATGTATATATCACTACAAAACATTATATATAATTCCATAGATAGTTCTTCTTATGGACTATTAATTTTCATTTGGCTTAGGGTATCAAATTTTCAACATGTATGAGTACACATCCAAATCAATTTCCAATACATAACATCAGATAAAAAATTCTTCCACAATAATGATTAATTATTGTATAGTTATAGTGATTATACATTAATTTAAATAATTAAATATATCCTCATATTTAGTGGTACATAAAAACATTAGTACATTTCAATTTATTTGTCTAGTGGGCTTGACCATCATGATGAATTTCTCCTATATCCCCAATAGTACCCAATGAATCCATGGAAACTAATGATATCCGTTAAAAATATATAATTTAAATAATTTTTCAATTTCATTTGAGTTTGATGTAACTATATATACTCCTTTAGTCCTTATACCTTCATTAAGAACATTATGTTCTCCAAAAAATATTCATTTACTATACTTTTATAAAACTATTAAAATTATATGGTCTGCAGTCGTCATTATTTTTGGAGTAGATAAGAATATCATCTATAATTACTACCCCCTATATTTTGAGTCAATAACTAAAATCTCTATACATGATGTCCATGAAGATAGTAAAATAAGTATGAGTCCATGTGGAAACACAATTATATGATATATGTCGTAACTATTATTATTATTTTTCACGAGTATATGTTACATCCTCAATATTAATTAATAATATCATTCCAAAAGATCCACATTAGATATATTCTTTTCACAATATTACATATTGAAATATTCACTAACACATGGCCAATGATACTTGTTCTTTATTATGGTATTTTTTAGATCATGATAATAAATTAAGAGGTGAATTGTCCCATCATCCTTGGATACAAAGAGGACCAACACACCCTTTGGTGAAGCAATTTGGTGTATAACCCCTTTATCTAGATTAATTAATTTTTTTATTTAGATACTCAGGTCCCACAATAGAAATTATATATGGAGTTTTGGATAGTCCAAAATATTTCAGTATGTACTCAATGGATAACACCACCCCACAACATTGAGGAATATTGATAAATTATTTTGGACAAAATTCAACAAATTGAAATAAATTGGAAATTTCATCAATGAGTATATATTCTTTATTCAATATCATTGGATTTGGACACCATGTCACATAAATAAATAATATCCAAACATCTTTTAAGGACTTCAAATGCGTTTAATCGTCATACTTCCAAATTTATAAAAATGGATGGTCATACATGATCTCCCTCACTCTATAATTTACATTGTACATACACAAGGAATTTAAATCCATACCAATAATTTCATTTAATAAGTCTGAAGGGGGTTTAAAAAGGTATTTATTTGGAAATTCATCCTAAAATTATAGACAATGGGGGATTTATATACATGGGATTTCAAAATTTCATCATTTTCTTTTTCACTAATATCCCCACATCGATATTTTGTTGTGGGGTTTGAATATTTATACGGAAATTTAATGAATATAAATAATAAAAATAAAAATATTAAAATAGAATATTTATTATTATCGAATGAATTTCTAGCGTACTTATCACAACATCATTGTAAGGATCCAGCTCTGTAGTAGTAATGGGTTGAGCTATCATGTTCTCTTTATGACATGTTTGTTTCTATTAGAAGTTATCCTCGATTTCACCTATAATAGCATAGTGATACAGAGAGTGTCCATATTATTTTTAGTTGATACATTAGATAACAGGAGGCAGGTTTACTTCGGTATTCCTTTCTTCCATCATATTACAGAGTTTATCATTGTTGAAATTCACCAGCTAGGTTCCAATCCTTCTCAAGATGAAATAATTTTATTTTCTACAATAAAAAATGTATATGATTCATTTATCAACTATATTAAATTGAGGTATGTTATAATTTATTTTCACCATTTTTTACCCATTAACGTTTTAAAATTAGAGTCCATTTCAGATTTTTATATCCTTACCCCCAATATCATTAAGATTTAATGATCTCTATTCTTAGTTTATGGGTACATAAAACATTTTCAAAATGTCTTTCAAGGTCTCCAATAATTTTTTTTCACGTATGTTTTTTTACCCACCAATTATGTTTTCAACATTACATTAGGTGTCTATGAAAAATATGGTGGTGTTTCATGAATGACTTATAAAGTTCACATTGTACACCTTGATGGATCCAAATTCCATTATCCTGTGGCCAATGAAGTTCGTAATTATACAATGTCATATATTGTGGGGACAATTTTTATCAATGTTTTTCCCAATTTAATTCTACTCCATTACTTTATTCTCCACCTTGGACTTATTATTATAAATCAATTTACACCATTGATCATATTATTTTTTCTTATGATAAACATCCCTCATGAAAACATCATTATCATATAATTTCAGTACCATGATTTTTTTCAATAGTTATTATCGATTATCCCATGATTAAAGAATCAGAATATGTACTCAGTTTACGATACCTTTATCACATAATGTTCTCAATTTCAAATAGCACTTTTTAGGGGAGGGGTGGTGATTATTCTACATAATTCAATTATCTAGTCATAAATAGAGTAAATTGAGTAATTATTTTAATGATTTTATTTAGTAAATATATAATTTTATTTCACATTTCATTTTTGATGAAATCACATTTCATACCATAGTGGTTGCTGACACAGTTCATCCTATTTCCATTCATTGGATAAAATAAATAGAAAATTAAGTATTATAATTTTAAAATTATTAATCATATTAAAGGGTAACTATAAATATTTTAGGGATAAATAACAAATAATATAAAATCCTCAAAAAAATTTTTTTTTAAAATTCAATCAAAGATAAAAATGTTATATTTAATAAGAAAAATATTAACGGCATATTTTGTTCCCTCCATAATGGTTTATAAATTGATATTGAATATACCAAATCATATTCCTCACAAATGTAAAAATAGGTTTGTAGAAAAATATTTTTTTTGTGCACTGCTTTACCGTTGATTTAATACCAAATGTTGTCTTTTAGATTTATCACCCCTTGGTATAACTATGCTAGTGCCAAATCCAAATGAGTATCAAGAGATGGATTTTTCTTGAATGGGATAACCAAGTGATAGGAATAATAAATGGATTAGATAATAAGTAAAAAATTTGAATTATAAATTCATAATATGATTGAAAAGATATATTTTAGCCATTTAAATTCTATGGGTTACATAAAAGCAGTGAGAATCCTAAACATGAACATCAAATCACGAGATAAGATGATAATATTAAAAAATGTGAAAAAAACATAAAACATGACATCAATAGAAATATACATGGAAAAATCACATGAAATTAGACCATATTATTATTAATATATTTTATAGTTCACAATATATGGTATCTCCTGAGAAAAAAATACCAAATTCATTGGAGGGCTATTCATTCAAGGCCAACCTGGGACAACCATATCTTGTACAGGCCTTAGTATCCCACATATATCACACAACCTAAGCATGTATTGGATCACTTTCAATCCCAAAGTTATGAAGTGTGGGAAATTGAAATAGAAGTACCCAATATATTTTATATAGGTACTTCATGAAGGATAAAATTTAGTGGAAATAAGGATGCGTATTTAGTACAAACAATCTTTCCTTGAAGAAATCATATAATTCTTTTGGTAGCATAAAAATATTACATAATGATTCATGGAAGGGTACAACGAGAGATAAAGGATCTATAAATTAAAATTTAGACCATAAAAACAATAAACTATATGTGAACAACCATCTACAAAAAAGGTTCTGAAATGAAAAGGAATAGTACTAGGAAATTGCATGAATAAAGGGGAGGGACTCCCCCACCTTGAGATGGTGCAACTACAATCATAGAAGGGTATTATTAAGATATTAAGAAAAAAATAAAAGATTTTTAGAGATTGAGATTAGACTAATTTTATGATCAATGGGTTTCGTGAGAATAATAGCAAGGGTTTTATAAGGTATTTATAGAAAAATACAGGGGAATTGTATAATAATTTTTAAGCATTGATTTTTTACTCTATATGATGAAATAATACAAACAAAAAACCTTTACATATATTTCAATTTTTTTACAAATACGACTAGTTTTAAATATTTTATATGTTTAGGGACCTATAATATTAGATAATGGTACTATTTATATAGAAGTGAGTCATGTTTATACCGAATTTATTTCAAATAATTAAAATATAATATTATTTTTGGATGATTCATTAATGGATTATTTAATTATTAAATTGGCCAGCAAATTTTTTTAAATTTGAAATATATATATATATATATATATGTAATTGTTTTTGGATTCATTTTATATATTTATTACATCACTTTTGGGAACTTATGATGTCATCATATAGATTTTATATTTATACAATATTTAATTCCTACCCAAAAATTCACCAATCAAGGAATATTATGGATACTCGCCATTGACTATTTTCAGTGTGATGATTTAAAAAATAAATATATTTTCTCAAATATCATTCTATATAAAAAGAATTTAATATTTTAAATATAATTTTTTATTTATTATAAAATAATTTTTTCAATAATAATAATGTTTTTCTTTTATTATAATCACACAATCCTTCATTGTACCTCGCAAACATTTTTATTTAAAGGGTGATTACATAATATGAAATTTCAATTAAATTTTTAATTTATTACATAGGTTTTGAATAGATATATAATTTTCATTATTAAAATGTATTTCTTTTCAATGTATGTCAATGTTTTATGGATTTTTGAATCGTAATATTATTTTATTAAGATATGATTTTTATTCACTAATTTTTTTAATAGTTTCTTAATTGAAAATAGACTTATTTTTATGATAAAAGTAATTAAATATAATATAATTAAATATATATCCCATGTTATACCCTTCATGTATTTTCAATATGAGACATTTTGATGTTGTATGTTTTTTCTATCAAACTCCATTTATTTGAGATATCATGTTGATCTTATAAATAACATGATTCGTTTCTTCAGTCATAATATTTTATTTGATTGTAATTTCACGTCCAATTTCTAGATAAGGATTTTTATTTAAAATCTATTAATTTGATGAATTTCTTCCTAATAAATCATAAAATTGTTTAGAATAATTCTTCATCTCTTTAATGATAGTTTTCTTAACTTGT
The DNA here is from genome assembly GCA_963277665.1 of Viscum album. Lineage (NCBI taxonomy): Eukaryota > Viridiplantae > Streptophyta > Magnoliopsida > Santalales > Viscaceae > Viscum > Viscum album. The sequence continues at coordinate 1,165,758,953 of OY728133.1, read as the reverse complement.
GCACTTTTTATATTTCTAACAATATACTTCTTATTATATAGACCCACAATTATTTATCATTTCATGTGGTCTTCATGATTATATTTATCCATTTATATAAATATTTTTTTTCATTTTTATGACAAGGGTTTTCGATAAATCAATTTTTAATTATTAAAAATGTTTTACATTCCATTATCATATGTTTCATCATGAACTGTAAGATTCTTCAGGAAAAACATTCTATCTATTTCAAGGAACCATTAATAATGATTATTTTTAAATGTAATTAATTTTAATGTATTTACATGAATGTTTTAGTCACTTAACCATATATCAGTATTCTAATTGTGTTATTTTGAGGGATCCATAAATGGAAGTATTTATTAGTTATTGATTTGGAGAAATATGAAATATTTGTAATAGTTGATATTTCATGAAGAATGCATATTGATTACTAAGTAATTTTGTTTATTAATTTTATTGACTGAATTTTCCTTCATATAATGAATAAATTAGACATAATGTTTGATCATTGGGGCCTAAAATAACACCTTTATGCATCAAAAGGTCTAATTAGACAACCATATCAATAATGTTAATGTTTTACTGCATGTTTATTCAAATTTATAAATAAAAATATTAATTTTAAGTACATTCATTTTAAAATTTTATCTTTAGTAAGTAATATAAGGCCAGAAGTTGTTGAGTTGTATGAAATTATCAAGTTTGTTCCCGTTATATTAGTTACTGTTATTCCTACAATATTACTCATTCCTTGAATATATTATTATACGATTTAGTATACATATTCCCTTATCGATTTTAGGAGATCAATAATTTTTTGTTTCCTTTTTAATAGGTTATAAATAAAATTATTATAGATGATATGGATAGAATAAATAAACATATGTAGAGAATTTTATGGTTGTTCAGAAAATTATTATTTATTAATTAGTTTGTTTTATAGTGTAAAATATTTTCTTGTAAATCAGAAGTACATAAAATTTTTTACTAAATGATTTTTAATAATTATCTACTATTTTAAACAAAAAAATATTATTGTAGTGTATGTTATAAATGTTTGTTATAAATCGTTTAGTTATTTGAAAAATATTCCTTGATTTTTACAGTTGTAATCAGAGTTGTTTTTAGATATTTTTTTGGGTTATGATATTATATGTTGATGATAATTTAGTAGTTATAAATTACATCATGTATTGATATGTAACGAATTATCACAATTTCAACAGTCTATGTAACCATTTATTATTAATAATTTAATACAAAATATTTTATTGAATTAGGATGACATAAATTTAAGGAAGCTGATAGGGATGAGTTAATGTATATGAAAAAGGGATAAATTTTGGTTGTGTAAGAAGTGTGTCGTATCTTGTAAATTAAATACCAACATGGACTGTAGAAATTGGATGTTGTTTTAGATTATATGAATGTATGGGTAATAAAAATAAAATAATTTAGCTTATTGTTAAATCAATCTTCAATTAGAACCAGATGAGTTGTCCAAATACTAACCAACCTTCTAGAAACATCAAGGGGATATGCTTTGGATAATTCGAATACACCTTATATACCAATATAAAAGAATTAAATTTATTGGTTAGAGAACCGTATATGGGAATGAAAATGACTAATATATATTAAAATGAATATATTTTAATGTTATGGCATATATTATTTGATATTTAATTTTAAATATAATGGGTGAGTTGAATTTTGGGGTATACATTTCAAATATTTTTGTGTTTAAAATTTCTAATTATGTTATTTGTAATTTTGGGACTGTTGTTTTTTAGATTTAGGAGGATTGGTGATCTAGACATAAAGAAATAAAAACTAAATAAAGAGTAATATAAAATAATATAATGAGAAATAATATCTAACATGATAGTTTCATAGAGTAGAAAATATTTATGTTTAATGTTTCATAAATCACTTATCATACTAATTATTCATAACTCATGTAAAGTATTTTGGTTTTAATAGTTTATATGTTTATGAAGAACTGACACACACATCTTTAAATAAATTTTGAAATTTAAAATTTTATTTTTCTTAATAACTACTGTTATAATGGTTTGATGGGTTGAACCCAATAAAAGGATTTAAATATGTGTTTGAGTGACCATCTTTTCAAAACTAGACCAATAGATAAATACAGTAGGTGAAAATATATAGTTCTTTGAAATTTTTAAAGTGTAGTTTCTAAAATTATATTTAAACTATTACATTTATTATAAAATATATTCTTTATCTTGGCAGAGAATACATTATAAATTGTTAGAAATTGGTAATGAGAAAATATTATCATCTCAAGATTAATGTTCAAGGTATTTAAAGCAACTAGATTAAAATTGAAATCTTCCTCAAATAAGTTTAAATGAAATAGAAACCTTAAAATATTGGATCACTCAACCTTGCCATAAGAGTAATCACATAGAAATATGAATTTGTTGAGTACGACGCAGCAAAAAACATGAAACTGAGGTTGTGTATGATGAAAAAATAATCAGAAACAATGATCCCAATTGATATTTTGTTTTAAAATAAATATATAAGAAACTCAATCAAAATCAATCTCACCGATTGATCATGATGGTTTGAAATTAAGAAAAATATGTTCAAAATAATTTTATTTCAAAAAATCACAATCAACATCTCATAATGAACTGGATTATATTTAGAATGAATTTAATGAATAGGATAAGAAAAAATAAATTGTTGAAATTAAATTCCTCAAACTAAAAGTTGTATCCAAAAATATTGTTTAATAAATGAACTAAAAATTCAATTACAATCAAAATAAATTAACAAAAATGAAGAATGGAATATCCCTCTCCACTTCTCTGTTCCTATTATTCTCTATAACCATTGTATAACTTATGCACTCCCATCTCCAGGTATGTTCCTGAGATTTATCATTATTGAATCAGTCATGAGAATGATCGATACATAATACTGTTGCATCTAACATTTTTTTAAATCCCCCATTGGTTTATGAATATCACATACATCTTCCAACAAATTATATTTATTCGCTTTTCCACAAACCACATACATCCCGCTCATGAAACATCCATAACAAAAGATGTTCCCCAATAAACAAACTCAACACACCCATGAGTGGTCAATCTAAGAAGAACCTAGATATTCTTTCGGATATGGTTTTTACCAACAATAATGAAAAAGGTAATTTAGTCCATTAAATGATATAAAATTTATAAATAAATATTTAATTAATTAGTTCATTAATTATAGATTACAGAAATTATTAAATTATTATTTAATGACTATTTTATCTATTTTTTTATTTAATATATTATTATTATTTTAATAATAATAATAATATAGATATTGTTTTATTATATTATTAATTATATTATGTTACTATGTTATTCTTTTATATTTTATTTATCTTCACCCCCAGAATTATCCAGCCTAATTTTTTGCTACAAGGTAGGGGTGTTCTTCTTCATCCTATATTATGATTCCACCTCTCTCTGGCCTTCATTGTTCTTGTTCTTTAAAATCAACAGTTCAGTTTTCGTTAAATGATGGAATCCACTTCATGCATGACGATGATCAGCTCCTCCTACAGTAGTAAAATCTATCTTGGTTAGTATAGATCTAACTCGAAAATTCTTGACCTAATTTATGTGTTTGTGTGTAGATCTGAGATAGTTTGTCGGTTTGAGTTCGAAATAGGAGTCTAATGGTGTCTCAATAATATCTTCTGACTTCAATTCTACTTATATTGTTGGTGTGATAGTGTGATGTATGGTGGTTGACAAAAGAGGTATGGATGAACATGGACATGTGGTTTATAGTAGACAATTTTAGGAGCGACAGTGTGTTGTGGTCTACTTGGATGTGTACAATTAGGATAAGACTGGCAGAATGTCATGTGTAAAAGAGTTTCATGATATAGGGAACTGGAGGAGTTTAATCAAATAATGTTATGGTGGTTTCTATAGATTTTTGGATGGGTGGTGTTATGTAAGGCTTTTCTAGAAATGAAAAAATACTAACTGTGTGGAAATAGTGTAGATTGTGTGTAATCGAACTACTACTCAACAAAAATTGAAAAAAGTGGTTTCATGAATATAAAAATAGTAATAAAATTAATAAAAAAAATTAAATAATTGAATAATTATATTATTTAAAAACTGAAAACTAAAAATGAAAAACCCAAATAAACATATTGAGAAGAATATTTATTCAAATTAAAATGAAAATTAGTATATTGAATTAAATAACTAAAAATTAAAATATTTTAATAAAATATATTTATTAAAATCGAACAAATTATAAAATTATAATATCATTCATATTAAAAAAATTAATAATAAAAAAGAAAATAATCTAAATAACAAATTAAGTATTTAAATTCTTAAAATACAATATTAATTATAAATATTCAATAATTGATAAATTTACCACTAAAATTATTACATAAAAATTATTAAACAAAAACACCAAAATAAATAATTACATTATTAAAAATATTTTTAAAGGATGTGGGAAATCAAGTGATATAAATGCCACAATAAATTCCACCCACAAATAAACATTAATTTTCCCCATTCAATATTAAGATTTATTGAATATTTAATTAATATACACATGATTTTTATACATTAGAATCACAAAGAATCACGTTGACCGATTTAAGAACAAAGTAACAAAGACTGAGTACTAGGATTTTGGAATGAAATGTTCAAAATAAGTCATTCCAATAATTAAATACAAACTATGAGATCAGAGATGAAAAGAGTCATTTTTTTATGATTTCATGCCTCATATATGAGGTCCCATAATGAATTTTTTCAAATCAAGTAGATCTTCTAAATACAAAATTGATAATATAATTAAAATAATTTGAGTGGTAAACATAACAAAATAACCTTATAAATTTACATTCTCCTTCATTACCAAAGAAAGAAATAATTTTTTAAAATAATTTATTTATATAAATTTAATTATATTCCCATAAATAAATATTTTCATTCCCCATATTATGTTCAAAATTTTGATCACCTTAATGAACCTGTTTTTGAAAACAAGTCTCTTAATTTTTGTATTTTCTAAATTTTTACATGCCTTGTGAAATGTTTTAAGCATTTTTTATATGAAGGTATTATAATTCTACATTGGGATTTCTCACACACATTCCCCCTAGTGTAATAGAGGTTAACTAGGGGCTTATAAATTCCTTATTTACTTCAGTTTCAATATATTTATATGAATACCATTAAAATTGGTGTGCTATGGTGATTATGTTTTCTAAATTAATATTTGAGTCACATATGTTGATATTAAAACATCTATTTCACTAAGGATATGATCATAACAAAAAAAATGTATCATATGTTACTCTAAAACATAGTTCCAAAACAAAACATTCATATAATTCGTAAGCACATTTATTCACCAATCATCCATACTCAAAAAATTAAAATTCATTGAAAATATTAACCACCAGTAAAATATTACCCATAGGATATACATCTTTCTAATTCAAAATATGGCTAAAGAAACAGAAGTTTAAAAAGAATTTCGAAAAAAATTGTTAATTTCATTAAAAATGTTTAAAAGGGTGGATGTATTTAATGTCCTTTCATTAATGAATAGATATGTTAAAAATATATTATGACTCTCTCCCCCATTATAAAAACCCAAATATGTCCTAAAATAAGATTCATATGGTGTATAAAAGTGATTTGACTTCATAACGTCAAAACATATATTCAATTTAGTATATCAATGACTAGTTCAAGGGCCACATTGTAGATGTATTGATTTCCTAAATAAAAAATTGTAGCAGAGCACATGATTATATATTTAAGAAATTGAATGTATTTTTTCAATTAGGTTTAAAAAGTTTCATATAAAACATGTGTACATAGTGAAATGGGTGTAGCCATTTAATAAATTATATTAAAAAAATAATTCCAGCATCATAGTGAAAGTGTATGCTAACACCTACTCCAAACAACAAAATTGAGGCATGGTCTGTTAAAAGAAATCTATAAGTTTTTTAATTAACCAACACATAATGTCACATAGTGAAAGATTTGAAATTTATTATAGTATTAGTTTTCATCAAACCATACTATGCAGTAAAAATTTCTATCAACACAAAGACATAAATACATAAAAAAGAGAATTAAAAATGAAGAAATAAATATAAGCAACATACCTGATTAAATTTGATTCCATACACCTCAATCCAACATCTCTATGAGAATTCAAACAAATGTGAAAATTTACCTATATTAATACTTAACACTATAATATTCTATATAGAAAAACTAAAAATACATATATTGGTATCTAGAAGAAGTAGTGAGTACAAAGATATCAAATCACTCTTTATTCAAAATATAATAAGAACAAAATTAAAAACTATGACAGACCATTGGGTGAATAACAAGAAGTAATAAATTTTAACTCCTTATATAGACATTATTGAAATAATGAAATTAGTTTATCGAATACAATAAAATCACAAGTTTTCTCCCATGTAGTTATAGTTTTAATATCCCCTGCCAAACACTCCTAGATTCTAACTAAAGTCACTATGGAGGTGTGGTTTCCACATTATAAACCACCACATTTATTTTTTCCATATATATCTAATTAAAAAATCAGTGAAACTAGATCAATATATTCTAGGAATGTAATAATTTCCCCATTTAAACTAGAATACAACCCAAGAAGATCTCTTAAACAATGAGGAATAACACATTGTTCAGTTTTATAGTAATAACTGCTTACTGTCTAAATTGTGTTTCAAGAAAGAATCAACAAAATCATTGTTATATTTATTTTTATGATCTGTATATTAGGATTCCAAGTCTATATCACACTTCTCAAAAAATACCTCAAAAAAATCTCCCAAATTCAATAGAAATAGTTGTGAATACTACAAATTTTTTAGAAGTAATTACTGTAGAACATTTTTCAATTCCATTGTTAAAAAGTTTTATGTCATTTTATAATAATTCTACACTTCATTCTGAATTTATCTTAACCAAAACATTAAGTTCAATGACCTATAATTCCCATTCAACATTAAATTGATTATTTTGTTTGAAAAAAATTATTTATCCCCCATTCTTACAAGAACCAGAACAAGTTGGATACTCTTATCGTTTCTAGGATTTATGAAAATAATGTTTTCTTCCAAATCACGGGAACTAAATTTATTTTCTTCATATTTAATTTTGTAAAAAATATTAAATTAAATGTTTTTCAAAAAAGGAATTTCATTTTCAGTTCTTTGAAGAATTTCATCATTAGGGATCAAAAATGTGTTGGTCAATTTATCACTTTTCTTAAAAATCAATTTCATGTTATATTTTTTTTTTAAATTTATGGATTTCAATTTTGATAAATTTATAAAATGTGTTTTATTTAATGGCCATTATTTCTACCACATCTTCATTAAAGGACTCGAAATAAAATGTTTCCTCATTCAAGGTTTGGGTGTTATTTATGTCTTTTAATTTTATCTCATAACATATATTCCATAATCATTCATCATTATGGCACACTAGAAACCCTCATGTGTGTTGGTCCAAATTTTGTGGTACTTAATCATTAAATCCATTAATGAAACACACTAATTGTGTGCGAATATGAAATACATGGTCATGTAATTGAACAATATATTCATTATAGATTCTCTAGGAATCACAAAATCATTCTTTGTTACTCTTAATAAAGTCTGTGATTACAAATCTATAGTTCCAACATCATTGACTATTTTTTAATAATTTTCTTATAAAAATATACAGTCTTGATTTAACTATAAAATGATGCAACAATATATATACTACAATGAGCATTGGTAGAACACAATACATTTCAAAATAAACCCGACAACAAGAAATAATTCTATAGGAAAAAATAAACAATAGTAACAGAAGAAATTTATTAACATTTTTCACAATTTAGTTTTTTAACGTATTTCTTTAGTTATGAAACCCTCTAGCCACTAGAATCCTTCCCATAATATAGTACCAAAAATATGTCATGAACTTCATTGAATTCATTATAACGTTTAAAAATTTATATTTCCTACTAACTAATATATAGTAGTTCGTAGGGTTGAACACATGGGATGACTTAAAATAAGTGTTTCACTGACAAAATTTTCGAATACATACACACTGATTTATATAGTGGGTAAAAATATATTTTTATTTAAACTTGTTATGTTTACATTTCTAAAATTGTATGAAAACATTTACTTTGAGTAAACAGTATATTATATATCTAGGTAAGATAGAGATGATAAATGGGTAAAATCAATAGGTAATGAGAAAATACAATCAATTCAAGAAATGTTTTTAGGGGAATTAAAATTACTAGCATAAAATTGAAACCCTCCTCATAGAATATTAATTAAAATAGAAAAATAGAAAATATTTTATCACACTCTCTCTACAGAAGTGTAATGACTCTGAATGATGATTTCATGGAGTTTTCCACTAGAAGAAACATCAGACAACTATTAGGTATGAAAAAATATAATATTAAAAAATATATACAATTGATCAAATGTTTTAAAAATTAATATAGAAGAAAATCAATCTCACTGATTGAATTTGATGTTTTGAAATTATAAAAATGAGATGAAAAATCAATTTAATTTTTAAGAATCATACTGAACTATGCTAGTTGAATATGATTCTTTGAAGATAGAATCAAATGAAAAGGATAAGAAAATAAAACTATCACATATTAAATTCCTATAACTAATTTTTTTAAAAAAATTCATGTTCAGGAAAATAATCAATAATTAAATTACAATTTAATTATATTAATAAAAATTGAGAATTAAATCCCACAATACAATTTTTTTACTTCTACTCTGTTTTCAAGTCTTTTTCCATCTTATCCAATCCAATCTATGTTTCTTTTTACGAGATCTATATCAAATGAATCAGTCAAGACATTGATGGATACCCACTATTGTTTCTTATTTATTATTTTAATATTATATATCATTCTTTATTTCTCACCAACATCGTCCACCAACATAGTATTTTTATGTTATTTTCCACAGTCTAAATATTTTTCACTTAAGAATCCTCTGTGACTATAGCGGCTCCCCTGTAACAAACAAAATAGAACATCAGGTTTTCTACTTCAGAAGAACCTGGATGTTATTTCATGTGAGTACTGCATAAAAAATTAAAAACCCTAATTAAGAATAATAAAGAAATAATTTTATAAATAAATAAATAAATAAATATTTAATTATTAATAGATTATTATAAATTAATAAATTATTAATTACTTATTATTTATAAATAAATGTAATTATAATTTATATATTTTTATTAATATATTATTATAAATATTATATATAGAGTGATTTCTTTATTATTTTATTAATTATTTTATTTGTTTGATTTTATTTTATTATTATTAAATTTTGTTTTTTAATATTCCCCCCTTATCCAGCCTAATTTAGCACCATAAGGTGGGGATCTTATACATTAGCCCATATTGAGGATTTGGCCTCTCTCTAAGGTCACTATAGTTCATCCTCCAGGACAGAATCAGTTCAATGTCAGTTTAATGGTGATATCCACCATAAGAACAATGGTGAAGGGATCCTCTTTTATTGGTGGACTCAATCTCAGCAGGTATAGATCTCCCTCGATGGTTCAATATTTATTATTTGGGTTTGATTATTGATCTTCTCTATTGTGGTAGTATAAGCTCGATAGAGGAGTCTAATGGTGTCTCAAAGTACCTTGGTAGTGTCTCATCTTCTTTTGTGGTAGGTGTGTTGGTGTAAATTATGGCAGTGTATAGAAGGGGCCTGGTGGAAGATGAAATTTTGTCTTACAACGGTAGAAGTTAAGAGTGACAATGTATTATTGGTTTTCCTGGTGGTGTGAAATTGGGATTGGGCTGGTGGTACATCATGAGTATTTGTGTCTCATGAGAGAGTAACCCAGAGAGTGTGTTATAGAATCTACTATTGGCGGTGTATGTGGATTTTTTATGGATGTTTGTATGCCAGACTTTTCTGGAAATGGGAAAATACTAAATTTTTTTGTATAGTACTGATGGTCTCTAATTGAACTATATAAAAAATAAATACTAAAAAAATAAGTTCATGAAAAAGAAATTAGGAATTAAATTAATGGAATCATGAAACAATTGAATAATTTATTAATTTAATGACTTAATTCTAAGAAATAAAATCTAATCGAAAATTTATATATTTATAATTTTCCAATGAAAATTCAAATATTCAGATTCAAATAAAACATCAAGCATAAAATAACTAAAATACTATTATTTATTAAAATAAATGAAAATATAAAATTATAATTTCAAGAGTATTTAAAATTTAATGAGTTAAAAAACTTATCTAAACACAAAATTATTGATTTTAAAATCATAAAATGCAGTATTAATTATAAAAAACTATTAATTGATAAATTTAACCCTAAAATAATTAATGTGATGTTAGTAAAAAACCAATAAATTAAATGAATAAAATTATTAATAAATAATGTGGAAAATAATGTGATTTAAAGGCCACAAAAAGAATGAAGATAACAATTGGAATATGCTAGATAATTTAGTGTTTTCTCTATTGAGAAACCAAATTCAATTTGTGATGTAGTAAAAATTCTTATTGTAATGTATACCATACTATCATGAATAATGATTAATGACATGAAACATGTAAAATATATAAACACACCAAAAATGAAAAGGATTAAGTCTCATTTATGTTTATATTAGAATTATTATGAAGTTAAGAAGATTAAATTTTAGTATATTAAAAAAAATTTGAAAACGATCAATGAAAATATGTCAAAGAAATTTGATGATTTTTTATGTGTGGAAAAGGTGTGTAGAGTGTAATAATATTCAATGGAATGATGAAATAATTTGTTAACATGATGATGAGTTAAAATTTGATTCATATTCTTCAAAAATTATAATTGAAAAAATCATTTGATATTATATATTTGTGACGTCTTGGGCTCGTATGCCATTTAACAGGTTCCCTGAGCCCGGTGGGCCACATGTCCTCAAGAGAATATTCCTAAACACCAGAGGCTGCCGACTAGAAGCGAGGCATTAGGGTGTGTATGTCGGAAGACTATAACCTCATTAGTATATTGTAGCAAAGAGGATGGAATTTAATAGAATATTAAATCATTTATGAAATGAAAATAAGTAGTATAAAAAAACTAATGCAATAGATAAATGAGAATTAATATAAATGTGTCCAATGAAACAATGATGAGGTAATTATTTTTCACTAGAAAACTGGAAAACATGGATAAAAGACAATAGGAATAATATGTTCCACCAGGTAATGGAAAACGAAGATTACACTAAGCATTCAGAAATCCAACATAGTCATCTTCTATAATGCTCCATCCTAAATAGTAAGCAATCATGTGTGTGAAGTCGTATGCTTCACTTTGTCAACACCTGCAACCATATAATTTACTTCACGTACCAAATGGATGCCAGAGAGGGTGTGATATAAATCTCATTGGGACACCACCTACATTTTATATAACATACAACCCTTGTAATGGAATATAGTATTGTGCATGGATGAATAAATAATGTAAAGCAATAAGTTCAATCTAACTAAATAGTTAATTACATACTTCAACCCTCAACTGGTGTCTGAATATGTAACAAGATAATTTTTTTTAATTACAGTTTAATGGTAATAGGTCATGTGAGTCATAACCTGCACTGACATCACGTCATGATAATATTGATAGTAAAGGTCCCAATATGTAACAAGGACACCTAAAAAATATATCCAGTGAGGGAGTTCCAAGGTGATAAACATGGTAATGTAAATCTCAAGGAATTATAACTCATAAGTATTTATGTCTAGTTATGGGGGAGGATTATAACCGAAGGTGCATAATCCATGTTATTCTACAATAAGTAACCTATCGAGTCCAACTTGATATACTGATGTAAAACAAGTCTAACTAAAGACAATACCTGAAGGGCATTCGCCATAACACCTACTCTCCAATGATTGATCCAATGAGTGTATATGTGGTATCATGTAATAAGGTAAACGAACCTGTGGTAGTAAATTGGAAATATTAAGAATATATAATAACCTAGGTCTAGGTGGATATCAAACCAAGAAAACCGCGACCTTGAATCCAAATGGGGTTCCTGAGACCCAAGGTATTCACCCCCTCAATGTCCAAGGTGAGCTCGAGTCATTACATGACTACTTGATATTTTAATCATGTAATATGACATTTGGTTCAAGTCTTTCCTTCCAATAGTGTGGATAGGTTAAGATGATTTTCAACCATAAATTTATCGGTCCTAGACTTGTCTTCCGTCCATGTGGATAGGCCGGTTAGCATTGAAACCATCTAATCAAGTATTTTTTTAACCATTAAGGCATATTAAATTACTGGTTTTCTATAAGGCCCCAGCCTTATACCTTACTTAATCATGAATTAAATGAATAATTCACATAGAGGATCTTTTCAGGTTTAGTGTTTTAGAGAATTAGGTCATAAATATTACATCTCAAATGATTACATAGTATACACTTCTACTAAGTTTCCATAAAACAATGACAGAACTCTTAAAAAGAAACATGTCTAGTTCTATGTTTTAGATAGCATGTCTTTCCTTGAAACCATCATTGAACCTATTAATCTTTAAGTCCTATGGAAAACATTTCGAAAACATGGGATGAGCATAAAAATCCCATTAAAGGATACACGAAGAAGGAAAAATGTTATTTTTTTTCAAAACAATAGGTAAACCATGCTTACTTTACCAAAGTAATACTTTTCACCTTTATGAAGTAGTAAAAACATTCATGGAATAAAATACCATTACATACCCTTTCATAACCAAAATAATTACCATAAAACCCATATAAAGAACACATAAAAAATAAAGGTAACTTGGGACATAAACATATTTAAATTGAATAACCATACGGTCGACTTCCACCCATATTTAATGGAATAGCCATATGGACAACTTCCCTACCCAACACATTGGTGGTTATAACGTAACCACCCATCCTGGTATTCACGGCACCACCCGTCATATGGTTTATCACGTAACCACTCATATAATGTACAAATACTATCATTACACATAAAATATTGAAAATATAAACTTTTTAATAACAACATTTCGTTTCGAATCACAATAAGTAATTCCAAGATATTGAATTAATCAATCCATTTTCAAAAACCATTTAAAAGAGATTTTTTAATCAAAGTGTCCCATACCACTTTGAAGATTTTAATGGAATTATAATTTTAAAACATTAATTTCTATATAAATAAATAGTGAAAACCATTTTGAAAACATGGACATTAAAGATAAAGATTTAGAATAATGAATCTTTAAAACATTAAAAATGATATTTTTGTTGAAGAGTTTTTAACAAAATGGGAGACACTTGAATACAAATAATTGCGGAATAAAATTTAATCGAAGCATTATAATATGATGAGAATAATGGTAATCATGATATAATATGTCAAAGGAAAGTATACACACCATATAAGAGTGAATTGGTGCATAACAACAATGAAGTCTCAATGGAAATGTAAATTGAGATGAAAACCATTATAAAGATGGTATCCTTAAATTAAGGATAAATCTATCACATAATTATTTGTGAGAAATATAAATACACCCAATATAAGTGGGTATTAATTGTGAAACAATAATAGGTCATTCACACATAATCACGGAAAAAAAAACCAATGACATAGGTATTTAACTCAATGAAATGAGATTGGGTTATTATTTCACATACAAGTTCGTAAGAATTTATCAATGAGATGATTATGTGTAGAAATAGTATATCTAAACAAAGGTTTGTGTAAATTACAACATAGATATTCCACACATAATCTTGACATAATAAAATCAAGAAGTAGAGGTTTAACCCATATAATTGAAAGTGGGTTAAGAAGTTCCCTTATAGAAATTCGACAGCCTAATGGAGTCACATTAAAATTCAGAAAATTATTTTATGAGATAAAAAATGGTATCTCATCACTTGGACATAAAATTTACATAAATAAGGATATATAAGAACATATCCCATCATAATAGTATGTGAATTAATACACATAACAAAAGAAGTCTTTTAAAAAGAGTAGGGTGAAAGGTCCCCTTACCGAGTTGGGTACCTTTCGAAACGTACACCCCATGGATGAAGGGTCATACAATGAAGATGTAAATACCCATAAATGAAATTATATTACACAATGAGTATAATACTGGGCAGTAAATACACCACTCAAAGGAAATAGTGGCACACACAGCATAAATGTCACGATAATAAAAGTGACATGAAAAATCCCTTACGAAAACTCGGCAGCCTAACGGTGCCACTTAAAACATCCAAAAATGGATTTATGAGATCAAATAGGGTATCTAATAATATGAACATAAAATGTACAGTATGATTAATATAAAATATCATCCCCAAACATAAGAAATATGAGCTTAAAAGAAATGACATAAAAGAGAGTACTTAAAAAGAAAGAGAAAGGTTGGATCCCTTACCTCGTGTCCGACATGACTCGATCGTTCTTTAATCTCCTGAATAATAAAATTTGGTCAATTTAAAATTTCTTAAGGACCTCTTTAAAAGATTATTATTCAGTTCATATCACATATTATACTGTTATAATAATTGGTTAGTAAAGTGAGTTCATATCAGACGTTTTTGTCGATGTTCGGTACATGAGTAAAAATTGAACTTGTTGGAGAAGAATTTCCATGTAGTTATAGGTACATAATATGAAGAATAGTATAGATGTTTTAAATATCTTACATTTCTAGTATATACTAATTTTATACTATTCCATAGAATTTGGAAAGAAAATTAAAAGCACCGTTCCTGGAGACGGTAGGCCGTACATACGCATGAACGCTACTTTCATTTTTTGTCATATTAGTCGAATTAACACAAAATGAGAGAGATATATATTATAATTACAGAATGATATCTATAATTCTGATGTAATATATTACATATATATCCATTATATATATATACTTATAATATTACATAACATTTGGAGAAAAGAAATGAAATGCACCGTTCATGGAGACGGTAAGTCGTACGTACGCATGAACGCTACTTTCATTTCTTTTTTTTTTGTATTCAATGGAATGAAATAATAGTGATATAAAGTTATATTATAATTCCTGTAGGATATCATATTTAATACCACTAATTCCATCTTTTATACATCCCGCATATGGCATTAACGAATCAAATCAGTTTGAGGGGGTGGTAGTCCACACTTCATAAAATGAACATATCTCGTTTACCCATAATGGAAACCATAAAGGAATGACATAAATGAAAAATATAGAATCTTAAGGAAAACATAGACATATTATATATCATATATAAATATAGTGACATCTTAATGGCCACCTTTGAAGGTGTTAAAAGAATATTGAACAATCGTCGTTTCATGAGGCAGTAATTCGCCATCCACAGAAACAGTATGTTTTTTAACCATTAGACGAAGGTGTTTGAAAGTGTATCTTGAATAATTCTTATAACAACATCCTAGTATATGTAAGATACTGGTGTGGTTACAAAAAATTAATAAAATGAGTTTAGGGGTCTGGAGATGCAAAATAAGACAAAAGAACACCAGGGAAGACATTACCTTTATATGTGGTAACTCTCTTTGATTTGAGCTCAAAGGCTTCCTTGGAATGGATTCTGCCCAAAGTGAGGATTCAATGATGAAAATAGGGATATGGAGAGATGAAATGGGTAGGGGTTGGCCAAGCCAAAGGCTTGAGAGGTGTCTGTAAAGTGGTAGAGGTGGGGGCCTTTTATAAGAGGAGAGGAGGGGCACTCTTGGAAAGTTATAAAATATTACTTTATTATAAAATGTTTATCAGATTTAAAAGGTCCTAAAAGGATATATTTCGAGGATAAGGTGATAAGGTTTCGAAATCCACACATAAATAGGTTTTTGACAAGTGTAAGGCTTATATTTCACCCTATTGTCTCATTTTATTTAAATCATTCATTTATGAGGTAATCAATGCATCATCACGGTGTCATAAATAAATTAATTTATTTAATGTCTAAAAATTATAAAAAAATATAATGCTATAGGAAACCATTGTATCGTTCTAATGAATATTTAAAGTAAAAAATATGACTTGTATAACCTCATTTAAAAATTTTTTTAGTAAAACAACTGATGTTTGTGACATTTTTATTTTAACTTTAAATAAAAAGTTTTTTATGTCATTTTCCTACCAAACTGGCTCCATCGGGTCCCCAAGTTGACCCATGGATTGGCTTGGTCAGCCATGACACATCCAATGAGGGTAGAACATTTTTCTAGGTCATTTCATATTAAAAAAATATTTTTACCTTAAATTACACTAATTACCTTTAATCGCGATTAATAAAACATAAAATTTACTATTCAACAAAAATTATTTAAATTTCATTGAACCACATTTTACTTCTTAATGACAACCATGTATGTCAGATTTTTTAAAATCAAATCACAGAAGTGGAAAAGTTTCATTTAAACAAAAAATCAGTTTCTTTAACTACCACTTAGTGGTTTCACTATTCATCTAAAATTGATGTTTTTCTAAAAAATACCAAAAAAATTCCCTCTAATCTATATTTGATATTTCGAATTCAAAAATTATGTCTATTTTAAAAAATTCAAACCAAAAAAGTTTCATTAATTAATTTAATAATTAATTCCTGCTGTCAGAGAAAATAGCGTGTTTTTATGAAACAATAAGTTTCAAAAGATTGACACTAGTTTAAGTCCAAATTCAAGATGAAATTAATTACAATGACCACTATTGGATTAAATGGTAAAAATATATTATAATTTCAGTTTAAAAATATTTAAAAAGATAATCTAATCATATAAATAAATTAGATTAAAAAGAGGTTTTGAATTAAAATACAACAGTTTTCACTATTCATTAAAAATGAACTTTATCGGAAAAATACCAAAAATTTACACAAAGGTAAATTTCATGTCCTGATTCTAAAGAAGAATTTTATTTTGTCAAATATAACACATAAAATTGTCAAAAAGAGGATTTAAAATAGATTCATCATTAAAAGGTGGATAATCGACCTTTTAATGAATATTTGAATGTTTACGCTCAAAATTGGATTCATTCACAATTTTAATCCTCTAACATTTATTGTAAAAATTAAAAATATTTTACAAACATATATAATCATTTTTTAGTTTGTTCTATTCATTCATTCCATTACAACGGTTAGGAGTTAACTAAAATTTAAAATAATATTATTTTATTATTAGAGTGCAACGTAGGACTCCCACGAAACTTGTTGTTGCATATTGGGTACGGCATTGAGCATAGCGTCCCATTTAATGTTATATTAATATTTTATTCAAAAATATGGATAAATGTGAAAATTTAATGTTCTTTATTTATTTGGGGTGTTACATCCTTCCCCCCTTTTGGGAATTGCGTTCTCGCAATTGAAAAATTGGGCTTGGAAACTTTATTGAAAATCCCAGATCGGAACAAGAGTCCGTAAAACAATCACTTTAAAATAATGAAAGAGAAGTACAAAGGTCACCCAAGTTAACTCATACTAGGATTCCATGTAAGAAAACATGGATATGGAGGAAAAAACAACGGGTCATGTTCTGAGGGAGAGTGATAATAAACATGTCTAGGAGAAAGTTAACTATAAGAAAATCACAAGCTTTTGATGGGTTAAACGGTATTTGATTCCCCAGTAGGAAAAGTTAACAGAAATCATTTTTGTTTTAAGTTACTCTTCATTGAGGAATTTATTTTTGAGCTTAACTAAATCATAATGAAACATACATACTTGTCACGTAGACTTTCAACTTTTCATAGATTCCTTAATCAAACTCATATTTTCTCCAAAAGACGAGTATTTAGGAAGACATGTTCGCATTAAGAGTACTATAATCAACTTCATGAGAATCACCTAGTCCACAAAAGAGAACTATATATTTTCCATGTCTTTAGACTAAATCAACAACAAGAAAATTCTTAGAACAAGATCCAAAAATGAATAATCCTTTATAAAAAAATAAAATCTATTCTTAATCTCCAAAATATGTCCAACAAACCCAATGTTCATCTAAGACCATTAGATAAACAATTTGTCCATAAAATTATTCAATGTAAACAAAATGAAGATTGAAACCGAAATATTTGAAGGATTCAATGACATAGTCTTCCAAGGTACAAATTAACATTTATCTCCAAATAACATCAGTTTCTCTTAAAGTATCATATTGAAAAGTAATTAACCTAATCACACATCCTCCATGATAGGTTAATAATTTCCATAGATAACCCAGATAAACTTACTCTTGATTCCTAAAATCATCTTACTAAAAAGAATTAGTCAAACTAACTAGGGACTTCACGTTTTCCAGTGGTAGGCGATAAATACCGGTCGCACTTTGGTTGTGGGTTCGATTCCCACATCTTTGTCCGACGCAACGGGTTGTCACATGGTCTGTATGTTGTCGTTTTTCCAAAACCACATAATTCTTAAAACATTACCCAAAATGAGATAAAATCTTTAAAAATAATCATAAAATATTTTAACCTCAAGTTTATCTCATGCCATTAATTTTCCATCATAACATATAATAACCCATAATTACCTCAAAAGTAAGGATCATATCAACCCTAATGGTTACCTCTATAATTAGTACCCGAACTTCCACATCGATTGGTCATCTCATACATGATGCATTATAGAACATACCAAGGTACAAGTGGTTGATCATGACTCCTTGATAGTTGGTTTAGAACAACCATGAGTTTCCTCATTGAATCCCCCATTTCATCCAGTCTCTTAATCAGAGAACCACCACAGTTTCCTTCAAACCTATTGTCACTTTGGTGCCTGCTAGATCCATCCATTCACTAAAAACAGAAATGTCTGTGTGAGTATATCAACGAATCCATCATGTACTAATGAAGAATATAAACACTAAGATTTACTTACTCATTCACTTTATCAAAACTAGGACTCTATCTGAAATCCTAACCATTATGGTAATGTCACTTATGCTTAGTGAATACCTTAACCTCTAAAGTGATCTAAACTGACCTCTGATACCAACTATAAGGCCTCGTCCATAAACCTTACTTAATCATGAATAAAATGAATAATTCACATAGAGGATTTTTTCAGGTTTAGAGTTTTAGATAATTAGGTCATAACTATTACATAACAAAAGATTACATAGTAGAGACTTCTAATAAGTTTCCATAAAATAATAATAAAAACTCTAAAAAAGAAACATCTATAGTTCCATGTTTTAGATAGCATGTCTTTCCGTGAACCCATCATTGACCCTATTCATCTTTAATTCATGTGGAAAACATTTAAAAAACTTGGGATGGGCATAAAAAGACCAGTATAGGATACACAAAGAAGGAAAACTGTTAGTTTTTTCAAAACAATAGGTAAACCATGAATACTTTACCAAAGTAATACTTTTCACCTTTATGAATTAGTAAAAACTATTCATGGAATAAAAGACCATTAGTTACCCTTTTGTAACCAAAAGATTACCATAAAACCCATATAAAGAACACATAAAATATAATGGTTACATGGGACATAAACATACTTAAATGGAATAACCATTCGGTCGACTTCCACACATACATAATGGAGTATCCATACGACCAACTTTCATAACCAATGCATTTGAGGTTATAACGTAACCACCCATCCTAGTATTCACAGCACCACCTGTCATATGGTTTATCACATAACCACCCGTAAAATGTCCAAGTACCATCATTACATAGAAAAAATTGAATATATAAACATTTTAATAACAACATTTCATTTCCAATCACAATAACTAATTCCACGATATTGAATTAATCAATCCATTTTCAAAAACCATTTAAAAGATATTTTTGAATAAAAGTGTCCCATACCACTATGAATATTTTAATGGAATTATAATTTTAAAAAATTAATGTCCATATAAATAAATAATGAAAACCATTTTGAAAGCATGTACATTAAAGATAAAGATTTAGAATAATGAATCTTTAAAACATTTAAAACGAAATTTTTGTTAAAGAGCTTTTAAAAAACGGGAGACACTTGAATACAAATAATTTCAGAATAACATTTAATCCGAGATTTATAATATGTTGAGAATAAATGGATTAATGATATAATATGTCAAAGGACAGTATACACACCATATAAGAGTGAATTTGTGCATAACAACAATGAAGTCTCAATGGAAATTTAAATTGAGATGAAATCCATTATAAAGATGGTATCCTTAAATTAAGGATAAATCTATCACATAATTATGTGAGAGAAATATAAATACACACAATATAAGTGGGTATTAAGTGTGAAACAATGAGAGGACATTCACATATAATCATGGAAAAACAAAACCAATGACATAGGTATTTAACTCAATGAAATGAGATTGGGTTATTATTTCCCATACAAGTTCGTAAGAATTTATCAATGAGATTATTATGTGTAGAAATAGTATAGCTACACAAATGTTTGTGTAAATTACAACATAGAGATTCCCCACATAATATTGGCATAATAAAATCAAGATGTAGAGGTTTAACCCAATGAATTTAAAGTGGGTTAAGAAGTTCCCTTATAGAAATCTGACAGCCTAACGACGTCACTTTAAAATTCATAAAATGAGTTTATGAGAGAGAAAATGGAATCTCATCACTTGGACATAAAATTTAAATAAATAAGGATATATAAGAACATATCCCAACATAATAGTATGTGAATTAAAAGACATAACAAAACAAATCTTTTAAAAAGAAGAAGGTGAAAGGTCCCCTTACCGAGTTGGGTAACTTTCGAAACGTACACCCCGTGGAAGAAGGGTCATACAATGAAGATGTAAATACACATAAATGAAATTATATATCAAAAAGAGTATAATAATGGGAATTACATACAACACTCAAAGTAAATAGTGGAAAATGTAGCATAAATGTCACAAGAATAAAAGTGAGATGAAAAATCCCTTACGAAAACTCGGAATCCTAACAACGCAACTTAAAACATCCAAATATGGATTTATGAGATCAAATAGGGTCTCTCATTACATGAAAATAAAAATTACAGTATGAGGAATATAAAATAACATCCCCAAACATAAGAAATATGTGCTTAAAAAATGACATAAAAGAGAGTACTTAAAAAGAAAAAGAGAGGTTGGATCCCTTACCTCATGTCCGACATGACTCGATCTTTTTTTAATCTCCTGAATAATAAAATTTGGTCAATTAATAATTTCATAAGGACCTACATTAAAGATTATTATTCATTTCATATCCCATATTATAATGTTATAATAAATTGTTAATAATGTGAGTTCATATCAGACGTTTTTGTCGATGTTCGGTACAAGAGTAAAAATTGAACTTGTTGGAAAAGAATTTTCCATGTAATTATAGGTACATCATATCCAGAATAGTATTTATGTTTTAAATATCATATATATCCAGTATATATTCATTTTATACTATTCTATAGAATTTGGAAAAAAAAGTAAAAGGACCGTTCATGGAGACGGTAGGCCGTATGTACGCAAGAACGCTACTTTCATTTTTTGTCATATTAATGGAATTAAAACAAAATGAGAGATATATATATTATAATTACAGAATGATATCTATCATTTAGATGTAATACATTACATATATATCCATTATATATACGTACTTATTATAGTACATAACATTTGGAGATAAGAAATGAAATGCATCGTTCATGGAGACGGTAAGCCGTACGTACGCATGAACGCTACTTTAATTTCTTTTTTTTTGTATTCAATGGAATGAAATAATAATGATATAAAGGTATATTATAATTCAAGTAGGATATCATATTTAATACCATTAATTCCATTCTTTATACGTCCCACATATGGCATTAATGAATCAAATCACTTTGAGGGGGCGGTAGTCCGCACTTCCTAAAATGAAGATATCGCGTTTACCCATAATGGAAACTATAAAGGTATGTCATAAATGAAAAATACATAATCATAAGGAAAACATAATCATATTATATATAATATATAAATATAGTGACATCTTAATGGCCACCTTTGAAGGTGTTAAAAGAATATTGGACAATCATCGCTTCGTGAGGCAGTAATTCGCCATCCACAGAAACAGTATGTTCTTTAACCATTAGATGAAGGTGTGTGAAATTGTATCTTGAATACATCTTATAAAAACATCCTAGTATATTTAAGATATTGGTGTGGTTACAAAAAAAAATTAATAAAAAGAGTTTAGGGGTTTGGAGAAGCAAAATAAGTCAAAAGAACACCAGGGAAGACATTACCTTTATATGGGGTAACTCTCATTGATATGATCTCAAAGGATTCCTTGGAAAGGATTCTGCCCAAAGTGAGGCTTCAATGATGAAAAGATGGATGTGTAGAGATGAAATGGGTAGGGGTTGGCTGAGCCAAATGCTTGAGAGGTGTGTGTAAGGTGGTAGAGGTGGGGGGCCTTTTATAAGAGGAGAGGAGGGGCACTATTGGAAAGTTATAAAATATTACTTTATTATAAAATTTTTTTCGAATTTAAAAGGTCCCAAAAGGATATATTTCAAGGATAAGGTGATAAGGTTTCTAAATCGACCCATACAATAGGTCTGTGACAAGTGTAAGACTTATATTTCTCCCTATCTTTTCTTTTTATTTAAATCGTTCATTTATGAGGTAATCACTTCATCGTCACAGTGTCATAAATAAAATAATTTATTTAATGTCTAAAAATTATAAAAAAATATAATGATGTAGGAATCCTTTCTATATTTCTAATGAATATTTAAAGTCAAAAATATGACTTGCATAACCTCATTTAAAAATTATTACAGTAAAACGACTCATGTTTGTGGCATTTTTATTTTAACATTAAATAAAAAGTTATTTATGTCATTTTCCTACCAAAGTGGCTCCATGGGGTCCCCATGTTGCCCCATTGATTTTTGTGGTCGTCCATGACACATCCAATGAAGGTAGGACATGTTTCTAAGTCATTTCGTATTATTTAAATATTATTTTCCCTTAAATTACATTAATTACATTTAATCACGATTAATAAAACATAAAAGTTACTATTCACCAAACATTATTTTAATCCCATTGAACCACATTTTACTTCTTAATGACAACCAAGTATGTCGGATTTTTGAAAATCAATTAACAGAAGTGGAAAAGTTTCATTTAAAGGAAAAAATCAGTTTCTTTAACCACCACTTAGTTGTTTCACTATTCATCTGAAATTGATTTTTTTCAGAAAAATACCCAAAAAATTCCCCCTAAGATATATTTGATATTCCGAATTAAAAAATAATATTTATTTTAAAAAATTAAAGACATATAAGTTACATTAATTAATTTAATAATTAATTCCCACTGTCAAAGCAAATAGCGTGTTTTTATGAAACAATAAGTATCAAAAGATTGACACTAGTTTAAGTCCAATTTCAAGATGAAATTAATTCCAACGACCACTATTGGATTCAATGGTAAAAATATATTCTAATTTCAGTTTAAAAACAATTCAAAAGATAATCTAATCATATAAATAAATTAGATTAAAATGAGTTTTTTAATTAAAATACAACATTTTTCCCTATTCATTAAAAATGAACTTTATCGGAAAAATACCAAAAATTTACACAAAGTAGATTTTGATGTCCCGATTCTAAAGAAAAATTTTATTTTTTCAAATATAACTCATAAAATTTTCACAAATTGGATTTAAAAGAGGTTCGTCATCAAAAGGCGGTTAATCGACCTTTTAAAGAAATTTAGAATGTTTACGATTAAAATTGGATTCATTGGAATTTTTAATCCTCTAAAATTTATAGTAAAAAGTAAAAATATTTGACAAACATATATAATCATTTTTTAGTTAGTTCTATTCATTCATGAGATTAAAATGGTTAGGCATTAACTACAATTTAAAATAATATTATTTTATTATTAGAGTGCAACGTAAGATTCCCAAGAAACTCATTATTGCGTATTGGGTATGCCATCGAGCATACAGTCCCCTTTAAAGTTATATTAATATTTATTTCACAAATATGGATAAATGTGAAAATTTCATATTCTTAATTTACCTGGGGTGTTACATTTTCACTCTTCTAACTTCCATCAATATTGAAAGGGGTGATATGGGCATGTAACCTTTATTCAATCTCTTTTATGAAGGCTATGTTATATACTTATTATACTTCCCATTTCACATCTCACATTTAATAATCATTTGAAAGAACTTACCTCAGGTGGGTTAAGAGGTGAGCATTTATGGTACATTCCATTATGCAATTCTCATTAAACAACAAACAATTTGTTAATGTTAGGATCTCCACTAGTTTGGTCATGCAAGGGAATACTCGAATGGTGGCACAAACATGTAAAACACACTAAAAACCCAATTATGGAATAACCTTCGACATGAGGAAAATTCAGTTGTGGGTGTAACCACTAACAAATAATCACTTATTTGGAAATACCATAACCATATGATTTTAACATGTATAATCTAAAATGTAAATTTATTAAACGGTCCCAGATGGAATTGGCAGGACCCACATGAATACTCCAACAATCAACAAAATTTATGGTTATGTTATAGACTTCCCACATTAGGGTTGTACAATCTGTCTCCTTCGGTGTCAGACCTTGATTAACCTCAGATCAGATTAGATCTAAGAAAATGTGGACAATTCTCACAAGATGATATCTAGGTCCAGAGAAAAGGAAAATAAGATCACCTAAATAGGACTCGAGTACATATCGTTTCACATCCAATTTGATCAACTAAAGCTCAATCGGGTTACAGATGAATGAGTTATCATGATTACAAGTATAGATCTTCAAAAAGAAAAAAATTGAGAGTGAAATAGGTCCATCCCACATAAACATGGATTAGGGAGGAAGGTGTGGCTTAATTATATCATTAAAGGAGAAATCATAAATTTGCCAAATTTTTAGCTTATTCATGGTTTGTCAAATAGTGCACAAACTATGTCAGAAATATCTGCTTAAATGGTTAGGTCTGAAAGGTTTTTCAAACCATGAAAAACCATTGAATGGGTACCTGTAGAAAAGGGGTGGTCACATGTTTAGGATACACGACTGTGCACCAACCGTGTGAGGTGGCTCTATCTGAAAAAACATCATTCGCACAGTTTACTCTAAACTGTGCACAAAGCATGTTTCCTCTAAAAAAGATGGGTTTCGGGCTCTAAACAAGCCCCAGACACCCAAAGATCCCTAAATAACCCATCATGAATCCATTTTAGGTCCAATGTAAATATCTATTCAAAATATTAAAGGATCCATACCTGAGTGATAAATCGGGTTCTTACAGTCTTCCCCCTTTAAATAACATCACCCACATGTTCTCCTTCCAAGGGAAATGAAACACTATTTGTGAACAAATATGGCCACTAGGCATGTACATTGGATTTTCTCCCCCTAGTCTCATCTTTTACTCATCCATGCTGACATAGTACCCATATGAGAGGGACATAATTTTCTTGGAGAGCCTTCATACTTTAGTCAATGATGCATATTGGATACTGGTCAATGGTAGAATCCACATCCTACTCAACTTACTTAGTATCAAATTCATGATATTGTTTGTCATGATATTGGAAAATATGTGATAAATAAAAGGCATCATGCATGTAATATTACCTATGAGGTAGTAGTGATTGATAGGTTACCTGCCCGACTCTCTTTAGAATTTCAAAGAGCCAGACGTAACGATGCGATATCATTGCCTGCTTCCTTATCTATCTATTCCCTATCTTGGGAAACACTTGAAGAAAAAACCGATCACCAACCTCGAACTCAAGAAGTCCTCAATAGCAATATGCATTAAATTTATACCTATACTAAGTAGTAGTGACACACTTCTTGGTCAGCTAAACCAGTTATGAAGTCACATAATCACGATGAGGACCTAGTAGGGATAATTCGCCTACATCTAGCCATCACAAGGGTGAACGACATAGCCTACCATATAAGACCTCAAAAGGATCCATCTGAATCATCTCTTGAAAATGATTATAATAAGGGAACTATACGATATGGATTTTCTTTTCCCACGAACCACTGAAATTAAGGACACATGCTCATAGAATATCCTCTAGAACCTATATTGTTAATTCCAAATATCCATTCATATGAGGATGAAAAGATATGCTTAGAATAACGAGATTCCACGTAGCTTCTACAACCCTTTCCGAAACCATGATTTGAAATGATCAACCCTATATGACATGATTGTACATAGAACCCCGTGTAGTCATATATTCTCATGGACATACAGTTTTAACAACTCATCCATTGAAAAGGTATCAAGTATATAAATGATGTGGGATGAATTCTTTAGTCAGTCAATCACTACCCCGATAGCATCACTACATCTCAGCGACCTAGGTAATCTGAAAATGAAATCCTCAACAAAATCGTAAAATTTCTATTATGGGATAAAAATGGATATAATAATCAAACATATCTGTGGTTCTCTGCATTCTCCTGCTAACAGGTGGAGCACCTAGTGATAATTCCATCTATCTGATGTTTCATTGTTGGACACCAATACTAGTGTCACATATCTGGATACATCTTCATTATTCTTGACTGAACATCCCACTAAGAAGCATGTGAATCTTTCATCAACACATATCCCTTATCTGCAGGAACACATATATGTCCACGTAGATGTAGGATATTGTCTATTTCTACATTCCAATATAGAGGTTTTTTATCGCTTGATATATGCTCACAAAGAACCAGACCTTCAGGATTTGAAAACTACCTACTCTTCACCTTTTTAATGCAGGAAGATTAAACTATTAAGGATGAGAGGTAAGAATTATTATTACAATCATATTATTATATATGATGTTCTTAATAAAGGTATATTAACATCCATTCATCACAAGCTATCTGTATGAATTGAGTTTTAGTTTTATGACTTAGTGCATCACCAACCACATTTCCATTTCCTGGTTTATAGGCAAGCTCAAAATCCAAGGATTGTATATATTTGTCCCATCTTCACTATATGAGGTTTCAGTCATGGTGAGAAAATATATACATGAGGCAATTGTGATCCATATATTCCACAAAGCACTCACCCAATAGATATTGTCTCCAGCAAAGTAATTCATGGAAAAATTCATCTAGTTCGAGGATATGTTTCTTGTAATTTCTCTAACGAGGCCTCCAATGGTCATATCTGTACACAACAAATTTGTCTTCTTTCATTAACACTTCTACAAGGCCAATGCAGGATGCAAAACAAAAGATTATATAAACATTCCCTTGTTCTGGAAGGGTCAGAATCGGATTGGAGACAAGCAACCCCTTTAGTTCTTAAAAGTATTTCTCATATGCTTGTGACCACATGAACATAACACCATTCGTTGTATGTTTAGTAAGGGGTGAAAAAAGATGATAAGTGTAATATATGAAATGATTGAAATACCCGATGAGGATTATGAAACTACTAGTATCAATGACGTTTTTTGGATGCACCCAGGAATATACAGCACTAACCATTTTAGGGTCAACAAATAGTCATCACTCTTAAATAATACGACCGTTGAAGTGGAACTTGTTGATCCTGAAGTTGTAGGTACAACGCTTGAATCAAGGATGATGCTCTATCGATGTACTCAAAATGATATCAAGATGATTTGAATGGTTGTTACGGGTGCGATAATACAATAATTTTTCATCCACAAGGACAATGACAAAAGAGTCTAAATAGAGGTAGAAGACCCTATTCATCAAAGCCATGAAAATGGATGGCGTGTTCGTAAGACGGAATGATGTAACAAGACACTCATATAGAACATACCTACTATAGAATGTTTTATGAGTTTTGTATGATGGTCTAAATGGAAACTAATAATAAACCAATCTCAGGTCAAACATAGATAACACCTTTTCTCCTCGGAGCTGGTCAAAGAGATCATATATTCAAGGAAGTGGATACCGATTATTGACCATAACCTATGACAACATTATAATATCCACACATAAATGAAGAGTTACATCACACTTATTAGAAAAAACATGGTTAATCCCCAATAGGATGTACTATGTTGTATAAAGGCTTTGACCTATATGTACTCTATCTTCCACATAAACTCATGAAGCTCAGTTGGTGTTATCTTGTATAGAATATGGGACACTGAACCTACTCCTCGAATAATCTCTATTGTAAGCTCTACCTCTCATAAAATGTATGCTGGAAAATTAATGAGGAAAGACATCCCTAAATTTATCAACCACTAGAGGGTGATCTGTTTAAAGTAAATCCTGATTCTCCATGAAAATATTTGAAATCTGGGAGAAAAATTCACATATCCCATGATTCTTCAGTCCATCTCTCCCATATTGGTCTTCCCACTCACCTTTGAAAAGATAACCACTACCTTCTAGTGATGTAAAAGAATCCATGTTTCATTATCAGTCTTCAAAGGCATGATAGTGGACTACCTAGTCTATTTGGAGAATAAAATGGAATCTCATCATCATGAGAACAAAGAGATTCAACAACAATGGGAAACTGCCAACCTCAAGGGGGCATTCCTTGCACTGACAGATGTCCTACATCCATATTACCGATCATTTGATGAGGTTTTTTACACCATATTGATACTTTATCTCTTTTCGAAGACTTTACATGATAGATACAAAAATAATTGATTTTTAAGAACCTGTATCCAAAAATGAAGAGACAACTGTAGGGATACTATAACAGTACCTTATACTTTTGGTCTAACTGCCTGATCCTCTATTATCAGGTCTAATGCATGAAAACTAACTTGATCCATGACCATGTGTAATATATGGACTACCACATCCATGACTACTTTGCTGGTACATTTTGTGATCATAGATCAGACTACCATGGCTTTTACTCCTCCTTTACTAGACCTCTTGGTGTTATTACAACTCCCTACCTGACATGCCGCAAAAAAACTCACTCTTGTAGGTGGAGATGAAGTTGTTTTTTTACACATGAATCTAGTGGAAAGGTCCCACAAAAGTGATGAAGATGACGCATATGAACACATGCATTGTACTCTATAATTTCTCTATAAAATTGGGGATTTTTATGTCCATGTTTTCCACACTAATTATACAACAAAAATTTATCCAACTGGATACACTGGTTGCGTCTTCACTAATGAATAACCTCGATAGAACGTTTCCTACCACAGAAACAAATATTGGCCTAACATGGCGTTTATCCTTTAAGACATTTACTTTTTCAATTTATAATGTTACATATAGTGATAAAGGCATGATAAACTATTGTAAAAAACATTTGAAGAATAAATACAGTAACTTGAGTTCAGATGGAATAATAGATCCCATCCTCAAAACATCTTTCATGAGAAACCTCAGCATAGACTAAAAGTGGTGAAAATATCTATAAATCAGTGAAAAATTCTTAATATTCCTTAACTAGCATAGAAACCTACTTGAAATTCATGAACAATAGAGAAATGTCAGCACTCACTGCTTGAGGAAGTAACTAATCAGAGAAGGCTGTCTGGAAATCAACCCATAACATACCTTGTTGATGACCGGACTAGGTAACCACATCGCACCAATGCTTGACCAAATCCCAAAGCATGTATGTATCATGCTTTAATATCCACTCTAGAGGAATTTACAAGTGTTAAAAGATAGACAGCATGGCCTTTGTCCATAACTCAACTGCCTGAGAACCGCCATCCCCTCCTTCCTCCTATGTTGAAGACATCGCTAATGAAAAAAGGTAAGAAGAGGTAGCTTCTATAGGAACATGAACTAAATGGTCACTAAATCCCAAATAAGAGTTCTAAAAGGTTTACATGGACTGTTGTATTCCCACATTAGTATGTGAAAGAACTCCCATGAATGGTACATGTAGGGCATAAGCTGAAGACCTGATAGTGGGATCTAGATGCTCTTCTTGGTGATGATTTCCCCAACCATTGTAATGCATACACTAATTCGCCCAATGACCATTTTGATGGAATGAAAGGAAGTAAATAAAATTCCCCTGATACAAAATCAACATCTAGATTCCACAACTGTCACTAACTTGGAGATGAATCCTCTTCAGTGGTGTCTTTGAGACATTCATCTCTACATCGATGATCTACAAGGCCCCTGACATAAACATTACATAATCATATGTTTTAGTCATGAATCTACATTCTTCCACATTTAGGAACAATTCATGTTTATAGTTTTCTAGAATTCGGATATAACTGTTACATAATAACCCAAATATTAAAAACATTACACTTTTACTCAATATAGATTTTTTTAATAAAGTAGATCATTATAAAATAAAACATTAATTAATTTTCTTGTTCAAAATATATATATAATTATTCTTGATATATATTTTTCACATACCCATACTTCTACCATATGGAAAATCATTTTAAAACAAGGTATGAGAACAAAAATAAAGTTATGGGATACAAAATAAGGAAAGAAACTGTTATTCAATGAATGTCTTATCATCATGACACTTTTTTCACAAAAACATAATTTTCACCAATAAAATGTAATACATTTATCTTACATCATGAAATATAAATATTTCTATAAAACTGTTAGAAATCAATAATCATAAAGGTAACTTGTGGCATCCATATCATTCATATATTGTATGCTTAATTACTATTTGGGAAGTAACATTCATGGTTACGTTTGGAATACCCATCACAGTATATTCCATTAATCTATTAGTATAAATCTAATTAGTTAGCTATGTATCCTTAAACAATTCATTTTATACTATGCAGGTCTCACTCTCCCTTATTTTATCATTGAACCACATGAAAACCTAAACAATTCCCAAGTACCATAAAAAATATTTTTTATAAAATTCAAAAATATTCTCCATAAACTAATATTGTAATGATGATTGAAAAATTGAGATAATTTTTATACTAGTAAATTATTAAAAATGGATAATTTTAATTATAATATCCATATAAACAATTCAATAAAACCCATTGTAAAAAGGTCATATCATTGAAGCACAAAAATGAATTACCTAAAAATTGATTACTTTTTTCCTATGAATTAATAATTACAATAATAATGAGTATGACCATTAATCATTTAATTTTTAATGACGTAACTCATATTCATACCCACAAATTCAACACCTTTATTATAAATTTCACACATAAATAAAAATATTTTTAATATATATCCAAACACTCTAAAAAGACGGTATTGTATGTTAAGAAAGATATAAATCATATTAATATTTTAGAATAAAATCTAAGAGTGTTAAAAATATATAATTTAATCTTTTATAACTATAATTCATGTCACACATATCTATGAAAATATAATTCATCCTTATTATTATTGAATAAATTGTCATTACTAAATTAAAGTCAAGAGTTCGATAAGTTATATACCAAAAATATAATTAATGATTGTAACGCCCTGTCCCTAGTTACCCAGAGTCGGTGCATTATTACATAACATTGGCATGATCATAAGAAAGATCAAATCTCGAAATACCGATTGGTTTAGTAGCCTTGGAAACACTAGATATATTCATAAGTTTTACATTACATCATAAAATGAAAAACTACTACAACAACATAATGTCTCCATAATCCACACTCATATCCCCACATAATATCCCTGCAGGTCATTCATAATTTACTTCTTCACTTCCTGGGAAAAATAAAACATAGAAAAGGGGTGAGCTCAAATGCCGAGTAAGGATAATAATATAGTGAAAACTTTCATAAATAAGAATAAACATTTAAGGCAATGTATAACTAAAACAAAAGGCTTTCAAAGTTGAACTTTCAACATGGTAAGGCATAAATAAAATGAAATATTGCCATTTACTTATTCACATGGATATTCTACTAATCGAATAATCACATGCAAAAATCAATAACCACTTTCATAATGTTGGAATGCATAATGCCAGACTATCATAACCACATAGTCAAGGCCTCGTGCCAAGACTACAATTAAGATTTTTCCAAGGCCTTGTGCCAAGACACTAGTTTGTCTCATGAGACCTACCGATGCATCTAGGAGCTATAGCGGGCTCCACCCGTCACATATTAAGTCCAATGCATTCCCATATGAAAAGGTTTAAACATAACATAAACATTCGTATTAAAACTAGCATAAGAAATGTCAATACATTCACCATAAACAATGAATGGTATAAAAATAGCACATCCATAGTCAAACATATCACAAAACCTTCAATACAATATTGAAGTTTTGTATCATAATAAATCAACTTCAAATAATCTTAAAATCCATCAAAGGATGTTGACATAGATGAAATCAAAATTCTTTTTACAGAAATATCTCCTTTTATTTTGAAATCATTTAAGATCCATATAAAATAAAACATTTTCTTTGAAAATATTCTTATAAGCTTGTAAGGGAAGCTTTGAAGATTTTATAACAGTGGAAAATAACCGCACCCGCCGTATAAGTTAAAAAAAACATTCTTGCCTTAATTCTGTCAAAAAGGTTAAAAAGAGCCTTGTTTGGAAAACGACGGAAAGATTCCTTTATAAACCACTTATAAAAAGTCAAATAAGGGTATAAATGACTTTAACCCATATTATTGTAAATAGGAAAAATGTTTTGAAATACATTTTGAAGAAACGTGGATGTGGATGATAAAGAGATCCCAGTAGATTATTATGTATAAACAACCTCGGATAGTGAAGACATTGTGAAATAACCATTTCCAATTTGGTAACTTATGAAACATACAACCCATGAAAGAGTTATCATACAATGAATATGTAAATACACATAAATTAGAGTGTATTACACAAAGAATATAATTATGGGCAGTACATACACCACACAAAAGGTGATGGTGGCAATATGGCATAAATCTCACGGGAATAAGGAGTGAGATGAAAACCCCTTACCTTGTACTTTTCCTTGGTTGGGGTAGGTTAACCTCCTATATAATGGTGAAATAATTGTTATTAAATTATACAATAATCATATACATTATTATGATATCATATATTATCTTTTAATATTGATTTGATAATAATATCTTAGTATTATCGTTGTTTCAGGTGTTAACTTACTTGTTTTCTTTTATATGTTTTGTTACGTAAGACATGTTTATAAAGGATAGGTTGTATATTATTCATATCCAGAATGATATCAAGTCTTTAAACATCATTTTTAAATAATCAAATGATAATTATACTTGAATGGATACGATGGAGAATGAATCTCATCGCATTCGTGGAGACTGTAGTCCGTACGTACGCACGAGCGACAATATCATTCATTTGATATTAAAATAATATATAAATGGATGTTATATCATATATACAGAATCATTAAAATGTTATATTTATTATTTATATGATTTACACATCATTATTATACCCATCCAAATAATATTATATTGAATAACAATTACCCCACGACGTGGAGATGGTAAGCCATACGTACGCACGTATGGTGACATGTTATTCAAAGGGTGGATAGAATAATGAATATGGTTGTACCATATTTATAATAACATCACAGTATATAAATGATACTGGAGTTATTATTTTAGAATGGTAACAACAAAGGAAGAAGAAGTGGAAGAAGAAATGAACTTGGAAAAGGGTGGTGAAATCATTATCTCTTCTTCGGGTTCTTCCTTTTGATTTGATCAAAATGGCTCCTTAGGTTGGCTTTAGGATCGAACTAATGCCCCTAGGTTGTAGTGAGTGAAGTTGGGAGAGTGTTTGGGAGAGTTTGGCCGAACCAAAAGGCTTTGAAGGTGTGAAGAAATGAGAAGGAGGAGTGCCCTTTTATAAGAGAGGTGAGGGGCACCTTTGGGAAAGCTAGAAATATTAATTTATAATAAATTCATATTCGGTTTCTAATGGCTCCAAAGTTGATTATTTAAATTTTAAGGTGGGGATGGGTCGAAAACAACTCAACCAATAGAATTTATACAGGTTTGGGAACTTATATTAACCTTATCTTTAAGTATCAACTCTAAGTTAATTAGTTTCACTTTTACAACGTCTCTTTGTATTTTTATATAATATGGTTAATAAACTTACTATATACATCCAAGAGACACTCAAGTGGTCCATTAATGATTAACCTATCATGATATAAGTCTCTTGGCCGACCCTTAGATTTTTAGGAATTTAATATCAATTAATAATATAATATTTGTTTTAAAAACTCTTTTATGTCAATTTTGACACTATTCAATAGTTGATTTTTGTGAAACTCATAACAGATTTATTACTTCGAAAAAAGTCAATTACATCAATCCTAATATATCATATTATCCTATAAAATTATTTTAATTTATTAAAAGTTTCATATTATATTTATTTGGGTATTTATAATATCAATTAGTTTAATTTTTCACTATTATAATAATTACTACATCATCATTGTGTCATAAATAAATTAAATCCTTTAATATCTAAAAATTATAAATAAAATATCATTATTTATGAAATCGTTTTATCTTTCTAATGAATATTTATAATCTAAAATCCAACATATATAACGCTATGTAACAATTGTTTTGCTAAAAGATATATGTTTGTGTCATTTTTGTATGCATTTTAACTTAATTAAAATAATGTGTCCTTATCACCTACAAGTGGCACCATGGGGTCCCAAAATCGACCCAAAGATGCCAATGGTCGAGAAGGTATCAACCAATAAGTCTAGGACACGTTTTAGGGTAATTTAGTTTTATTTTAATATATTTATTTAACCCTTATTTACCGGATTTACCCTTAACCATGGTAAATAAAATATTTACCGCAGTAATTATTCAAAATGTCTAAAAATAAAAGATACTTATTTACACAATTTTAACATCCTGATTCCAAATATGGAATCCATTATTCTAAATTCAAAACACAGAAGTGGGAGAAATTAATTTAAAATTAATTCCCACTGTCAAAACAAAAAGCGTGTTTTTAAGAGATAATAACTATCAAAAGATTGACACTTGTTTATGTTCGGTTTAATTGTAAAATTATGTCCAATGACAAAAATTATATTAAATGGTAAAAATATATTCTAAATATACTTTAAAACCACTCAAATTCATAATTTATCACTATTAATTATTTTGATTAAAAAGGTTTTTTTTAATTAAAATTTAGTAATTTTCACTATTCATCAAAATATGAAAGTTATCCGAAATGTACCTAAATTTCACCTTAGGATAAATTCGATATTTAGAATCCAAAAATTAAGCCCATTTTGAAATATAAAATATATATAATTTCAAAAAGTAGGTATTACTATTCATAACGGCTAGTTTGATTGGTTATGGTGTGTTAGAACTCAGTGTTGCGTACAACACACGCTATCACATTATTCAAAGAGAAGCGTACCGTAGAAGCTTGGGGTGTTAGATTCTCCCCTCCTTCAAATAATTTCATCCTCGAAATTTCTAGAATACTTATCACATGAAAAGACTCGGGTGATTCTTCATCATAAGTTCCTCGGGTTCCCACGTTGCCTCTTCCATCTTATGGTTTCTCCACAAAGCTTTTACCAGACGCGTCGTCCGGTTTCTCAGTACTTGTTCTCTTGTATCAAGAATCCTGACAGGCTCTTCACAATAAGACAGATCGGGTTCCAGTTCTAATTCCTCATAGGTGAGTACATGCATTGGGTCAGGCATGTATTTTCTCAACAGAGATACGTGGAACACATCGTGAACTTTGGAGAGACTTGGCGGCATTGCCAATCAGTAAGCTACATCCCCAATTCATTCTAGAATTTCGAAAGGTCCGATGTACCTGGGACTCAATTTACCTTTCATAACAAAACGTATGACTCCCTTCCATGGAGATACCTTCAGGAAAACATGATCACCGACTTGAAATTCCAAATCCTTCCTTCGATTATCGGCATAGCTCTTCTGCCAACTTTGAGCTGCTTTGATGTGATTTTGGATTACCTTCACCTTTTCCACCATTTCCTCCACCAGTTCTGGGCCTACAAGTTTTCTTTCACCAACGTCATCCCAAAAGGTTGGTGTACGACATCTCTTTCCTTATAACGCTTCATATGGTGCCATCTGAATACTAGAATGCAAGCTATTGTTATAGGAAAATTCTACCAGTGGTAATTATTGATCCCACATACCCTGAAAGTCAAGTGAGCAAGATCTCAACATGTCTTCTAAGGTTTTAATAGTCCGTTCGGATTGTCCATCTGCCTGAGGGTGGTAAGCAGTGCTCAAATGAAGTTCAGTATCCAGGGATTTCTGAAGACTTTTCCAAAATCTTGAAGTAAAACGGGGATCACGATCAGAAACAATTGATAGGGGTACTCCATGAAGTCTCACAACTTCATTAATATATAGTCTTGCTAGACGTTCCAGGGGTAGATCTTCTCTTATAGCAAGAAAATGTTCTGACTTGGTAAGACGATCAACAATAACCCATATTGCATCGTTCCTTCTAGGAGTCTTTGGTAGCCCCATGACAAAGTCCATTGCAATATTGTCCCATTTCCACTCCGGTATGGAAAGAGGTTGCATGACTCCTCCAGGCTGTTTCCTTCCAGCTTACACTTGTTGAAAAACCATACATCTTGACACAAAATCAGCAATATCCCTCTTCATGTTGTCCCACCAAAAATTCTCCTTCAAATCTCTATAAATTTTGGTGCTCCCAGGGTGTATAGAGAAATTGGAACTATGAGCATCATCCAGCAATTCCCTTTTTAGATCAGGTATATTGGGAACACAAAGTCTCTTCCCGAATTTCAAAATTCCATCTTCATACACAAAGTCTCTCAATCTCCCATCATTCACAGCATTAATCTTATTTTTGAATTCTTCATCATCGGTCTGAGAACTCTTAATCCTTTCTAGTAAAGATGGTTTGGCAACCATTTGAAAAATCATTGATGTTTCACCTTCCCTGGTTATTCCCATGTCCATCTTCACTAGATCCATGAAAATTGGATCCCTTTCAATTCCCATATTGTTCAAAACTCCATGGTCTTTTCTACTCAAAGCATCTTCCACCTTGTTTTCCTTCCCCGGGTGGTAGTGTATTGTACAATCATAATACTTGAGTAATTCAAGCCATCTCCTTTGCCTCATGTTGAGTTCTTTTTGTGAGAAAATATACTTCAAACTCTTGTGATCAGTATAAATCTCACATTTTTTACCATAGAGGTAGTGCCTCCATATCTTCAAAGCAAAGATCACAGCTGCTAACTCGAGATCATGAGTAGGATAGTTTTGTACATGAATTTTCAACTGTCGTGATGCATAGGCAATAACTCTATCATTCTGCATAAGGACACAACCAAGTCTTTTCATTGATGCATCACTATAAATAACGAACCCATCATTCCCCGATGGTAGAGTCAATATAGGAGCATTGACTAATCTTCTCTTCAGTTCTTCGAAACATTCTTCACACTCTTTTGTCCAAACAAATTTAACCCCTTTACGTGTGAGCTTCGTTAATAGGTTAGCCAATCGGG
This sequence comes from Viscum album, assembly GCA_963277665.1. Taxonomy (NCBI): domain Eukaryota; kingdom Viridiplantae; phylum Streptophyta; class Magnoliopsida; order Santalales; family Viscaceae; genus Viscum; species Viscum album. The sequence continues at coordinate 1,165,721,292 of OY728133.1, read as the reverse complement.
AAAAATTCTGGACGGAACGTCGATAATAACCTGCCAAACCAATAAAACTGTGTACCTCAGTTATACTCGTAGGTGCTGGACATTCTTGGATTGCCTTGGTCTTAGAAGGATCAACAGAGATTCCATCTTTAGAGACAATATGGCCAAGAAAAGAAATCTCCTGAAGCCAGAATTCACACTTGCTAAACTTTCCATATAATTCATGCCTCCTCAGAGTCTTCAAGATAATGCGCAAGTGATTTTCATGATCTTCGTAGGTTTTTGAGTATACCAAGATATCATCAATAAATACCACCACAAATTCATCAAGATACTCCTTGAAAACTCTATTCATCAGATCCATGAATACAGAGGGTGCATTAGTCAATCCAAAAGGCATTACAGTAAACTCGTAATGCCCGTACCTAGTTCGAAATGCTGTCTTCGGAATGTCTTCCTTCTTTACACACAACTGATGGTATCTAGATCAAAGGTCAATCTTTGAAAAGTATTGAGCTCCATGCAGTTGGTCAAATAAATCATAAATGCGTGGTAGGGGATACTTGTTCTTAATTGTTATAGCATTGATCTCCCTGTAGTCGATACATAACCTCATAGATCCATCTTTCTTTTTAACAAAAAGAACAGGGGCTCCCCATGGAGAAACACTAGGGAGAATAAATCCCTTATTACTCAATTCCTCTAGTTGTTTCTTTAGTTCAACTAATTCTACAGTGGCCATTCTATAAGGGGTCTTCAATATAGGCCTTGATCCCTGAATTAAATCAATGGAAAACTCAACTTATCGTTCTGGAGGATGTCCAGGTAAATCTTCCGGAAATACATCTACAAATTCGTTCACAACAGGTACATCCACTATTTGAACATTCCTTTCCTCACCAATAGTTATTTCATTCTCTTCCTCCCCAATAATTGAATTAAGTTGAGCTACTGGGGGTGGATCTAAATAAGAATTAGGTGGTGATGATTCTGCTCTAAAAATAAGGTGTTCCTTATCATTATCATCAAGAATCATAACCTCTTTCTTCTTACAATAAAACTTCACATCATATTCCGAAAGCTAGTCTATATCGAGGATTATATCAAACTCAATCATAGGTATGACGATGAGATCAGCACATAAAGAAAATTTATGTGCTCTAATGGGGACTGATTCTAAAAACTTTGTTGCAATGATACTTCCCTTAGGAGTTTTAACTGACAACTCCATTATTAAATCAAATTGGAAATATCTAATTTTCTTAGCAAACTGGGAAGATATGAAACAATGCGACGATCCAGAGTCAAATAATGCATTTTCTAAACTTGAGGAAACCATTAAATGACCTGCCACCATGTCTTTCGGAGCTTCTACCTCAGCAGTAGTGATAGCATAAGCCTGGCCTTGATCCCTTGGCCTTTTCTGAGGTAAGTTCTCCTAACGCTTAGGACATTCATTTGCATAATGCCCCATCTCCCTGCAATTGTAGCACTGAACGTTGGTAGCTTCCTTCTTCCCCTTGCAATCACGAGCATGGTGGCCTTTTTCACCACACTTGTAACAGACTCCCATTCCCTGCAAGCAAGTACCAGGGTGTTTCTTCCCGCATTTACCACAGGATGTATATTCAACCTTTCCCTTATTCCCCTTATTTCCAATCCCATATTGATCAGCAGGTATCTTCTTCTCTTTCTTTGCTTTAAAGTCATAAGACTTAGAGAATTCCTTTTCGGTCTTGATAGCACATGAGACAATGTCTTCGTACGATGAAAAGGATTGTGAGACTAATGCTCGACGGAGAAATGGTTTTAACCCATCAAAGAAACGATCAATCTTACTTCTTTGGATATGTATATAATCACCAGCTTTCCTTGATAACCTTGTAAAGTTAGCCTCATACTTTGCGACATTCTCATCCTCCTTCTGTCTCAGACTTAGAAATTGCCTTTCCATATCTGCTCGATGGTCGCGAGGGAAGTATTTTTCTAAGAACAGATCTTTGAACTCCCTCCATTCCATATTTGATACTTCATCATCTTCCTTCATGTTTTGAATCAATGACCACCATTGATCAGCATCTCCAGTGAGGCGGTAAACTGCAATGATAACTTTTTCCCTTTCACTGCTCCCCAAAGCCTGAAATATTTTCTCTAGGGAATTTATCCATTGCTCGGCTACTAAGGGATTTTTACTCCCATTGAACGTTGGTGATTGTTGCCTCATGAATCGATCTAACATTGATCCTCCACGCTACGGATCAGGGTGCTCCATACGGGTAAGGTTATTATTCATAACCTGAGTAAGTTGTCCCAGTATGGTGATTAGCTGATCGACACCAGTTGCATCACCAGCCCCACTATAATTATCTTGATCAGGAGGGAAATCCCTACATGGAGTGCATGCATTGATACAGTTTCCATTTCTTCCACTAGGAACCATTTCTAAATAATGGCATAAACTAGATCAGTTTATGAATCAAAATACATAATCCCATACTTATAAAACACTTAACATAAATTGAACTATTTATGGATATAATCCATAATCATAAAAATGTTTTCTTTGAGGAATTATATACTCATAAACCCTTCATAATGATTTGTAAAGAAAATTAGAGTTATCCTAAGCATATCCCCCGGGAGTGTCGTAACCAATAGTGCAGCAAGGCCCGTTGTCGTGCACCAGTTCCTGTTCGAGTCTAGCTCAAAGCGGTGTTTTCGGGTTTTACCCCTAGGTACATCTGTTCCAGAGCCGCCTCTACCTACTCATATCCAGACAAGGATGTATTTCTTGGAAAACTCACAAAATCTCTACAATACCAAAATTCTAGGAAGTTCTTATATACTAATCCTCAAAGTTCATCTTAGGTCTATGTGCTCTAATCAGAGTTTATCTAAATCTAGCTTCCAAGGTTTGTACTAAACTTCCTCTGATACCAACTGTAACGCCCCGGCCCTAGTTACCCTGAGTCGGTGCATTATTACATAACATTGGCATGATCATAAGAAAGATCAAATCTCGAAAGACCGATTGGTTTAGTAGCCTTGGAAACACTAGATATATTCATAAGTTTTACATTACATCATAAAATGAAAAACTAATACAACAACATAATGTCTCCATAATCCACACTCATATCCCCACATTATATCCCTGCAGGTCATTCATAATTTACTTTTTCACTTCCTGGGAAAAATAAATCATAGAAAAGGGGTGAGCTCAAATGCCCAGTAAGGATAACAATATAACGGAAACTTTCATAAATAAGAATAAACATTTAAGGCAATGTATAACTAAAACAAAAGCCTTTCAGACATGAAATTTCAACATGGTAAGGCATAAATAAAATGAAATATTTCCATTTACTTATTCACATGGATATTCTACTAATCGAATAATCACATGCAAAAATCAATAACCACTTTCATAATGTTGGAATGCATAATGTCAGACTATCATAACCACATAGTCAAGGCCTCGTGCCAAGACTACAAATAATATTTTGCCAAGGCCTTGTGCCAAGACACTAGTTTTTCTCATGAGACCTACCGATGCATCGAGGAGCTATAGCGGGCTCCACCCGTCACATATTAAGTCCAATGCATTCCCATATAAATTGGTTTAAACATAACATAAACATTCGTCTTAAAACTAGCATACGAAATGTCAATACTTTCACCATAAAATATGAATGGTATAAAAATAGCACATCCACAGTCAAACATATCACAAAACCTTCAATACAATATTGAATTTTTCTATCATAATAAATCAACTTCAAATAATCTTAAAATCCATCAAAGGATGTTGACATAGATGAAATCAAAATTCTTTTTAAAGAAATATCTCCTTTTATTTTGAAATCATTTAAGATCCATATAAAATAAAACATTTTCTTTAAAAATATTCTTATAAGCTTGTAAGGTAAGCTTTGAAGATTTTATAACGGTGGAAAATAACCGCACCTGCCGTATAAGATAAAAAAACATTCTTACCTTAATTCTGTCAAAAAGGTTAAAAAGCGCCTTGTTTGGAAAACGACGGAAAGATTCCTTTATAAACCACTTATAAAAAGTCAAATAAGGGTATAAATGACTTTAACCCATATTATTGTAAATAGTAAAAATGTTTTGAAATACATTTTGAAGAAACATGGATGTGGATGATAAAGAGATCCCAGTAGATTATTACGTATAAAAAACCTCGGATAATGAAGAGATTGTGAAATAACCCTTAACAATTTGGTAACTTATAAAACATACAACCCATGAAAGAGTTATCATACAATGAATATGTAAATACACATAAATTAGAGTGCATTACACAAAGAATATAATTATGGGCAGTACATACACCACACAAAAGGTGATGGTGGCGATATGGCATGAATCTCACGGGAATAAGGAGTGAGATGAAAACCCCTTACCTTGTACTTTTCCTTGGTTGGGGTAGGTTAACCTCCTGTATAATGGTGAAATAATTGTTATTAAATTATACAAGAATCATATACATTATTATGATATCATATATGATCTTTTAATATTTATTTGATAATAATATCTTAGTATTATCGTTGTTTCGGGTGTTAACTTACTTGTTTTATTTTATATGTTTTGTTACGTAAGACATGTTTATAAAGAATAGGTTGTATATTATTCATATCCAGAATGATAACAAGTCTTTAAACATCATTTCTAAATCATCAAATGATAATTATACTTGAATGGATACGATGGATAATGAATCGCATCGCATTCGTGGAGACGGTAGTCCGTACGTACGCACGAGCGACAATATCATTATTTTGATATTAAAATAATATATAAATGGATGGTATATCATATATACAGAATCATTAACATGTTATATTTATTATTTATATGAGTTACACATCATTATTATACCCATCCAAATAATATTATATTGAATAACAATTACCCCACGACGTGGAGACGGTAAGCCGTACGTACGCACGTATGGTGACATATTATTCAAAGGTTGGATAGAATAATGAATATGGTTGTACCATATTTATAATAAAATCACAGTATATAAATGATACTGGAGTTATTATTTTAGAATGGTAACAACAAAGGAAGAAGAATTGGAAGAAGAAATGAACTTGGAAAAGGGTGGTGAAATCATTACCTCTTCTTCGGGTTCTTCCTTTTGATTTGATCAAAAGGGCTCCTTAGGTTGGCTTTCTGATCAAACTAAGGCCCCTAGGATGTAGTGAGGGAAGTTGGGAGAGTATTGGGGCAGAGTTTTGCTGAACCCAAAGGCTTTGAAGGTGTGAAGAAATGAGAAGGAAGAGTGCCCATTTATAAGAGAGGTGAGGGGCACCTTTGGAAAAGCTAGAAATATTAATTTATAATAAATTCATATTCGGTTTCTAATTGCTCCAAAGTTGATTATTTAAATGTTAAGGTGGTGATGGGTCGAAAACAACTCAACCAATAGAATTTAGACATGTTTGGGTACTTATATTAACCTTATCTTTAAGTATCAACTCTAAGTTAATTAGTTTCACTTTTACAATGACTCTTTGTATTTTTATATAATATTGCTAATAAACATACTATATACATCCAAGAGACTCTCAAGTGGTCCATTAATTATTAACCTATCATGATATAAGTCTCTTGGCCGAAGCTTAGATTTTTAGGAATTTAATATCAACTTATAATATAATATTTGTTTTAAGAACTCTTTTATGTCAATTTTGACACTATTAAATAGTTGATTTTTTTGATACTCATAACAGATTGATTAATTCGAAAAACGTCAATTAAATCAATCCTAATATATCATATTATCCTATAAAATTAGTTTAATTTATTAAAAGTTTCATATTATATTTATTTGGGTATTTATATATCAATTAGTTTAATTTTTCACTATTATACTAATTACTACATCATCATTGGGTCATAAATAAATTAAATCATTTAATGTCTAAAAATTATAAATAAAATATCATTATGTAGTAAATCGTTTTATCTTTCTAATGAATATTTATAATCTAAAATCCAACATATATAACCCTATGTAACAATTGTTTTTCTAAAAGATATATGTTTGTGTCATTTTTGTATTCATTTTAACTTAATTAAAATAAAGTGTCCTTATCGCCTACAAGTGGCACCATGGGGTCCCAAAACCGACCCAAAGATGCCAATGGTCGAACAGGTATCAAATAATATGGCTAGGACACGTTTTAGGGTAATTTAGTATTATTATAATATATTTTTTTAACCCTTATTTACCGGATTTACCCTTAACCATGGTAAATAAAATATTTACCGCAGTAATTATTCAAAATGTCTAAAAATAAAAGTTACTTAATTACAAAATTTGGAAATCCTGATTCCAAATATGGAATCCATTTTTCTAAATTCAAAACACAGAAGTGGCATAAATTAATTTAAAATTAATTCCCGCTGTCAAAACAAAAAGCATGTTTTTAAGAGATAATAACTATCAAAAGATTGACACTTGTTTATGTTCGGTTTAATTGTAAAATTATGTCCAATGACCAAAATTATATTAAATGGTAAAAATATATTCTAAATATAATTTAAAACCACTCAAATTCATAATTTATCACTATTAATTATTTTGATTAAAAAGGTTGTTTTTAATTAAAATTTAGTAATTTTCACTATTCATCAAAATATGAAAGTTATCCGAAATGTACCTAAATTTCACCTTAGGCTAAATTCGATATTTAGAATCCAAAAATGAAGTCCATTTTGAAATATAAAATATATATAATTTCAAAAAGTAGGCATTACTATTCATAACGGCTAGTTTGATTGGTTATGGTGTGTTAGAACTCAGTGTTGCGTACAACACACGATATCACATTATTCAAAGAGAAGCGTATCATAGAAGCTTGGGGTGTTACAATGATAGTTGTATTATATCAATAAATACTTACATATAAAAACACCTAAATTTACCATTCCATATACATCACTATAGATCAAAAACAATTTTCCATTATATGGTTTTGTGAGTACATGTTCAACAAAAAACATTCACTTTAGCACATTAAAATTTTGTTCAAATTTTAAAATATAATTGGAATTAAATCCCATTCAAGCTAATATGGTTATATGATTTAAAAAGTACTGGAAATTATTCCTACAAACCATTTTATTATTTTTATGAAATCAAATTTTCAGGATTATTGTGGACCCAGACAACCAATCATCATGAAATTCCCTAAATACCATGAAAAAAATCACACGAAGGTTACATACACAGATTCCCTGTAACAATTAAGTTAATGTTTCATAATAGAGAACAAATTATGAAAATTTATATTGGGTATACCATTTATCCATTAAATCACTCATATTAACTTTTTCCTTAAAATTAATTATACACAACTATCAAAGTTACATTATATACTAACATTTTGGACGACAAGCTCCTAACATCCATTAGGGAAATCAAATTGTTTATGATGAGTCCATCACACATCCCCTTGATGTTATCTATATTTTTCACTAAAACAAAAAGTGTTACATTATTTTTATTCTATCTAGTAACTTACAAAATAAAAATATGTATTAAAATTACAATAAGATTCGTGAGTCGAGTATTCCATGTTAGCGAGATTCTTATTGAGATTTTGATATTTGGGTTTTATCTCTTCAGATTGATTGATTCCATAGTAATTGAAAATCGGTTTGTCACCATTAATCATCACAATAAAAAACCTTTCATCTTTAAATAATCTTAACGAGGCTAGAGATAATACTTCTAGCCCCTTTTCTTAATAGAAAACTCCCCTCTTTCCTCCAATGTAGAAGATACCCCTAATGAAATAAGGGAAGAAGAGGGAGCATCCACAGGACCTCAGACTAGGTGGTCCCTAAATCCTAATCATATTAGTAGGAGGGAGACATGGACTATTGTATCCCCACATTATTTTGTGAATGAATTCCCATGAATGGTACATGTGGGGCAGAAGTTGAAGACCTGAGTGTGGGATCTGGATTCTCTTCTCGGTGGTGATTTCCTCTATAATTGTAATTCCTATACTAATGATCCCAATAACCATTTTAATGTCATGAAAATATGTAAATAAAGTTCCCCTTGTACTTAATCCACTTCTAGATGCCATCCATGTCCCTATCATAGATATGAATCCTCGCCAAGGGTGTCTTTGAGACATTCATCTCTGCGACGATGAACTACAAGGCCCCTAACATACACATTACATAATACTATGTTTTAGTCATGAATCCACAATATTCAATATTGAGAATATTTTCATGTTTAATGATTTATAGAATTAGGCCATAACTATTACATAAGAACAAAAATATTAAAAAGTGTGCACTTCTACTCACTACATATTTTTTTATAAAGTAAATAATTATAAAATAAAACATTAATTCTTTTTCTTGATAAAAATATAAATATAATTCATCTTGAAATATTCCTTTAAATTAACCATACTTAAATCCAATGTAAAAAATTTGAAAAAGAATGTATGAGAACAAAAATCAAAATATGTGATGGAAAATAAGAGACGAATCTGTTATTCAATAAATATTTTAACTTCATGAAATCATTTTTACAAAAACATAATTTTTACTGATAAAATGTAAAACCAAAAGCATAACTCATGAAATAAAAAGACTAATGGAAAACACTAAGAATTCGAAATTCATAAAGGTAACTTGTGGCATCCATATCATTTTTACATTGTATCCTTCATTACTATATAGGGAGTAACATTCATGGTTACGTTTGGAATACCCATCATAGTATATTCCCTTAATATCATTTTAGAAATATAATTAGTTAACTCTATATCATTACACAATTCATTGGGTGATATATAGTGATCAATCTCTCTTATTTTATCATTGAACCACCTTTATACCTAAATAGTTCAGAAGTACCATAACAAAATCATTACACTTAAAAAAATAATCATTGGAAAAAATATTTCCACATTGAAATCTCATTTCTTTTTTACAATGTTATGAAATTATAAATAACAACACATTATTTTAAAATAAAATTATATAAAATTGAAGAATCATAAAAACATTATAGTTATATGAAATTGAAAAATTATATTCATGATTCATTTGTTAGAAATCATTCTTTGTTCTTTTTGGAAAATATGGTAAAGAGATATTTTATAAGAGGTTATTAAAATATATTCCCATAAAATGATTCCTTTATGAAAAAATTGGAGATAAATTCAAAAGTAACAATTTAAAAAACATTATTTTCTATATAAATACATACATAAAAACAATTTGACAACATGTACAGTAAATAGAATGATTAATAAGAGTAAATATTTCAAACATTTAATAAAATGTTTTTAGTTAAAATTTTCTTACAGTGAGTCATATTTGTCCCATACAATTATTGTATGCATGAATATTAATAATTTTTAAATATTTAAAATCATGATAAAAGTATTACATTTTAAAACTCATGTAATATTACTTATTTTCATTATATAATAATTACTTAATTATTTATGTTCACATCGGGTGTTTTGTCGATGTTCGGTAGTCGATTCCAAATTGACTTTGGTCTGAAGTTCAATAATCATAGTGAACATTGTTCCATCATATCAAGAATAATATTAATGAAATAATAATCATTTTTTCATAGAAAGTATACCTTTAAATCCGTTAATTAAATATGGATATGAAAAATTCACAATGATACAATCATGAAGATGGTAAGTAGTATGTTCACATGAGTAACGTTTAACATTTTCCATGATCATTATAAAAAAATGTAAGTTGTATTTTATAATTCTATAATTATCATAAAATAATTAATATCATATTAAAATTTTAACTATAATATATATTTTAACCATGTGATGTGGTGAATAAAAATGATTCAATCGCTTCATGGAAGTGGCAGTTCTCATGTTCACACGAACGATGTTACCAAGATTATGTTCATGGAAATTAAAAAAATGAATCGATATATTATTATAATAAAACAATTAATATGTCATAAATATAACGTATCAACATTAATTTCATCATTATAGTCAGTCATGAGAGTCAGTTATGTAAAATGAATTATATCAGATTTTTGAGGTGATAGTTCACCCTTACGAACGAATGATTAATTCTTTTAAAATTTAATTGAACTAAAGATGGATTTAGGAAAGGATATTAAAATAATAGAATCAAAATATATTCCAGATAGTAGAGTTAATATTTATTTTTTTGGAGGTTATTCGATGGAAGTGGAAGAATTAAAAAATTTAGAAACATTTAAATGAAAATGTAACCTTTCCTTTAGATGATCATCTTTTATTTACACCATAAGAGTTATAAGAAGTGTGTCCTACCTAAAATATGTCTTCAACAATGTGTATTGGGATTCTAGGCTGGGAATTGGACATATCATGGATGAACCAACATGTTTGTGATGTGTATGGAATATAGATGAATCAGTGCCTATTTATAGAAGGGGGGAGGGGCACTCTTAAAATTATCAAAAGTAATAAATTAATATAAATTAGTTTTATATTATAAAATATTATTGTTAAATTATTTTGAATATAGGATGAGTATTAGTAGAAATATAATCATAAAATAAAAATTAGACTAGTTTTAATATTTTTTTAATCCTTATCTATTTGTTTTAACCCCTTTTAACTCTTTATGTTTTATCATTTAATTTATATTTTTAGAGTAAAATAACTAACATAACAAGAAAAAATACTAACCAATGAGTCATTAAATAAGTTATAGACATATATAAATAAATTGAAAAAATATTTTTTTTTATAATTTTTATATCACTTTATTAAATATTTTATATTTTAAGATAGGAAATATGTCATTTTTCACAATATTCATTTCTTGATTTTTTTAATAAATCATAAAAAAATTATTCCCTATAAAAAACATCATTAACTCATATATTACATGTCATATTCATCCATAAATTTCATGAATGGAATAAAAAACTTAAAATTTTATTTATTTAAATATTATTAATATCATTTATTTTATTCTACCTTTAAAAAGTCAATTACTACATCATCATTATCTGTCAATTAAATTTAGTTATTTAATGTCTAAAATATATAAATAAATTATAATAATGTATATAAAAATTTTATATTTAAAATTAATATTTATAGTTTAATTTATACATTATATAACCATATATTGATAAATTATTCAACTATTAAAAATATTATTATCTCATTTTTAACTTATCATTATATAAAATATAAATAATCTCAGATTCTAACCGAAGTGGCCTAAAAAGGATTCAATTTTGTCCACAGTATTATTTTTGTTGAAACCCACTGATACAATTGAATTAGGACAAGATTTTTAGTAATTTGATGTTATTATAATATATTTTTTCTTTAAATTGCCCGGTTTACCCTAAATTGTGGTAAATTATATACTAATGTTACTATTCAAAAAAATTAAGTTAAACCTATTAGATCACAATTACCATACTTAATACAACAATTTATGTCTTATTTTCAAAATTATTTCCCTATATGTGGCTAAATTATGTTTAACACTAATCCCACAGATGTGGTTAGAAGGCGGGTAAAAGATTCAAGAAAAATTCAAATATATTTTTATATCAATTTTCGATATAAAACTTATTTAAATTACCTAAAATGGATTAATATATGTATTATTTATTTATTAATAAATAAAAAATAAATTTAATGTATAATAATTATTAAAATGAAAAAAAACATTTTTTATTATAACACACACTTTTTCCATATTCTTAATAAATGAAATTTTTTAGAAAAAATACCAAAAATTCATGATAATATAATATTAATAAAAAATCAAAATATATGATTATTTTGAAAAACTAAATATATTAAGGTGACAATTTTTTGTAAAAAAATGGGTTCACCATCAAATGGCGGTGAAAATTTCATTTTTGAAAAATACTTATTTCATGAAAAAAATTGAATTTGATATTATTTCATGTCTATAAAACATATAAGATTAATTTTTACCATCCAATTGAATTTATTTTTCTTTAATATTATCCAAAATGGGTGATTTTATTATTTTATAAAAAGAATTATTTATTATTAAATAGTTCATTCATAGAAATATTTCATTTATATTCAACTGGTGTTTGGATTGATTTCTAGTAAATTTGAGAGCCAATGAATCATTATATACACAAGTATATACAATATTTTCATAATTTAGTAAGATTTTTTCATTTATTCTTTTATAGGAGCTAGGTGATAACTGCCACTTAAAATAATAACCATATAATATATTATTTTTTTGGTATATGTCTGTATTGTGTAAAATATAAGACTTCAGAGAAACCGATTGTTGCATATTAGGTACGCTATCAAAAATAGACTCTCTTTGGGTAAAATTATTATCTAATTAATAAATATTAATAAATATAAAAAAGGATTTTTATATAACTAACTATTATTTTAAATCCTTCCCCCCCTTTTCGAAATTATATACTAGAATTTATAAAATTTTACTTGGTAACAATGTTTTTTCTTTCAAAAATTACATCATTTAAATCCCACAACAATAAAAGGGTCAATAAAACATCTAATTTATAAGAAAGGAATTGAAATACAAATGTAACTAGATATAATAATATAATTGGGTTCAATGTTGGAAAGCTTGCATATGGAAAAGAAAAACATCCTTCATGTTTTGATGGAGTGTGATAGAAAACATTGTCAGGACAAAGATAACAGTCACATAAACATAATTTTTTTATCAGTTAAATAGTCTTTGATTTAATTACTTGAAAATTAAAAGTAATTTATATTTTGTTTGAAGACGCTTTTAATGGATTTGAAGAATTATTTTTCATCTTCGACTAATAACATAAAGAAATATAATTACATGACAAGCAGAGTTTCATCCCTTAGTAAAATTCCACCAAAAATCATATTTTTATCTAATGGTTGAGTATTCGATGTGAATCAACTTCTATAGAATAAGATAATCCAAAAAATATAAACTATTAATTTATCCTTTAATTAAACAATTACAATGAAAATAATTTAGGATAAGATATGATAATTCTACAAAATTATTAAACCTTTATATGATAAAAAATTACATTAATCTCCAAAATTCAACATGGTAACCCATAGTTCAATATATCCACTTAAAAAAAACAATCCTTAAAATTACTCAAAATTATCAAAAATATTATTGAAACACAAAATTTAGAAGGACTTGATCCCAAAGTATTACATGATACATTTTATCATTTATGTTCAAATAACATCAACCACTATTAATGTTTTATTAAAATATGTAATTTCTATAATCACATATTCTCCATTATATTTTATTTTTTCCATAAATAATATAATTACCCATGACCCCATAATTAAAATCATATATTAAACCGAAATATTTTTAAAAAATTACTCCTAAAATAAAACCTCATAGTATTATATTTATCATAATCATATAATGGTCACAAAATAGTAAACGTCTCCCAAAACAACATTTCTCACTTAATCCTCAAATCATTTCCCAATACTATTAGTGTCTATTTAATGAATCATAAGTACCAAAAATTATCTTATTCTTATTCCATAAACATGTTTAACTAATAATAAAAAATAATACTAACTGGGGAAGTCACATAGGCTAACTGTAGATGATAATGCCATGTCACCCTTTGGTTGTGGCTTTAATTCCCACAGCCTTGTTTGACGTGATTGGTTTTCGCCAATCCTATGGGTTTTCCATTTTTTTAAATGAATTATCTCTTATAACATTCCCAAAAAATGTTAAATTCATTAATATTAACCATGATGTGGTTTAATATGAATTGTTAAATCATACCTTTCATTTTTCATCCCAAAATGAATTATCCCATAATTACCTCCAAATCTAGAATCATATAAACCATATAAATTATTTATACCTTTATAATAATTTCCACATAATAATAATGAATTGTTCCTTGGATAATATTCTGACATAAAATACATTGTGGTTATAAATACTAAAAACATTAATCCAATGTAATGTCAACATTAAAATATAATTAAAAATTTTAAACATTTCAACATCTATAGATCATATATTGCTCTTTAATTCGTAAAATATAGACATCTAAATCATCAAGATTTATTCATGTAACATTAAACATGTTTTCCATCTAATCACATAAAACATATTTCGAACAAAAAACCAGAATCATATTATAATATTCAATAATGTCAAAAAATGAGTCAAGAAATAATCCATACCTTTCATATGTCATTTTAAATTTCATTATCGTCAACTAAAATGGCCTTTTTTACTCAATAAAAATATATTTATATAGTCCTTCTAATCACATTAACTAAAATTCCACATATTACATTTATATTCATAATGAACATACTCCCCACATTTAAGACATTCAAATTGTAACTCGGGAAGAACTTTTTTCTCTTTCATTTAGTGAACTAAATGCTTCTTCTCACATTAGAAGGTTATTTATTTATGACATTAATTACCACCTATATAAAATCATCCCGTACATTTAAACATCTTCTTAGGCATTTCATTCTATATCTTGGACACATATGTCATCTAATTTACTTACCTTTATGGTCATTATTACCTGAAATTTGTGAGGGATTCAATTCTCTCATATTTGATGCCTTGGAAAAATCACCAAGGTTCAATTTCTTAATTTTTACTCCACATTATTGGTTTATAATAACCATGAGAGATCTAAATTCATCCCCCATTTAATTTTTCATCTTATTCATAGAACCAGCATAATGTACATCACATCCATTGTTACTTTGGTTCATGTTGGATATAATTATTTACTAAAACCAAAAACATTAGTGTGAGTTAATAAAAAACAATAAGACATAATATTTTATGAAGAAGATAAAGAATATTATATTATTATTCATTTTATCTCAAACTTATTAAATTTGTCTATAATATCTACAGCCTTTACTACCATGCTATCCATTGTGGAATATATAACGTGTTACTTATGATTAAATAACACCATATCCTATACTATTATATAAATTAAACATTGATACCAACTAAAATGACACATTATTAAACATTACATAAGCATGATTTTTAGTCAAGAATTTAGTTTTTTCACATTTAGGATCTGTTAAACAATATATTTTCAGAGAATTAGTCCATAAATATTAAATAAGAACTTAAAAATTAAAAAGTGGACCCATTAACTCACTATATGTTTTTTTCAACAAGTAAAATATTCTGAAATAAATCAATAATTAATTATTTTTAATAAAAAAATCATAACCTTGATCTTGAGTTCTTCCATTATCATACAAATCCTTATACCATTTGGAGTGATTTTCAAAAACATGGGAATATAAAAAAAATATCAATATGGGATATAAAATAAGGAATTAAACTCTTAGTCTGTGGACATATTAAGCTCCTGAAATTATTTTCACCAAATCATAATTTTAACACATATAACATATAACATTTAGCTTACCTCAAAAAATATTAATATTCCAATAAATCATAGAAAAATATTAAATAATAATGGTAAATTATGGCATTTATATCATTATAAAATTTTATACATCATGGATAAATAGAGAGTAACCTTCATGGTTACATTTATATATCACATCAGAATATATATCCTAAATCTCTTAGGATAAACTCAACCAGTTAAATATATCTTATTACATATTGAATGGGAGATATATCATGGGATATACCACCCTTTTTTCATCATGGAACCACCCATATACATATAATTTTTCCAAGTACTATAACACAATCACTACACAAAAACAAGAATAAAGAAAGAATAACATTTCCACATTGAAATCTCATTTCATTTTCACAAATCCACACATTCATATATGAAAACACTTTATTTGAATATAAAATGGTAAAAATTGAAATGGATTATAAAAACATAAAAGTGTTATGAAAAATATATTCATGATTGATATGTTACAAAGAAAGTTTATTTTTTAGTATTTAAAAATATTAGAAACTATAACATTAAAAGATGTAGTTTTGTGAATGTCCCTTAAAAAGACTCTATTATTAAAAAAATATTAGATTCATTCAACATTTCAAATTTTAAATTTTTTTTCCATATAAATACATTCATAAAAACAATTTTTAAAACATGGACATAAAATATAAATATAAATATTAATAAATCATTAAAACATTGAAAACAATGTTTCTAGTTAAAAACTCATTTACCAGGAATCTGACTTATCACGTACAATATTTATATTCTTCAATAATAATTTTTTTATTTATTTCATTTAATGAGATAATTTTTTTTTGTTTATCATTTATTTTATATGAATTATTATCTTATTATGATAATTATTTAATTATTTATTTTCACATCAGAAACATTGATGATATTTGTTACTCGAGTCAAAAATGACTTCATTATGATGTCAATAGTTAATGAGGGCATTAGTCCATCATCTCAAGAATAATATTAATGAAATATTAATAACATTTTATATGAATTATCCTTTTAAATACATTCATTAAATATTGATATTAAAAATTAACAATGTTACAATCATTAAGATGGTACGCCCTACATACACATGAGTAATATTTTACATTTTTTATTGATCGTTATGGAAAGAAGTTAATAATAATTTTATATTTATATATTCATATTAACATAACTAATGTCATGTTAATATTTTAAATACAATTATATATAATTTCCAGCTGTTGTCGTGAATAAAAATGAATCACATCGCTTCTAGGTGGTTAATGTGCACATGTATTCATGAACGATGTTACAATTTGTATGTCAAAAGAAAGTAAGAATTAAATTGATTTATTATTATCATAAAATGATCAATATGTCATTAATATTTCATATGGACTCTAATTGTAGCATTATAACTAGCCATGAGATACGATAATATAAAATGAATTATATTATTATGAGGAGGGGATAGTTCACACATACGTATAAAATATTAATTATTTTCCCATTTAATGGAAGGGGAGATAGATTGATGTGATAATGTTAACAAAATAACATATCATAATATTTAGGATAATGGAGTTATTATTTAATCATGGATGTATTATAATTAAAATATATTGAAGAATAAAAACAATAGGAACACGTAAATGCAAATGTTACCATTCTTTCGGATAATCATGTTTTCTTTACACCTTAACACATCGGGTGCATGGTTTTGACAAAAAATTATGCTTCAATAATGTGGGGAAGGATTCTAGGATGTTTTTTGGAATAATATTTTCTAAACTAATGGGTTTTTATGTATACACAATAGAGATAAATGGATGTATTTTTATAGGAGCGGGGAAGGGCACTCTTAGAGTTTTAAAAACTATTCAATTAATATAAATTAATTTTTCATAAAAAGGGGTCAATGTTCGATTATATAGAATATAATATAATGATGGGTCAAAATATTATCATTAAATAAAAATTAATCAAATTTTAATATTTCATAATCCTTATCATTTTGTGTTAACCTCTTTTAGCTCTTACCATTTTATGAAGTAATTTAAAATTTGAGAGTTCATATAATAAACATAAATTCCAAAAGAGAAATGAATGAGTAATTAAATAAATTATTATACATATCTCACCTTGTGGGAGAATATTTTATTTTTAAAAATTTTATATCATTTAATTAAATATTTTTTATTTTAAGATACGAATTATATCCATTATGATAGTATAAATTAACAGTATTTTTAAAAAATATTAACAACATGATTACATGAAGAAAACTACCTTAAATCATCTATTACATGTAAAAGATATCCATAAAATTTATGGATGGAATCCAAATTTTAATACTTTATTTATTCTCATATTAATAATGCCATTTATTTGATTCCACCTTAAAAATCAATTAATACAACGACATTGTGTCATTATTAACATGTATTTTTAAAAAAAATAATTAATCATGATGTAAATAATTTATTTAACCTTCAATGAATATTTATAGTATAATTTATACTTTATGTAACCATATATGAAAAATGATTTAAAAAAAATATATGTGAATGAAATTTCTGCATTATCTTCGAATGAAATATAATAAATTTCATATTCATTCCAAAGTGGCTTAAAAATTTTAATTTCGTCCTAGAAATTGTTTTGGTCTAATCCTTATCATACAATGAAATTAAGTCATGTGTTAAAGTTATTTTATGTTAAAAAAATTATTTTTAACATTAATTTTCCAATTTACCCTCAACCGTGATAAATAAAATAATATTGTTAATATTTAACAAAAATTAACATGAACCTATTAAATAAAAATTTCATAATTAATACATTCATGAATTTCTATAATTAATAATTAAATTCATAAAAGTGGATAAATTAATTTTAACACTAATCTCACTAATGTGACCTGAAGTCTGGTAAAAGAGATGTGCAAGTTTTCAATAAGTTTTTATATCTAATTCCACTATAAAAATTAATCACTTAAATTATATTAGATTATAAATAAATTATTTATCTATTGTGACTTTAAAAATATTTTTACTATATATTAATTATTTAAAGGAGAAATCAATTTTTAACTAAAATGCATTATTTTTAACAATTCTTCATAAATTGTATCATCTCCAAAAATATACCAAATATTCACCCTAAGATAATGTTTAAATTTATAATTCAAAAATGAATTTTATTTTGTAATATATAATACATTAATGTGTCAAAAAAATTTAAAATTAGTTTTTTTTCGAATGAGAAAAAATGTTTTTTTTTAAAAAAATATGTTTTTTATGCCTAAAATTTAATTTATTCTTATATAAAATTGAGAAAAAATATTAGATGAATTTTAAAATTCTGATAGACTTTATATATCATTAATATAACCCAACAAGGGTGATTTTATTATTTTGTAAAGATAATTTTTCTTACATAAATAGTTTTTCATAGAAATACATTCATTATGTTCAATTGGTGGTTAATTTCTTTTGTAGTATATTTTTTAACCTATGAGTCCTTATATTACCATTTGTATACAATGTTTTCATAATTTGTAAATTTTGATCATTCCTTCCATTCTAATGTATAAGTGATAACTACCACTAATATTATAAAAATTAAAATATATTGTTTTTTCATTATAAGTTAGTCTTGTGTGCCATCTATGTTTTTGGAGAGACTCGTTCTTGGGTGTTGGGTACTCTATCAGAGATAGCATGCATTTAAGATAAAATTACTATCTAATTCATAAATTTTGATAATTATGAAAAATTAGTATTCTATAATTACATGGGATGTAACATCTTTCCCCCCTTTTGAAAAATTCTTCCTTACAATTTTGAATTTGGGCTTGGGAAATGAGGTTTCACTTTTCAAAATTACTTCTTTAGAATCTCACTCCGGAAAAAGTGTCAATAATACCTATAATATAAAAGAAAAAAAGTGAAGTGCAAATTTCACCCAATTTAAGAAATACAAAGGTTCTATGTAGGAAAAATGGATATAGTGTAGAAAACAAACCATTACGTTCTAATGGATAGTGATAAAAAAAACATTTTCAAGAGAATGTTTACAATCACAAAAAAAAAAAATTTGATAGGTTATTTGATATTATAGTAGGAATATTATAAAGAAATAGTTGTTTAAGATCATTTTCATTGAGTTGAGGAATTATTATAATACTTATACTAAGAACATAAATAACTATACTTATATGACATGTATAGTATCTTCCATTAATAAAATTCCACCATAAAATCATTTGTTTCTCTAAAAATGACTGTTCAAGATGAATAAACATATATAGAATCACATAATACAAAAACTATTACATATTTATTTCTCATTAATTGAAAAATTAACCAAAAAATATGTTAGAATAATATAAGATAACTCTTCCAAATGAATAGGCCATTATATGATAAAAACTACATTAATCTCCAAAATTCCTCATTGATACCCAATGATGAACATATACCATTCAACAAATAACTACCCTTAAAATTCCTCAAAATAATCCAAACTAATATTGAAACCCAAATTTAATAAGGTGTTTATTCTTCTATCTTCTAAGATAAATTTCAATATTTATCTCCAAATAACATCAACAACTCTTAATGTATCATAAAAAATGTAATTACCAAAATCATTTATTCTTAATGATAGGTTAATCATTTTTATAAATGAATTAATTACCCATTATTCCAAAATTAAAATCCTTGATTCATACAAAATATATTTAACCAGGTATTCATCTATTAAAATCTCTTATTATACTGTTTAACATAATCAAATAATGTTCCCAAAATTGTGAGTGTCATCCAAAATATCCTTCATGAATTAATCCACAAATCATTTTCCAATATCAAAGATATCCATAGAAAAAAATAATATTCCAAAATAAACTTATTCATATTCCATCAACTCATTTAACAAAAAATAAATGGTCATACTAACTAGGGACTTTATGTAGGACAATGGTAAGTGATAAAGCCTTATCTCCCAATTGGTTGTGTATTTGATTCCTCCATCGTTATCCAACATAATGGGTGTTTCACCCTTCGTACACATTTCCCTTTTTCTAAAGAGACGTAATTATTATAACATTCAAAAAATATGATAATACCATCTAAATTATACATGAAATGTTTTAACCTCAATTGTTATCTCGTACCATTCATTTTCCATCCTAAAATATAATATCCCATAATTACCTCAATATAAAGGATCATATAAAAAATGTTAAATATACCTTTTTAATTACGTCCAAATAAGAAAATATTATTCATCCTCATATAACATTTTCACATATCATACATAATGGTTAAGCATACTAAAAAAGTCTTCCAAATTAATCCCATCAAGAAAAGAGAATTAATAAATTTAAGCATTTCAACATCCATAGATCTAAAAAAACTATATAAATATTTAAAATGTGAACATATGAATCAACTTGAATTCAATATGACCCAAAAACCATGATTTTCCATATTATCCATTAGTACTTATTGCCTATAATGAAAAACATGAATCATGTCCTAAAACACTATAATTTCGAAACATGAGTCAAGATAAACATATAACATTATTATCATACTGATAAAATTGCCTATAATTATTTATAATACATCTATTATTATAATTACAATACTCCTCACATTTAAAAAATAAATTGATAACTTGGGAAGAACCTCTTTCCCTTTTATTGAGTCAACTGAATTCTTCATCTTTCCTTGGTAGCTTATTGCTTATTGAACTTCATTACCTCATCTAGAAAATCATCTTGTCTTATTATAAAAATTATAAGGGGTTTCTTTCCAAATCAATGAATCATATATAATTGAATATATAAAACTTTATTCACATTATCACCAGATCATCCATAGGGATTTGTTAATCTCATATATGATGAATTTAAAAAATCACTAATGTTCACATGGATAATTATTTTTCATGATAGACAGTTTAGATTAACCACAAGACTTCTAATTTATGCTTCCATTTCATTTGGTTTTTTATTCATATAACCACCGAATTTTCCTTCACATCCATTATTACATTGGTTCCTGCTAGATCCAACCATTTACTTAAACCAAAAAATTTACTGTGAGTTAATAATATAATATATGTATTTATAATGAAGGTAAACACTAAGATATCCTTATTCATTATTATCAAACTCATTGAATTTAAACAAAATATCAACAAATATTCATATCAACAAAATAATTATGGTTATATACAAATTTTAACTTATTCTTAAAAAACAATCCAACCTCTAATGTTATCTATGATGTCTATTGATACCAACTATAAGTCCCCTACCTTATACATTACACAATCATCAGTTTTAATAACGAATTTATATTAATTTACATTTAGTATATTTTTATTATTATATTTTTAGATATTTATGACACAAATATTACATAAGAACTCAAATAAAACAATTTAGACACATCTAATCACTGTTAAGTTTTTCACAATGTAAATATTTCTAAAATAAGTCATAAATTGTTTTTCTTGATAAAAATGATCATAACATTATATTTGATGTATTCAATTTATTTATCCATACATATACCATATGGAAAACATTTTAAATAAATTGTATGATAAAAACAATTTTAGTAGGTGATATATAGTAAGGAATGAAACTGTTAGTCCATGTAATTTTAAACTGATGAAAACATTTTAACAAAACAATATTTTCCACACATAAAACCTAAACACTATAACATTCTTCTAAAAACATAGGATTATTTTCGAACTAATTGATATAAAAAATCATAATGTCAACTTCTTTAATCTATATCATTCATAATTGTATCCTTTGGGGCTATAATGGGCGAATGCTTCTTGGTTTTTTGGAAATACCCATCATAGTATATTCCCTAAAACTCTTGGGGGAAGACCATCTAGTTAACTCCATATCATTACCCAATGCATTAGAGAGATGGTAATGGCTTATCTACACTTAGATAATCATGGAACCACCCATATATGAAAACAATTCCTAGTTACCAAAACATAATCATCACACATAAAACAAGAATAATAGAAAAAATTATTTTTCCACATTGAAATCAGATTTAATTTTTACAAAGTTGACCACTCATACAAGAAAAATCATTATTTTAAAATAAAATTACAAAATAATAAATAAATAACCAAAACATTAAAGTGACGTAAAATAGGTAAATTCAATTAATGGTGTATATGTTAAAAAACATTCCTTTTATTCTATTGGAAAATATTTAAAAGATTAACATTAAAAGAGGTTCTAGAAATAAAGTATCTTAAAAATAATCATATATGAATAAAATTTGAGATAAATTAAAAAGATACAATTAAAAAAACAATATAAATACATTCATAAAAACAATTTGGAAAAAATGGAAATCAAATATAAATTTAAAAAAGAATAAAACATTAAAATATTTAAATAAAAGTTTTTAGTTAAAAGGTCACCTGCCTAGAGTCCGACTCATCATGTATAATAATTATATTCCCAAATAAGAATCATTTCTTATCTATTTACTATTATGATAAATTTTTATATTTTATTATTCCTTTTATATGACTTTATATCTTTTATAACAATTAATTTTGTATTTATGTTCACATCGGGAGCATTGTCAGTATTCAGAACTCGAGTCCAAAATAACATTTCTATGATGTCAATAGTTAAAGAGGTAATTAGTCCATCATTTCCAGAATAATATTGATGAAATAGAAATAACTATTTTACATAAACTATTCCATTTAATCTATTAATTAAATATGGATTTGAAAAATGAACAATGTTACAATCATGGAGATAGTAAGACTTACGTACACATGATTAACATTTTCCATTTTTCATTGATTGTTATGGTATGAAGGTAAGTATTATTTTATCTTTCTAGAATGAAAAGAAACATTATTAATATCATATTAATCATTTAAATATAATTATATATACTATCCAAGTGATGTGGGGAATAAAAATGAATCACATCACTTCGTGGCGGTGATAGATCTCACGTTTGTAGGAACGATGATTCTATTTTTCATGTGCAATGAAAGTATGAATGTAATTGATATATTATTTCCATAAAATGATTAATATATCATTATTATCAAATATGAACTTCAATTATATAATTATAAAAATATAGTATAGGTGTTTAGGGAAAATTAAATATATCAGTTTGTGGAGGTGATTGTTCACCTATACCCACAAACGATTAATTATTTCTCATTTAATAACAGTGGATATGGATATAGGTAATGATATTAATATAATAAAATCTATGTATATTTGGGATACTAGATTTATTATTTTTTCATTGATGCATGATATTTTAAAGAAGTGTATGAATAAATAAAATAAAAACAATTAAATAAAAATGTTACATTTTTTCGGACGATCACATTCTCTTAACACATTAACAAATACAAGGTGGTTGTTTTGACTAAAATAATGCCTAAAAATATGGGTCATGATTCTAGGAAGGGATTGGGTAGATCATGGCCAAACAAAAATGTTTTTTCAATGTATGGAATAGTAATTAATGGGTTCCCTTTTATAGGAGAGGGGAGGGGCAATCATGGAATTATTAATAGTATTAAATTAATATAAATTCATTTCCTATTCCAAATTGGTACAAATTAAATTATTTATAATCTAAGATGATTATGGGTAGAAATATAATCATTTAATGAAAATTATGATTGTTTTATTAATTGTTTAATTTTTATCTATTTTTATCCCCTTTTAAGTCTTACTGTTTTATCTCACAATTTTTACATTCAATGTAAAAATAATGACCATAACATTCCAAATGGCCAATTAATGAGTAATTAATGAAATTTTTAATAATATATAAAAATAGGTTAAATATTAGATTTTTAGAAATATCATATAATTTAATTAAATATTTTATATTTAAAGATTTTAATTATATCAATTTTAACACTATTCATTACAAGATATTTTAAAAATATTAATAAGGAGAATCCTTCTAAAAAATATATTAAATAATATATTAAAAGTAAAATTCATCTAAAAAAATTGTGGATGGTATCAAATATTTTAAATTATATTTATTTTAGTATTTTCAATATTATTTATTTGATTCTTCCATTACAAAATTAATTATGAAATCATCATTGTGTCACATTTAAATTTGAAAATATAATACCTTAAATTTTTATATAAGTTATCTTGATATAGACAAAATATTATATTTCAAATTAATATTTATATTTTAATTTATTCTTTATATAACCCAATATTAGAAATTATTTACTTATTAAAAATATTATTATAATATTTTTAACATATCTTTAAATAAAATTTAATGAATGTAATATTTTTACCCAATTGCACTAAAAGTTATATATTCATAATATAATTTATTTTGGTCGAAACACCATTATAAAATGAAATGAGGACATGTGTTAAGTTAGTTTTATATTATTATAATTTTATTTTTTCCATTAATTACCAGATTTAACCTTAACCAAGGTAAATAAATACCAATGTTATTATTCATCAAATATTAATTTTATTTAATTAAATAAGAAAATTTATACTGAATACAAATATTTATGACTATTTTTTCAAAATTTTATTCATAGATATGAATAAATTATGTTTAACTCTAATCTTGCAGATTTGGGGAGAAGACATGTAATAATGACGTGAAAATTTTAAATAAGTTTTAATATCAATATTTATTATAAAAATTAATCCCATGAACTACATTGGATTAAAACATGTATTATTGTGGCTTAAACTATCAGTTTATTGAATAATAATTAGTTAAATGAAAAATCATTTTTTTACTATCATGCTATATTGTCCATTATTCATCAAAATAATGAAAATTTTCATAAAAATACTAAAAAGTATTCATAATACAAATTTTATATTATAAATAAAAAATAAAATTTATTTTTGAAAAAAAGAAAATATAAATGTTAAAATAAACAAGTTTAAAAATGGGTTCACCATTTGAAGGGTATAAAAACGCATTTTTAATACTTTATTTATGCATAAAATTAAATTTTTTCTTATATCATGTATAGAAAACGAATAACATGAATTTTAATAATAATATTGAATTTATATTTCCATAATATACTCCAACAATGGTGTTATAATTATTTTATAAAAAAAATTATTCGCACATAAAACTTTTTCATAAAAATACATCCTTTATTTTCAATTTGTTTGTAGTTTCATTTTAAATAAATTTTGTAACCATTGAATCATTATATAAAATTTTGCCAAAAATGTTTTCATAATTTAGTAAACATTGTTCATTACTAAATTTCTAATGGAAAGGAGATCACAATGACATAACAAATTAATATGATAATATATTATTTTTTATGTATAAGTAAGTCTTTCATAAAACGTATGATTTTGGAGGAACCCAGAGTTGTGTGTCGGGTATGCTTTCAAATATAGTGACCCTTTAATGAAAATTACTATAAAATTTATAAATATTTATAAATAACAAAAAGTGTAATTTTATAATTACCCACGATGTTACCTACAGGCCCTATGAAACTGGATAAGAACAAGGTCATATCATCGTTAAGAAAGAAGTGACCCCTACGATATCTGATTCTTTTATGAACATTTATACTCCGGAAGGGCCAGAATATCCCCTATATGTGAATCCAAATATCCTCCCTTATGAAACATTGTCCTTTTTAAATCAAAATTTACACATTTGGAATTTAGAATACCGTTTCTCCATCCACTTTTCCTTCAGAAGAATACGAATATCGTCTTCATGAGATTCCGTTACCTTGGAGTATATAATTATATTTTCAATTATTGGTATAAAAAGTTGATTGAGGTGTTTCATATTGAATTTATTCATAATGTAGATAAAGATAAAATGAAAATGAATATGTAAAAATTTCATCACTAAGAATTCATTGTGTCTAAACCTCATGTGGAAGGATGTATTCAGTGTGCACTGACTCTTTAATGTCATTTTAATCTATCTAGAATGAAGGTAATTACGGTATAATTATTTATTTACTCTTATTTTATCTAAAATAAATCATTAATATGAGGATGCGGATACTTATTCCAGGTCATGATTTTAAAATGTACCTAATAATCATTGTGGGTTTATATTGATCCGTCTACATTCATAAAAAAATGAATTGGTCCTCCTTATAGTGATGTAAATTAATGAATGAATCACTTATCATGATTCCACTATAGTTTTTTCTTTAATTCCTTCTACTCATTATCGGCCATTATTTATAGTTTCAGTAAATATGTATTTCACAAACAATGAGTTATATTGTAAGCTCATCAACATGATTTAGAAAAATATTGTGAAAATATTTTAAAAAGAAATAAAGAAATCACCTTAAGAGATGTAGATCATTGATGTTCAGTTCATGCCCAAAAGTATGAGTTATTTAACCCGTATGAATAAGGAAAATTTCCCCTAAAATGGAATTAATTTACAATATAATTTCATATTCATTTTCACCTTGAAAAAAGATCAATATTTCATTTGAAATATACAATTTTACTATGTTTTCATGTAAATTTATGTAATCTCAATATTATGAGAGACTATTGATTCCCAAAAGAACACTAAATTCATATTAAGTGGTAATAAAATGAATTTTGAAAAGATTATTACCATACATATCAATTGGATAAGAACTGTATACATTTGATTACATAATCATAAAATTATGAGATTTCCCTAGAAATTCATCATGTAATCATGGATGTAGTTATGTAAAACCCATGATAAAATTATTTATATATAAAAGAGCCATTAGAAATATAATAAAATAAGAGAATAATGTTTTTAAAGTGCATGGTAAGTGTACCATTGATGAATTCATTATCATGACCCACATTTGAAAGTGATATCTCATGAAATTTTCATATTCCATTGTGACTTATGTGGTTCTGATGTTGAAGATAATCATTAATACATTTATTTAATCACTTTGTAGAACATATACGATAAACCATAAATTTGACACACTAGTGTGTTTAAGTTCATTTTATGGAGATTTCTATTTTTTAACATCTTTTTCTAATTTCACCCCTTCCCATAAATGTTATATTGTGGGATAACCTTCCCTTTATGAATTAAATATTTTATTATTCAATCGTGGTTGTTTTTTTAAAACATTCCATTTATGCTAATAGAAATATGGAATAGTAAAATTCCTTGTTGTATGGTTTTTATAATTATAATTTCTAATAAATATAATGCTTAATTTTATATATAATCCATGATAATGTTTTCTAAATATGATATTCATTTATATCATGAGATCACTTCCAAAATTTTCTTCATATAGATTGATGTCTATTGTTGATAAAACTCATTGGATATTGGTTTCATAAAAATTTAGAATCAATCAATATTAATTTCAAATTAGATGTTAATTCAAGAATCATACCTCAAAATTCATGAAAAAATTTTCCAATACATACTAATATATTAATAATCGTCATGATTGATCCTAAAGAATTAAATCTCTATTTTTATTAGTAGAATATATATAATTTCCTTCTAGAAATTCAACCACCTAAAATTATCCCACTCCATATATCTAATTTTATTCTCTATAATTTTTTTTCTTGATAAAGATATGACATTTATATGATTCACCATTTAAATGATAAAAAATCAAAAAACAATTTATTCGTCGACAATATACGGATGAAAAATATATTTTCAGCAGTATTGGTCCATTACATAGAAATGTTTGGATCAAAAAATGAAAAAAAAAATTATGGTAGATGTTTCCTCAGTAAATTACTAATTATTAATTTTCCATACATTATTGTTTATGTTCTGTAGTTTATTCTGGGAATTATATGGTGTTATAAGAATTTAAATTAATATTTCATTCAATTTCCCAAAAAATTATGTTGATTAGGAGAAGAACAATTGAATTTTATATAAAATTCACTATTAAAATAATTAATATGGGTTTCATTAATTCGATAAATACCAAAATTTTAGTATGGTCATCAATAATCATATTGATAAATCCCATAATACCAATAAAGCATAGGATGAAAAAATAATGACACCTTCATTTAAAATTATGACACCCTAGAATTAATTTAGTTTTAGCATGGTTATTATCTTTTGAAATATTTAATATAATATCGTAAATAATTTTTACTTATCCCCGAATATATCCTAGTAGAGTCCATATTGGGGTATAGTCTTAGGCTAACTCATCATTCTTTGGTGACAATCAATATAATGTCCAATCAAGAACCTTTTAGAGTTTTTACCCCGTGGTCAATCTATTACACATACTAATAAAAATATTAATATTCATAAATTTAATTATTAAAATGTAAAAAAATTATCTCTACTTTAGAAATTCCCCAATATATTATCTGATACTTTGACATTTACTTAGGGTTTTCAATAATTTTTTTTTAATCCTAATACCAGAAAAACTCCAATTATTATACATATATTGGTGAAAATAAAACTGCATTCATAAATATTAAATCATTGAAGATGAATAATATAAATTTATCATAATAAAATAAACCCAAAAACCATATATTATTAGTATCATTGAAAAATATACACATAATAATTTTATTTCAGAAATGATCTTCAATATATACAAGAATGTTCTAATTACATAGTAAAATTCATATATATAGCCTACATAAAACCATTACACATAACATAAGGAAAGACCATAAATGCAAGGGTGAAATCATATTATCATTATTGGTATCATGGGACAAATCATTCAATGATCAAATATAATAATAACATGTACATTATGGTATGAGAAAATGATTTTATAATTTGAAAATAAAATCCATAAATCCATAGATCATAATCAAGGAGTGATAATTTGGTTGATAAAATTACATGAATCATAGACTGATCAAATATCAAAGGATCATATCATATGAATATGATATTTTTGTAAAATATAGATGATATTGAGGCATGACAATTATCATAGATAACATTTATGAATTATATAAACAAAGATAATCATAAAATGTTAGAAATATAATATCAACTGTTGTACACTATTTTGGATTAGTGAAACCTTCTGTGAATCCCATTTTAGGCTTGGATAAGATTCAATTTACCCTTTTTTTGGAAAAATAATTAATCATTTCCTAAATAATTCACGGTTAATATGGAACTAACCATCACATAAACATAACCCATTTATAAGTATTCCAAGTGATCATGGAATCATTCATTGTTTTTTACAAGATTATATGATGGAAAAAACACATTTTCTATCAATATTTCATCATTTGAATCAAAAACCATCTATATAATGAGTAAATATAGTATCATTGGGTCATATATAATTTCAAAAACAATTATAAATGAAATTCCCCATGATATTTAATAAAATAAATTATTATGTAATATTTTTATAGAAAACACATTCATTTATTTGGATTTATTATAACCTATCAGATTCAAATGATTGATAATCATCATCACTATTGGTAATATTTTCATTGATCTGCAATCACATTAAAATTATAATAATAGGGTTATAACAAATATCATTTACATCGAAAAAGAAGGGATGTCCTAAACTTGTATGATCATACACTTTGAATCATACTTATCAGTGCTTCTGAGATAGATAGATTCACTTGGTTTTTCAATGGACCAATTCCTAGCTGAGTTCTAATAAAATAATCATCGGTAAAACAATTTATGGGGGAATTCCAATCTAATAGATATTGTGACCCAAACCATGTTCGTCGAACCACCCCATGAATGTCTCAATATCACGCACCATACCCTTAGAGAGTAATCTAGTGTTTTAAATAGATATGCATCAAGACCACAAAAATATGATTATGTATATTTTTTGTTTTTAATAATAAAATTATTTTAATCATATTATTATTACATTATAAATTATTTTTTATACAATAAAATAGAAACATTAATTTTTCAAAATATCGAAATTTAAATAATTTAATTATATTTATGAACTATATATTTTTGAAATAAAAAATATTTTTATAAGATATTATTAAAAGTTAATTTTTATTATATATAAACTATCATATAATTTTTAAGAAATTAGATATAATTTTTAGAATGGTCCGAAATTTGTTTTTCTAAAAAACCAATAATTTCACAATAAATATCGATTATATTATAATATTTAAGATAAAGATATTTAGAAAATTATTCTTAATATATATTGATTTTTTAGAATCATATCATCTAAATTATCCAATGGTTAAATTTTAATAATTTTCAGAGGCAGTCGATTTATCAGGTTAAAATTAAATACAACATCTTTATACATTGTGTATTATGACCTAATAATTACCCAAAAGGGATGTAATAAAAATTATATATGATTTCTCTAACAAAATACATAGCTTCCCAATAAAATAATTTTATTTTAAGTCTATTTTATTTATTTTATAAATCCCTTATGAGTCCTCCAAAACATATAATATATTTTATTGTTTAAAAATAATTTCCTTAAGATTACAAATCACTTCAAAATCACAAAGGGTATTATTTTATTAATTTCGGCCCTAGGACATATTAAATAAAAAAATCTCTCCCATTATTTAGAAATCAGGGAACAAATAATGGGATGTTTGTTGTTTATAGATATTTATTTATATAGAGTTTGAAAATATTGATTGAGAAATAACTAAGAATTCTCTACAGATTTCTTATATAAACCCAACCAATATTACATTTATTTTTTATCCAAACCAATGTACCACTTACATTCAATTTTATCCCATTTATATAGTCCTTATTAGGTCCCCCCATGCTATCAAGAATCCCATACCTTGAATTTGAAGTCACACCATATAGTAAGGGATCCTTTCCTTGTCACCATTATAAAATTTTCATTAATATCTTATGAATTTTATTTTCCCATTCCAAATGATCATATATATATTTTAATATCTACATTTTACTACCCATTTTTTTCACATGTTCAGATAATAATTTCTCTATAAACAACCAATTTTATTAATTTTTTTGTGAGGTCGTTATGCTCCTGAAATTTCACAATGATTGTATATGATAAAACAATTGTGTAGTGAATACCATACCCATTTACCATCAGGGGTATTGACCATTATATGCATATAAATTGTTGAAGTGGTAAATACATGTTTCTATTCCCACACCTTGACCATGGAATAAAATATGTTGATGAATAAATCCATGTTGTATGATCTATGCAACATAATTAATTATGAGAATGAAATCAAAGTGATGGGTGAGTTTATAAATATATAGTGGTCTAATGATTTTAATAACATTTAGTATCATGATATGTAAATTTGGGATAGTGAGTGAACTAAATTCATTTATTAATCTTTTCCTTCATTATGTGTATGAATTTATACTTTTCCTATGTTCATGATGCAATGTTTTATATTTTTCCCACATTTCTGATGTTATGATTAGGATGATATGTCATGACATATTATTTCATTTTCATTTTATTACCCATTGATATACATTTTTTTAACATGTAATAACATATTCAATGATTATTCCCTTTATAGGATTTATATCTAACCCCTTTTATTATGAATGTCCCCAGGTTATCCTGTGTAGTTTTAAAATACGTGTAATTTCATAATCATGGTAAGAATGATTTTAGTAATTTTGTTGTGTACCATGTTGAGGATATAATACTATGTACCTAATTCCAAAATAAATTATAATTTTTTATTCATGGTTTCAGTATGTGTACATTAATTTATCAATTAATGATCTAAAGTGTAATAAATAGAAGGTTATTAATTGTTGGTATCAAAGGAAAAGTTTAGTAATGTTAGAATTAGGATTAAAAAACTCTACCGAAATACATAGCGATAAGAATAGGAATAAAAAAACATACCTATATTTTTTAAGTATATAGTATGTGTTTTACTAACAAAATACATCTATGTATTGATACTACATGTTGATGTGGTTCTAGAATAATTGTATCTAAGAGTAACAACTCAAACTATGAGTGTTGGTCTTGATTCGACGTAACATGGTAGAAGATAACATTCATTATTT
The DNA here is from genome assembly GCA_963277665.1 of Viscum album. NCBI lineage: Eukaryota > Viridiplantae > Streptophyta > Magnoliopsida > Santalales > Viscaceae > Viscum > Viscum album. The sequence goes on along the minus strand of OY728133.1, from coordinate 1,165,688,748 downwards.
CACACTAGGTTTGACACTCCAAATAGATATTCATTGATATTTTCATAAGTTAATTACAAAAAATTATTATGGAAAAAACAATACCCATTAGAATATATGTTATGATATAGTTCTTTTATAACAAAGATATTTTCAATGATATTTATATGTTAAAAAAATAAATGTAATTCATAAGTTATCCCATTAATGTCATTGAATTACCATTTATGTTTTAAATAGTATAGAAATATTAATCCTTAATTTTTCCTTTATTTTATCCAATAGTTAGAATATGATAAATTGTTTTGACAGTCTATGTGATGGGGAATTCTTTTAATGACTCGACGAGACGACCAAACTGATTGGAGCAGGAATTGAAAACTTTATGATGATACCCTCTCTAGTGACTCAGGTTTTTTATACAAACCTAAATTAAGAAGAGCACCCAAATCCATCTAAGATAGAAAAAAATCAGATTGAGTCCTTTATGTTAAAATGGCCTTCAACTTTTAATAGATTATCTGATCCATTAATCATGGAATAATCGACGAACTCTATTTAGAATATCTCCATGAACCGTCAGTTTTTTGAATATGAGAAGGTTATTCTGGCTATTTGTGCATCCCAGAATTCTAATGTTAGAACATTATATTTCATAGCATATGTGGAACACAAAAACATAAACTTAAGGGAATATAATTTCATGAGAATTTATAATATTTTTTTGAAACAGATTCAAAATTTTTTATACTATACAATTCACGTGACATAGTCTTATAATATATAACAATCAATAACAATTTTCTCCAAAGCTTTCGTTACACCCACGACTGAGTTATACAAAATAATAATATATTATTGAAATTTTATTATTAATATAATAAGATAAATTGATGTTCTGAATAATATTAATGTTTTTATAAAAATATATTGTTTACAAAAATATAAAACAACTTAATTGGTTAAAATTTTATTAGAAATTAATATAATAATGAAAAGAACATACTGGGAATATTTTTATTAAAACAAAATTTTATTCTTATAATCCCATTTTATCATAATAAATTAAATTATGTACAATTAATGAGTATTATTATTATTATACAACTATATTTTATATCCAATATTATATTTTAATTTGTTTATAAAATATATTGTATATGCATACTATAATAGTAAACTAAATTTCACATTTAAAAACATTAATTTTTGTAAGGTCGTATTTTCCTCCTTTCAGTGGTGAACGAATTTAAAATATAGATATTGGAATTTTTTAAATCAAATATGTAAAAAATATAATTAATATCTAAATTGGTAACATAAAATTTAGTTTATGGTAATTATTTTTTATGTTTTCATTCATGTTTCAATTTAAATTAATAGTGAATAATACTAAAGCATAAATAAAAACATCATATTTATCAAATTAATTTATATGGATATATTATATTTTAAATTTAATTTAAAGATTTATTAGAACAATTTTATTTTAAAATTAAAGACTTTTTGTCATTAGAATAAATTTCACATAAAAAATCGATATGAAAACCTTCCATACTTTTGAACATTTTAACATTAAAAACAATCATTTTTTCCCCATATGTAGAATAAAATTTAAATAAATTGCTACCACATATTGACTGAAATATAGAAAAATGGATTCCATATTTGGAATCTGGGTAATTTATAATTCCTAAAAACATCAACATAGTTTTTGTCAATAGATATTAGTAAATTTGAAAAACAAATTAATGACAATGATTAAGGGTGGTTGGGGTTTGGCTTAGTGGTAAGCACCCTATAATCTGACATGAAAAGTTGTGTTTCAAAACCCATTGGGTGAAGGGTACTGTAGCAGTACTGTAGTGACTGTAGTAGTTGAGGGACTATAGAAATGACATGCATAGTAGTGGCGGCAGGTCCATGTAGTGGCATCAGAGTAGTGTAGTGACAGCGGGTACTGTGTAGTACTGTAGCATGAGGCTACGGTTGCAGTACTATTAACTAAATGGGACTTGGGCCAAAAAATTGGCCTTATGGGCCATATAATGGGATATTTTTCCACGGGGATTTCGAGATATGTAATGGTTCTTTCTCTAACCTGTTAAAGAGGTATTTTCTATTATTTAATAATAAATGAGGCTTTGGCCCCAACCTATTAAAAATGACAATGATTAATGTGAAATTAACGTTAATATGGGAGTAAAACATAATGATAAGTTCAAAAATGTTTTATAAACATGTCCAAAAGATATATTGTAGAAATATATCAAACTTATATTCAAATTAGTGTACATGGGAAAATAATTGGAGCCACAATAAATTGAAAAAATGTGAGTGGAATTCACTTTTCCAAAATTTACAATAGTATAACACCTCTTCCACTATAAATGGAACTCAACAATCCCACTTAAACACACCCATCAAGCCACTTTAATCTGGACCCAAATCATCCAAAATAAACAATAAAATTCAGTTCAATATTCATAAAATCCTCACCATGTTATAAAATTTATCCATGGATTCACTTTGGTGAAACTCAAAAGGAGTTACTTGATTAAGAGGAAATATACTTCCTTAGACACTTTGGTTTTATTTTTTTTTCTCCACTCAATCAGTTATTATTATTCCATTATTACATAATAACAAAAGTATCTAAAAAATAATTATATTTTTTGTTTTACCTTTAATTACACACACATCCATATAATGGGTAATGATCGTAATGTTTTTGTGTATGGTAAACCTCCTCTCTCGAAATAAAGTTGTTCGTTCTTCCGTTTACCACCTCTATCAGTTGGGAATTAGGTTGGTAACATGGTTTATATATGACATATGTTATATTTCATATGTATTTATGATTCTTTAATTAATTTTTAATTCATACCATTATACTTTCCATTTTTTGTAAATATGAGGACATCGTTTTTGGAAGTGGGGACTACATCCCCCTCAAAGTGATGTGATTTGTTCACACTATACAATTAGTGTATGAAGGATTCTGTTAATAAACCAATATAACATATATAAAATAAATATTTTAACATAATTATAAAATTATTACATATAATTTTCTTTTAATTCATTTAATAGGACAATGAAATGAAATTAGAGTTCAAATGTATTACGACATACTGTCACTTATCCCAAAAATATTGCAGATTATTATATATACATAATTAATGAATATATATATGATAATTAAATTATTGTTTAAATTTTTTAGATTATAAAACCATTATCAAATTGTGAAGGAAGAAAATTTACATTTAAATACATACATGGAAAACAAGGCAAAAAATACTTGAAATAGTGAAAATAATCATTGATTAATAACAACCTGGTGATGAAATATTATATGAAGTTAATAAATGATATTATATATATTATTTTGGTTCTAGTATTAGTTATTTAATGGTTTAAAACCATTATAATTTATGTTAAATTATTTTCATAGAAAAATGAATTACAGAGCAAGTGATTTCTTCTCAGTTTACATTCTTTTGAGACATATTTATTGTTATGCACCTCGTTTATTTTATATGGTGTATATAATCCACATTTACATCTGAATAAATTTATTATATTGATGTTTAATGTTTAATTTAGTTTAATTACCTCTTGTATATTATGATTCCTCAATTTCAAATTGGTATGCGACATTTTGTATTGTGTAGTGATTATTCTCCTTGGGAACATTTTTAATACTATCATTACAATTTGACTTCATTTTGTGATTGATAAATTTCTCCTGAAACATTATGTTTAATTTTCTACACCAAATTTATTATTTATGGTTTACATATTTATACATTTTCATAAAATAACATGATTAATTCATTCTTCATGATTTTGTGAGCTTCAATTTTAAATATTTTATCTTAGGGTATTTGAGTTTAATGTAACTAAGTGGAAAAGAATTTTGTAAGAGAATTTCATTTTCATGGGGTTAAACTACTTATTAAATGGGGTTAATATTATATAATAATTTTTATAATTACTTTAAGTATCTATTGATTTATTTCCACTTGTTTATGGGCACTAACATCACATACACATACTCTACTCATTGATTGATTCTAATATTAACGATATAATATTTTTAAGGTTTTACATTAAAATATCAATTTTTCAGGATTTTATAAACCCGAATTTCCAATAGAGTAAATTTTTTCATAATTTTACAATAAAACCATCCTTTTTCTTATCCATTGGATATTCATGACCTTTATCATGTAACATTTACATTTTTTCACACTATGAAACATAAAATGTTTTTAAAAATGTGTTTACCAGAACCTAAATTCATTTTTAACTGTAGCTAGATAACATGATATCAGCTAAAAACCATATTTTAACTAAAAATATAAAAAATAAATGTATCCTTTTCAAATTGATTTTGTGAAAAAAATTACACATTTTTATATTACTACTTTTTTCAATTGAATATTCTTGTAACATTCCAAACAATGAATTTTTATAACCTTTTTACTATGAAAATGATATGTTCTTTTTAACTATTATGGAATTTATTTATTTGCCTTTCATAATTTCATTGAAGCTTAATATTCATGTTTAAATGGAAACATTTTTATCGAAAATTATTCCGTATGTGATTTTAATTGAAAATGATTTTTAAATGTTTTGTTCAAACAGAAGGATATATTCCTAATAAATATTTATAAAATAGCGTTTTTTATTTGTTTCTATTCATTATTGATAATAAATGATTATTTTTAGTCCACATTTAATATTTTTAACAATTATTATACTTATAATTCCATTTGATGGTTTATTATTGTTTTGGACAATGATTAAATCAAATTTCAATTCGTTGATTTAATTTATTTCCCTTGAAATATTTAATTTCCTATGACCATTTAACATTGAATTTCCACTAAATATCCATATAATTTTTCAGGGATATTGATATATCTTGAACCATATATTATTTTTCATATGTTTTTTACTTTAAAAATTATTTTATTATTTTAGAAAATATTGACAAATTTGTATCCTTTATTCAATATAGATATATGATATATGATATAGTTTATTCAAAATAAGGAATGATTGGGAAATGAATGAAATGAGTTAATAACTATTTAAGTTAATCTCTATGGGTTGGGTACTATTTAATGAAATCCCCTGGATGAATCAATACTCTCATCAGATGAATTAGTTGCACAAATTAGATGTGTTTCTATATGATTTTCTAAACCATTTAATAAATTCTCTTAATAGTAATGGATACAAGAACATCAGAAACGTTGATTTCTATACAAATTAATTTCCATCAATTAGATTTAGTTATTATATATCCATGAGATTTAATGTTGACATATCTATAGAAACATTTCATTTATAGTTCATTGGTTAAGAAGCATGTGTTTAAATTTCATCCATCAAATTATTATTTTCATATATATAGTTTTTGAAAAGTCATGTGATTATAGTTATTTACATTACATATTTTCTATTCACTTCACTCTCAATGTTTTATTTCATGGTATGTGTGTTATGTTTTTTACCATTCCATAAACATTTTTCTTATAGATTTTTTATTGTATTCTCTACACACTACCCTTACTAATAAATTAATATCAGAACTAACTTTTCTCTTTCTCCAAGAGTTGAAGAAGCATACTATGGATGATATTGAAGTATATAAAATATGGAATACAATTATTATCATCTGTTGAATAAATTATGATATAATTAGTTTATTAATTTTTTTATATAAGAATCATTTATATATTTATTATACCAGGACTACTAAACTTGTTGGTACATAGGGATTGATTACATGTAAAAATTATAATGTAATTGTAGTAGACATAGATTATGGGTTTTCTATTTTTTTCTAAAGTTGGTATAAATGGAAGTTTAGAAGAAACAATGGGAACATGTTTTTGGGAAACATAGACTATAAAAAATAACACTAAGGCAGACATTGAGATAAGTATAGAAGAACATATTATAATTTTGGTAAGATAGTTATTATTGGGGTTTTCCTAGAAATACATCCTAGTCTGGAAACTACAAGTGTGTGTGTTTTTGGAACAACAATACCAAGGAGTAAAAACTCTGACAAGGAATGTTGGGCCTAACTCATCATAACCCAGTGCACGAAAATGGGCCATAGGACCCAATTGGTTTGACACTATAAAGGGATATGCTGAGATAAATTATTATTTACATTAAAACCAATTATAAATTTTTTCAACCGATAATTAAAATGGATAACCTAGTATAAAAATTAATAAAAGATGGAAATGTATAGAAATAAAACAAATGATGTATTTATGTATTGAGGATGTATTGGAAACCATTTTTAAAAGGATATTTAGTGACTAACCACATTTTAATGATTCTATTTTTATTTATTTTAACAATTATATTTATATGATCTAAAAAAGGTAAACATGTACTTCAGGTGAAAACTAATCATCTCCAACAATTAAACATGACATGAACCCATGACTGAATGATTATTTGGGTTTGGAAACTACCAATATCCTACACGATGTCATGGGTAAATATTAATTTTTGTATTAAACAATTATCATGAACTAATATTAAATATAAACCTGTAGTTTATCTTTTAAATGTTTTTCATTAATGTATTAATCTTATTGGATTTGGAGAACATATAGCAAGAAATGTAATGACTTTAACTCTTTTATAGGCCTTATATTCCATTAAATTTTATTTCGGTGCTTCAGGGTTAAATGCTAATTTCATGAATATAAATTTCATGATGTAATGAATGATTTATTGGTTGATCAATGCCTAACCATAATAAGAAATTTTTCATATTAAATTAAAATACTTCATATAAGTAAATTTAATTATATTGATAGGTGTTAAATAAATTTCTCAAAATTAGGGAAAGGATCATAAAAGAAAAATGTTGTCCAAATATCTTAATTTTTTTGTAATGATATTCTTCTAAATCATTAAATATTTCTAGATTTGAGGACCTCAAAATTTACATTGGTTATAAAATTGTTTGTTACTGACAACTCCAATCAATCACTATAAATATTTTTTTTATTTCTCCATGTATGTATCTATATGTAACACTTTTTTTATCTTAATTAGAGACGTAGTTATATGTAAATCATTATGGAAAATGTATGTACCGTTCTATCTTTTCTAGAAGATATTTTATGAACCTTTATCACATTGATGAATTTTATACAAAAGAAATATTGAAAAAATCATCACTCTGGTGGATTTTATATTTTGAGGAAACAATTTAATAATGGTTTCGAGAATATAAGTACCCAAAATTCGAGAAGCAATAACATTATATTTGATATCATGTGTGAAACGAAAAACCAAGCATGTAAAGCAATATAATATCCACAAAATTTATAATAAATTAATTTTTTAAATGAATTCAATATATTTTATTTCTTTCATTGCATGTGATAGAGAGTTACTATATGTCACATGAAACAATGAGTTTCTCTAATAGATTCTATTACACACAATATAATGTTTTATAGAAGAGTAATATATTATTACAATATCATTATTTAATATAATATAATATAAACAATACATAGAGAATAGTTTTAAAAATATATTAAAATATGTGCTTTACATAAAAAAACTAATTCATTAGAGACAAATAAGTTACAAATGAATATAAGAACCCATTGTATATAGAGGAAATGTTTTTATAGAAAAATATTCTTATACTGACAACGTTTTTTTATCCTAATAAATCAAAATAATTAAAATTATTTAGTAATATTAATTTATATTATATATATATTTTCAGTAATATATATTTTCAATTCATGTTATACATTTTATAGCCATTAGATATGAAAAAAAATACAATTTTACACATAAAAACTAAATTTTTATAATTTCACTTTTACCGCATTTTTATGATGAACCAATTTTAAATAAAATTATTGTAACATTTAAAATATTTTATGTCAAAATAAACTTTATATTCCATATAAGAATATAAAATCTATCATCAGATTTTTTTTAATTTTTTTTTCTGATTTCTATTTTAGTATTGAATAGTAAAAAATAATAAATTTTAACTAAAAAATGATTTTCATTAGAAATTATTGATATGGTAAAATTAAAAATAAATTTTAATTTAATGATTAAATTTATTTTATTTTACTTATTATTTAATCCAGTTTATATCATTAGAATCAATTTCTCATTGAAATTTTATATGAAAACCTAGAAATCATTTTATCATATTTTACATTAAAACTCACATTCTCACCCCATCTATGGGATTAAATTGTAATTATTTTGTTGGATAAATATATTTTTTGAATATAAAAAAATGTATTATATATTCAGAATCATAATAAATTATAATTTATAAATATTTCATTATTTTTTTCACAAAAACAATATTATTTAATGTGATTTAAATTAATAACAACGATACAGAGGAATATTAAGTTTAACAAGGGACTAACCCTTACTCATAATAGGATAAAAGGACTTATACACATGTCTAAAATCCATTGAATTACCATATTGTGACCATATATTATTTTTACTCAACTATGAATCATTATTGGAGAAAATTTCTCTGAGAAAAACGTGGGTGGAACTCATTTTTTCCAAATCTACAAGAGTGGCAGTCCTCCTACAATATAAAAAGGCCCTAAATTATAAAACATTCATCCAACTATAATTCTATTTATTACAGACCTATCTCATCTAAAATAACTCATAAAAATCCCTCCCTTAATCCTAGTATCCTCATCATTTTTTGAAATCCTTCCAAAAAATATCTTTGGTGCAAACCAAAAGGAGTTACCCAATTAAAAGGTAACATCCTTCATCAGGATCATTATTTTTATTTCATTATCCATTATTTATTTTATTCTTATTATAGGGTGAAATAATATCATAAGAATCCAAAACATACTTATATTTTTATTAATAAGTGTTTTATCTACACTTAAACACACTTCCATCTCACGGGTAAAAATATTGAAGTATATCAATATAGTGAACAATTGCCTCATGAAATGAAGCTATTATTTTTTTATTTACAAATAATCATAGTTGGGAATTATGACCGGAAAAATATTTATATATGATATATAAGATAGTTATAATGTTTTTATGATTATTTAAATCTTTCATAATGCATACATTGATAAATTCTATTATTTGTAAATACGATAACATCATTTGTGGAAATGTTGATTACTATACCCGCAAAGCGATCCGATTCGTTCACACTATAAATGGAATGAATAAAGTATGGTTTTAACAAACCGATTAAACATATATGACATATATTTGATGATATAATTATAATATACATATATATAATTTTCATTTAACTCTATAAATATGAAAATGAAATTAAATTAGTTTTCATGTGTACATACGACTTACTGTCTCCATGAATGGTGCTTTATATTTCATATCTCAACATATTATTGATTAATATAAATATATATATAATAAAATTATGGGATAATTATATCATGATATAAATTATGTAGATTATGAAACCATGATTTATGTATTATGAAAAATATGTAATAATTAAAAATATACTCATGAAACTAGTCAATTAACAATAGAAATAATGAAAATAAAAAATTGCTACCAAAAAACAGGTAAAAAGTTATATTAAGAAGTAATATATGATATAATAAATATGTTTATTGTTATATTATTAGTTATATATAGCTTAAAAACATTAAGAAATATGTTAATGTATGTTCACCCTAAAAGGAAATTTATGGTATGATATTTCTTCTCAATTTACATTCCATTGAGCATTATTTGTTTTTATGAACCTAGTTTATTTAATAATGTGTACATACTTACCATTGACATGTTATATAATGAATATATATATTCATGATTTATTAAGTTCCATTTAATTTTATTCCATCATGGGGATTATGATTCAATGTTCTCTAAGTGGTTTGGAAAATATGGAAATATTTAGTGATTTTTATCCTCTAGAACATTTTTAATGATTTTAATTTCAATATCTATTCCTTTTTCATCATTATCATATAGATTTTTATTCAAAAAAGAGTCGAAAAACAACAACATTGAAACCCTCACCACACCCCCACCCCCTGCCCCCGCCCCCAAAGGCAAGAGTTAAGGAGGTCTTAAATAGTGAACACTAAGGGAATCCCCTCTGATCAAATTGACCTCATAGGGTTTCAAACTAGCCGTAGAATGACAGTATACATCCTCAGACCCTGAAACATCCTGAAATCGAGGTGATCAGCAACATTTTTACCCTCCCTCCTAGTGTGAGGCACTTTAATGTTGCTGCCAAGTAATTACTGACTTCTTCTGATAGCATAAGTGATCGACCATGGAGAGAGACCCTGGTCCTGTAAGGACTTGTGCACCAACATAGAGTCAGTTTCCACTTCAGAGATGGCCAAATCCTTCTGGACACATAAGATGTTACCTTAGAGCATTGCTATGGCCTCCTCCTATAAAGAGGAACCATGTCCCAGCCTTACTGAAAACTCCATGAGCAATGACCCACTAGTGTCATGCTTTACTCCTCCTCCATATATTAAAACCAGAGAACAATCTCATGAAACATACACTATATTTTTTTGACATAAAATATTATATATGGTGTAAATAACTTCAATTAATAATATAATATCATGATTTATTCATTCTCCAAGTTACTATATGTTTCAATTTGAATTATTTAATCTAATGATATTGGAGTTAAAATGTACCAAGTTGGAAAAAAATTCATAACCCTGTTTCTTTACATTGGGATATACAACTAACTTGTTGTCAATAATATTATACGATAACGTGTAAAATAAAATTGACAATATATTTATATATTTACACTTCCTTGTTTGAAGTTACATTCACACCACAACCTTTGAAAATAGTTTACATTATTCATTTCATCATTTTTATATTTTGGTTGATTTTTTAGATGATATATGTGGACCTCACCTGTTTTGATAATCCCAATTTTGCTTTCACATGCATTGATAATCCAAATTAATGTTTATCTATATTCTAATTCGCTCAATATATGAAATTATATCTAAAAATAATATTTATATAATCCTTTAAATGTGTTAATCAATGTTTATCATTGTTTATATATGTTTTTAAGTAATTCTAACCCAATCAGATATGTTTTGCATAAAAAAGATAAGAATCTGTCACTGATATGCGTATAGCTACTAATACAGAGATACCGGTACTTTGTCTACCGATAGAATTAGTCTACCGATAGACAGAGTCACCGATAAGCTAATGTCACCGATACAAAAAAAACTGATATGTACAAGTCCATCGGTAAGCATGTAATAAGGTCACCGATACAGACAGTCACTGATACATAGAGCTACCGATAGACCAAAGCTACTGTCAGACCAGAGCTTCCAATAGGCCAGAGCTACTGATATAATGAGCTCCCGATACAAGTTCAAAGAGATACCGATGGAAGGTCATTGTTACACAAAGACCACCGTACACATCTACCAACAAGATCTACTAATTCTTGACCAACCAGTCAAACTCTATACTCTCAATATTATTTATTTATTAAGATAATGGTTAACTTTGATGTTTTTAATGCAGTTAATGTCATTTAATGATATCTGTTGGCATGTCAGGGAACCTTACCTAGTACCCATGCAAAAGGTAATAATTCTTTTTTTCCAGAGTTGAATGCTATAAAAGGGAAGAGAAAGACCTAGATGAAAGGGGGAGAATATAGAAAGCTCATAGTAAATGATCTAAGAAGGCACACAAAGGGTGAAAAAGACAAGGGCTCAACATCATTGAAATGCGGTGCATTTAAAACAGGATACATCCATTCCCAGAGATCACTGGACATACACGAAGCCACTCATTCTAAAGGAGAACACAAGCTGCATCTTGAGTGAAGAACTACAACAAATATATCATGCACCCAGGCTGATAAGCTGATCTTGAAAACCAAAGAAGAAAACGACACTCTATTTTTCGGACAAAAACAGTGAAGGACTCAGAATATTTTCTGACCAATAAAACGAGCCCATAGTTGCCCTATCAACCACTAAAGATTTTCTAAACTCATTCATACTTACTTTAGTGACTCTTTTATTTAAATTTCGAGCAGTGTGTGTACCCTGTTTATTTTACACACACACTGTCTCCTGAGCTAAGATGGAGGATTATTAAATCCTCATTCAAACTTTATAACTCTGTTGTATCCCACTTTGGATAGTGGTAGAGGCCGAGTAAGACCTGGACATCTGTGAGCTATTGTTTGTTTTCCCACGTAGAACAGTGGTATAGGTCTTTTAAACTGGATAGACATTGCACTATTGTTTACCCCGGTCCAGGGTGTGGATCAATTTATATAAATTATTTGAGAGGACTATGTTTTGGCTTGATACTGAACCTCTTGGTTGCATCTCCTGTGCATTTTCGTATAATTCATAAGTATACTACATATATTTTAGATATTATGTTGCTAGTTACATTGAAATTCAAAACTATTTTAAAGGTACTTTGATAGTTAAATTAGAAAGTGTTTATAATTATTATAAACCAGTAAGTTAGTTTCAAAAGATAATTTAATCTTCAAATTAAATTAATTGAGACCTAATAAATATTTGATAAACTAATTGAACATCTACACTCTGTATAAATTCACTACAGTTTAACATTGTTTTTTAATATAGTGATATAAAGAGAAATATTTTTAACATAAATTTTTAATTGGAACTCAATTCACCCCCCTCCTGAGTATCCACTCCGACCAACATTTGTTATTAAAGGGTGTTTTTGTTTTTCAATGTTTTCAAAACACTCAGTTTTCCAACTGTGATTTTAGTTTCATCTTTAATGATCTTAAATTTTTTTCAGTTCTAAATTTTATCTCTTTAATATATTTTATAGAATTTAGTAATGGACAATACACTAGAAGGTGCTACTTCTAACAGGCCACCTTTATTTAATGGTACAAACTATGCCCAGTGGAAACTAAAGGTGAAAATTTATTTGAAAAGTATGGGTTTTGATATTTTTACTCCTATAGAGTCACAATATAAAATTCCAGAAACTGATAGAACAACATGTGATCAACATAAAAATATTTATAAAAATAATAATTGTAAAGCTATGAATGCCATGTTTTGTGCTTTAGGATATGAAGAGTTTAATTGAATATCTTCTTGTAAAAAAGTTTTTGAAATATGGGACACTTTGACTGTTTCAAATGAGGGAACAAGCAATGTTAAAGAAATTAGGTTGAATACATATACTATTAAATATGATAATTTTAAAATGAAGTCTGAGAAACCTATTTTTGACATGTATCTCAGGTTCAATGAGATTGTCAATACAATGAGCTCTCTTAGAAAGGCTTCTCCAGCAAAGGAACAAATTATGAGGATATTAAGATGGCTTTCAGAAAGATGGATAGCCACATCTGTTTCCATTCGAGAATCGTGTGACATCAGCACACTCCCAATTATGGAATTAATAGGTAAGCTTATGATGTATGAGGAAGAACATAACGTGAACAAAGAAGGAGATGATTAACCCAAGAGAAAATCCATGGCTTTCATTTCTACTGCTTCTAAGAGGAAACATAGGGAGAAAATACATGTACCTACTGAACGTTCTTCAAGTGAATGTTCAGACTCTGATAGTGATGCTGAAATGGCTCAAATATCCATGATGTTTAAGAAGTTCGATAGGAAGAAGAAATTCTTCATAAAATAAAACTACAAAGGTAAGTATTAAAATAAGGGTATGCAGAAGAAGGATTGGAAGAAATCGGATAGATAAGATGATATAGTCTACTATGAATTCAAGAGGAAAGGACACATCATGTCTGGATATAAAAAATTAAAATTTAAAATGAAATATGATTATAAGGAAAAGAAATACAAGAAAGCTATGAATTCTACCTGGAGTGCTTCGGAAGACAGTGCATGTGAATTTGATGTTTCTGATTCTGAAAAGAATCATGGCCAAATGGGTTTCATGAATAACATATCTGAGGTACCTTTTTCCCTTGTTCTAAATGATTATTATTTTGGAAATAACATTGATTCAGATAATGATGAAAATATGTCTAAGGCTGAATAGTTTGAATATTGTAACAATCTAGAAGTAACATGTAATTAACATAAGGACAAATATAAGTCATTAAATAAACAGTATGCTCTCAATGCCAAAGTTAAATCTGTCATTGATATAGAAAAGGAAAATAATGATCAACTATTGAAGGAAAATAATGAATGGAAAATGTCTAATGAGAAACTTAGAAAGGACATAGAAAAGTTCACAAATGGAAAAGATACACTTACTCAAATGGTAGCTAAGAACGTTTCACCAAAGTACACTATTGGTTTGGGATACCAACCTGGACCGAGACAGTTTACCAAAAATTGATTTATTCCTAAATCTGGACAAAATTCTGCTTATTCAAGTTCTCAAAATTCATATGCTTCCACTAGTTATTCATATGGTTATAGATCAAATAACGTTTATCTTTAAAAATCTATTGATTTTGTAAATTATATGAGACCCATAAGACAAATCTGGGTACCTAAAGCTTTGATTTCTAACCTTTCTGTATCCATGATGATTTGGGTGAAAAAGTCATTTTCCAACCAAACCTGTTTTGTAGGAGACCTGCTTGAAGAGTTCTCACAAAAAGGTATGGTACTTGGACAGTGGATGTTCAAGGCACATGTCTGGAGATTACTCATGATTTAAAATCTTGATAAAGGTTGATAGAGGCTATGCCACCTTTGGTGATAATTCTAAATGAAAGATCATCGGCCTAGGCCAAATTGGTATCATTAATTCAGTTGTAATTTCTCAAATTTTATTTGTTGACAGGATTATGTATAATCTATTGACTATTTCTCAGTTATGTGACGATGGGTTTAATGTTAAATTTGAAAATTATTCTTGTAATTTTTTTAATTCTAATAATGTTTTAGTATTTTTGGCCTTCAGAAACGAAACTGTTTATGTTGTTGACCAGAAATCTTTAGCTAAGAAAAATTTTACTTGTTTAAATGCTTTTCATAAAGAATCTTGGATTTGGCATAAAATATTATGACACTGAAACATCCATTCACTTAGAAAAATGACTAGGAAAAACATATTTAGAGACCTCCCCAAACTTGAATTCCCAAATGAAAAAGTTTGTAATCCATGTCAAAAGGGAAACCAACATAAAATTTCTTTTAAATCAAAGAAAGATGTTTCAACTTCTCAACTTCTCATGTTGGTTCACATGGAATTTTTTGGACCATCTAGAGTTTCTAGTTAAAATGGGAAGCACTATTTTTATGTCCTAGTAGATGAATTTTCTAGATATACTTGTGTATACTTATTAACTCAAAAAAGTGAAGCTTGTTCTTATTTTATTAATTACTCCAATTCTATAGAAAACCATAGAGGAATTAAGATTAAAACCCTAAGAAGTGATCATGGCCGTGAGTTTGAAAATCATAAGTTTGAATCTTATTGCTCACACAATGGATATAGTCACAATTTCTCTGCCCCTAGGACACCTCGTCATAATGATGTAGTAGAAAGAATAAATAGAACCCTTCAAAAAATTTCAAGAACCATGCTTAATGAGTATGACCTTACTGTTTATTTTTGGGATGAGGCTGTGAATACATCTTGTTATATTATTAACAGAGTCTCGATTAGACCTGTTCTCAAGAAGACACCATATGAACTATGGAATAATAGAAAACCCAAAGTTAGTTAATTTAGAGTGTTTGTATTAAAATTCTTTATCCTTAATACAAATGATAATCTGGACAAATTTTCTTCTAAGAGTGATAAAGGAGTTTTTCTTGGTTATTCTTTAACTTGAAAAGCCTATAGAGTCTTAAATAAAATGACCAAATGTGTGGAAGTGTATGTTCACATCATGTTTGGTGAAACTGATCATCTTGAACCTAAAACCTCTCATGAGAATCTTGAAGAAGATTTGAAAGTTCTAGACCTTAATGATAAAACTAAAGAGCCTGCTGTAAAAATTTCCAGTTCTGGACATACTCTAGAATCTGCTTCTATAGAACCTGAACCTATAGATAAACCTGAAATTTATAGTCCTACCTTTACTATATCAACTAGGATTATAAAGAATCATCCTTTGGATGTTGTTGTTGGTAATCTTGATAGAGGGACATAGACTATAGCTTCTCTAAGAAACCAGGTTGAACATCAAGCCTTTCTTTCACAGCTTGAATCTAAAAATCTTAATGATACAATCAATGATGATTTTTGGGTAATAGCTATGCAAGAAGAGTTAAATCAATTTTAATGAAATAAAGTCTGAGAATTAGTTGACAGACCTAAGGACAATTGACAATTGGCACTAAATGGGTTTTTAGAAACAATGTTGATTAATCTGGAAATATAGTTAGAAACAATTCTAGGCTAGTTGCACAAGTATATAGTCAAGAGGAAGGTATATACTATGAGGAAACATTTTCACCTGTAGAGATATTAGAATCTATTAGGATATTACATGGTTATGCTACTCATTTAAATTTCATGTTATATCAAATTGATGTCAAAAGTGCTGTTCTAAATGGTTTTATAATCGAAGATGTTTTTGTTGAACAACCACCTAGTTTTACTAATCCTAATTTTCCAAATCAAGTTTTCAAACTCTCTAAAGATTTATATGGTTTAAAACAAGATCCATGATCATGGTATGATAGACTTAGTAATTTTATTATTTCAAAAAGTTTTACTAAAGGGATTTATTATCCAACTCATTTTATTTAATGAATTTATGAAGATGTTTTGATAGTACCAATCTATGATGATGATATTATTTTTGGATTATCTAAACATTCTTTATGTACTGATTTTTCAAAGAGTATGAAAAATTAATTTGAAATGAGTTTAATGGGAGAACTCAAATATTTTCATGGATTTCATGTTTTCCATAATGAAAATGGTATTATTTTGAATCAATGTAAATATATAAAGGATCTTTCAAAACGTTTTGGTTTGGATATTATTAAGGAAAGTGATACTCCTATGAGTACATTCTGTAAATTGGATGCAGATAAAACTTGGAAACTAGTGGATCAAACCAATTATAGTGGTATGATTGGAAGCGTAATTTACCTTACAACAGGTTGACCAGATATTATGTTTAATGTGTGTATTGTGCAAGATTTCAAGAATGTCAAAAATAATATCATTTACTTACTGCAAAATGAATTTTTAAGTATCATAAACACACTGTAAACTTTGGTTTGTTTTACCCAAAAGGACAATCCTTTGAGTTAATGAGTTATTCAGATATTGACTTTCCTTGTTACATGTTGGATAGAAATAGTACATCTGGAACATGTCATTTTAGGGAATATCCTTAGTATCTTGGTGTAGTAAAAAAAACAGAATTTTGTAGCTTTGTCCACTTCTGAAGCAGAGTATATTTCCACTGGTAGTTGCTGTGCAGAAATTCTATTGATGAAATTGTAAAGACCTATAAAAATCAAGGAAATTTTTTTCTTAATTTTCTTTGGACTTTACAAGAACGCAGTTTCTGACGGCACCTGATTCCGAGGCACGGTGTGCCCAGAATCATTTTCCGAAGTTTGGCTCGAGTTTGTTCAGTGAACGAATGAGTGGGTTTTTCTAACTTTGGAATCGATGCTCGGAATCAAATTACGAGGGCACCGATGGAATCACATCGCTGGTATTTTCTTAGAAATGCCTATTCCGGAGTTGCGTTTTCTCAGGTGTGGTTTTTAAATTTTTGGGGTTAAGTGAAGAAAATTAAATAAGGTGGTGCGACAAATTTATTTTATTTCACTTAAAGCCACTTAAATCCACTTAAAGCTGCTTAAGATGAGTTGAAGTGGATATGGTGGAAACCAAAAATATCCTACCCTCTTGGTAGGATATTTGTGAGGTGGGTCCGGCGTGATACCCACCATTTCTTTTTCTCTAAGTAATGCACCCGCGAAAACTCTTCATTAATGAAAGTCAACTGGGGTGTTTTCTAAAACTCTTAACGCTCCTATTAATTGGACTGTTAAGACGTTACCGTTAATTCACCGAATTAATGGTTCATTTCTTAACCTGTTTTTTTTTTCAAACTGTTGGAATAATAATAAAATAAGACAAACACCCTTTCTTCATGGGTGCGAATTGTTGAGAGGATTTGGAGAAACTGTACCTTCATCCTCCTTCGTGAAGAATACGAAGAATGCGAAGAACGAGAAGAACGGGAAGAAAGAGAATAACGTGAAGAATGCCGAACCCTCGGAGATCGACGACGCGGCGCCGTGTTCCGTGACACCGACGATTCTCCTTCCATGATGCATCTTCTGCGACATTCTTCCCCGCAACAATCTATGATCATCAACTTCTTGAGGTAGGAGATTATGGATCTTTTAAATTTCCTTGGTAAATTTTATCCTTAACATGGATTTAATTAGTGAAATTAAATCCATGTGTCTTCTTTAACCCTCAGAGATCGTCGAAGCGACGCCCTTCCGCAACGACGTGATGCCCTTCCGTGACGCGACGATCCTCTTCTTCCGCGACGGTCAATTCCGCGAAGAACTCTCGTCCGATGACAGCTACGAGGTAGGGGTTTTATTTGACAATAATATTTATTCCCATGGTTTTTTCTTCTAAAACAAATAACCCTGATCAAAGTTCAATTTTAATTTATTAAAATTGTGCATTGTTATGTTTTTCATGTGTTGATTGTTATTCCCAATTGTTATCACCTAACGCGGAGGGTGCGGGCCAAACAAACACAGCCCGAAAACCCTCCGCAGTTTTTCATTGATGCGCGGATTGGCGGGAGATGAAAAATGGGGCCTCAAGTCAATTTTTAAGGCTTTGTAGTGAAGAATGAGTCCCGGGACAAGCACTGGCGAAGACCACGTGCAAATCAGACCACTGGAGTGCGTCCGGTGGTCTGTAGAACCCCCCACCGGCGCGCCACGCCGGCACGGCGGCCGGCAGTGGCGCCCGGCGCACTGCTGGGAAGTCTCGCTGTGGCGGTGCTGGCCAGTCCCACAGCCGCGCGGGACCGCGGAGGAGGGACGCGGCTTAAGCCGCGTCCGGGTGTAACGGAGCGGCCCCCGCACGGGGGGGGGGGGGTGCCTTGCGCGACGCCTGGCCAGTGCCAGCACGCCGGTCGAGCCACCCGGCCGTACCGCCGGTCCGGGCCGCGCCCACCCGGGCCACGCCATGCCGGCCGGGTTGGACCCGGTTCGGCCAGTCCCATGGGGGGTTGGGTCGGGTTGGTCTTGGCCCAGACCCCCTGCTTTCGGACCTTTTCAGTCTTTTTCCCGTATCTTGATCTACGAGCCTCCGATCGATGCTCTTTCAGCGGAGATGCGATACTTGGATCGAGAAAGTCGTTTCGGTATATTACACTCAAGGTTTTGGAATACTTTGTGTTCGGCCGGGTTGGGTCGTACACGAAAACAACCGGGCCCTCGGAGCGGAAACGCTCATAACTTGAGCTCTGGACGTCCGATTGAAGTGCCATCAACTTTGTTGGATTCCTCTTTGAGAGATGGATCTTTTGGATTACTCCTCTCGAGGTTCAGACATAGGTGGAGTACGGTCGGGTTGGTTTTGCCTTAAAAACCAACCGGGACCCTAAAACGAAATAGCCAATAACTCTCAGACTGGTCGTCCGGTTGACGCGCCGTCTGCGACGTTGAGTTCCTGCTGACGATACATAACTTTTGGATACATCAACTATGGACTATGTGTCAGTTGATGTATCAGCCTCTCGGCTCATGGAGCGGACCCTCCCGAACGAGCTTGGTGTGTGCGGGAACCCTAGAGCTGGTTGTGACGATGACGACCACTGTGCAGAGATCCTCAGTGGATTCGATGACAACTACAGCACTCAACGATCCTTTGTGGATAAGTGTTACCGATCCTGTGTGGGTCCTATCCTGTGTGGGTCAGCTCTCAGCGGTCCTGTGTGGGCCAGCGCCTACAGATCCTATGTGGGTCTGATCCTGTGTGGGTCTTTGCGGGGGTTAGTTACCTATAGATCCTTTGTGGGTCAGATCCTTTGTGGGTCATTGTGGGGGTTAGTTATCTATCGATCCTTTGTGGGTCAGATCCTTTGTGGGTCATTGCGGGTGTTAGTTTCCTATCGATCCTTTGTGGGTTAGATCCTTTGTGGGTTATTGCAGGGGTTAGTACCTATCGATCCTTTGTGGGTCCGAAAGCTTAGATGAATCAGTGGAAATATCTGGCCATCTTTATCATCATACAAAGAAGTATACCTGTGTGAGCTGATTCTAGTTTACTTTCCTTTGTGGATTGTGTTGTGCTATCCTGTGTGGATTTACATTTTGCGTTCTTGTGTAGACTGGGTTGTACTTGGTTTCGGATGTTGGAGCCGAACGAGAATTGATGACTTAGGTATAGGTATAGGAATATAACTAAGCAGTGTCAGATGTTACTTCATGATTGTATCTTTCCTTTGTGGATTATCCTTTTTGGATTCTGGGAGACCTTCTGGGGTCTCGGGGTCCCTACTGAGTAGCTTATACTCACCCCTGCACGTCTTATGCCTGCACTACGTTGTGTTGGTTGCAGACGACGGACAACGCTGATCGTGGTTGAGACTTGCGGAGCTGGACGTTACCTATAGGTGGACCACTAGGCGGGATGTACTCGAAGTAGTCGGCTGGACCCCAGGAACAGAGGAGCCTATCTGTACCCACCCTTCAGGTGGGATTTCCAGTGGATAGATCGACGTTGCGGCTTTACTTTTCAGTTGCAATTTTTCCTTTCCATTTGTACTTTACTTTCAGTTTGGGTTTGTATAATGGCCCACTTACTTTTCCCCACTTACTGTTGTACTCAGTTTTTTCTTAGTGTTTACTTCTACCGTTTGCTTTCTATGTGGTGTTTTTTTTTATTTTACAAAGGCAATTCCTTCCCTTTTTACTGGGATTTACCCCTTGGTGATAGTCTCCAGCCCCTGGCCTATGGAAGGCGGGCTTGGGGTAGTCGCGAAATGGGCCCCAAGAACGGGTCGTGACAAATTTGTATTAGAGCAGTTCGGTTCTACTACAGGACTTGGGAATCTGATCTTTTTCTTTGTGAAGCAATAGTGTTTAGCTTATTGGGTGTGGTTATCATTCCAGGGATTCCAGTGTTGGTGTGGCGGCCGACGTATCCATACACCAGGACCCTGACTTCTGATTTCCGACTTAATGCATGAAATCATTGATTGCGTTTGTGTTTCAAGTTTTATTTGTGATTACTTTGTGTCAGCTCACCAGGTATACTGTTCTGACCGTGGCGCATCTGTTTCCTTTTCAGGATGGCCCCACGATGGCAACCAGCTAGGGTTCCGAGAGTTGAGCGTGAGGACAACCCACCGAGTGACAAGGCCTCAGTGCAGGGCCCTTTGTTAGCTGAGGCACCGGCGGTACCTCTACCTGCAGAGCCACCGATGCTTCCATCACCAGCCGCTGACGATGCACGTCGCCTCAGTGCACTGCATGAGTTCCAGCGCCAGCGACCGCCCAGGTTCCACGGGGAGACGGACCCCCAGGCATCCTAGGACTGGCTAGAGGCAGTTGTACGAGTTTTCCATTTAGTTAGGACACCAGGAGACCTCATGGTTATCCTCGCAGCGAGCCTACTGCACGCGGCAGCGGGCCTATGGTGGAGCTTGATGCTCCAGGTGCACGATGAGGCATCTCTTCTCTATAAGGACTTTGAGAGCCACTTCTACTCAGAGTTCTTCCAATCCACCTTCTATGTAGTGCGCATCCAGGTGCTTCTTTAGCTGCGGCAGGGCAGCATGACCGTCGCCCAGTACTCGACAAGATTTACCGATCTCTCGCGCTTCTTGAAAGACATGGTACGAGACCCATTCTTCTGGGCCCGGACCTTTGAGATGGGATTAAGACATGAGATCAGGGCATCGCTAATCTCCCTCAGCATTCCGACACATGCAGGAGTACTAGAGCGAGCCCTTTTGATCGAGATCTTTCTTGCTGAGACTTCTCCCGCGGGGAGACCTACCGCGGGGCGGCATGTAGCAGAGTCTTCTACAGCAGACATTAGACGGATGACTCAGGGGTCCAGGAAGACTAGACCCTCATCCAGACGACCTCAGGACACTGGCTCAGCAGTGTGGGGCACACAGTATAGAGCTGGTCTTTCGAGAGGCAGGCAGTGCAACACATATGGCAGGCAGGGGCACATGACTCGTGACTGCCCGACCCACCATGCTGAGGAGGAGCAGACAGTTGAGGGGCCACCTAGGAAGAGGCAGAGGGTCTACCGTGGCAGTCTGTAGGGAGTAGGAGGATGAGGCAGAGGATCTGGCCGAGTATCAGGTGGTGGGAGATGCTTTGAGGCTCTACCACCACCACCACCAGGAGGTCCACCCCGACCACAGGGAGCTAGCGAGCAGAGACAGACACAGCTCCAAGCAGCAGAGGCCTACAACCACGGCGCGCCTGAGATGATTCGAGGTATGATTTGTGTCTATTCCAACCTTGATATAGTTCTTATAGACACAGGAGTGAGTCACTCTTTCATAGCCATTTCCCTTTTTCGGGGCTCGGAGATTCCGACAGAGCCGTTGGCTCGATCCTTACGGCTAGAGACTCCTACGGGAGCAGACTTGACGATTACGCACTGGTTCCGGCAGTGTGAGCTTACTCTAGGAGGCGAGAGATTTTGATGGGATCTTCTTGTAGCAGTGTCGAGGCCTTACGACATCATCTTGGGCATGGATTGGTTATCTACAGTTCATGCAAAGATTGACTGTATTAGGTGCAAGGTGCGATGTGTACGCACCGACGGGAGCAGGTTCACCTTCACCAGCGAGAAGGGAGCCTTTACAGCACAGGATGGACTTCCTCAGAGGAGAGGACAACCCATCACTCACCAGTTGACTAGCCTCATCCTAGGAGCAGTTGACGTGTGGAGCCCTAGTTTACCTGCAGTGGTGGATTAGTATGCGGACGTCTTTCCCGACAACATTCCAGGACTGCCTCCTCACTGAGAGGTAGACTTTCATATTGACATGTACCTCAGGAAAACCCCGATATCGACTCCAGCATATCGGATGGCCCCCGCTGAGCTTCGAGTGCTACGAGTACATTTGGAGGACTTGCAGGGAAAGGGATTCTTTCGACCCAGTGATTCACCCTGGGCTTCCCCAATATTGTTTGCCAAGAAGGCGGATGGGAGCTTGAGACATTGTGTCAACTATCGTCACCTGAACCAGGTGACGTTGAGGAACAAGTATATGCTACCGAGGATTGATGACCTCTTTGAAAAGCTCAAGGTAGCATAGTGGTTCTTGAAGATAGACCTCAGGTTAGGCTATCATCATCTCAGAGTTCGGGACGAGGACGTGCCGAAGACGGCCTTTAGATGTCCGTATGGCCACTATGAGTTCTTGGTTATGCAATTTGGCGTAACCAATGCTCCAGAAGTGTTCATGGGCCTCATAAATAGGATATTTCAGCCATACCTCGATCGATTTGTGATAGTCTTCATCGGCGACATTTTGATACACTCGACGTCTAAGGAGGAGCACACCTATCACTTGCGAGTTGTACTAGACACACTCCGAGAGCACCAGCTTTATGGAAAGCTCTTGAAGTGTCAGTTCTGGATACGTGAGGTCCACTTCTTGGGACACGTCATCTCTGAGGCGGGAGTTGTAGTGGATCCTGCGAAGATCGAGGTAGTACTAGCTTGGGAGCCTCCCAGGAGCGTGACAACGGTGCAGAGTTTCTTTGGACTAGCTAGATACTATCGGAGATTTGTGCTAGACTTCTCCAGTGTTGCGGCACCACTCTCAGCTTTGAAGAAGAAGGGGAAACCCTTTGTGTGGTCAGACAGATGTCAGCAGAGCTTCCAGGAGCTGAGACAGAGATTGACCAGTGCACCTATCTTGAGGTTGTCGGAGAAGGGGATAGGGTACGTAGTCTACTGCGATGCATCAGGAACCGGACACATATGTGTCCTGATACAGGAGCGGGCAGTGATCAGCTATGAGTCACGTCCGTTGAGGCCGCATGAGTAGAACTACGCTACCCATGACCTGGAGTTAGCAGCAGTGGTCGTCGCTCTGAAGACATGGAGACACTATCTGATGGGTGAGCGCTTTACAGTCTTTTCTGACCATCAGAGTCCCAGGTACATCTTCTCACAGAAGGTCCTGAGTCTGAGACAGCGGCGATAGCTCAAGTTCCTCCAAGACTATGATTTTGAGATAGTCTATACTCCTGGAAAGGGGAATGTAGTTGACGATTCTCTCAACAGGAGGACAGGAATTCAGCTACTCGAGGAGGTGACAGAGCTGCTAGCCGCTTTGCGAATATCCTTTCTGGATAAAGATGGAGAAGCCTTCCTTCAGTCTCTCACAGTCACCCCTCCACTACTACAGCGGGTCAGAGAGGCAGAGCGTGGGGACGCTGACTGTGAGACGCGGCGTGCATAGATATCTTCAGGACAGGCACCTGATGGTTTCTTCTTTGGAGGAGAGCACGACATCCTTTTTAGAGGACGTACCTTGGTACCGGTTGCATTACGAGAGAAGGTGCTGAGAGAGTTTCGCACTTCTCATTTGGTGGTACATCCTGGAGTGGCGAAAATATACCAGGATCTCAAACGACATCACTGGTGGCCTGGCATGAAGAAGGCTGTGGCAGAGTTCGTTTCACGATGCCTCAGCTGCCGGCAAGTGAATGAAGAGCATCAGGTACCAGCAGGCTTGGTACAGCCTTTGGAGGTCCTAGAGTGGAAGTGGGACGAGATATCTATGGACTTCATGATTGGACTTCCACGCACATCCAGAGGTCACGACTCCATTTGGGTGATTTTCGACCGACTCACCAAGTCGGCTCACTTCTTACCCATCAGAGAGCAGGGCTCAGTGGAGAGCTTGGGATTACTCTATGTTCAGGAGATTGTACGGCTTCATGGTGTGCCCTCATCTATCGTCTCTGATCGAGATTCTTTCTTTACTTCCCGGCTTTGGAAGGGGTTGCAGGAGGCGTTCGGGACGTAGCTACATCCGAGCACTGCCTTTCACCCTCAGACGGATGGTCAGACGGAGAGGACCATTCAGACTCTCGAGGACATGCTCCGCGCATGTGTCCTCAATTTTGGTCGCAGCTGGGAGGACCACCTACCCTTGGTGGAGTTTGCGTACAACAACAGCTACCACTCCACCATCGGGATGGCACCATATGAGGCATTGTACGGCCGAGCTTGCAGATCTCCTTTGTGCTGGACAGACCCTGGGGAGTCAGCACTTGTGGGACTAGAGGTGGTCCAGGCCACGACAGAGAAGGTCCGGGTCATCCAGAACTGGATAAGGACAGCTTAGAGCCGAAAAAAGTCTTCTGCTGACAGGAGGTGGAGGCCACTAGAGTTCGAGGATGGTGACCAAGTCTTCTTGCGTGTCTCACCTCGATGTGGATTACGGAGATTTGGCTGAGGCGGAAAGTTGTCTCCACGCTTCATCGGACCATTCCAAGTCCTCAGCAGGATTGGCGACATGGCTTATCGCCTGGCTCTACCACCTCAGTTGCACTGGGTGCATGACGTCTTCCATGTATCTCAGCAGAGGAGATACGTGCACGACCCGACACACATCATTGACCATGGAAAGCTAGACGTTGATGATAGGGCGACATTTGTGGAGGCCCCGGTGGAGATCGAGGATCGACAGGAGTGGGTCCTACGTGGACGGTCAATTCCTCTAGTGCGCATCAGATGGCAGCACGAGAACCTTTATGAGAGCACTTGGGAGCGGGAGGCTCAGATGGGTGCTCAGTACCCACTTTTGTTTCCCTAGTTTATGATGTATCTTTACGGGGAAGTAAAGCCCTAAGGTGGGAGTGATTTAAATACCTGTAAAATTCAAGGAATTTTTTTTCTTAATTTTCTTTGGAATTTTACAAGAACGCAGTTTCTGACGGCACCTGATTCCAAGGCCTGGTGTGCCCGGAATCATTTTCTGAAGTTTGGCTCGGGTACGTTCAGTGAACGAAGGAGCAAGTTTTTTTAACTTTTGAACAGGTGCTCAGAATCAAATTCTGAGGGCACCGATGGAATCACAACGCCGATATTTTCTTAGAAACACTTATTCCGGAGTTGCGTTTTCTCGGGTGTGGTTTATAAATTTTTGGGGTTAAGTGAAGAAAATAAAATAAAGTGGTGCGACAACTTTATTTTATTTCACTTAAAGAGACCTAAAGCCACTTAAAGCTTCTTAAGTTGAGCTGAAGCGGATAGGGTGGAACCCAAAAATATCCTACCCTCTTGGTAGGATATTTGTGAGGTGGGGCCCGCACGAGCCCCACCGTTTCTTTTTCTCTAAGTAACGAACTCGCGAAAACTCCTCATTAATGAATGTAAACTGGGACGTTTTCTAAAACTCTAAACTCTCCTAGTAATTGGAATGTTAAGAGGTTACCGTTAATTCACCGAATTAATGGTTCATTTCTTAACCTGTTTTTTTTTCAAACTATTGGCTTAAAAATAAAATAAGACCAACACCCTTTCTACTTGGGTGTGAATTGTTGAGTGGATTTGGAGAAACTGTACCTTCATCCTCCTTCACGATGAAATAGAATAATGCGAAGAATGCGAAGAACGCCGAACCCTCGGAGATCGACGACGCGACGCCGTGTTCCGTGATGCCGACGATTCTCCTTCCACGACGCTTCTTCCGTGACGTTCTTCTCCACAACAATCTCTGATCATCAACTGCTTGAGGTAGGAGATTACAAATCTTTTAAATTTCCATTGTGTATTTTATCCTTAACATGGATTTAATTCGTGAAATTAAATACGTGTGTTTTCTTTAACCCTCGGAGATCTTCTAAGTGACGCCCTTCCAGGACGACGCGACGCCCTTCTGCGACGCGACAATCCTCTTCTTCCGCGACGATCAATTCCATGAAGAACTCTCTTCCGAAGACAGCTACAGTGTGGGGGTTTTATTTGAGAATAATATTTATTCCCATGGTTGTTTCTTCTAAAACAAATAACCCGGATGAAAGTTAAATTTTAATTTATTAAAATTGTGTCTTGTTATGTTTTTCATGTGTTGATTGTTATTCCCAATTGTTATCACCTAATGCGGAGGGTGCGGGCCAAACAAACATGGCTCGACAACCCTCCGCAGTTTTTCGTTGATGCAAGGATTGGTGGGCGATGAAAAATGGGGCCTCAAGTTAATTTTGAAGGCTTTGCAGTGAAGAACGAGTCCCGGGATGAGCACTGGCGAAGACCGTGCGAAAATCGGACCATAGGAGTGCGTCCTGTGGTCTGCGGAACCCCCCGACGGCACGCCACGCCGGCACGGCGGCACCGGCGGCCGGAGGCGGCGGCCAGCAGTGGTCGGCCGCCAGGATGCGGCGGCACCCGGCGTGCCGCCAGGAAGAGCCGTCGTGGCTGAAGTCGCGGCGGCGCTGGCCG
Source organism: Viscum album (assembly GCA_963277665.1). Taxonomy (NCBI): domain Eukaryota; kingdom Viridiplantae; phylum Streptophyta; class Magnoliopsida; order Santalales; family Viscaceae; genus Viscum; species Viscum album. The sequence goes on along the minus strand of OY728133.1, from coordinate 1,165,661,295 downwards.
GTTCTGCGGCCACGCGGGACCGCGGAGGAGGGACGCGGCTTAAGCCGCATCCGGGTGTCACGGAGCGGCCCCCGCGCAGGGGGTCCACGGCTGCCTTGCAGGGCACCTGGCCAGTTCCAGTGCGCCGGCCAAGCCGCCCGGCCGGGTCGGACCCGGTTCGGGCCAACCCAAGGGGGGTTGGGATGGGTCGGTCCGGGCCCAGACCCCCCATTTTTGGACCTTTTCGTTCTTTTGCCTGTATATTGACCTACGATCCCCCGATCGATGCACCATCAGTGGCGATGCGATCCTAAGATCGAGACGGTCGTTTCAGTATATTACACTCAATGTTTAGGAATACTTTGGGTTCGACTGTGATGGTTCGTACACGAAACCAACCGGGCCCTCGGAGCGGAAACACTAATAACTTGAGCTTCGGACGTCAGATTGACGTGCCGTCAACTTTTTTGGATTCCTCATAGTGAGGTGGATCTTTTGGCTTACTCCGCCCGAGGTTTGGACGTAGGTGGAGTACGGTCGGGTTGGTTTTTCCTTAAAAACCAACCGGGCCCCTGGAACGAAAAAGCCAATAACTCTCAGACCGGGCGTTCGACTGATGCGCCGTCTGCGACGTTGAGTTCCTGCTGACGATACAGAACTTTTGGATACATCAACTCTGGACTATGTGTCAGTTGATGTATCCGCCTCTCGGCTCGTGGAGCGGACCCTCCTGAACGTGCTTGCTATGTGCGGGAACCCTAGAGCTGGATGCGATGATAATGACGACTGTGCAGAGATCCTCAGTGGATTCAACGACGACTGTGCAGAGATCCTCAGTGGATTCGACGATGACTACAACACTCAGCGATCCTTTCTGGATCAATGCTACCTATCCTGTGTGGTTCTGAACCTGTGTGGGTCAGCGCTCAGCGGTCCTGTGAGGGCCAGAGCCTACAGATCCTGTGTGCGTCTGATCATGTGTGGGTCTCTGCGGGGGTTAGTTACCTATCGATCCTTTGTGGGTCAGATCCTTTGTGGGTCATTGTCGGGGTAGGTTACCTATCTATCCTTTGTGGGTCAGATCCTTTGTGAGTCATTGCGGGGGTTAGTTACCTATCGATCTTTTGTTGGTCAGATCCTTTGTGGGTCATTGCGGGGGTTAGTACCTATCGATCATTTGTGGGTCCGACGGCTTAGATGAATCAGTGGAAATATCTGGTCATCTTTATCGTCATACAAAGAAGTATAACTGTGTGAGCTGATTCCTGTTTTCTTTCCTTTGTGGATTGTGTTGTGCTATCCTATGTGGATTTACGTTTTGATTTCTTTTGTGGACATGGTTGTACTTGGGTTCGGATGTTGGAGCCGAACGAGAATTGATTACATAGGTATATGTATGGTCATATACCTAAGCAGTGTCAGATGTTACTTCATGATTGTATCCTTCCTTTGTGGATTATCCTTTGTGGATTCTGGGAGACCCTCAGGGGTCTCGGGGTCCCTACTGAGTAGCTTATACTCACCCCTTCACAGGCTATGCTCGCACTACGATGTGTTGGTTGCAGATGACTGACAGCGCTGATCGTGGTTGAGACTTGCGGAGCAGGACGTCACCTGGAGGTGGACCACTGGGCGGGACGTACTCGGAGCAGTCGGCTGGACCGGAGGAGTAGAGGATCCAATCTGTACCCACCCTTCATGTGGGATTTCTAGTGGACAATGCGACGTTGTGGCTTTACTTTTCAGTTGCTGTTTTTCCTTTCAAGTTGTACTTTACTTTTAGTTTGGGTTTGTATACTGGCCCACTTACTTTTCTGCACTTACTGTTGTACTCAGTTTTTTCGTAGTGTTTACTTCTACCTCTTTCTTTCTCTGTGGTGTTTGTTTACATTACAAAGGCAATGCCTTCCCTTTTTAGCAGGATTTCCGCCTTGGTTCTAGTCGCCAGCCCCTAGCCTATGGAAGGTGGGCTTGGGGTAGTCACAGAACAGGCCCCGAGGACGGGTCGTGACAGAAACACACTCTTTTGGACAATGGATATGATTTTAAGCATGATTCTATCAACTGTGATAACACTCGTGCAATAAACATTTCAAAGAACCATGTCTCTCACTCTAGAACCAAACACATTGATGTACGACACCATTTCTTGAGAGATCATTACCAAAGGGTGATATTACTCTTGAATTTATAGGCAATAAACATCAACTAGCTGACATTTTCTCCAAACCTTTAAGTTCAGATAGGTTATGTTACATTAGGCATGACTTGGGAAAGATTAGCCTTGATCAGAAAATAACTCACCGATGTGAATACCTCACCGATGTGAATACCTCACCGATGTAACCTCACCGATGTAAATACCTCACTGATGTGAATACCTCACCGATGTGAATACCTCACCGATGTGAATACCTCACTGATGTGAATACCTCACCGATGTAACCTCACTGATATAACCTCATGGATGTAACCTCGCCGATGTAACCTCGCCGATGTAACCTCACCGATGAACCTCACTATGGAATTCTCACTGATAAACCCTACTGATGAGTGCATTGTTTTAAACTTTTTTCCACTGTGCCTCAAACCCTTTACCCTCAAAACTTAACTCCTGAATCCCTCTAGAATGATAAATCCCTCGAAATAGTGATGGAAAAAACCGAACTTCTTACCATTAGAGATGACACTGATGAGCTGAATGCAAATAAGCAGAAGTCCGAGTAAGAAGAAAGCGGTAGTGTTGGTAGAACTAGTTCGGGTAGGTGACCAGTGAATCCTCATTTGCAGTATATAGTTATTGTGATTGAAAAAGAGCAGTGCATGGAATGGTTTTTTCCTAACAAATAGTTAGTGCTCAAAGTTTTGGAAGATCATAAGTCGGTATATTTATTTTCAAACAACAATGGCCCTTATATCCAAATATAGTGAAGCAATTTTATGAGTTTGTAAGCTTTGAGAAATCAGACGATGAGAAATGAGTGACTTATTTTTTGAATGGAAAGGAGATTTTATTTTTCATCTTTTGAGTGGGCTGAAATCCTGAAGGTTCCACATGAAGGTGTATATGGATATGTCTCAAAAGCTATACAACCAACAAATAATATATTTGATGATGAGACTGACTTGGAGGAGCTCACCGGTGATGGAAATCAAAGACACATAGTGGCTGCTAAAATGGATGGAGAGAACAGATTGTTGTTCAAATTTGTTCACCATGTCTTTATACCAAGAAGAGGACACTTTATGAATTTATGATATCAGGATATCTATCTCCTGCATCTCTTCATACATTGTGTGAAAGTGAATCTGTACAGATTGCTGATGATTCAAATGGAAGACATGACAAGGCCAAAATCAAAGACTAATGCCCTATTCTTTGCCAAGTTGAACTCTGTGATGATCAAAGTAAAATGGGTAGCTGAGTCTCAAGATGGGTCAGTGGTAGTAAAGAATAATTTTTGTATCACAACCACATTTTTCAAATACAAGATGATAAATTGGAACCCATGAAGATGAGAGGTGGTTAATGATGACAAGATGGTATATGATAAATTCAATCCAGTGTATCATCCTTAAAGACCTATGGATGCGAGGGATCCAAGTCTAGGACCTGATGAATAAGAGCCGGAGTACGGTGATGAGGCTGAAGAAGAAGAGACTTCTATGGATGATGGATTTGATCCGGACTTTCCCCCAAGTCCTGGTTCTGAAATTGTATCTTCTAGAATGGAATCCATAGTAGAAGAAGAGAATCCTTCTGATAAGGAATACCAGCCAGCACCTGAGCATGAAGATGAAAAGGAGAATGAATCTGAAGCCTCTGATTCTGCTTGCTTAAGTTTGAGTCCATTTATTATAAGCTCATTTGTGGCTACTAAAGAAGTAGTGAGTGGCATGAAACGATATGTGCCTAATCTAGAGGATCCTCATTCTGTTGTAGCTGTTGGAGAGATGGAATTGATTATAGAAGATTATATTAAGGAAGAGATACATGCTAAGAATATTTTTGTTGTACAAGTGAATGCACCCATTGAGAGGGATCATCAAACCAAGTTTGGTAGTGTTTCAGTGGTTGTTGAGATTGAGGACTGGGCAGAGGACCCAGGTTTTGTGGTATGTGGATTAGAATATCTGGATTCTGATAATGAGGCATACCTAAATAGAACAATAAACATTTATGATGTTGAGACTGAGTTGTTACGCGACGATGTGGTCATAATTCATGACCTGGATAATTTGAAGAAAAATATTAAGGTAAGTTTAGTGGAATAGACAAAGAAGATGGAAGTTTCACTGGTGTCATCAATTCAATCGATTATGAATGACTCAGTGGCCACCATAACATCTGAAAGAGCACCTGTTGTAATTGATTCTGCTGATATGATCACCAGGGCTGACCACGAATCCTTAAAGGATGACCTGAATGAGTCCTTTAGTGCTTATATTTCTGAGTTGAAGCACTGCTTTGTTGAAGAGATGAGCAATTCTGAGTAATCTTTTGAACTATATCTCGGTTGTAGTTTTTCATCCTTTTTGGAAGAAATAGTGGAGGAGTTTCAGACTACCAGAATCAAGTATCTGGACTAGAAGAAGATGTTGAAGCTCTAAATAATTCTGTTATCTCTTTAGAATGATACAAGATTTTAAAATCTCAAGCAGACAAGGACTTAGCCTATGTCAAATGTGTTGTGAGCCCGATGGTATCAGTGTTTGAATGTTTTAAAACCTCTATGAAAGAACATGTCATCACCTAGGATTCCCAAGTGAAAAACCTTATTAGTGGGTTGACAAAAAACATCAAGGAAACAATATCCTTCTCTATTGGTTCTTTTTCTTCCATACCTTCAGTGGATTTGAATTATATTCGAGCTATGATGAAGGAGGAGCTTGGTTCAATATCAACCAGTGGCTCCGTGGACTCATCTGATCTGATCAAAGTTGTTATTTATACTAGAGATTCAGCTAGATAAATAATGAAAATAGTCCAAGACTATATGAGTGAAGATTTTGCCTCTCAAAATTAAGTAAAAGTCAATGTATACATCTATTTCCAAACGGTCTACACCAAGCATCAACTCAAAAATCACTTCATACTTCTGTTGGAAAACCTGATGTTACCTCCTATCAATCAATCCTTCAGAGAGAAAGTCAGCAAAATAAGGGAATTGACTCCGTCCTTGGAAAACTTCACGGAGAACAAGGATGATTTCATATCTTCTATGGAGAGTGGAGGAAGAATAGTTATGGATTTCAGAAATGTTTTGTTCCCTTTCATGCATGTCGATGCTGGGTCAGTGATTGTACCTCATACTTCTCCTTCTTCTGCCTCTACTGCTTCTCCTGTTCAGATGACTCCAGCCCAATCCATTTGAAGTCGTACACCTATGATCACTCAAAGAACTCCTCAATATAGGCCAGGCACAGTTTCTGTGGCTCATCCCCCTGTGAACATTTCCGAAATTCCTCATCCTTCACCAGAATCCACACAGTCTGAATCCTCTTCTAATCCAAAGGTAAAATCTCACATTGCGAATGTGGATTGAAAAAGTGGATAAGATTTTTGATAGGAATCCCTTGTATTTTGTTTTTGTTTTATATACCTTTTATTTCGCAACATATAATACATTTGGTTTTATTTTCCTTCTCATTTTGTTCCACTTCTCTTTGTTATTTCCCAATTTTTGATTATCACAATGGGGGAGAAATATTATCAAAGTATCAAAGTGGGAGAAATATTCTCAAAGGGGGAGAAATATTAAATAAGGAAAAGATTTCATTCTTTTCCCCTCTGATATAATTTCATTTAATAATACCTCATATACATAATGTTCTATGACATATTTTTTCTCTCATACAATTGAATTTAATGTTATATCCTCTGATACAATTCATAATTATTTTAAAACTATAATATCATAAGTTGTGATTTTAAAAAAGGGGGATATTGTTGACCTCACCTGTTTTGATAATCCCAATTATTCCTCCACATACTTTGATAATCCCAATTAATGATTATCTATATTCAAATTAGCTCAATCAATGTCATTCTATCTGAAAATAATATTAAAATAATCCTGGAAATATTTAAATCAATGTTTATCTTTTTTTATATAATTTTTGATGTAACTATAACCCAATCGGATATGTTTTGGATAAAATAGATAAGTGTTCGCCACTGATCTGCATATAGCTATAGATATAGATCTATCAGTACTTAGTCTACCGATAGACTAATCTACTGATAGACAGAGTCCCCGATAAGCTAAGGTCACTGATACAAAAAGCTACCGATATGTAAAAGTCCACCAGTAATCATAGAACAAGGTCACTGATACAGACAGTCACGGATACATAGAGATACTAATAGACGAGAGCTACCGACAGACCAGATCTACTGATAGACCAGAGCTACCGATAGACTAGAGCTACCGATAGACCAGAGCTACCAATAGACCAGAGCTACCGATAGAATGAAGTCACCGGTATATAATGCTACCGATACCAAAAGTTACCGATACATAGAGTAAGAGCTACCGATATTAGGAGCTACCGATACATGTTCAAAGAGCTACCTATGGAAGGTCACAGTTACACAAAGTCTATTTTACACATCTACCAACAGGAGCTACTAATGCATGACCAACCAGTCAAACTCTATACTCTAAATATTATTTATTTATTAAGCTAACGGTTACTTTTGATGTTTTTAATGCAGTTAATGTTATTTAATGATATTTATTAGCATGTCAGGGAACCGTACCTAGTAGCCATGAAAAAGGTAATCACTCTTTTTTTTTTCTGGAGATGGAAGCTATAAAAGGGAAGAAGAAGACCTAGATGAAAGGGGGCGAATACAGAAGCATCATAGTAATGGAACTAAGAAGGCACCCGAAGGGTGAAAAAGACAAGGGCTCAACATCATTTAAACGTGGTGCATTCACACAAGGATACATCCATACCTGGAGAGAACTAGACAAACACGAAGCCACTCATTCTAGAGGAGAACACAAGCTGCATCTTGAGTGAAGAACTACAACAAACACTTCATGCACTAAGGTTGATAAGCTGAACCTGAAAAATAAAGAAGAAAATGACACTCTATTTTCAGAAAAAAACCAGAGAAGGACTCGGAAGCTTTTATGAACAATCAAATGAGTCCAGAGTTGTACTAAAAATCACTAAAGATTTTCTAAACTCATTCATACATACTCTAGAGATTATTTTATTTACATTTCGAGAAGTGTGTGTACCCTATTAATTTTACACACACACACTGTCTCCTGAGCTAAGCTGGAGGATTCTTAAATCCTCATTAAAACTCTATAACTCCATTGTATCCCACTATGGATAGTGGAAGAGGTCGAATAAGACCTGGAAAGCTGTGATTTGTTGTTTGTTTTCCCATGTAGAATAGTGGTAGAGGTCTTTGAACCAGGACAATATTTGCATGGTTGTTTACCCCGATCCAGGGTGTGGATCAATTTATATAAATTTTTTGAGAGGAATAAGTCTCAGCATGAGACTAAACCTCTTGGTTACATCTTTTATGCATTTTAGTTTATGTCATAAGTGTACTACAGATATATTACATATTCCACTACTAGTTACATTGATATTAAAAACTATTATAATGGTACTTTGATAGTTAAATTAGAAAGTGTTTATACTTATTGTAAACCAGTAATTTAGTTTCAAAAGTTAAATTAATCTTCAGATTAAATTAACTGAGACCTAATCAATCTTTGAGAAACTAATTGAATATCTACACTCTATATAAATTCACTATATTGTATCCTTTTTTTAATAGGGGGATTTCAATGGAAATATTTTTAACAGAAAATTTTAATTGGAACTCAATTCACCCCCCTCTTGAATATCCACTCCGACCAAAAATATACTAAATTGAATTTTTGAGTGTTTGAAAGAAAATAATATATTTTTGACTTGAAATCCAGGGTCGTATGGTTAGTGGATAGTTTGGGGAAACCATTCACCGATGACAATAAAACGTTACAACTAATTTAATTTATTTATAGTGACTACCACACAATTGATACAGAGTTTGGAAACAATATAAGATAAATATACAGAGTGTTTCTATTTGATAATGTCTATTGCACTATTTGGAAAACCATACATCCAAACCTTGATATATATCAAAGTCATTAAATGGTGGAAATTAGTTATTTTTCCCTTATTTTCTAAACGTATTTCATGTTTCTCCACCATTTCTTGACCTAGGAACCCCATGATAGCTCCCAATATTCCATAATTTTTACCCACATTCCCCTTAAATCCTTTTTGAAGGTTCTAATGTGATTTCATCATGGTTTTGGTCATTTTCCCCAACTTTGATTCTCTATTTATTTCATTATTTTCCATCATGGGGTTAACCATTAGCAGAACTTTATGCGTGATGGTAGATATAATTGTTTTTATTTATGTTTTTTAGGGTGTGTGGATTGTCTGTCAGGCTCAGTTATCCCTTCTTTCTATGTTTCTTAGTATTTACACATCATTTAGGTAGTTTTTCTTTCCATTTATTTTATGTTACATTACATTTATGCTTGATCGTTCTTTTAATGCTTTCAAACTATTAAAATCATTCCTATTATGTGATAGTATGAATTTCATTGGTAATATTTTTCTTCCAACTTGCTGTGAAATGGTTTTCAAAGGGTTTTTTTACTGTACCAATGTATAAATGCATGAAACATTATTGATGAAATGCATTTTAATTTCATTGAATAGAATTGAGAACGTGTGGTGTCATTTGGATGTGAATAGATTTTGGTATCTTGGTTAAAATTATTAGTTATGAATCATGTGTGGTTAGTATTCATCATCATGGAATAATGATTTGAGGTAAAATGAGTTGGAAAAGTTCAATGTCTTTTCAATATATTGTGGTGAAATTTTAATTATGTGAATCTTTATGTTGGTTAGAAAAAGTGATTTTTCATTAGAATTTTGATTTCAAAGTGGTTTTATGAATGTATGAGTTAGTAGTGTGTATTCAATACTCAATGGGTTTTGTAGAACAATAACATTATTTTTATCATCTCAAATGTGTTTATAATTTTTAAAGGTGATGTTATGAATGTTTTAAAGAGGATTTGGATTTTGTGTCTGTGTGAATTTGGAATGGGTGTTGGCCCATTATATGGTGGTATATAATTATATGTTTCATCAATGGTTGGTTAAGGCCCAATAGAAAATTTAATGAAAATCAGTACTTATTGTGACCATGGTTTTAGAAATGCTTCTCATTCCCTTATATTTCTATTTACAAAATGTTTTAATGATTTCAAAATGTTTTTGGGTGCATCCTGTGACATAGATGTGGTTTCAAATGTGTTCTCTATTTAATTTACAATATGGAACTCTTGAACATAGAAGATTTCTAAATGGTGTAAGGGCCAATTTAGAATTTTTATATATGTTTTATTTTTTAGCATGGTTTTGAAATGGTATTAGAATTGGAAGTGGTTTTTTGAAAGATGTTACCCAATTGGAACTTGAGATATTTGTGGAGTTTCAAATTAAAAATATTATTATGTGAAAGATAGTTTGTTACATTGTGTTTCCATTTGAAATATGGTTTTTATATGATATGATGTATGAGCCTAGGGGTTTCATGGCATGTTTTGATAAATTGATCGAAAACAACAGTAGTGTGTGGATCAGTTTGTATTATAGAAATGATTGGGAAAGTGTTATTTTGAGTTGTAAAATGGTGTAACGAACTGCTTGGAATTTTAGAAGGAAATTGATTTTCTTTTGTGTTTGTAATTTTTTGGCCTATGATATAGAGACTACAATATCATTGGGATGGGATCCCCACCAGTTCAATATGCATGAAAATTGGTTGAAAACCACTAAACCTTGGGATGCATTACCCTCTAGGGGATAATACATTGGAATTATGTAGGTTATGGTGTCTATAAAATGATTCATTATGTATTGTTATCATGGGATTCAACGGTATTATCTTGAAGGATGAGAGACATATTTTTATCGACAATGATTTGACTTGTCGTATCTCACAAGATTTTTTTAGAGGCCAGGAAGGGTATTCCACTAGTGAGCCTTCCTTAAAGAAGTCATTCAGTTATTAAATATGAAGCTACACCATATGCATATAGGTTGGTATGAACTAAGTATGTCAAGGAAATTTCTCTAGATGTGATGAATAAATTCTCATTGATTAATATTAATATGTTCTATTTATTTTTTTCCCCTAATTGAATATTGTATTTTCTTATTGTTCCATCTTTTTCGGCTTCTTTTACATTCCACAAAACCCCTTTTGTGTTATCTGGTTTAGATAGTATTCCTTTTTTAAACAAGTAGTAGAAATTGAAATTATTTATGAAATAGAATTATTAATTTTTTTTATAGAAAATTATAGAATATTGTGTTAGTATATTTAAATAATAATAATACTTGTTTTTAGAGAGTATTTCAAAATAGTGTTTGTGTGCTATTTTGGGAAAGGAAATTCTTGGACCCTGATGTGATTGCATATTGTATTATTATACTATCACACCCTACTTATAAAATTTAGTGTTGGTAGAAATGAGATATTTTGGAGGTTTATGTATCAGTATCTATATTTTATTTAAATATTCCATTAGGGAATGTCAGTATTATGGTTCTATGTGACTAATAATTCATGTGGAGATCATGTTGAATGGTTCAGTTTTAGTTTTCTATTCTTTTATTTTATGTTCACCAATTGTTGTATCCAGATCATTTTTTATATTGATTGATATTCATTTTTTAAATTATTTGTGATTAGTTTGATTATTTTTTGCTAGTTTTAGTGAAAAAATTGTTCCCATTGTAATTACTTTAATGTCTAGAATTATTTTACAGCCCGTGGTGATTAGGAACGCCCTTCGCACAATTTCTAGGACCTCATTAGGTATCATTTATGATTTCACCTATGCATGGTTTATGAAAAACGGTATCATAGCAGGATATTTTTATTTTGGTTGTTAGATATATTAGAAATAATGACATTAAATACTCATGAGATTGGTATGGGAAAGATGTCATAAACCCCTTCTCATCATTTTCCATAAGTTTATAGGGGTAGTTGAATATTTGAGTCCTTTTTATTATCTATTATAAAAATATTTGTGAAGTGAAAATGGATGGGATCCTATGTATGGATATGATCTCAAATAGAGTACTCGCCCATGTGGAGTCTGAGTGCACATTTCATGGTCCTCTTAGTAATTATTTCTTACATGGGGAAAGACCCACTAACCATGTTGACATGTTATTCTCGGCCCCTAGTTCATCATATCAAGTGTTTGATTTGAATTTGTTGTTTGGATTGTTTTTTGTTGGAAGTAGTTGTGTTTGTTTATTCTGATTGTGTTAGTGATATATTATGACTAAAAACGTTTTTGAGACTGAAATTATTTATTTCAAGTGGTTTAAAATTGGAAAATGGGTTTAAAATAGAAAGTGATTGGGATTGAAAATTTTTATGGGTTCTTGGGTTTGATGATAAGGTGGTTTGCATGACCCTGAGTATTCTTTATCGATATCAACCATGGGTGAATGTTTATAGAATGTGCATGTTTGTATGAGTTCATGGATGATACAAGAAAATGTGAGATGAACACAATTGTATTAGTTCATAGGATATCATGGGTTGTTATTTGAAATCCATGGTTTAGTTTGGTTTCTCATAATGGGTTTGAAAAGTGTAAATATGGTATCATGGTTGTGTTTATTTAAAAATTTGGGTTCATACTTTTGAAAAAATAGGCACTAGTACGCGGAAAGTGTCTTTGGAAGAAAGAAGTCTTGAAATTTGCAAAAAATGAAATTTTTTGAAAGGGGATTTTGGTTGTTCTTGTTGTGTTTGGCTTGTGAGAACATTGATTCGGCTTGGGAATTTATTTTTGATTATGTTTTAGAATTTTGTTGATTTTGGTATTATATTCCTTGTGTTGTTCTGAATATTTACCGAGAAAGGTACTCAAAATTTATAGTGGATCTTCTGCTATTTTTTTCTTCATAGTTGTTTCCCTTCATTCACAGCGACTGAGGTATTTTAGAAGTTGTAGAAGGGCTTGATGTTGTTGATCATGCTAGGAACTCTTGAATCTATGAGAGTGCAAGTTGTTTTGGGTTTGTTAGAGTGTCCAGATTTGGTTTAGTGGAATGTGATTCCTCCATAATATATTCTAGTAGGTATGACATGGGATGTGATTATGTATTATTTTTTCCGATGGTTTTCACTTTAGGAGGTGAAGGAATTGAATGTGGGAGAGGTCATGATTATTCAATAAGGCCAGATGTAAGTGATTTACAATGTTCACTACATCAGGGTCATGGTTTCAATTCACTTGAATTTATCATCACATGATCTGCAAAAAGATCAACTATTCATTTGTGGTCTTATCCCATAGATCAAGGAGTGATTCCACTTTTTCATGGATCTTCATTTTAGGAATCTCATAGATGAATTCTTTATGGAAGAAGTGTAGTCTTGGGTGGTTTATGAAATGGTTTATCTTAGTGCATAAAAAGGTTATCTATCTAGAGAGAGTTGTATTCTAGATCAACATATTTTTGGGAAACCCATTTAAGAAGTTTTTACTTCTCACACTCCATATCATTCTGTTTAGTTTTCATTTGGTCAGTTTGGGAATTCAGAATCATCTTGTCGCAAACCTCTGAATACCTATCATTGTTGTTCTCATTTTGGGCACCTTATTTTTTTGTATAAATCATTTCATGAAAAAGTTCCCTTAATTGATTTAGTTATTTTTTTAGATTAATTTTTAGATCGATGATTGAATTTATTGGTTTTGAAGAAATGGATATTTTGGGATTGAAATGGGATGTGAACAATTGGGGCATGGAATGTGGAAATAGTGTGTCATTTCTTAAGAAACTATGTGGTCTATTTCATTTTTAGATAGTTCTAACTACATGGTTGGTGTCCCATTTAGAATAAATTTTGGATTACGATGTAGAATATTCTTTTTGGATAGTGAGGGGTGCATGGATGGTGCAGAGTTTGAAAACTGTACGGTGAAAACATGCAATCTGCGAAGCTCATTAGAATTTTCATATTACCATTTTCCCCCAACCAATATTGAAAACCTATTTTAGGTTTCTCCTCAGTTGGTCGATATAGGCTAACCATGGGAGCTCCCATGCATCACTCCTTTGGCCCTGATTTTTCCATTCATTCATTTTAAGGTTATAAAGTGTGTTATTCTTGGATTTTAGTCAATTTACTCAACTTTTCTATTTTATATCTTGATTTCATGGATTATCATTATTGGATTTTCACTGTTTTCAAACAATAAGATTTAGGGTTGAATTGTGGGTTGGTTTTTTAGATTTTAGGGTGTGAGGATTGACTCACAGGATCATTTATTATTTTTTACGATGATTTATTGTATTCTCACTTAATTGAGGTAGGTTTTTCCATCGTTTTATTTCTAGTATATTTTTTTTGTTTATTGATATATCCTGCAATGATTTTGAAATATTATAATCATGCTATCAAAGAGATATTATAAATTTCCAGGGTATTTTTATGATTCTAACTTGATGTGAAACTGTTTTCTAATGGTTTATTTTCTTATCACATTGTTTAAATGTATTAAATGTGTTAAAGTAAATTCTTATTATTTTCTATGAATGAAATTGAGAACCTATAGTGTTATTTAGCATTGGTTTTATTTTTGAATCTTTTTTTATTGATTAATTGGGAGTGATGTTGGGATTATATGCCAGTTCATGGAATAATAATCAATAGTAAAATGTATTGGAAACATTCCCCTTCTTATTAAATACTTTTTGGTGATGTTTTATTTATGAAACATGTTTAGTTGGTTTAAAAAAAGTAACATTATTTTAAAAATGGGTTAACAATATCATTTGAGGTATTCAGGTGTTGGAAGTTGGATTTTAAAAAAAGGTTTTACTGATCATGAACTTCATTGTTGTGAAACTAAAATGTGTTTTTAAATTGTAATAATAATGTGACGCATGCTTCAAAATAGATTTGGTGAGTGTATATGAATTAAATTAGGGAATTTTCCTATGAGAATTGATGGATTTCCTAATATATTTTCTCAGTGGTTACGTGAGGCCCATTTAGAACATTATTGAAATTTATTGAGTAATGGTATCTTAAATGATTCTTCTTAACTTCTTTTTTATGTTTCCCAAAATAGTTTTCAGTTTTTTAAATGGTGTGTCGGTGCATCATGTGACCTTAATGTGGTTTCAAATGTGTTCTATATATCTTTTCCTATTTGGAACAATGGAACATGATTAATTTCTAAATGGAATATGGGCCTATTTTTCACCGTTATTTATGTTGTATGTTTTTAGTTTTGTTTGAAAAAAAAATTGAAATTGGAATTGGTTAAGAAAATATGTATTATAGTTGGATGTTGAGATATTTTTTTTGTTTTTTATTTATATTACTGTAATTTTATTTTTTGTAGATTATTTTTCCTTTATAAATTTGGTTATAATATGATGTGATTTATGGGCCTGGTAGGAATCATGACATGTTTTGTAAAATGGATTGAGAATTTGGTTGGTGGAAGACCCAGTATGTATTTGAAAAATTAATGGGAACATGTTTTTTGTATTCCAAAATGGGGTAATGACTAAATTTGAATTTTTGAATGGAATTGGTTTTCAGGAGTGTCCGTGATGGTTTGTCTAATGATATAGACACTACTAGATATTAGTGAAGGTATCTCCTCAAGTGGATCATGCATGATAATGGCTTGAAGACCACTAGACCTTGGGATATGCTCGCCTGTAGTGGATCGTTTATGGGATGGTTGTGGGTTATGATTACTATACCATGTTTCATTGTGTTCTATTTTCATTGTATAATTACATGTTTTATAGAAGGTTGAGTTGTTATTTCTTAACAACCCCAAATAAGTGGGTTTTAACCCCATGGGTTTGTTGAGAGGATTAGTGTGATGTACCCATGATGAGGCTGGTATAAAAAAATCCATTTAGTTATAGTCAATAAAGATGCACTTTATTCTAGTAGGTTAGTATGAACTGAGTACGCCCTTGGATTTCTTCTAGATATGTCAATAAATTACCATAATTTACTGTTTGTTATTTATTTTTATTTCTAAAATTCAATGGATATTTTTTTATTGTTTTTTCTTCTTTTATAGTTTCTTATACCTTAGCCACAATCATTTTTTAGTTATCTTTTCTGGATTTTATTAGGGTTTTTTTCTTAAAATTCGTTTTAGAATGTGAAAATAATTTTTAAAATGAATGATATTTCTGTGGTTTTTAAAAATTGGGTCTTATAGAATGTTATGTTTTGTTTATAAACAATTAAAAACATGTATTCCAAATGTATCTCAAACTAGTGCTATTTTAATCTAACAAGAAATAATATTCATGGAATATATTGGGATTCTTACTGATATGTTGGATATTAAAACCCTACATTTACAATTTGGTGGAAGTAGACATGTACTATTTTATAGGTTTAGGTATAAGGTTCTATATTTTAGTTCGATTTGACCAAGAGGTCACATGGAGATCATATTGAGTTTTTTGGTTTTATTCTTATTATATTGGTTTTTTCTCAGTAGCTTTTTCATTTGGATTAGTTTTTTATATTCAATTATATTCATTTTTTTTTACGATGTGTGCTTAATTTGTTTATTTGAAACTAATTGATTAGAAACAAATCATTTCAATTATGATTAATTTGATGTCCGACACCATTTTACAACCCAATGTGATTAGAAAAGCCCTTCTGTACATGTCTCGGAGTGGGTTGAGAGTCACATTAGATGCCATACATTCATGTTTTTCGTATTTACAGTTGATACCCATAATCTACTCAATGATTGATTCCAATTTATACATTAGAACATTTTCAAGTGATTAGATTATAATTACATTTTTTGGGATTCTTTACAATTGAATATCTATTTAGGATATTATTTGACCATTTCTAATAAATACATTAATTTCCTTTGGCACTTGATATTCATTTCCTTTATCATTTAATAGTTATAATTTCCCATGGTTTGGTACCTAAAAAGTTTTTGATAATTTTTTAGTGAACAACTTACTTAATATCTCTCATTTGTCGGAGAACCTATTTTCTCCTAAATTCCATGATTTTTTAAATTATTTACAAAAATGTTTTTATCCATTATAAAATGATTTAGTAAATTAAATTTTACACAATTCATTTTTCTAATGTTATCTAAGGAAACTACTTTTCACTTACCAAACATAGGATTTTTTAAACATTTTACCAGAAAAAAGTAATATTTATTTTTCTTCTTCTTTAATGTACATATTTACCCACCGTAATTTCTCTAAATATCATCATCATGATTAAAAGGATATGTTTTAATGATTTTTTTAAATAGTTTTGAAAGAATTTTTTTAAAATCTATTTCAAAACAAAAATAATATTATCCTAATGAATGTTATGGAATAATTTTTTATTATTTATATATTTTTATAAAAATATTATTTTTACTCCAAATAATATATTATGTCATAATACCAAATTTATTTCTATTTTATATGTCTTATGATTATGTTACAGAAGGATTCAATTGACATTCACTTCCTTGATTTCTTTTAATTCCCTTGAAATATTCAATTTCTAATGATCAATTGACACTGAATTTCCGTTTAATTAGCTATATAATTTTTTAGGAATATGATTTTTCTTGAACCGTATAAAATTTTCATAAGGTGTTTAATTAGTATGTTATTTTATTATTTGGGGAAATATTGATAAATATGGTTCCTTTATTAAATATAAATATTTGATAAATCATATTTTTTATTTGACATGATGTATTATTAGGACATAAAATACATGGGTTGGTGATAATTTCTAGTAATCACTATAGGTTTGGGACAAGTTAATGAAATCCCATCGATGCATTAGTAGTCTCTAGAGAAGAATTTGTTTGAAATATTAGAAAGGTTTCCACTCAATATGCAAAATTGTTTTTTAAAAGGTATTTAAAGTCAATGGTTCACTATACCTAGGAATTATAGCTTCGAATAGTTAAGAACTACCGTCATTTATATTCATTTCTTTATCTTCCATGATATTCTGCATCAACATATTTATTTATAAGTATCATTTTTAGATCATTAGTTAAATGAAATGTATTATACTTTCTTATCTCATCATATTTATTTTTTACTTATTTATATAATTTAATTGATTTTGTTTTTATTTATTACATTTCAATATTGTTAATACACTTCCTTCTTAGTTTTTCGATTAGATGGTATGTGTGTTATGTAATTTACCATTCTCTAATTATTCATCTAAAAAATTCATTATTGTTTCTTCTATATTTTACACTTACTAATAATTTGTGATCATCTTTATTTTAATTCCTTTTCCTAGGAGTCCAAGAATCGTACTATGGATGATATATAGGGATATACCCAATGGATTTATGTTATTAATATCATTATTTAAAAATTATGATGTTTTAATAAGTGTACTCATTTGAAATAGAAGAGTCTTATATGAAATTTGTTAATGAACACTACTAAACTGTACAGTCCTTCATGATTTTATTCCCTATAATTATGCCAATGTAACGGTATTAGAAATCAACAATGGGATTTTTGGGTTTGGGTCTCTAGAATGTTTATCATATAAATGGAATAGAAGATAAGTGGTGGATATGGATCGAGAATATGATGCATGAGGAAGTGATCTAAGCAATGGGGTGGAAGGAATTATAGAAATTGGTTTCAAATAATTTTTCCTCAAAATCATCAACTTATAATTGAATGATATTTCCTTACCTTCAAGAAAAAAGAATAAAACAATATTGGGGGATATGAGGAAAACTTCACTATACATGCATGTTATGCCTCTATTTATATCGTTACACCTGAATGTAAGGATGACCACATCTTTGGTGGGAAAAAACATAGTCTATGAAAATCCTTGGCACTCCGAGACAATGATTGCTCTAAGGAAATTGTCTAATGTTCCCTCTACGTTGAAATATAGATTAGTAAACATCAAGGGTATCATGGAGATTAGAAATGGAAGGTATATTGTACTTTTCCATTTCATATAGTTAAAAATTTTGGTTTCAAGAAATATCATCATCAGACATGTCAAAGGAATGAATATAAGAACAAAGGATATTTTATATGGGAAGTAAAAAAGAAAATTTAGGAGTGGGAAGGAAGGAAACCAAGATAATGATTGACAAATGGAACATCCTAATAATTTGATGGATAAATGAAATACTCTATTGAACACAAAGTGAATTAATAATTTTTTCAACCTCATGGAACCATGTGGCTTTTCAAACCAATTCAGTATGAAAAAGGTTTTCTGAGTCAACCAACAATCTTTAATGCAGTAAGGGAGAGTTTTTCCCTTCACAACCACTATGGGGGATCCATAGAATGAAGTGGTGACAGGTGCACTAGTTATTAATTTATTAATATTTAATGTAATTTTTTATTCGAAATATATTAAATAATTTATATCTTGAAATTTTAGTAAAACTATTCAGACACAACCACAATGTATGGAATTATAACTATCATTGAAAAGAAAAAATGGGTAAATTATTGCATCCCAAGTATATAAGTTTTCCATTATAAATATTTGTGGGGTGAAATTACATGAAATCCTTTTTAAACTAAATTTAGTGGAAATTTAGTAAATTCTAGGCATGGATTGTCTTTCCTGCAAAGGAAAAAATTAATGTTTCCTTAATAGCGAATTTTCTTTCCATATTGTGAGCCAACCCTTGGTTTAGTACAATTGCAATGTGAGGATGAATTTTATTTATCACATCATCTCAATCATGGATACTATTTCCCTATGAGTAATAATATTTATCAATAATAATGGAGTTTATGCATTGAATCGTCCTTAAGGATAATCACATTAGAAGAAAATACACTAATGTGTTTACCAAGGAATTCTTTGGTCTTCCCCCTGCGTTACAGGTTTAATTTTCAATTGAGATTATACCCAGGGTTTTACCATTATCCAAAACACTATATTGAAAGGATTTTTTAAACATAAGAATATAAAGAAACTACTATTGGGGAATATAGATAAAGGATTAATTTTCCCAAGCACTTTCTTATGCGTTGAACTAGTCTTCTACACCATGAAGTTGGGTGGTTCATTGTTCCTTTACATCAATTATTGATATCTCAAAAAAAATTACGATAAAAAATTTAGCATCCTCTTCCACAGATTGATGACTTGTTAATCTGTTATGTGGAGTAATATATTTCTCCAATGTGGATATGTCATCAGGATATTACCAAGTTAGGGCGAAGAAAAAAGATATCTCAAATACTACTTTTTCTGTAAGGTATGCTAACAATGAGTTCATTGTAATTCCATTAATACTCACTAATGTTCTAAAAATCCTCACAAACATAATGAATAGAGTCTTTAGATAATTCCTTAGGAAATTTGGGGATGTCTTTATAGATTATATTTTAATATAATTCAAAATAATGGAAAAGCATGAGGTACATATGATCACAATTATCGATACCCTTAGAGACGAGAAGCATTATAAAAAGTATAAAAAATTCTAGTATGGGTTGAATGAATTCTCATTCTGGGGGTATTATCCCAATAAAATGTTTTTATGTGGATCCTTCAAAAACAGAAGTAATTGAATGATATCCCAGTCCAACATATGTGATAGATATTTAAATATTACTTTTATTATTTTGGAACTATCGTCAATTTGTGAAAAATTTCTCATAATTTTCAAACCAGCTAACTAAGCTAACATTGAAAAGAGATATATTATTAATTAATAATGAATTTTTAGAGAGATTCATGAAATTTAAAAGGGGTATTATCAATAAAACTTTTCTCACACTACACATAAGTGGAGAAATTTTATTGGTTTTCATTGATACATATAATAAAGTATTGGGATGTGTCTTAATATAGAATGAAATTAAAATAGAATATTTTTCAAGGTAGTTGAATGCTAACAAACATATCTACCCAATATATGATTTGGAGTTAGCTGCAATGCTATTTTCATTGAAGATATGGAAGCATTATCTCTTTGGGGAGAAGATTGACTAAAATAAAAATTCCAAAACACTCTAGAATATATTCACAATGAAAGAGATGAACATTATACATTTAAGATGGATAGATCTTATCAAGGACTATGACTTCTCAATCCTCTACCATCATTGTACTGTGAATAAGTTGGAGGGCACTATAAGAAGAAAGTATCCATAAATTCTATCATTCATGAGAATTTTTAGGGATATAACATTCATATTTTTGAAATTAATGGTCATAAGAATCATAAATAAATTAACATCATCAATAATTTCACAAATCATTTCTCAAACATCCATTCAAGAGAGGATGAGGGATGCTAAAGGAGATGACGTTGGAAATCAGAAAAATGTGGGAACTATAAGGATTGGTAAATCCTTGGTGTTCAATGTTAAGGAAGTAGGAGTTTTAATATTTTCATAATGGCCATTTGTAACAAACATCATGAGTTATATCAGTATTTTTTGGACGATACCCATTTCTCAACATTCTCTATCCACCTAGGAATCACAAAAATGTATTGAGATCTCCATGAATACAACTAGTGGTACAACATGATGAATGAGATCCCAGAATATACATCCAGATATATTTTATGTGAGAAAGTGGTAGAGTAAAGGGAAAATTAATATTAGATTACAAAACTATTACCCATAATTACATGTAAATTGGTAGAATAAACTCATTATTTTTCATTACTCATCCGATGAAATGATGTTAAAATAATTATATTTGGGTTTTGATGGATTATAATAAATAGAATACACCCTTCATTCCAATTTGATAGGATTACTCACTCAAAAAACATTCATGGATATACATTAGATAAGTGGAGAGGCTTCATGGAACACCACTATCGATTGTATCTGATCGAGATCCATGATTCACATCAATGTTCTGGAAGATTCACCATCATGCTATAAACATTGATTGGAACTTCATCAAGGCATAATAAACCTAAAAAAATGAAAAACATGAGTGGACTACCTAAACATGTTAGTACATGATTATAGTAGAGTCAATTGAATTTTAAGGATGATAGGATCAAAATCATCCTCTGGATGTTTTCTCATACCATTATAGTTTTCACTTGAGCATCAAAATGGCTCCTTATGAATCCCTTTATAGAAAGAGGTGAAGGCCACCTACATGATTGGAGGAATCTATGGAACAAAAACTTCTTGGATCATAAATGATGAATGATATTTTTGAAAAGTTTAGGACCATTCAGTACCACATTAAGGATGATTAGTTTCAATGAAAGATTTATGCTAATAATCATTGAGGAGACCTAGTGTTTGATGATTTTGACATGGTATTCCTTCACATTTCTCAATTTACTAATGTGATGAGATTTCGGATGAAGGGAAATATTATTACAAGACACATAAGTATCTTTGATATCCTTAATCACATCTTAGTGGTGTCTTATAGACTAGCACTCACACCAAGCCGATTTCATGAACCAATAGAATGTGCCATCAAAGCCAAAACTTGTCCCAATTCATGGCATGGCCATAGAGGGTGATCAAAATACCTTTGGGTAGGAAACTAGTCCTGGGTATCAAAATTTTACTTTGGGAACAATTTCAACCATTTATTAAATCATAAATAACAGAAATAATAGGCATCAAAATAACTGTTAACCACAAACAAATGAGGAACAACAATTTTCAAATTCAATATTTACAACTTTAAAAATCCGTACTATAGGTTAATGTGAATAAATGTTTTTCCAAAAAACATCCATTAAATAATAAGGGAATGGCCATATATTCAAAACAACCAATAATTTAAAGAAGTGGAACACATTAACCAAATACACCATCAGCAACACATTACATCATTCCATTGCCTAGGTCATACATATCAAAGTCTACTTACACCCAATGTTGCATGTAGGTTGGGACTAAAATATCCGTACGATTTCACCTAAAATAAATATTCCATTTTATGGTATTTGAAGACAAAAAACATGCTCATTTCTATAAGAAAAAATAAAATGACTATAAGAAAACTTATTAATGAAATCATTCTAATGAAACACTTTTTAATAAAAACATGATTTCTCTAGATAAAAATATACATAATGAATATCGTATAATTACATATTCTAGTATATAAGATATGAATCATGTCATAATAGATAAAAATGGGAAATTCATATATATAAATCGAACAAGAACAAGTGGGTCTCTTTGAACACAATATGTTACTGATAAAAATCTGCCAACTTAACTATGAATAGTGGTCTTGTGCATGAGGCACTAGAGGGGAGCACATCGGACATTCGAGTGGTCTCCAATAATATTCCAATACAAAGAGAATTACCATGAAAAATCAACTAAATTGGATCTCATATCTATGGTCTAGTACCCTCTGATCGTATCACATGTTTAGTTAGTGTTCTAATAGTCAATATTACTAGGTGAATCATTGCCATAGATACTTCTGCATAAAATAGTGTACTTGTTATAGTTCACGCACCAAGATAACTGATAATTCTTTTGTGATCAAATTCATATTAATATATCACATAAATAATTATATTCACATACACATTCAAATAATCATAATCAAAAAAATGAGTTTAATACTTTCACTTTTTAAATTGATCCAATAATTAAAATCTACCTAGAGACCACAATTTTAATTAAACAGAAACTCTATCCATTTCACACACCCACCAAAACCATTTAGAAATACATTTCTCACCACTTCCACAATTTATAAAACCCGTATATAAAACAATAAGAAGAAAGAATATGGAATTAAAGCATATTAATCATCAAATAAACATTAAAATTTATATTCACATCAAAACCATTTTTAAAATTTTTCCCATCACCTTAAAAGTAATAAGACAGATATAAGGTTTTCTATAAAAAATAAAACATCCAAATAAACCAAATTAATTTGTAAAATAAACATTTAATTTATTTTTAGCGATAAATATCTTTGAAAACACAATATCAATATTTACACAAGGCATAAAACAAATTCAAGAAACACTACAATGAAACCAACATGAAACATCACCACGTCCTTTATAATTTCCACTTTCATCACATTTCCAACAAAAATAATTTATTTAAATTGATTCTCACCACACTAATAATAAATATAACATATTTATAAAATCAATTAAAGATTCTAAAATAGTCGAATAATATAAAACCATGGAACCACCAGCCTCAAACTTGTAAAATCATTGAATCTAGTGTCAATCCACAACCACACCACCACAGGAAACAATAATTGAAGTAGAAAATAATAACCACCATGATTTCACCCTAAATAAATAGATCAATCCCTCACATTTAAAATAACCTGTTACAAAATTGTAAGTCATGTAATAGGGAAGAGAAACCCTAGAATATGGGACACATCATGTGAAAAGTGATTTACATGATGATTCCTTGATGTTCCAAGGAAAAACGCACCAAATATTAATTCCAAAATGATCAAAAAATTCATGGAGGATGATCTCATGTTTAAAAATCCCATATATGTTGGGTGAGAGGTGATTTAGGGATAATTCCAATGAGGGAATAAAGGTACTTTACAACATTTTAATGTCATAGAGAGGTCACAATGTTAGATCACATGGTTATCCAAATAATGATTAGATCGGGTGTCCCTTACTACCAAAGATAAACAAGGTTCATAGTTATCATGAATGGTTTTCCAAAAAGCGTTCTAAGAGTGTGATGTCCGCTATCCAAAATGAACATTTATCACATGGTTTCTAAGGTGTGGGGGCATGGTTTCCCCAAAACATGATCCAACCATAATCCACCTATTCTCACACAAGAAATATTGATTTTTAACCAAAATATCAAGGGGAAAACAAAGGATAAATGCATAAACACGAATAGAAAATATAATAGACAAATTATCACTAATTTGATAATACCCCCATCAAATAATTATTCCTTCATAAATTCAACTCAAATATTGATTTGAGAAAAAAATGAATACACCAGATCATCTGAATACTTATTTTCCCATGTATCATTCTCATCACTACCATGATTTAAATGAATTCAGACTGATGGTATTGACTTCCCATGAAGAACTTTCTCTTGATAAATAATGAACATGTTATGAATTAATGTCAACTAAGAGGG
Organism: Viscum album; assembly: GCA_963277665.1. Lineage (NCBI taxonomy): Eukaryota > Viridiplantae > Streptophyta > Magnoliopsida > Santalales > Viscaceae > Viscum > Viscum album. The sequence continues at coordinate 1,165,637,073 of OY728133.1, read as the reverse complement.
AAAATATAATATGTATCCCACCATACCAAAGATCTCTGTAATATCCAATGGTCCTACATTCTATAATGTCAGGTTAACTTTCTAACACACACAATTGTGACACAAGTGAGGTACCACATTCAAGAACAATCATTCACCCATAGAAAACATCATATATTGGCTCCTCAGGTTGGTATAAGACATATAGAGACATTGTTTCCTAAATAAATTACCCAATAAAATTTACATTACGTTATTTCTTATACACAAGACTTGGTTCCAACAATGAAGTTTGACTCAATCAAACACTACACATAGGAGACCAAAACGATCAACCACAAAGAATCACAAATGGGTCCAATCATATTGAGGTATTCTAAATATTTTTATATTCAAACATAACAAATCTAAAAGGATTATCCCATGAACCTCAAAAATGTACAACACATGCTTGGATCATGTCACTGAAAATATTATTTTCCCACTCTATCTAACCACCCATTTTAGGGTGGTATATCATAATCAACTTGAATTACGACCACATCACATTATAAATTCCTTCCACAAACTAGTATGTAAAATGGGGTTTAATGTATGATATAATTTTCAATAGAACATGATGAATCCCCACAACATCTTGAACATAAAACAGACGAAAATCATCCACCTTTAATGGATCCTAGATCGAAATGAAATGGACTTATTTGGTATGAATTTCATTCACTACCCAACTTTCCATCCTTCCTTGGGGTTTACGATGTAATCCCACAATAATATTAATGGTGACATCATCCCACATCCACATAAGAATATGTAGTGGCTGAATCATTCAGGATGTCCTTTGGTACTATGTATTAATGATTGATATTTATATCAACAAGATACGATTTCCAAGATCAATTACCTCATATATGGCCAATAGAACTACTAATTCACATCATAAATCATCATAGTGTAATGTGGGTAAATGACTAATAAGGATCGATGGCTATTCTACAACACCACATTCCTCATCGAAAACAACACCACACAGGTACACTTCATGCACAAAACACCTTCTGGAAACAATAAACCATCACATAACATCTCCCCACAATTTATAAATTATATATCATCCAGAAATACACATCATTCAACTGTTATAACTAAATCAACTCCATAAGGGAATGTTTCATCTGAACATTTTCCAAGAACGCATCTCCATGGTATTTCGTGGTCTCAAGACACATCTTGGTGAAAAGAACCATTATATTCTACTAATCACTAAACTACATAAATATTTAAGCTGGAACATTAATTCTTAGAGCATCTAAAACAATTTTTTTACTTGAATTGGGTATTGACTATATCAATATAGAAACACTAATGATACTTTAACTGACAATTTTTACACAAATTTATATCTTTCAGGGAGAAAATATAATACAATCTATTATGATCAAAATTTACCACAAATCAATACCAGTAAAGATAATGGAACCACTTCTACAGAGAAATCACAACTTCTGCTAACTCTATGTAATATATCACGTAGTTCATTTCATGTGTTGTGAGTTGGTGTGAAACATGCATGACCACATGGTTTCCCTCTATCATCACACACCGGAGACACATAACTAAAGAATAATAACAGACCAAATATCCATTTCTATATTTTAGAATGATAAAAATTGGGGTTGGGTTCAACCATTTATTAATCATATAAAAGGACTTTTCACACCCCAAGGATTCATTCAAACATCATCACACTATGGCAAGGATGGATCAAGGATGAATACTGTTGAGATAAATATTGAATGAACCACATGTAATACTCTACTAGGCCTAAAAATTTCTAAATCCCAAAAAAAATCTTTTTTTTGTTCCCTTGACATAACTACACTTACATTTCCTGGGTCAATTAGAAATCCTCACTACAATATCACCTGACCATGAAAATTCACCTTCATAAGACAAATGGTGCTCTTATGAAGCTTTTCAAAAAAGAAATTATCTCATAGTCTTCCCATCACAATTCTAAAATGCCACTCATGTTCCTTGAATATCTTTTAGTAGATAAGATTTTATCCAAAATTAGAATGATTGAAATGTTGCGATACTAATGGAAAAACTTTTTCATGAACATCCTAATTAATTATGGATAATTTTTTCAATCTGAACGGTATAAAAAAACTAAATGTGGCCCTACATTCTTTGGTAGGTTGTTTTCTGAATATCTACCACAATAAATATGACTTGATGATAAAAAAACACAAATAAATCTTGGAAAATCACATTTCCACCTTTAGCTAATTGAGATGGTAATCAATATTGGGTAATTAATATTCATTCTCAATCCTTACCTTATTCAACTTCTAGAAATAAAATCAAAACCATAGAGATCCATTAGTGAATCTCCAAACAACATCGGTGCGACCCAAGGTGAAAGACATGGGAGATAAATCATTTGGAATCCAAATCATCTAGTTTTACCTTTAATTCCCTCCACTTGGTGTGGCCATACTGTAGGTGAGAAGATACACTGGCTACATTCCCTGTGCTAAATCAAAGGTAAAATCCACATCTCGCTCTAGTTATAACCCCATGAAGTCGTCAGGAAAATACATTGGGATCTTATCCAACACAATTGGTAATGCACCCATAGGATCATCATCATTATCCGAAAATATGCCTTGCACGATCGAAAAAATTATGTTTTCCAACTCTGGAAGAAGAGGTCCAGCATGTGTCTATTGAGGATCCCATTCACCCGGAAAAACCACAGTACATCCATCTGGTTCCCCAAAGATCACACACCACAAATAGGAATTAATGTGAATTTGGAAATTCACCATCTAAATAATACCAAAGTGTACATCAATGTTGAGCATATCTAGAACATGAAAATCAAATTCGAACCCAACCCTTGTGACAATGAGTGTGCAATAAGAACAAATTAACCCCTTCTATCACTTCTTACCAATGTGAATTACCATATCCAATGCATATGTATAATGCTCAGTTGTTAACATTATCACAAAAAAATACATGATAAAAATAAATTATATCACTAGTATCAAATAGAATAATATTTAGGGATGATTCAATAAGAATGGTACCTCGAACAGTTACAAGTCCTACATCTGATTCCATGGGAACACGATCGACAACATGATGTTTCCTCATATCTTCTTGATAATGAGAGATACTAACAACCTATAGATTCACCTTTAAGCAATTATATACATAAAATAAATTATCTCTATCACCACAACCTCTAAACTGCCAACACAATGTCCTGGGCTGTTAGTACGGGGATGACATCCCATTGAATGCTACAAATCGCACACCACTATAATATGGGTGTTCCACCTTCAATACTAACTATATGTTACCCATATATCTTCAAATTCAGCATGGTATATGTGGATATGGATTAAAATTTTTTAGGTTCCCTACCTTTCCACAGTAATGGAATAGAAGTTACCCAACATCAAAAGCCCAGGCAAAGACTGTCGGGACTGATGGCCAGAACATCCACCTCCCTTATTCCCATTTCCATCTCTCATTCTCTTCATCTCAATTGATCTTCTAATTACCACTTTAGACACCTCACTAGAGAAAATAGAAATTCCAATATGATAAATTTTCAGTATAAAAGCATGATCAAACATCTCATCATAAGTCTTCATATTGATCCAGAATAAAAGAGATAAGATATTTGCTAACAACCACATCTCAAACTTCTTAGCCTCCAACTTCTGTTTGGAAATTATCTCAGGTGTGAAAAAAACTAACTTAGTAAAGTGAATTATTATACTCTATCATATACCAATATCCCAAGATAATCTCCAAAAACTCTCAATACCTATATATATAAATTATAAAGAAATGTTTTCTAGTTGAAGGTGACCATAAAATCCCACCATCCCATCTTCTCATGATTTCCAGAATTCCCAACCATATCCCCCCACTTCCTTCTAGAACCTCCCTACATGAATGATTTTCATTTAACTTTTAATTCCTTTGGAATATCACATAATGTGAATATCCTTTTTATCTTCTCCATCTACTACTCTACTTGATGGGTTTTTTGCTATCATGTAATGAATGGTGCTTTTTCTTGTGTAACACCTATTTTGTTTCCTCTCCAGAATCTGGTTCAACTTATCTAACATGAGTAAGAATAGTTATATCTCTTTGAAAAAAATCATGGAAAGAACAATCAAATCATTATACAAAATTATTATTCATTATTGAGGGATAAATCTCTCTAGAATCATCTCATTGGTCCCATGGAATGTTTCGACGGGGACCTCTTTCTACAATCAGCTATAACCTCAATAAAAGAAATCAATACAACCATTTTAAAATACATTAGTAATAAAAAATTTATACCAATTACATAAATCATATAAAAAACAAATATACCATAATAAAATGATGAAGAGATCACTCCAAACCCACATAGTGTCTATATACATCCAATATCATGTACGTCTCACCTGGAGGGGATGTCAAACCAAATTAAAATATCTCAGGGAGACTTGAGTCATGTCAGGATATGTGTTAGCCAGACACCCCACTAACAATCAAAACATCAAGCCTCGACAATCTTAGATTTAGAATATTTAGGCTCATCCTGAATAACAAGACCCAAAAATTATGTGATCAACTCTAATACAATTCTATAATGAACAAATCCATGGTTCCATCTAATCTAACATTCATCCTGATTCTTGGCATGACTTGATGTGAATTAATGATCCCCACGTTCCGGATACCAGTGTATGGGTATCAACAATCCACATTGTTGATTAATTATCCAATTTATACTACCAAAAATTCATATAGGAATTAAAAACTCAATAACATATAAACATAAAAAAATGAGGTGCATCAATTTTAAGATTCAATATTTACAATATTAACCATAACTAAAAGTACTAAATTGGAATGGGAATAAATAAAAATATCCCAATAACCTCCATTAAATAAGAGTTGAATGGACTTAATTTTACCATAATCAATACCTAGAAGAAGTGGAACACTAGAAACCAGATCCACTGACACCACCACAATACATATTTTGTTTACTTGGGTCATAAATAACAATGTCTATTTAATCCAGAAGGAGTATGTTGGGTGTCAGCAAAATCCCATTAGTATTCCAACAAAAAGAATGATTCCTTTTTATATAGTTAGAAGACACATCACAGGTCAAATTTCAATATGAATAATTGAAATGATTAGATGAAAAAATTTTAATGGAAAAAATTATCAAGAAACACTATTGATGGAAAACTATGTTCAAAAATAGCCTTTCTTGAATAAAAAATGTACAAAAGGCATAATATATACTGTATTATATCACCAAATCACAAATGAATCATGTCCCAAAATAGAAAAATGGGAAATAATGATAGGTAACTAGAACATGTGGGACTATATTAACCTCCTACCTCAGTGGTCAAAATTCTACAATTAAACTACCAATAGCATCTTCATGCATGAGCAACTAGAGGGAAACACATTTCATGATCCAGTGGATTCCAATCATAATCTAATATCAACATTGATCCCATGAAGGATACATTAATGGGGATCCAATACCAATTGTATTTTTGTCTCCAATCATCTCACATGTACAGTTAGTGTTGTAATCCTCAATCATGATAAATGAATTTGGGCCTTGGCCACATCCCATTAAACTATCATAGTAGTTATTGTTATTACATCAAGATACTTTGGATGCCCTTTGTGAACCAATTCCATTGGAAATATTCCATAAATCACAACTTTCACATATACATAACAAGTATCATAAAACAAAAGGAAATCGTCAATTTTACCTTTTCACAATGATCCAACATCCATAATCAAAAACCAATTCTCCATTGTCCATAAACAAAAACACTATAAGATTAACAAACATACTAAAAAATTTTGAAAATATATTTTTCACCGCTTCCGCATTTTATGAATACAATGTGGAAAGGAAAAAACAATAACACATATGGAATAAAACAATTTCTGTTTGAAAATACCATTTCAAATTCTTATAGTCACACCCGTCTTTTTCAATTTTATTAATTTATCATTTTTGATTGGTGTCGGGTAGTTCGGGATGAAGCCGAAATTATGTTTTTTGGTTCTTTTTTTTCGAAAATGTGTTGTTTGGCCTTGACAGCATTTAGCGAGTCAGTGTCGAAGCCGTGCGACCTCACCTGGATCACCGCACGGCCACCCCCGGTTCTCTGCACGTATGCTCGATGTTAAATTAATGATATAAAATGAATTAATAATGAAAAAAATAAAAATGACTGAGTGAAAACAATAGATTTTTTTAAGGATAATAATACCAACATTATTAATATTTAAACGATATTATTATTATGATTATCACTATTACCATTATTATTCAAATTTATGTTTTTTTGTTTTACTTTGGTTTTATTTATATTATATTTTTATTTTATTATTTTTTTCCCTCTCAGCACTTTAGGGTTTCTTTTTTTGGGCTGCTTCCCCGGGATCCCATAGACCCCATTCCTCATTCGTTCTTCTTATTTCCAAAAACAGCCGCACCCCTGCTCCAGGCTCATGTCGCCATATAAACCCCCATCGGAGACCTCCCTCGCCGGCTTCTCCTTCCCATCGCGCCGCTGAATTTTTTCCAAGACCCCCCTCCACCATTTCATTTTCCCCTATCGAAGGCTTCCCCCTACCTCTGTTCTGCTTGCGCCGCTCCCATCCTAGGCTAAAAACTCACCTCCGGTGCCCCGAACTCCTTCGGCGCTGCTCCCCTCCTGCTGCCCTGCACCCCTTCACGCCACCGGACATCCGATGCTCTTCCTCATCATCCCTCGAAACCTGCTTTGTCTGATAGTCCGCGCAGGACACCCCCCCTTCTCCGTCTAGCCCGACCTCCCCTCTAGTGCCCCCTCCTGTGACCGCCGTTGTCCGCTGCTGTCCGCTGATCTCCCCACCTCGCACTGCACCTCGGGTCACTTCTCCTTTGGTCGCGTCTCTCCTAGTAGCCGGCATCTCCTCCTCTTTGTGAGTGTAACTATTCTTAGATGAATTTTCTTGGCGTGGCGTGCCTCCGCACCTCTCCAATGTCCTCGTACAAAACCCTCTATATCCCTACCGTAGGTGAGTTTCACTAAGTTAGGTTGGTTCTTCATTTGAAAGATTACGAAGTTATGGATTATGTGGTTTTTGGTCTGGTTTTGATGTTATTTTTGGTCCAGTTAATGTGTTAGGGTTTGCTCTGAGTTTGTTTGTGGTGCGTATTTGGTGCGGATGAAGGTCCGCACAAGATTCAGGAAAAGTCAACATTGAGGTAGGTGTTTCGATGCCTCAACATCACTTGATTAATTTAATATGTCAGTTTAGACTTCTAATGTATTATTTGGTTTAATTAGGTGGTCTCTTTGGTCGGAAAAGGGGTTTTTGGAACATGTCTTCAGGTGATGATGGATTTTGCACCGTCTCTCCAGATGCGGTTTGGTTCGAGGTAGGTGGTTCCTCATCTAATTGTTATCTGATGAATTAATTTTCAATGTTTAATTTGTTTCACATATTATTTAATTATTTTTTGTTGTGTGAACTGATTTTTAGTGGAATTTTGATTTGATTTGAATTTTTTTAGTAGATTGTTCATATAATTGGGTGTTTTTTGCTGAGAACTCTATTAGGGACTTTTGAATTGTGCAGTTATCTTATTAAGTCATTTAAGTGGTGCGAAATATTTTTCTAACATGGCGTCGGGTGCTTTTGGTCGTAAAAGAAGTTTTTTCATGAGTTTAGTGGTTAACACTAAGCGATTTCTTCTAAATTGTTTCATATGATTTTATCTTTGGCATGTTAAATTATGTGCCTTATGCAATGGTGTTTTTAATATGGTGTGTGTGTTTTCCATCAAACCTTTTGGTGGTGAAGTTCACACATTATATTGTATTTGAGTGCGTGCAATGTAGGAATGTGTTTTTGATTTATAAATGGATACTTTTGAGTGTGTAAAACAATGTGACACTCTTTTGATATTGTTTTATAAACTTTTCAAGTGGTTTGTTAGATTATGTCAATAGTGTGAAATGTGTTTGGAAAACGTTTTAGCGGTGTATTATTTCAAATGGATTTTTTTTTGCAACTTGTTGTTTTAGAATACGTAGTGTCTTATTGGGTTTGAGTGTATGATTATGACATGTGGAATGAACTTTGAATTACTTGAGTACAAACGAGAATCCTGGGTACTAGGTGGGTGGACTAGGACTAGTGAGCTAGTGATAAGGAAGTGGCATCGACTCGGTTTCACTTAGTTGGATTGACGAATACAACACTAACTAAAATTCTGTATGATGTTGGAGACCACTGGGTTATGGATGTGTCTCCCTACTAGTGGTTTGTGCAAGAGAACATATATTATTGTGTTCCTGTACTATTGTTCACCGAGACACGATGTTCTAGGATCCCACTTCTCGCTAGTATCTTTAGGGCTTGTCCCATGTAATATTCTCCTCTTTTTCTTTCCACTCACTTTCGGCACACTGTGTGATGTTGGGGTTACCATGAAAAGTGTCTGTGTGTTTGTGTGTGTGTGTGTGTGTGTGTGTGTCTGTGTATGCATGCATGCATGCGTGTATGTGTGTAAGTTAATTTAAGTCGTTTTCCTTTTAGAGAATTTTCCCTAAAAAACTATTTTCATTAAAATTCTATAAACTTTTATTTATTTTTTTATTCTGTTAAATTGAAAATGTGCCTGTCTTTTAATAATTTTTTGTGGAAACATTTCTCGGTGGCATCTTTCTGGGATTTTAGCTCACAACCTACATACACCCTTTGGTGTATGTAGATTATGTTTCTTCTTCATTCCAGGTTGTGACTTCGTGCCCAGCGATGTTAGTTTTGGTCGGTGATGCTCTTCACGTGAATGTTGGTGGTGTGGCCTATGGATGTTGCACCACTTTTGTCAGTCAGTGGTTTAAGAGAGTTTTATTTTCTTTTGATGTCTCTTATTTTTGGATGTTGGTTCTAGTTGTAAACTTTTTTAAAAATTGTCTTAGTTTGGTTGTCTTATTTCAGTTTTGGATTATTCATCTTATCAGTTGTTTTGTGTTTACTATTTTGGGTAAATCGTTCCCATGAATTAGTTTTGATACTCGAGAACTTGTGCCAGCCCATGGGCATCGGGAACGCCCTTCGGGCCATGTTGCAGATTGGGTCGGGCGCTAGGTCGGATAGCAAACCGGCTGGGTTCATGACAAAATGGAATTAGAGCGAAAGTTTTTCTTTCTTGGTTCATTTTTTTGGGAGAGAGTTATGGTATACTTGAGTTATGTTTTTCAGGACTCGACCTCCTGGCGACGAACAAGGTGTCTGGCCTACACACCTCAGGGTAGGACTCGAGTTACCAAAGTATGTTGATGTTTTTATACATCTTCGGTCCGAGTGGGTAATTTTGTTTAGGGGAAATGAAAAAGGAGTAGGGTCAGTGATCCCAGTGAGCTCGCAGGGTCTGGAAAGCCATGTGGAAATAGGGACATTGTCCTAAAATACCCTCTATGCAAGTTGTTTGATTGGTGTATGGCCACCAACCATATGTCCCAGTCACCCACTGACACTTGTTTCTTCATTCATTTTCCCTCGTCTCTTTGTTTTGGAATTGTGGAAATTTGGTTTTTAAGTAAAAATGACTTGGTCTTGAAAAATGTTTTGGATTTTTTTTAAATAAAGCACTTTAAAAATGAAATGGTTTGTGAGGTTTGAAAAGTGTGGGTTGGATGTTTTGGTTTTGAAAATGGAAAGGTTTGTTTTTTATTTTTAGTGTCCTCATGGGAAACCACATGCATGAATGTATATGGAAAAAGAAATGGTTAATGGCATAAGAAGGTGAGTTCCTGGATGGATATGAGGTTGATGCCGGTGCGGCATGAGAACATGCATGTGCAAGGCTCATGGGACACCATTGGGGTTTCGGTAACCCAATAGCTTGGCTTGTTTTCAAAATGTTTTGTTGAATAAAAAAATTTGTTTTAGTAAATGGTGAATGTATGGCATGTCCTTGTATTTTTGAAAGTTTGGATGTGATGGGTTTCGAGCCAAGAATCGTTTTTTTGACTGATTTGTGTCCTTAGTTTGAATTCTTATTTGTATGTTGGTATGCAAGCCTGTGGTTAGTGAATTCTTTTGAAGAATACATCAGGGGGACCTTGCAGTGGTTCCCCCCCAGCAAGTTTGGTGTTCTCTTGTGGTATGCCTTGACCATTGGGCAAGTTCAGTTGGGTCCATGGTTTTCTTTAGTGGCTAGTGTATGCCCCCCCCCCCATTAATTGTTGGCATTTGATTGAAGTGTGTCCATATGCAAATCGCCATTGGCTGACCCTCTGGTTGATCAGAGGAATCTCTTCTGAAATTCTAGAATTGAACCCACCTATCCTTTTAACAACTAAGCAGATGCTCTTGTAGCGAGATGACAGATGTGATGGGAGTTGAAGGGAGTTTTGGTCTTTTGAGAGTCTGACTCATTGAGTATGAATTTTTAAACTATTGTCATTGATAGTTCCCCGTGAAAACGGCGAAAGGAATTCCAGCGGGGAAGGGTGAAGGCGGTCCAAAAATTTTAGTGTTGACATGTTTCTTGAAGGTATTTTTAGTATTTTCATTGGCTACAATGGTCATGTTTGGGGACGTCATGCAGTGTGAGTTATCTTTGATCGTTAATGGTGAAGTTTGAACTCTTCAATATTAATGTTCTGTTTGGAAACAGTGATGGATATTCCAGTGGGGAAAGGTGGAAGCAGCTTAGAGTGGTCAGTGTAGGCCACTATTCAAAATGACCTTTGGTATTTCGTTGCATTCATTTAAGAAATAGTCCACGTTAGGCCACAAGTATGGAAGACCCAGTCACAGGAGGATCATACTGTCAATTGTATGAATCACATGTAGTTTAATACTTATTTTGAAGTCCCTCTCCGTATAATGTTCCTCTCAACAATAATAGTCATGTTCAGGTGATGATTTTTGGTGTCGTGCTCTCATCCATTATGCCAAAGGGTGATGTGCATGCCCCATTTCAGCTCTTGTGTTGGTGAATGATTTTTGTATGATCAGTTGGATGTTGTAATGTCTTGTGTTTTCTGGTGTTTTCTTGGTTTCAGTTTGTTTGCATGTGACACTAAAAGGGGAACCTCCGTTCAGGAGTCTTCAATACTTGACTGTGAGGTAGAAGATACTTTAAACATTAGGGCTCCTGCCATAGGACTCAGAGAAAATCTGTCATGTGGTCAGGAAACCCAAGAGAGTATGGGACCCCAACCTTTTTTCTGTCATCATTGTTGAAAGTGAAAGAAGCAAAAATTTTCTTCAGTGGTTGATCCATTCAGATGACCCACCGAGGTAAGTGAGGCTTCTTGTGGCTATGAGGAGGTGTGGTCATCTCATTACCTTAGAGTTTTCGAGGTTGTGTCCCACTACATGCAATCACTTTAGTGGTCTTTATGAGAGTCTATTGGGTAAATTTGTCTCAAACTTGAATAATGCTCATCCAGGAATGTGGAAATGCTGGTTTGTCTTCTTTTATGATTTTGACTCCCCGGTAGTCGGGTCCCTCCCTCCCCACCCCTTGTGGTGGGGTGTTTGTCACCATCGAGAATTTTTTCAAAGTTTTGTATCCTCTGTTCGTTCTAATGGTGTAGAGACCCATGATGGGTCTCGCAAAATGGTCTCTGGAATAAATCGGTGTTGGACTATCATTAATGGTAGGGAGTCCGCCCAGACCTCACCGTGTTGGATTTCCAGTCTTGTCTTGGGCGTTGATAGGTTATTAATGGTGGGGAGCCCCTCATGATTCCCCATGTTGACCTTTTAGTTCTATTTTGTAAGCTGAGTTGGTGATAGGTGATAAGAGTGTTCCTTGGATGTGGATTGACCTTGTTTGTTCACTCTATCTAAATGATTTGGTTTTAGATTAATAGTTCTTGAGATTAGTTTCTCTGGGTTTAATAGTTCATTTCCTAAAACAATCAACTGGAGGCGTTCTAGCTCTTTAGGGCAGGCGACAAATATCAGAAAGTCTTTATATGAGTTTCACGAAGTTTTCTTTAAGTCACATTCTCTGAGCAGGATACTTTTGCCTCTCTTTTCCTGGTTTTTGTGGGGATTCCATATGATCCTTAAGTGAGTGTGGTTTTCTTCTTTGGGGGTTTTTTTCTAGTTGTGGATTTATGTGGATGGAATTCTTTATGGTGGGGAGAATGGTCACACCCAGTTTTTTCAATTTTATTTAATTTATCATTTTTGATTGGTGTCAGTTAGTTCGGGTCATAGCCCGACATAAGATTCTGTGTTCTTTTTTTCTAAATGGTGTGGTTTGGCATTGACAACGTTCAGCGCATCAGTGTCGAAGTTGCGCGACCTCACCTTGATCACCACGTGGCCTTTCCTGGTTCTCTGCACGTCTACTCGATGTTAAATTATTGAAATAAAATGAATTAATAATGATACAAAATAAAAATGAACGAGTGAAAAAAATGGATTGTTTTAATGATTATAGTACAAGTATTATTAATATTTAAATGATATTATTATAACGATTATAACTATTACCATTATTATTATAATTTTAGTTTTTTTGTTTTATTTTAGTTTTATATATTTTATTTTTTTTCTTATTTATTTCCTCCCATCGCATTATGGTTTTTTCTTGGGCTGCTTCCCCTGGATCTCGTATCCCCCCTTCCTCATTCTTTCTTCTACCTTCCACAAACTGCCACACCCCTGCTCCAGGATCGCGTCGCCGCACGAACACCCACTGGAGACCTCCCTCACTGGCTTCTCCTTCCTGTCACACCGCTTCATTTTTTCCTAGACTCCCCTCCCCCATTTTGTTTTATCACTTGTCGAAGGCTTCCCCATACCTCAGTTCTTCTCACGCTGCTCCCCTCCCTGGCCGAATCCTCACCTACGACACCACGCACTCCTCCGGCGCTGCTCACCTCCGGCCGCCATGCACCCATTCGCACCACCAGATATTCGACCCTCCTCCCCCTCGTATCTCGCACCATATTTTGTCCGGAAGTTCGCGCACGCCACCCCCCCTTGTCCTACTAGCCCGACCTCCCCTCCAGTGCCCCTACTGTGACCGCCGCTGTCCGCCGCTGTCCGCCGATCTCCCCACCTCACACAGTGCCTCGGTTCGCTTCTCCTTTGGTCATGACTCTCCATGTAGTCTGCATATCATCCTTTTTGCGAGTGTAACTCATCTCGGATTGATTTTCCAGGCGGGACGTGCCTCTGCACCTCTCCAACGTGCACGTATAGCCCCCTATATATCCTTACCACAGGTGCGTTTCACTCAGTTTGGTTGGTTCTTCCTTTGGGACATTACCAAGTTAGGGATTATGGGGTTTTTTGTCTGGTTTTGATGTTATGTTTGAACTAATTCATGTTTTAGGGTCTGCTTTGAGTTTGTTTTTGGTGCATATTAGGTGCGGATTAAGGTCCAACCATGATTCAGAAAGAGTCAACATCGAGGTAGCTATTTCGATGCCTCAGCATCACATGATTAATTTAATATGTCTATTTAGACTTACTAATGAATTCTTTGGTTTAATTATGTGGTGTGTTTGGTCTGAAAAGGTGTTTTTTTAAAGTGCCTTTGGGTGATGATGGATTCTGCACCATATGTCTTGATGCGTTTGGGGTCGAGGTAGGTGGTTCCCTATCTAATTATTATCTGATGAATTAATTTTCAATGTTTAATTTTTTCCGCATATTATTTAATTAATTTTTGTTTTGAGAAGTGAGTTTTATTTGAATTTTGATTTTCATTGAAATTTTTTAGTATATTGTTCATATTATTTGGTGTTTTCTGCTGAGAACTCTATTAGTGACTTTTTAATTGTGTGGTTATCTTATTAATTCATGTAAGTGGTGTGAACTGTTTTTATGACATGGTGTCGGGTGTGTCTGGTCGTAAAAGAAGTTTTTTATTGAGTTTAGTGGTTAACGCTAAGCGATTTCTTCTAAATTGTTTTATAATCTTTTATTTTTGGCATGTTAAATTATGTGGTTCAAGAAATGGTGTTTTTCATATGGTGTAAGGGTTTTCCATGAAACCTTTTAGTGGCGCATGTCACACTCTATATTGTATTTGAGTGCATGTGATGTTGGAATGTGTTTTGGATTTATAAATGGTTAATTTTGTGTGTGTAAAACCATGTGACACTATTTTTCTATTGTTTTATTAAAATTTTAAGTTGTTTATTAGATTATGTCAGTAGTGTGAAATGTTTTTGGAAAAAAATTTAGCGGTGTATTATTTCAAATGGATTTTGTGTGTGCAACAGGTTGTTTTAGCGTGTGTAGTGTCTTATTGGGTTTGAGTGTATGAATATGACATGTGGCATGAAATTTGAATTACTTGATCACAAACGGGAAGCCTGGGAACTAGGTGGGTAGACTAGGACCAGTGCACTAGTGATACAAAAGTGGCATCAGCCCGGTTTCACTTAGCTGGATTGACGACTACAACACTAACTAAACTTTTGGATGATGTTGGAGACCACTAGGTTATGGATGTTTTTCCCTATGAGTGGCTCGTGCTCGAGAATGTATATTATTATGTTCTTGTTCTATTCTTCACCGAGACACGAGGTTCTAGTGTTCCACCTCTCGCTAGTATCTTTGGGGCCTCTCCCATGTATTGTGCTCCTCTTTTTCTTTTCGCTCACCATCAGCACATGGTGTGACGTTGGGGTTACCAATAAAAGTTTGTATTTGTGTCTGTGTGTGTGTGTGTGCACACGCGCATGTATGTGTGTGTACGTTAATTTTGGTTGTTTTCCTTTTAGAGAAGTTTTCCTTTAAAAATCATTTTCATTAAAATTCTTTATGCTTTTATTTATTTTTTGATTCCGTTAAATTGAAAATGTATCTATCTTTTAATAATTATGTGTGGAAGCTTTTCTCGGTGGAATCCTACAGGGACTTTACCTCACACCCAACATACACCCTTGGGTGTATGTAGATTCTGTTTCTTCTGCATTAGAGGTTGTGACTTCATGCTCAGCGATGGTGGTTTTGGTCAGTGATGGACTTCACGTGCAAGTTGGTGTTGTGGTGTGTGGATGTTGCACCACTCTTATCGTTTGGAGGTTTTAGAGAGTTTTAGTTTCTTTTGTTGTCATGTATTTTTGGATGTTGGTTCTAGATATAATCCTTTTTAAATTTTATCTTACTTTGGTTGTATGATTTCAGTTTTGGTTTATTCATCTTATCAATTGTGTTGTGTTTACTATTTCAGGTAAATTGTTCCCATGTGTTAGTTTTGATAGCAAGGCATTTGTGCCAGCCCGTGGGGATCAGGAATGCCCTTCGGGCCATGTCGCGGACCGGGTCGGGCGTCGGGTCGGATGGCGACCTGGCCTGGTTCTTGACACATACTCTCATGAAAACCATTTTAAAACATGATTAAAACAACTTTCATAATTAAAAGACCATTTTAATGATCAAAAAATAATAATCCAACCTAGATATAACCCAATTTATCTATAAAATACACTTTGAATTCATTTTCAACATTAAATCTCTTTAAAAAACATTTTCACCTTTTACACAATTCATAAAACATATTCAAAACACACCCCAAAGAAACACACATGAATCAATTCTACATACATCATAAATTCCATTTTCATCACATATTCATCTCAATCATTTAAAAAACCAATTTCAAAAAAACTGAAATAATTCATTGAACAAAATTAAATAATCAATAAATCAATGAAAAATACATTTAATAAAGTAAAATCATTGAAGAAACTACCCCATTAGGGTAAAATTATTCAATCTGGCATGCGAACGCACCCATAGAACCAAAAGACACTAAAAAGGAAATATTTAATTATAAATATCAGGATTTCTCCCAAAATCGTTAGATCAAACCCTCATTAGAGAAAATAACCCATTCAAAAATAAGAACTCAAGAAATTTTGAAATGAAACTATATTATATAGGATAAATCATGATAAAATAGACTTATATGGAAATAACTAGATGTCTTAAGGCTATGACCACCCAAATATTGATGCTGAAATTATAATAGATTTATTTGAGTATGTTCCCAGGGATGAAAATCCCATATTAGGTGGATGAGAGATAATTTAGGGTTTAATTCGTAGAGGGAAATATGGTAATTTCCCACTTTCAATGACCTTGACAGATCACATGGTTTTCTCTCATGGTTTTTCAAACTGTGTCATGACTATGTGTCTATCATTTTCAAAAGTTACAACAAAACCTAGTTTGCCTGCATAGGTTTACAAACTGTGATCGAATCCATAAGTCACCGCATTCCAAATTTAAATCTTCTGTATGGTTTCCTGAGAGATAGTGCTTAGTTTTCCCAAGAAAATCTCCAATTGTGTGCCAAATACATTCAAGAAAATAAATCTCCATTTTCTCAAAAAACACAATGGGAAATCCATGTATAAATACATTAAAAAAATAAACAAAATGGTACATCAAAACCAAATCATTTTTTGACAACCTATGTTATGTACATGATGTATTCCATGTATCCCTCTAGAGGATGTATATACTAGACCCCTCACACGAACCGAATCTAGAGTTAGTATAATTGGTTAATGACCATTACTAAGAAAATAAGCCGGTGAAGATCTTAGATGATATAGAAAATGTTCATTTAAATATAGAAATGCTCCTAGTGAAAGTATTTTGGATAAATGACAAGTTTGATGATGTTTCATGGGAACTGGAGTCAGTGATGAATCATAGTTACCATCAACTTTTGTAGTGTGCGAAATGAATATTTTTTGGAGAAATTTATTAATTGGTGAGATTGTAATGACCTGAGCTGTTACGAATAAAAATACACTTGTGATTTAATTAAATGTTTTATTATATAATGTTTTTAAAACAATTAAACTTTTATGTATTTATAATATAATATAATATTTATGTGACCTATAATAACCTTTATCATTGATAATGTGTCCATTAAAAAGTGATCACATGATTATATGAAATACATTGTATTTACAAAACTAATTAACACTGATAGAGGAAGTGATGGTGTCAACCAGAATGATCATACCCAATAAATCCCATTTATCAAAAATTATGAGGAATATTGAATAACTTTGATTTTGGCTTCAAAAATACCATGATGAGTTCTAAAAACTTAATCATGAGAAACCCTTTTTATGAGAGAATTTCAAAAACATCAAGATCATAATCCCATCAATGCTCGCTAAACCACCAAATGAATGTCCCATATTCGTGAACATTATTCAATGGATGTTTTTTGGTGTATTGTATAGATATGTGTCAATACACTTCCAGTAGGATTATGAAATCTTTTTTCAATAAAAATTAATATATTTTAAACTTATTATTTTTACATTATAAGTGTTTTTTATATTGATACAATAGAACACCATGTGTACTTTTGGATAAAATTATAATTCATATATGAAGATAATTTTTATTAATTAATTTATTTTTAAAATTAATAATATTTTAATTTTATATTATTATTAATTAATATTTATCAAATATGAATGATCCAATAAATTTTTAAAGATATGTGTAATTTTTATTGGGGTTTGAAAACTTTTATCTTCAAAATATCTAGTATTTATTAATAAATGATGATTCTTAATTTAAAAGTGAAAAATTAAATATATACAATATTATTTTTAAAAAATGATAATTTTTTTGGAATAATAATTTATTAATTTCTCAATGTTAAATTTTTCTAAATATTCTTGGACACTGGAATTTTTGGAAAATTATTTAATACCATATAAATATACTTTTTTTATTTTGACGTCATAATAATAGAAAATTAATTTAGTAAATAATATTAATGGGTTACATGAACAAATATATGTTATCCATTTAATGTTATGTAATTTTATGTTTATTTTATTTATGTTATAAATCCATTATGGATCCATTAATACTCATAATATATATATTGGTTTAAAAATATTTACTTTAATACAACGAATCACTTCCACAACAGAAAGTGTATTATTTTATTAATAATAATAATTTTAATTATAAAAAAATAAAACCTACTACAATTAGAAATAACCATGGTAAAAACCCATTGTTAGGTTTTTTGTTAAGGTAACTTTTTATAAGTACAAAACATATGATTGATAAATTAAAAATAATTCAACACCCATTTCCACTATAAATCCAACCATATTCTTGTTTTCCCCCCCTAAAAATACTTAATGGGATTCCATAATCTGGATTACACTTTCTAGAGTCCTCCCATGGTACCCCCAATGATCCAATAACCCACTCCAAATTATTTGGAGTCACACGCTCAGGTAAGTGGTCTAATCACTCTATCGATTATTCATTATAATTTATTATACTATTAATTATATTTTTCAATTACAAAGGTTGGTGTATGTCTTTACATGTATCTATTACTACCCATTTTATGTCCAAAGGATTATATACACCTTTCACTCTCATCTACCCATTTTATTAATATTTGTGAGAAGTTTTTATGATGCATAAATTTAACCTTGATTTTTCTTGCTAAAAAATTGTGTAGGGAATACCATACCCATTTTCTCAAGGGTATTCGACCTTATACACATATAATTTTTGAATTTGGGTATAAATGTATGTATTAAACACCCCTCGATTATGAAAATTATTTTTAAAATGAAGTAATATATTTGGTATGATATGTATTTCACACTTAATAATGATAATGAAATGAATGGGATATGTTTTCCTTGAATTATATAGTGTTACAATGAATTGGGTATTGATTAGTCTCATGATATGTCTTATTTGTATATGGATTGAACCAGATTGTTTTATGGTACTTTTTCATCAAGATTTCATGGAAGATAGCCTCAACCTATATTTATAATGAAGTTTTTAAGTTGTTTCCACATTTCCAAATTTATAATTATAATTCTATATAATGCCTTATAATTCATGTTCTGTTTATTATCCATTGTTATGTGTATTGGGTAAGATGTGTTACCTTATTCCATTATTTTTCCCTAACATGGATTCATAGATCAACACTTTCTTATATATGTCTCTATAACGTCTCATACAATTTTAAAAGAAACAAAATTTTAGAATCTTGTTAAGGTAATTTTAAATAATATTGCTTTGTCCCATGCTTTGGATGATATTCTATGTACCTAATTCCCAAAGACACTATAATTATTGTTTTTTGAAGATTATTTATCTGTAATTTCATTTAATAAACCATGTATTAATGTGTAATTAAGAAAAGAGTTGTTATATCATATACGTAACAAATAATTAGCAACATCAATTTATTTCACCAATGATAAAAATACTTATAAAAGGACACCAAGACATTTCATCAGAAGAATACTCGTCTCATATAGATATAACTAATTTAATTTTTAATAATTTCCCAAATGTTAGGAATTTCTTTTCCTTAAAATGAAATAACAAATCCTATAGTTGATGCCTCAATTAAAAAACACCCTTTTCCTTGAAAAAATATGCAAATGTGGTAAATATTAAAATAATACTATGTTGAGTCAATTTTTCAAAGTATTTCATTACAAAATAAAATGAATATTCCCTTTAATCAATTAATATAAAAAATGGTTGAAATGAATTTAATTAATTACTTAGAATGATAATAACATTATCAAAATAATCCTATATAATAAATTTAATTTTAAGTAAATTATCCTCATCTAATAGAAAATTAAATTAAATTATCCATAAAAACATTCTATTATAATTTTGAGTAAATGTAGAGAGTAAAATGAATGTAAAAATTGTAACATCTATAAAAAAATAGGAAAATAAAATAAATTATTTTTTTAGTAGATAGATCAAATGATTTCATGATTTTATATTTAAACCTAAATAATCACATTAAAATATAATATTGTAGCATAAAACCAATACCTTATGTCTCACATTCCTTATAAGTGATATAAGAATTTTTATAATAAATTTAAATTTATTACAATTATTTATCATAAAATTATTCATAATTATTGTAAATTAATTTTTTCAATTAAAATATTATAAATTTTTCATTTACAATATTTTATTATCATCATCATTTCGGGTGATAAGTGGTTATTTTTTCATGTATGTTTCTTTTCAATGGTTCTAATCATTGACTTTTGAAAAACTTATGATCATATATAGATTTTTAATAGTGATATAGATTACATATATATTAATTATTTAAATATTTTGAAACATCTATAAAATAAAGAGGTGGAAAATTTTATTAAAACATTCGTCGAGATGGTAGTCCATACATATACATGAATAATGATTTCATTTTCAAACAAAAAAATGAATAATAATAAAAATATATTTTATTATTATGAAATATTACTTATGTATTATATTTGAAATAAATTTTTCAAATAAACCATTATATCAATCAATTATTATTGGTGATGTAAAATAAATCGTATCGGTACATGCTAGTGGTGGTCCACATGTACTCATGAGTTATATATCAATTTCAAATTTTCTGAATTAAATAGGAAAAATGGTTTTCTAATAATAATAATAAAATATAAATATATTTATGACACCTGATTCATTATGTAATTATGAAAAAAAAATATTTAGAGGATGTAGACAATGAAATAATAAAATAATCGCGTTATACAATTTCCTCTTCTATAAGAGACCTCCCTTTTCATCCACGTTATTACATGTTTGGATGGTATTAGGGTAATTTCATGATAGAAATAAAAAAAATAAAGTAATATATAATTTTTTTGGATGGTATTGGTTAATAATGGGTTATCATCATTCATAAATAAAGTTGTTTAGGTATTTATCATCCTAATTTTCGTAGAGACCCACATTGAATTTTATAAAATATCTAAATAAAAAAAATAAGTTTCCTGTAAAGGTGAAAAATGGCTATTATTAAAAAAATTAATAATAAAAGGTCCAAATTTATTTATCAAGTTATATATATATAAATGAATATATTTTTTATCAATATTTCTTTGTTTGTCCCTTAGTGAACAAGTTGTAACCCTAACCATGGTTATAAAGTGTTACTGTTTTAATGATTCATTATGAAAAGATGATTTCCACCTCATTTAAAATTTTATAAATTTTTTTAATAAATATTTATATATTTAAATCATAATTATGTTCAATAAGTTAGAAAAATTAATTTTTAAAAAATTCTCATAATGTATGAAAAACTGTTGTTTAGAAAAATTTATTTTTTTAAAATAATATTGTGTTTACATTCATTCCATTCAATTTGAAAAATATTATATGAATGATAAAATATATTATTTCATATGTAATCCAAAAATTTCATTATCATCAATAATATAATATCATTTATGTAATTTATCATGATATAATCATATTACGCACATAAATGCTATTTTTTGAAAAATAACCCTTTATACAAGCAAATATTTTCATCTTTATTCATATCAATTTAATTTCTATCATATGAATGATTTTTGGGAAAATATAAATAATTTTCATTAAAATATATATTCATTTGTGATAAAAATAGATATTTTAAAAAAAATTAAAAAGATTTAGACAATTACATTTCATTATTAAATTATTTCATGTGATCATGGAATGATTTTATAAATAATGAAATCATTATTTTTTAAAAAATTAATCAATATAGTTATATTAAGTAAAATATTTCTACATATAATTCATATATTAGTTATACTTATTGTTATATTATTATTTAAATATCGGGTTATAATAAAAATAATATATCATAGTTCATTTAAAATATGAGTTATTTTCTTTCCTTTTATAATTAAATGAGGCTTCAGCCACAACCTTTTAAAGATATCTTAAACATTGAATTTATTTCAAAAGAATGAATATATAATCTGTCGGTGTTATGTTTATTGGTTGTTTCCTTCTATTAAGTTATTTTAACCCCCTCCACCCATAATTACTTGGTTTTTTTCTCCCATTATGGATTGGTTCCTTCGTGGATGAATATTTGGGTGAGAGTTTTTTAAAATGGTTTTTAATTAATATTAGTTTAGGGTGTTCATATCAATTATGGTGTCTTCCACCTCCTATATTCAAATTTTTTCCACACCCACACTCTATTTGAGGTAATTTGTTTTGTGCCATTATTTTTTCTCCACATATCATTCTTTCTTCAGATTTCATAATGTGTTCTTAAAAAAATGGTGTTGATTAAATGTTACTTATTATATTAAAATTAGATTGATATAGAATATTGGATCTTTTTTTATAAATGAAATGGGGGTTTCTTATGTTGTTTACAAAATTTATAAATGTATTTTATCTTAATCCAGATTATCTAGTTGATTCTTTAGTTTCTTTATGAATCTATTTGAATGTGTTAATGTATTGAGGAATTTATTGATGTTATTTTCTTTTTCATGGGGATTTTTCTAGGATTATATTATTGAAACCATTGATTTTGATGAGTAAAAATGATATGTATTTCCCTATAGGTTTATTTTAAAATATTTATGCATATAAATATATATACAAGTCTCTATGGATAATTAAATTCTTATGTTTGAAAATTCATATTATAAAAAAGATTTGACATTTTCCAATTGAAATTTAATAATAGATAATATATCTGTCTATAAGATCTTGTGATTCTAAAATATATTATTTTTTAAAGATATTAATTTCTAATACCAACATGTGATTTTACTAACAGATATATCTGTTGGTATTAATAGTTCAATACCAACAAATTTTTTATAAATAGTCAAATATTTTTCATTACCATACTAATACCAAAATTTCTTTTACTAATAAATAAATATATTATTAATGTTAACTATTTCAAACAAATCTATTTCCATAAATAAAAATTGTCATAACAACCAATTAAATAACAAAAAATATTTTATCAGTAACCAATTAAGAGAAAAGAGATTTTTATACAAATTATTATTTTTATGACTGATGTAAATATCCATTTACTGGGTTTATATTATAAATATTTTAAAAATTATTTTAAATTTTATATTTTATCTAAATATTAATAGTGTGTATATTTTTTTAATGTTTCTTAATCAATAATAATTTAAATATACTTTATAATAACAAAAATTTAATTAATTACAATATTTAAAATAATTATATATATCTTCAATAAACTCTCTATATATGATAATTTAATTTTTATAATTAAATTTAGTATACATAATTAAATATTATCAAAATAAATTAACAAACCATTATTTGAATAAAATAAATAAACACATAACAATGATTTAAGTAATATTATTCTATTAATAATTTAATTTTAAATATTGAAATTATTCATACACATTAATACTATTTTAATAATTTAATATATTAAATGATACATATTATTTGATATTTTAATTATTTATTTTTAAATTTAAACAATGTATCCCCTATTATTAAACTGGAGAACCCAATGGGTCCCCTATCGGTCTGCTCCACATCATATGGGATTCACTGCTCTACCTCTTATCCATTCACATGCCAGTGAAATAGTAACATGATCAAAAATTGTTACCAAGGACATTCCAATAACATTAAATCCAATCTGTTTTGGTGTTGTAAAAGGTACCTTGGAAACACTAAATGATACACTTGATGTTACCCACTTTTCACTTCCTATTAAATTTTTCCTCATCAGTTCAATGAATTTTTCATTTGGATCATATTATATCATCATTAATTTTTTTAATAAATCATACTTTACAAAAGCACTATATTTTTCAATCATCATATACCCCATAGTAAATTTTTATCTGAGCTATGAATTTCATTCGTAGAATGAAAAAATGAAGACAAAATGAAAAATTATTATTTAATTTTTTATTGTTTCCATTTTTTATAGAATGTTTATAGTTTTAGTTTCCATGTTAAATAACATTATAATAAATATTATATTATAATGGGATTTATTAATACATTTTGTTGAGAAATTTAACATATATCCTGCCATTAATTTTAGAGAAATTTCATGGTATTGTGTTCTTTTTATTTTCCCCTTATTTGTAGATTGAAAGCCTGTTTTTTCATTTCTGAAAAAGGAATATCAGTATGGTTGTGGTTATTTTATGTCTTCATGGTTGGTTTCTAATTTTCTCTTAGTATACATTGATGTGTATGTTTTTAAATGATTATTTCTTTGAAATAGATCTAAATGTTTAAATTGTATATAATGTGTGTTCTTTTTTTGGAGATATTTATACTTTAATGTCACTGAAAATGTTTTTGATGGAATTGTAGGGTGTAATGTCATTAAATTTGTGTCATTTAGAAGTCATTTTACAATATAAAGATGGATGACTAAAAATCCCCATTACTCTTCTTCTCATAAGTACCCGATTGATATTTTTTATATTCCACCTGAAGGTATCAAAGGTAAAAGTTTTTGCTTCTATTGATGGTAACATACTTCTTATTGTGTTTTATTTACAAGAAATATGGGCCCTCATTTTCTTAATTTAGGACTAACATGCCAATAATGATATTTTTATGAAGCTGGAGATGAATCATCATTTGGACTCTTGGGGTTCAATGGATACATTAGTGGATTCATGTGTCACTACAGTGGGAGATCTGAGTTATGCCTTGGAATGGACTGAGTAGAGACCTGAATTAATAGCTTGTCCTAGTACCTCTCCTAATGTGTGATTCATGTAAGTTTGCTTGTTATCTCATTTATTTCCTTGATGATGTATGAACATTACACCTTCTGTTTTCAATTTATTCTTCACTTTCATTAATAAAAGTTCTAGGGGAATAGGTTGGTCAACTCATGTATCATTTCAATGTAAAATATGTTGGCATGATTAAAATATGATATTTTTATGCTCGAATGATTGTGTATTATTTTAAAAGGAATAACTCTGAACTGATAATTTCCCAAATTCCATTGGTTATAGGTGGAAACGAATAAATTATGGTAGAATTATGAAATTTTCATATGGTAAAAAAGTAACATTAATGGGTTTTCATTACTTCCAATTTTAACCGTGGATAAACCAAATACACTGACTAGTTCATACTAACATACACAATATATATCATGGAGGCTATTAAATGTACCCATCTTCAACTTCTAATCACTAATGTAAGGCATTTTATCCCTTGGGATAAAAGTAGTTTTTCCATGTTTATTCAGTTTTTGGTCCTTTTTTGACAGCTCACACTTGTTTATGGTGGTTATTTTTGGTGGAGTACAAGTGATAATGAAATATTATTCTTCATAAATGGTTTTTATATAGGTGGCTAGAAATATATATGTGGAATAAGGTTGTGTGATGTTGATGCTTCTAGATCATGGATGTAGATGATAATTGGTTGGGTGTGGCTAAGAATCACTAGAAATGATTCATGCATTACCAAAAGCGACCTAAGTTTCACATAGTAGTATTTTGATATTCCATATATTATTCACACCAATAGTATGACTATGAATTCCATTATCTTGTGACATAAATAGTCATGTTGTTTTTAGATTTATTTTTTTCAGTTCTGTATTTCTCTCATAGATTATTATAATCTTTGAGAACATTATTTTTAATAT
The DNA here is from genome assembly GCA_963277665.1 of Viscum album. Taxonomy (NCBI): domain Eukaryota; kingdom Viridiplantae; phylum Streptophyta; class Magnoliopsida; order Santalales; family Viscaceae; genus Viscum; species Viscum album. Next base: position 1,165,611,524 of record OY728133.1, on the reverse strand, counting down.
CAATGTATTTTCTTCTTCTTTAATGGTCACACCGAACTAGAAAAAATTGGATTATCATAGTATACAATTCTGCATTAATATCGTAATAAAACATTAAACATTTTTTATATCGTAGCATAGTTCTCTAAAGAGACTTGGGGGACATTGATTAAATCTGTATGCGACCCATGTACCCTCAACTGGTCATGAGTAATTCGTCTTATTCTGTGTTACTTATTTATCCCTTTAATAATCGATAGAATGTGATCTGGAATTTCATCTACATCATCATCCAACACAACAATGGAATCCACCGATGCTCTAAAACATTAGCTCTAGGAAAAGGTCCTCTCTGGTAGAACATTTGATTTGTGAACCATCAGTTTGGATTGGTTAAATCTATAAATATGATTGTCCATTATCGTTTCAAGTTTGAAAAAATTCTCATCTTTTTCATAGATGGTCATGTTCTCATTAGATATATTACCTAAACAATATATCAACTACTTTTGGATTTTCATGAAATAAAGGAGTAAGGCATCAAAATGTGGAATAACATCTAGAATTGGTTCTTATCACATGATAGTTTTGTTGACCTTCATCAGCCTATTGACAAAAAGTTTAATGAAGGGTGTCTTCTGGCATTGAATGTTCTCAAACATTAATTCAATAATTTTTATGGTTGTTTCGATAAAATCTTTTATTTGGAGAGAATTATTTTCATAAATTAAAATCACAATCATGTCATCCACAAGATGTCAGACATCATTTTAATTTTATATATTCTCTTTGTGGAATTACACAAGAATACCTTGGACATCACATGAACACAAACACATTTTAATCAATTGTTCTTTGGGTTTATATTCTCTTACTAAAGAAAAAACTTTGATTGTCCATACATATATCCTATTTTATATTTTTACATGGAATAATAATTTATTTTTTAAATGTTAGGGCCAAGGCCCTATTTATTCAAGAAAAATATAGAAAACCAAAATATGGGTAGTAGCTAGTTTAACACAAGTCAGCAATACCCTCATCAAAAGGGAACAATTTTTTTCCTAGTATTATCTAAAATTCTACATTCTACAACTTACAAGTCTCCCCAATCCATTCCCCATGCTCACCCTCTTCCACAACCCCGGGAGTGAAGCGCTTCAAGGGTTCTTTTTTATTGTAAAATATTTTCAATGTCTCTATGATCCGAGTCAGAATCCATAAAACAGGATTCATTCATCCTCGGAATTGAGTCTTCCCGACCATGTCCTCACCCAAGAATTCTATGATGGATTCCTATTTTCCATGATTTGGTCTATTTCCAAGATCCATTTAATTCTTAATCATCTATAGAAGAATCAAGGTTCTCCATTGCAGGCCTCTCATATATCCCCAATAGAGGACTAGATCATCCCAAGGGTAAATGCACCAAGGAATCATGCTCCACCTCTCCCCCATGTCGTATTACATCACTATTGTGAGAATAAAAAAAATTAACAGAAGCAATATCAATGAGATTAGATGATTAATATGGGACACATTACTAATAATTCATGCCAAGAAAAGAGGGCATTAGAGACTTATCTTTGGAGCCATGGTCCCAACATCCCCTGCAAGAGGTTGTGAATCCTTTGAGGGGAACACATTAGATTCTACAAAATGGACATCCAACATTAGAACATTAGCATCATCATTCTACTCAAGGGATGCGTATATAGTAAATTTCCTAGCACTTTTTTCAACATAAAATGTAGTAGAATTTGAAGCAGAATAATTCCATATTAAATTAGCACTATCATCATTGGGAACACCCTGATCATTTTCATATTTGGATCCCTATGCTTCCACACGAGCAGTGAGGCCCACAAATTCTAGATCCAGAGTTGTCTCCTATGTCCTGAGACCATTAGTAATCTGATTCTCAGGACCTTTTCCCTACTCAAAAATGTCATCTCATTATTGAGTTTTATGGTATCGAGATATATTTTTGAGATTTCACATAAATATCAAGAGGTATCTCGATAGAATATACAGAGAAATTTTTCAGTGGGATAACATAACTAATAGCCACAATGAGATCATATGGGTTTACCTTCTCTTGATTACTCTCAAAAACAGGTTGGGAACTCAATATTCATTTAAGTGGTATCTTCATAGCTTTATTTTCACGCACACAAGCCACAATATCTTCTCTTGTATACCCAGCTAGAGACTGAGAAATCATACCCGTGGATCCATCTTTAAAAGATATATTTTTTTGACGAAAGAGTCGATGTCATTCCCATATAAAGAGAACAAATAACATATAATATATCTCTTAAATTTTGGGGAGTCTTATCCTATAGCCTTATAATCTGGACAAAACTGTGGAAGGTTTTCAAAATAAATTTGCAATTAAAGTTCTTCTTCATAAGTATAGAGGTAATATTTGTTTATTAATGTGGAATATAGATCAAAATCCAATAAAAATCAAGCGTATTTGTCTTATCTAATGACTCATTTTATTTATCCATTTTAATCTGAATTCATAAGGAAAAGATGGGGCCATAAAAATTTATAGGATGCCAAAGAGTCCTATTTAAACTAAAAAACCTTCACCTATGTTAAACTGATGTGTTACCTATTTCAAAAGGATTGAACATTCTGTCCAATTCTCATATGTGTAGTGCTCTCTGTTGGAAGGATATTGATCAACAAAGCCAGGCTCACATATTTACTTATATAGTGGTAAATGTGATATGAAAGTATTCCCTCCCAAAAAAGTCACAATTCTAGGAGGATAAGCTCCTGATGTCCAACAACCGCAAGATAAGTTATTCGAGATTCCATTGAACATATCCTTAAGGAAATATAAGTCGAGCTATGATAGATTCCACCCCAATTTGATGTATTTCACAAATTGCATACATATCCTCTTTAACATGAGAAACTCATCACTTTAAATGAATACAGTCCTTCAATCCTTTGAATATAGATAATGTTGAATTTTGGTAATTGACCATATTTTTGTTAGAATCTAAAGATATTCAATTTCCAAGCGTTGGATCCCTCATGTTCTTATGAGAGTCCAAGAGTCCCTGAATATGAAACTAATCCATCAATTACAAAGAAAATTTGAGTATTCTATATTTTTAATATTATAGTAGATTTTTATGAATTAATGTTATGTTAAAACTATTTTACAATAATAGTCATGTCTTTTTTTTGTAGATTCTCAAAATGATTATAATAGTACTTATATGTGTTTTACATGGTGATGAAATTAGAGATAAAAAAATTTATTTGCATAAAATGGCCTCTAACAATCAACATCTTCTAATACTTTTAGTGTTTAACCTCAATGAACAATGACAGTGATGTTCAAGTTATGTTTTGTTTGGATTTTCATTTTTTTCTCTATCCCTAGACAGAATTTACTATCAAAGGATAATTTCATTACAAACTCCCCATTACTTCGCTTAAATTCAAGAGTTGTATGTGATTTTTCATTTATTATGTTGAAATAGATTTCAACTCTGTGACTAATTAAACATGTAGTGTGACACAAAATGGGTTCTAGATAATCATCTTAAGGGTAAGAAAATCATGACGATGGTTAATAGGATCAGAGACCATCAGTCTGGGTTTGGCCCGCTGAGGAATTAATCACATTACAATCGTAACATGACCTTACATAAATTATGCACTAAATACACTCAATAACTTCCAATATTTTATGGCCCATAACATAATTTTCAAAACCATGGGTCCCTTATATGCTTCCTCTCTAGCTGGTTCTAATTCTAGGTCTTAATCCTCATGATTTATTAGGGACTATTTTGATACTGGATGCTCATCATATATTTGTAACATCAGGATCAAAAGAACATCAACATAGTTTAGAATCTAGGAATGAAGGTGTAGGTCTAATTCCATGTTGAGAGGACTATGATGATGTTGTAAGATGAGAAATCTGAGGGGATGCTTGTTGGGGCCTTATGATGGTTATTTGAGTGAAAATTAACTCACAGATGCACAATATTATAAGGTATGATGTTATTCTTCTTTTTAAATGGATTATGAAATAAAGATCAGAATCAGTGGATTCTTCTATCCAATAACATAGAATACAAATTAAAATTGTAAGCTCAAAAAATTCTATAATGTTTTCATGCTTATTATGCCATCCACCTTTACCTCATTTTTATACTTTCATTTATTAATATTTTGGTTTCAATTAATGTATATATTTTTAATGGATTTATAAGTATCCCTTTCGGTTATGTATAGTATAGATCTTGGAGCTGAATGGTGTGGCATTGTATTGAGTTGAGGTTCCTCACTAACACGGGAGACGAATTAATTTGTTGAGATGTCAAGAAAGATGATAAATATAAAATACTCATTCTACGAAAATAACTTTTTATCATTTCATTTATTTTCATTTTTTGGTTCAATTCATGTGGACATCATTCACTGATTTTTTTTATTCACGTTGGTTGTGAGTTTTAGATCATGGAGCTAAATGGTTTGCCATAGTATTGAATTGAGGATACTCACTGGTATTGGAGTTAACTTGGTTTGTTGAGATGTCAAAAGTGATTATGAGTGAAAATTATTATTCTATGAAGATCATTTTTGATAAATTCATTCTTTTGTATCAATTGATTCAAATATATTTCACTGATTTGTTTGTATATTCTAGTTGTTTGTGGTGTAGATCTTGGAGAAAAAGGGTGTGGCATAACGACTTGAGGCCACTCACTTGTACAAGAGATGACTTGGTTTGTTTCCCCTGTTCACCGACTTGGAGGGTGAAAAAATATCTATGATATGATAAACTATACTTCTCCTATGATGGGTGATCGAGGATTCCAGTCATGAAACACCACTCATTTTTTTCATTTGGATGAGGAGGATCTTTTTTTATGATCATTTTCTATATCAATCAACATAACATTTAATTGATTGATAATTTTGTAGGAATTGTCTGTTATTTCCTTTATAGAGACAATTTCATTAATAGTAGTGAATCATAGACTTATGATTTGTGATCACTCCGAATTTGTAAGAATAATGATAACATAACATTCATTATCTTATTATAACATATTTCCATTATAGATGAGGACTGAGAACTTCATGTGAATGTGGGTCATCTATGATAATCTATTTTTTTCCCAATTATTCTTCCCTATAATTATAATCAATCCCCTTTAGACTGATAGTCATTAGAAACCATATGTTGAATTTTATAAGCTAGAAATCCCATAAAATAACATTATCTACCATTTTTATAAAACTGGGAACAAATTGCTATCTCGAATAAATCCTTTGGTCGGACGAACCAACAACATAAAAAGGGAAAAACCCACATGGAATTAAAATACAAAATCACCAAAAATTGAGAAGGATAAATTTACTGACATGGTAAAAATTTATTATTTATTAAACAACATTTCATTGTTCTCGGTTATGATAATAATACAGGAATTATTTCCTTTTGTACTTTTGTTTTTACTTGTTCAATCCATAAACCCTTGTAGATGAAAACAATAAAGTTGTTAGAGTTTTTGAAATGGACACGTAGTATTCATGTGAGGCCTTGATAATATGTATCATGATGATCTAGAAGGTGTTACTTCATCTATAGTTATTCATAGAGTATGTGGAGTGGTTGTGACCACATGTTTAAGGTAATATTCTGATTCCTCATTACTATTTTAGTGCTCTAACTAAAATATTAATTCCCCTAATCTCTTTCTAATGACTTGTTTTGAAATGTGGAATCTGTTTTAGTGTTCTTACTAAAAATATATTAATTCCTCATTCATTTATAAAATCTATGCCTCATCATTTTGTGTAATCTATACAGAATCCATGTGAGGTTCTTATTGTATGGAAAATCTAAAATCTATGTACTATTTGTGAAATATAAAATTTTCATTACAAGGAGAGTATAAGCATTGAAGACCAGACCATGTGTAGAATTTCTGTGTAGTTTGTGAAATATTTAATTTTAATTATAGGGAGAGATTGAGCTTTGAATTCCAAAACTACATGGTCTGGCATGTGGCCTAACATTACTATCTTTGGAATAAGAGGTATGAGGCCATAGTGAAGAAGATACATATCCTGCTATTAGGAAGATACATTTTGAACAATTACCCATACATTTTATTAGATAAATAAATTAATTTTTATTTTCATTTATCAACTATCAGTTAAAGTGATAATCTACCACTGAAAAAAAAGGCACATTCACCTCTCCTTATCCTAATTAATTAATTAACCATCTATAAAGAACCATTTAAATGATGATATTTCCACTAGTTAAATATGTTGAGACTTATTAGAAATTATAAATAAATTATCGGGTAGAGGAAACATTTTTAGAACCATGCATATTTTTATATGGTATAAATACAATTTAAATTTAAGTCTATACAATCTATCCTCCCATATATTTTTCATCTGGGTTACTTAGTGTTCACTATTAAAAACACAGTCTGGATTTTACCATGATTGCACACATAGCCTATGTGTGAAATCTAGATTCTAGATTATATTTTAATGTTATCATTTAATTATCATTAGAATCTGTAATATATTATAGTGTTCTTATAATCATTTCTAATTGCAATTGTGAATAATATGATGATGTGTAGTAGAGTGGGTGTTCAATTTTCATGTTCCAGCAGATGGGCTAATCTATGTTTATGTAATAATGAGTGTTGTTACCCCTCATTATAAGTATTATTTTTCATTTCCTTAGTTATTAGGTTCCTTTTTTGAATTCTAGTTGCATGGGGTATATGAACTTACCATTTTATTTTAGGGTGGGTATCTCATGTATCTTGTAGAATGTTACCGGTAAGATTCATCCTCCTTAAACCAAGTAATTTTTTTTTCTTTTATCAACTTCATTAAATTTTTTATGAAAGTGGAATTTGATCCTGATTTTATTTTCTGATGTGTTTTTTCAACTATTGATTTATTCAATGATTTTATGCAGTCACATTTGTGTGGAAATTATTTTAAAATCATTATCTATTTTGATTTAGTCATTAATCAATTTGGTTGATGGAATTAACATAGATTTTAGATGAAGATAAATCGGTATGATAGAATATAACTCAGTATGTAAAATAAAAATGATAATAATAGGATTTAGGTGAAAAATTTAACAGTAGGGGAAGGCCCCCTTAGTGGGTATAAAATATGATGTTTATTATAAATAGAATAGAGGGGAATGAAATTTAGTTTCCTATAATCTAGGTGGAAACCTGGAGTATCTTACCATGAAATATCATCAACATTTTGATTGATGGGGAACTATTTATCTTGTTCTTTTGAGTATGAATGTGATGGCCAGTTGACTACCAAATCACTTGTGTACATATTTGGTGCCATGTTCTTAGAGATTATTGATAGAAGGCGGGTAATTGATATTTTTAGGTCCAATAACTAGAACTATCTGATATCATGGGTAAATTTCAAGTTATTATTTCAAAACTAATGCCATGTCTATATTTTTTCTAAATAATATATTTTATTTAAATGTTTTTTTATTTATTATGTAGGCTATACCTTTTTTGAAAGTCAAAGTGATTCTACACACAAATGATGGAATTTCAACACAAATTTTTATTCCTATTTTTTCATGTACTACCTTATTCCCTATGTTTTATGAGCATTTCTATCACATGTATATGTTTCTCCAAAAATCACATATGAGGTCTTTGATCATCTATTTTTGCATAGACTAGAGTTTGCAGGGATTTGGCATAAAGTGGAGATGGCATAGACTGGACATGGCATTGATGAGCTAGAGGTGACATGGACTGGGGCTGGCAAGGATGGGGATAGATCTGGATGAGCTGGCGTATACTGGAGTTGTCATGGATGATGTGGGAGTTGGGATGGATGGAATGTGGATGGAGCTGACAAGGATGTGTTAAAGCTAATATTGGTGGAGTCAATATTGATGATGGGTTAGAGATGTTGCAGTGGTTGATCCTGTTTGGGGGGGATCCAGTGGGGGTGGGAAACAGGGTTGTCCAGAATTATGGAAAATCATTGTGGAAAAATCATTGTGGGGATCAAAGAGGTCATGTTTGTAATAAAAATCATCATTTAAATAATTAATTCTTGTCTAATTTTATACATTTTTTTAAAATCATCTCTGGTTTAATAATTAAAACATATGTATTATATGTAATAAATTAATAAATATAATATGAAATTTTACTACCAATAAATATTTGTATATTTCATTTAAATTTCATTTCATAAAAAATACAATTGATTGGTAATATTACTACCAACATATAAATTTTTCACCAGAACCAGTTTCTAAACACATTAACCAGCATATAAATTATATGATGGTAGTATTATAATTAAAACGGAATTACATTTTCTGTTGCAAAAACATTTAACTATAGAGTTTTTACAAAAACTTTAGTGATAGGGAAATATATGTTAGTAAAACATTTTACCAATAGAAAATAAACTTTTACCAACAAGTATGTCATTATTCAAAGAAGTGAAATATTTTTCTAGTGATACATATATATGATTATAGGTATATATTTTTATGATTTCCAAGGATGCTTTTTTTTTTCTTGGGCATTAAATTTTATCTTTGTTTAAAAAACAATTTTAAAATAATATTTTAAATGAGTGCTTATAACATTATAATTTTCTTAAAAAAATTTAATTCCCCCCATTAGAGATATAGTGTGTTGACATGATTATGATAGATTGAATTTGGTGTTGCATCACATTGGTAGGTGTATCGAGTACGAACATCATTATGTTATTGGTATTAATTTATTACTGATAACACTTCATATATTTAATATATTCTTTTAAAATTACTATACATTGTAATGCTCGATGGCATAGTGATGGATGAGTGGAATTTACAACCTAGTCCTAATTAAGAAAACTAGATGTAATATGGTATGTAAATTTAATAGAGAAGGTCCAACAATGAGGTTAGCTGATGTAAGCTAGTTGGATTCAGTATTAAAAATGTATCGATGTGTCGAATGCTTTGTACAAATTAAGTGTATCTAGGATATCCTCATGAGATTGTTAGTAATTTCCCATGACTGACTGTCATATATTCTATACAAAATCCTGTTTCATCACTGTTTCTCTATATTATTATTATTATCTTATGTTACTTTTTTTTGGATTGTTCTTATTTTATATTTAATTTAATTTTAATTAATACATCGATGATGTATTTATTCTATTTAATTTTTTTTTGTCACTTTTATTTAGGTCAGGTTCTTATATAAATTATAATTTTAATGTTTTATTTGGAAAATGTATTGTTTAAGAATGTATTTTAATGAATCATAAAAACTTTTTTTGGATTTAAATGGTTTTCTATAAGGAATACTAATGATTTGTTTTTTTAAAGTAATAAAATTTATCTTCTATATAAATTTTAAATTATCATATATAGTCTATTATATAAAAGGATGTGATTGTAATATCTGGTGATATTCTATTAATCTATTTTATACTCACAGCCTACTTGTGACACTCAGTCTCATTAGAGATTTGTTTTCATTATCTCGGACTCAGTTCATGATCACCGTTAGATATTTAAAGTGTTATGGATTGAGGAGGGATAATATTTAAAATTTTAGTCTATAATTTGTGAAATATTTTATGTATTATTTTTTGGAAGTGATATGGAAGAATTTAGAGACCACGAGGTGAGGGATCATGAAATTATAAGGCAAGGTGTGTCCAGAATAAATTTTCAAAATATATTAAATATATTATTATAAATTCATGCACAATTTTTTTATAAATATTGAATAACATCTAAAATGGTTCTTGGAATAGAAATATGAGGGCATAGTAGGGATCAGAACGCATGGTTTACCCAAGGAAAAACATAACCTAAGTCGGTGTGGATAATTTTTGAAAAATCCATCATTGGAAAAAAATGAATAAAATAATTTACTAAATTATTTTATTTGGTTTATTTATGTTGAAACGACATGATCAATGTTTCCATCATAAAATAATTACTTATTGAAACATTTAACGGTTATCCGAAAACACTGTAAATTGTCGGAGAGGCTTTGGAGATCATGGAAGGTATTCTTATATGTGAACGATGATGGGATCAATGTTCAATATCCTGAATAGAAAAAATAAATGGATAATGCAAAAGACCATGAAGTCTCATTTTTTTGTTTTTAGTAATTCATACTAATTGAGGTTGGATACTACTTGGAACTATTCTGTTTCCCCATTCTTGATTCCGATGTTGAACACAGATCATTCAATCAACAGTTCAATCCGTGGATCATGCTTATTTTTTAGATGAGTTAATTGCAGGGTGATGTTGAGAGGATAAACTAGATTATTTATTTTATAATTGATTATATACTATATAGGAATTTATATTCACACAACAATCGACTATGGTATGTTCCTCTCGTTTGTTCATTTTATTTTCCCCTAGTTCTTCATTCACTGGAGGACTTTTTCATTTGTGTTGGGGTTCAAAAAATCATTATGAATTGATCGTTTCAAACTCATTTAATAATAAAATTGTCTGATATCATATATATATATATATATGATCAAAATGACATGATGGTGGTTCTATGATGGACACAGTGGTGAATCAGTTTATTTTGGAAAACTAATTTTGTGTTATAAAACATTCTTCATCACACAATGAAGATTTATGTGTAGAAATATTTTTAGAGAATATTGAAGACCAATTTCCCATATATTTTTGTTGTATTTTTCTAGACGAAATTTGATCTGTCATTTACGGCATGGAATGAGGATCTAGTGTATATTTACCCATACTTTACATATATGGTTATTAAATCAAAATTTAAGCATACTTACTACAACGTATAACAAACCCATGAAAATACTATATAGGTATAGTGTATTTAGAAACTGGGAAACATAAACAACTGGTTCATAAAGTATTTACATTGCCTCCCATTTATTTCATCATATATAGAGTCCCTTTTGGCATATCCTACTTAATAACATTTTCCTGACCTGGGGAATGAAAACATACAAACGGGGGAGCTCAATTGCTCAGTAAGAGTAAACAAAAGAAATGTCAATCACATCATATTCATAAGAACATAACATTTTGGAAATATTAACCTGCAAAAGAGATCATAATTTCATAACATGGGATAAATCATAGTAGTGAAATGTAATCCTAGTAATCATAAATTAAAAAATGAATATTTGTTTCGTACACACATAATCATAGAGAATCATTTCTTATTATTCAAGACTCATTTCCAAGACTATCTTAATGGAAAAGTCCATTTCTGAACCGAGTTAACTCCTTGTTTCAGTCCTCTTTCACAGAACCAGTTTAACATGATGTTCTAGCCATGTCTATCTGATGAGATATAAGATCTTTACCCAATTCATTGGAGGGAGATATAGGTCTCACCCGTCTCATAATGATACCATTCTTATGTGTTCCACAAAATAAAAAATCATACATCATTGAATAGCCCATGTAATAAAAATGGGATTCTTATACGTCGTGACATCATAAAAACAATTCATACAAGATAAATGAATTCATAAAAGAAATTTCATCACAACATTATCAAATCAATGTAATAATAGGGATAGAAATAGAACCCTATATTACCATTGATGGAAAATAATTTTGATAAAATAGTTGAACTCCATTCTTGAGGAAAATATACTTTCTACTTCAAAAACATTTTCCTTTCTTAACATGTCATATAATTTTAAACTAAATGAAGTTGATTAAAAATAATATTAAAAACTTGTAAAGGAAGCTTCTTGTAAATAATTTTTAATAATCCATTCATGCCGTATAAGTTAAAAAAACATTCTTCTCGTACTTTTCTCGGAAAAGTCAAAAAGTACGTCGTACGAAAATAGACAAGAGATTCCTTTCATATCTTATACTAAAAACTCACCGAAGGGTAAAATTGGATTTAAACAATTGTAGGTGGATGGAAATAATATTACATATTCAGGAAACATGGATGTGGATGATATAATACACCCCAATAAATACCAAAGTATAAACAATCTCAGATAAAAATGAGATTGCAAGATTGTCCCTTACCTTAGGTATGATTTTCTTCATAAGTATCTGAACATCCTGTATAATGATTTAAATAATGTCATTGACTTATCATACTCATTGTGGTCATATTCTTAGCTTATTATTATTAATATTTCATTGCTAATTGTTATTTGGGTGTTTATTACTTTTTGTTCTTATGCATGTTTTGTCGAATAAATTATTATTCTTCTTTTTCAGGTTATAGATACGTCATTTCCAGAATGGTATTAGTGTAATATATATCATATTTATTCACTAAATTCATTTATGTAATCATTATGCAATGAAAATCATGTAGAACGAGTCACATAACATCATGGAGACATTATTCTGTATATACGCACGAGCGATGATATCATTCCCATGATCGTGGAATTGTATTGGAGTGTATGTATACTATTTAAGAATCAATATCACTTAACAATAATCATATATAGTTATTATTTACACCATTATACCCATCCATGTAAGGTGGTGGTGGATAATAGATTACACCACAGCGTGGAGACGGTATTCCGTACGTACGCACGCGCGGCGTTTTCATTTTCCGTAGGATGGATAGATGGTGAAATAGAGTAGTTTCATACTTATAATAAAATATCAGTATATGATTGATACAGATGTTATTACTTCATAATGAAACAAATAAAGAAGAAGAAGTGGAAGAAGAAATAAAGTTGAAAGAATCGGTAACAGACATTACCTCTTTTTTGAAGTGCCTCTTTCAGACTTCCTTTTAGGGCACTAAAATTGGTCTTTTAAGATGAAAAGGACCTCTAGGATGTTTCTAGGGAAGTGGAGAGTAGAAATTGGCATGGTTTGGCCAAGCATGAAGGCTCAAAGTGGTGTGAGGAAGAGAGGGAGGAGGTGCCTTTTTATAAGGGAGGAGAGGGGCCCCTTTTGAAAAACTAAAACTATTATTTTATTATAAAGTTTTATTCGGTTTTAAATAGCTCCAAATTTATTTATTTAGAATATAAGGTGGGGATGGGTTTAAATCATCTCATAAAATAGAATTTATACAAGTTTAGGTTTCTATTTTAGCCTTATCATTTAGATTTAACTTTATGTTAGATAATTTTACTTTTACCGTGTCTTTTTTTTTCTTACACTATAAGGTTAATAAACTTACTATAACCTGACAAACGAACCCCAAGTTGTTTATTATTAATATATATATCCTTATCAAAGTCATTTGGCCAAACCTTAGATTTTTAGGAATAAAATAACAAATAATAATATAATATTTGTTTTAAAAACTATTTTATGTCAATTTTGACACTATTTGGTAATTGATTTTTGTGAAAATCATAATAGAAATATTAGTTATAAAAAAGTTCCTTAAATCAATAATCACATGTCATAGTAACCTAAAAAATTATTGGAATTCATAAAAAGTCTCAAATTACATTTATTTGTGTATTTATAGCACCAATTATGTCAATACTTCATTAATAAGATAATTACTGCATCATCTTTGTGTCATAAATAAATTAAATTATTTAATTTCTAAAAATTAATATTAAAATACCATTATGTAGGAAATTGTTTTATCTTTCTAATTTATATTTATAGTCGAATTTATCTTATGTATAACCCTATATTAAAAATTATTTACTTATTAAACTTTGATTTTAACTATTTTAACCCTTCGTTAAATAAATTAATAATAAATGTCCTAATCTAATCTATGTGGGACTAAATGGTCATATTTTATTCTGAAGGTTGTTTTTGGTCGAATTAAACTTATCCAATAGAATTAGGACACGTGTTAGGGTAATAATAATATCATATTTACCCTTAATATCCCTATTTACTATTACCCGTGTTAAATAAAAGTAAAAATTTACTATTTACCAAAAATTAATTTCATCTCATTGAACCAGATTTTACTTACTGACATCAACCGTGTCTCATAGATTTTTGAAATTCCACTCACAGAATCGGTAAAATTATGTTTTATATAAATTTTCAAATTCTCCTAGGTGGTGGGTAAAAGACGGTCAAAAGTTCAATAAAATATTTATATATCTAAAATTATTATAAAATCACTCCAATGAATTTTATTGAACTTATATAGGTATTATGTATCAATTTTTACCTAAAATAAATTTAATTAAAATAAATAATTATTTAAATAAAGAGTCGGGTTTTAAATAGTAACCTAGTGTTTTCACTATTCATAAAAAATTGACAGGTTTCGGAAAAATACCAAAATATCACCCTAGGATAATTTCAATATTCCGAATCCAAAAATGTAGTCCATTTTATAAAATTTCAAAAAGTGGTTATTACTATTCATAATGGTTAGTTTTAATAATATTTTAATAGTATATCGTTATTTAGTGAAACTCGGTATTGCGTACGACGCAAGCTATCGAGGAAGGCCACGTTTGTGTGTAAAGCAAGCCAAGCTAGTATTGTTTGTAGTGAAAGATTCATTTGATGATTTCTATAACATAAATACTAAATATTTCTTATAAAAGTCTCGGGTGTTACATTCTACTCCCCTTAAAATGAAATTCACCCTCAAAATTTATTACATTGTAAAAAATAGATGTGGATACCTCTCCCTAATCATATCCTCAAGATCCCATATAGCTTCATCTAATTGTCGGTTCCTCCATAAAACTTCACCAAGCGAGTGGTCTTGTTTCGTAGGACTTTTTCGCTACGATCGAGAATCTCTATCGGATGTTCTTCAAAAGAAAGATCTTGTTCCAGAGGTACAACTTCTGAGCTGAGTACATGTGAAGGATCAGGTATGTACTTTCTCAGGAGAGATACATGAAACACATCATGAACTTGGGAGAGATTCGGTAGAATCACCAATCGGTAATCTACCTTCCCAACATGATCCAGAATTTCAAAAGGACAGATATATCTAGGGCTCAGCTTTCCCTTCATTCCAAATCTCATTACTCTGTTCCAATGAGATATCCGTATGAACACTTTATCACCCACTTCAAACTCTAGGTCCTTTCTTCGGTTGTTGGCATATGGTTTTTGTCGACTCTGAGCAGCTCTAATGTGTTGGTGAATAGATCTGACCTTTTCTGCCATCTCATCAACAAGATCAGGTCCTAATAGCTTTCTTTCCCCAACTTCATCCTAGAAAGTTGGAGTCCTGCATTTCTTTCCATAGAGAGGTTCATAAGGAGCAATTTAAATTATGGAGTGAAAGCTATTATTATAAGAAAATTCCACCAATTGTAGGTTTTGATCCCAACCACCTTTGAAATCCATAGAGCAAGCTCTCAATATATATTATAGAGTTTTAATCGTCCTCTCAGACTGACCATCTATCTAAGGATGATAAGCAGTGCTGAAACTCAACTTTGTATCCACAGTATGCTGAAGACTTCGCCAGAACATTGAGGTAAACCTAGGATCCCGATCAAATATAATAGAAAGTGGTACTCCATGCAATCTAACCACGTCGTTTTCATATATCCTGGCAAGCTGATCTAGAGAGAAATCCTCTCTAATAGCAATGAAATGTGCCGACATTGTAAGAAGATCAACTATGAACCAGATAACATTATTGCCTTTGGATGTTTTAGTAAGCCCAGTGACATAATCCATAGTGATGTTTTCCCATTTCCATTCAGGTATGGGTAATGGTTGTAACATCCCCTTAGTCTTCTGTCTCTCAGATTTAACATGCTGACAAACCAAGCATCGAGAGACATATTAAGCAACATCTCTTTTCATGCCATCCCACCAGAAGTACCCTTTCAAGTTCCTATACATCTTCGTGCTTCCAGGATGAATAGAGAATGACGAACTATGAGCCTCATCCAGCAGCTCCTTCTTTAATTCTGGGATGGGAGGAACACAAACCGGAAACCTGAACTTTATTATCCCATCACAATCAAGGTTGAATTTAGGAACATTTCTAACCTTCTTTTGTAACTCTAAATCTTCTTTCTGTGCCTCTTTAGTATTCACATGTATTGATCATTGAACATTCATTTGAGAAAGATACGATTTTTCCCTTTTAATTATAATTCCAAGATCCATCCTTTGTAATTCCATAAATATTGATCTTTTTTTATCCTCATCATGGATAAGCTAGCATGGTCTTGTCGACTTAATGCATCTGCCACTTTGTTTTCTTTCCCAATGTGGTAATGAATTGAGCAGTCGTAATCTTTAATTAGCTCCAACCATCTTCTTGGGCGCATATTCATCTCCTTTTGTGTGAAAATATACTTTAAACTTTTATGATCATAATAAATGTCCCTCCTTTCTCCATAAAGATAATGCCTCCAAATCTTTAATGAAAATATTACCACAGCTAACTCAAAATCATGAGTTGGGTAATTTTTTCTCATGTATTTTCAATTGTCGTGAGGCATAAGCTATCACCATATCATTTTGCATAAGAACACACCCCAATCCCTTCTTGGATGCATCACTGTAGATCACAAAACTTTCTCCACTACAAGGTAGTGTGAGCACATGTGCACTGGATAACCTTCTTTTTAACTCCTTGAAATTCTCTACACATTCTTCCGTCCAAACAAACATTACTCCTTTCTGAGTCAACTTGGTTAGTGGATTAGATAATCGTGAGAAATCATTCACAAAATGTCGATAATATCCTGCCAAACCAAGACAACTTCGGATCTCAGAATCTGTTGTTGGTCTCGACCATCAATCGATAGCCTTTGTTTTTGCTGGATCCATAGATATCCCTTCTTTTGAGATTATGTGACCCAAAAATGAAAAAATTTTAAGCTAAAATTCACACTTGATAAATTTGGCATAAAGCTTCTCCATTCTCAGGGTCTTCAATATAATTCTCAAGTGATCGTCATGTTCTTCCTTTCTCTTTGAATAGACAAGAATATCATATATAAAGACTACCAAAAACTGATCAAGATATTCTCTAAAGACCCTATTCATTAGATCCATGAAGATAGCAGGGGCATTTGTAAGACCAAATGGCATCACAATAAATTCATAGTGTCCATACCTTGTACGGAAAGCCGTCTTTGGTATATCTTCACTTTTGACCCTTAATTGATGATACCCTGAACAAAGATAAATCTTGGAAAAGTATTGAGCTCCTCGTAGTTGGTCAAATAAGTCATCAATGCGTGGGAGATGATATTTGTTCTTGATAGTTATCTTGTTAAGTTATAGATAATCAATGCAGAGTCTCATTGATTCATCTTTATTCTTAACAAACGGAACAGCTGCTCCCCAAGGTGATGCACTAGAGAGTATGAATCCTTTATCAAGATTCTCTTGGAGTTGCATCTTCAATTCCTGCAACTCAATTGGGGCCATTCTATAAGGTGTCTTTGAAATAGGAAAAGCACACAGTATGAGTTATATTGAAAACTCAACTTCACGATTTGGTGGAAGACCCGGAAATTCCTCTGGAAAGACATCATCAAACTCCCATACAATGTGTATATTCTTACTCGTGAGTTTCTCACCAACCATTTGAGATAAATAACCTTCATTTAGTGGAATCAAGACCCATAATATGGAATAAATTTACACTTGAAGGTTATGTTCATCCTTGCAACGATAGACGATCAAAGATTGATCTGGAATGTGAAATGTGAATTCCCTTCTTTGGCAATTGATATGAGCTCGATATAGAGAAAGCCAATCCATGCCAAGAATCACATCAAATTACACTATAGGAAGGATCACAAGATTTGAAGGATGAAATATCCCACAAACTTCAATCGGAGAAGAATTATAAACTTTTGATGAGACTATTGTGCCATTATGGGTTGTCACAGCTAACTCAACATCTAATTGTTGAGGTAATATGGTGATAGCCTTAGAAAATTCTTCAGAAATAAAAGAGTTGGTGGATCCCGAATCATATAAAACATTTTCTACTTTAGAGTGGATGTTATTTGTACCTTTCACCACTTCGTTATCGTACTCCACATCGCTGATTGAAATTGCATGCGACTTTCCTTTATCTTTATCCTTAAGAGTTTGTTGACGTCGATCATCATCAACAACCCTTGTATTAGGGCATTGATTGGCATAATGCCCCATTTCCTTGAACTTGTAACATTGAAGTGTAAGAGGTGCACTCTGTGTTGCCTTTTCTTTGTTCGCATCACTAGACATCTTCTTCCCATCATTGTGGTATTCAAATACCCGATGACATTCCTTTCCATAGTTGAAGCATTTACCTATCCCTTTAAGACAACTCCCTCCATGTTTCATTCCACGCGTTGAGCATAAGGGAAAACTCATCTTCTTTTCAGTGTGCTCTTTAGATTTTCCTTTGAATTCCATTATCCTCTTCTTATCAAACCCATATGACTGATGGGTTACTCCAATCTCCATCTCAACTTTGAGAGTACATCGAACTATTTCCTCATAGATATTGAAGTTCCTTATGGCTAACACCCTTTGAAGACTTGGTTTTAAGCCACTAAAGAATTGATCGATCTTAATCTCGGGTTAGATAATAATACCAGAAGCATACCTTGTAGGTCTTGTAAAATTTGCTTCAAAGGTACCAACAGATTCATCTTCCTTTTTCTTTAGTTTAAGAAACTCTTTCTCCATCTTTGTTCAAAGAAGAAGAGGGAAGTACTTATTGAAAAATAAGTTCTTGAACTCGTCCCATTCCATGGACTCAATTTCATCTCTTTGCCTCGTATTCTTGATAAGATTCCACCATTGATCAGCATATAATTCCAAATGATAAATTACTAGGATGACTTTATCATGTTCAGAACATTGAAGAGCTGAAAATATCTTTTTAGTAGTACTAATCCATTTTTCAGGAACTATTGGATCAGTAGACCCGCTGAATGAAGGTGGGCGCTGCCTCATGAAGGATTCAACAGAATTTTTCTCCTTCATTTTCTCGTTTGGAAGTCCTATATGATTCATAGCTGGAGAAAGTTTTGTGAGCATGGCTACAAGATTTTTCATTCCATCTCCCTTAACATTTGGTTGCTCAGGAGGACAATCATTGCATTTCCCGCCGCATTCTGCACTAACACGGTTCCTTCGGGTTCCATCCATTGACTAAAACCAATAAGAATAGTGTGAGAAACATTAATTATAATAGGAAAACCACATAATCAAGAATAAAATTTCACACTTAAGGTCTTATCATAGGTTTTCATGGCCATTTTTAAAACACTATGATCGTGTTCTATGCTTAGACTTATCCTTAGGGTTCATACTAAGGCTTTCACATCCTAGTTTCCAATGGTTGACTATACCATTCCTCTGATACCAACTATAACGACCCATAATTTACATACATGGTTATTACATCGAAATTTAAGCATACTTATTACAACATATAACAAAACCATGAAAGGACCATATAGGTATAGTGTCTTTAGAAACTGGGAAACATAAACAACTAGTTCACAAAGCATCTACATTCCCTCCGATTTATTTCATCATATCTAGAGTCCATTTTGGCATATCCTACATAATAACCTTCTTTTTGACCTGGGGAAAGAAAACATACAAAAGGGTGAGCTCAAATTCTCAGTAAGGGAAAACAAAAGAAATTTCAATCACATAATATTCATAAGAACATAAAATTTTGGAAATCTTAATCTGGAAAAGATAACCTAATTTCATAACATGGGATAAATCATAGTAGTGAAATGTAATCCCAGTATTCATAAAATAAAACATGAAACTTTGTGGCATACACACATAATCATGGAGAATTATTTCTTATTATTCAAGACTCATTGCCCAGACTATCTTAGTGGACAAAGTCCATTTCTGAACCGAGTTCACTCCTCGTTTCAGTCCAGTTTCACTAAACCGGTTTAACCTGCCGTTCTAGTAATGTCTATCTCATGAGATATATGATATTTACCAAATGCATTGGAGGTAGATATATTTCCCACCCATCTCATAATGATACCATTATTATTTGTACCACAAAATCAAAAATCATACATCATTGCATAACCAATGTAATAAAAATGGGATTCTTATACATCGTGACATCATAAAACAATTCATACAAGTTAAAGGAATTCATAAAAATAATTCCATCACAACATAATCCAATCAATTTAATAATAGGTATAGAAACATAACCCTATATTATCTTAGATGGAAAATAATTTTGATAATACAGTAGAACTCCATTCTTGAGGAAAATATCCTTTCTACTTAAAAAACATTTACCTTTCTTAACATGTCATATAATATTAAACTAAAAGAAGTTGATTAAAAATAAACTTGATAAATTCTAAAGGAATCTTCTTGGAAATTTTTTTTACAAATCCATTCATGCCGTATAAGTTAAAAAAACATTCTTCTCGTACTTTTTTCGGAAAAGACAAAAAAGTACCTCGTATGAAAAATGACAAGAGATTCCTTTCATATCTTTTACTAAAAACTCACCAAAGGGTGAAATTTGATTTAAAAAATCTTAGGTGGATGGAAAAAATATTAAATATTTAGGAAACATGGATGTGGATGATAAAATACACCCCATTAAATAACAAAGTATAATCAATCTTGGATAAAAGTGAGATTGCAAGATTGTCTCTTACCTTTGGTCCGATTGGCTTCGTAAGTATCAGAACCTCCTGTCTAATGATTTAAATAATTTCATTGACTTATCATACTCATTTTGGTTATATTATTAGCTTATTATTAGTAATATTTCATTTCTACTTGTTATTTGGGTGTTTATTACTTTTTGTTCTTATGCGTGTTTTGTTGAATAATATCTTATTCTTTTTTTAGGTTATAGATTCCTCATTTCCAGAATGGTATTAGTATAATATATATCATATTTATTCACTCAATTCATTTTATTAATCATTATTCAACAAAAATCGTGTAGAACGAGTCGCATCACATCGTGGAGACGGTATTCCGTACGTACGCACGGGCGATGATATCATTCACATGATCGTGGAATTGTATTGGAGTGTATGTATACTATTTCAGAATCAATATCAATTTAAAATAATCATATATTGTTATTATTTAAACCATTATACTCATTCAAGTAAGGTGTTGGTGGAAAATAGATTACACCACGTCGTGGAGACGGTATTCCGTACGTAAGCACGCATGGTGATTTCGTTTTTCATAGGATGGATAGATGGTGAAATATTGTTGTTTCATACTTATAATAACATATCAGTATATGAGTGATACTTATGTTATTACTTCATAATGAAACAACTAAAGAAGAAGAAGTGGAAGAAGAAATAAAGTTGAAAGAATCGGTAACAGACATTACCTCTTTTTTGAAGCGCCTCTTTGAGACCTCCTTGCAGGGCACTAAAATTAGTCATTGAAGAATACCAGGACCACTTGGATGTTTCTAGGGAAGTGTAGTGGAGAAATTGTCAGGGGTTGGCCGAGCTTGAAGGCTCAAAGTGGAGTGAGGATGAGAGGGAGGAGGTTCCCTTTTATATGGGAGGAGAGGGGCACCTTTGGAAAAAATAAAAATATTATTTTATCATAAAGTCATATTCGGTTTTAAATAGCTACAAATTGATTTATTTCTAAGATAAGGTGGGTATGGGTCGTAATCCTCTAATTCTATATAATTTAGGCAAGTTTAGGTATCTATTTCAACCTTATCATTTAGATTTAACTTTAAGTTAGATAATTTTACTTTTACCGTGTCTTTTTTTTCTTAGATATAAGGTTAATAAAGATAGTATAACAAGCCAAACGAATCCCAAATTGTTTATTATTAGTATATATAACCTTATCTAAGTCATTTGGCTGAACCGTAGATATATATGAATAAAATAACAATTATTAATAGAATATTTGTTTTAAAAACTATTTTATGTCAATTTTGACACTATTTGGTAATTGATTTTTTGTGAAACTAATAAAAGAAATATTATTTCAAAGAAAGTTACTTAAATAAATATTAACATGTCATATTAACCTAGAAAATTATTGGAATTTATAAAAAGTCTCATATTACATTTATTTTGGTATTTATAACACAAATTATGTCAATGTTTCATTAATAAGATAATTACTGCATCATCATTGTGTCATAATTAAATTAAAGTATTTAATGTCTAAAAATTATAAATAAAATTCCATTATATAGGAAAGCTTTTTATATTTCTAATGAATATTTATAGTAGAATTTATATTATGTATAACCCTATATTAAAAATCATTTACTTATTAAACATTGATTTTACCTATTTTAACCCTTCTTTAAATAAATTAATAATAAATGTCCAAATCTAATACAAGTGGGCCTAAATGGTCATATTTTATTCCTAAGTTTGTTTTTGGTCTAATTACACTTATACAATAGAATTAGGACTTGTTTTAGGGTAATAATAATATCATTTTTACCCTTAATTACCCTATTTACTTTTTATCTTGGTAAATAAATGTAAAAAGTTACTATCCACCAAAAATTATTTTCATCTCATTGAACCACATTTTACATACTGACATCAACCATGTCTCTCGGATTTCTTAAATTTCACTCATAGAAGCAGTAACATTATGTTTTATGTAAATTTGCAAATTCTCCTAGGAGGTGGGTAAAAGACGGTCAAAAGTTCATTAAAATTTTTATATATCTAAAATTATTATAAAATGACTTCAATGAATTTCATTGAACTTATATAGGTATTATGTATCCATTTTGACCTAAAATAAATTTAAATAAAATAAATAATTATTTAAATAAAAAGTTGGTTTTTAAATAGTAACCCAGTGTTTTCACTATCGATCAAAAATTGAATGTTTTCGGAAAAATATCAAAATTTCACCCTAGGAAAATTTCGATATTCCAAATCCAAAAATGAATTCCATTTTATAAAATTTCAAAAGGTGGTTATTACTATTCAAAACAGCTAGTTTTAATAATATTTTAATAGCATATCGTTGTTTAGTGATACTCATTATTGTGTATGACACAAGCTATCGAGGAAGGCCACGTTTGCGTGTAAAGAAAGCCACGCTACTGTTGCGGGTAGTGAAAGATTCTTTTGATGATTTATATAACATAAAAACAAAATATTTCTTATAAAAGTCTCGGGTGTTACATGGTGAGTCATGGGAAGATGTAGAGTAGATCAGGGAAATAATGAGTAACACAACGTATAATTAACAAGTAATATCTCTTTGGGCCCCCAAACCAGGGTACCAGGGTTTCAGTCTGATTTAAGGGTCAATTGGGATTTCATCGTTCCAACAGGGCATGTGACACCATTTATGTGACTCACCGTGTAATTTTGAGAGAACCCAAAAATGAGGTAAAAGTACATGACCCTATGGAATGTTGTGTACTTATACACAAAAACATCTTGGAATATACATGACAGTTAACAATGAAATCATTGGTACATAGACACATCTAGGTTACATACGTTGGTATCACGTGTCTCTACATAAAATGTACATATTCTAAACACCATGTATATGGAGACTACATGTCGTGAGAGTATCATCTGCATAGAAAGACATATGGATAACTAGACACATCAAGCACACCCTTAACGAATTCGTATTGATCCTATATTTATTAATTTGTACCAGTATAGGTTAAATACATTCCCTTGGACCTTTTTCTTAATGGTATAGTCTGGAATTACACCCATATGATTGGATGGTGATCCCCTCTAGAGGAAGAGTTTCGTATCGATTTGTGGTGTCACTCAGTGAGACTAGAGTGAGATTTTCTATCATCTTTTATTCCCTAGTTGGAGATTGTGGAATATGTATGACCTACCCTATATGTATGGTTATTATCTATCTTGAAGGTCATATTGGTACGATTTATCATATCATTGGATTACAATCCCCCTATGTAGTGTGTTGATCCTGATTGGGTTTGTGGTGTACCCATTGGTATGGGGAGAGACCATGTATCTGTGTATCCATGTATTATTAGACTAGTGAGATTTAATGGGTGAGGACCAATGACCTATAACTCTTCATCATGTGTCTCCAATGATTTCATGGCTCGTGTAGTGGTTTTTCCTATAAGGAGCACGGTTTTAAGCATAATCATTTGGCTAGAAGTTGGTTATGAGCACCTTGTGGTGTGGTGTCTTTCCTGTCTATATCTGGGTGTTTATATTATACATTGATTATTAAGTCTTTTATTTAGCTTACTATACTTTTTCTTTATTGTTTATTATTTTATGGTGTTCCAATGAGCATTGTTATACTCAACTATGCATTGATATTTAACACATGTGGAAGGTCTTATGGAAGAGAAAACCATTTTCATGGTGTCTTGTAAGGATAGTGAGTTGGTGGTGTGTAGTTGGAGCTATCAGGCCTAGGTGTTTTACAAGAAGATTGATTTTATTTTTTATTCGACCCCCATGGATCATATTGGACTCGTTATTGTTTTTTTAAAGGGAATGTATTTTACATCTTTTTATATTTTAGTTCTTTTACTGTCAAACTCTATTATAGGATACTAGTTGTTTTCAAGAAAATATTTTGTTTTGTTAATTGTCACCATTTTGTGGGCATAGATATATGAGTGTGTTTATTGGTACTTTATGAAAACGTGAGCCATTTTTTGGATATCCATAGTTGGCATTGGTTGCTAAATGCTCGCTTATTTGAGGTAGGATTACTGCAGTCACGGGTCAGACCTCGGATGGTCAAGGTGTGATGGAGTGGTATCATAGTGCAATTTTACTAAAAAACAAGATTTGGGGATTTTGGTGTGGGGATATAGTGTTTATTGTCTCTAGTTAGGCTTTTAGGATATGGTATTTATTTGGGTAGGCGGTCAACATATCCCTACACCATGAATCTCATTATCTAACTTTCGACTCAATATGTATAATCATTGGTTTAAGGGAATATTTTTGGTACATTAATCATAACTGAGTTGTTATATTTTCCGTGATCTTTTTGAGTCATCACCCCATATATACTCTTTTGAACATGTTATATCTTGTCTTTATTTCTTGATTCCACCAGATAGAAAATCATCTTGGATTTCACTATGTGCACATGAATAAAATCATCATAGTTACAGTTCATTAGTATGAACGCCTATATTGTCATATAACCTTTGGTTAATTTATTAGTTATACCACCACCCATTAACGGGCATCTAGGGGTGATAGTGCCAAAAGAGGATGC
The DNA here is from genome assembly GCA_963277665.1 of Viscum album. NCBI lineage: Eukaryota > Viridiplantae > Streptophyta > Magnoliopsida > Santalales > Viscaceae > Viscum > Viscum album. The sequence goes on along the minus strand of OY728133.1, from coordinate 1,165,586,347 downwards.
ACTCTGGTTGACCTCATTTCACACATTCAAAGGGTATCAAACTCCAAGGATTTTTGTTGAACCCATCCCCCATGTGGATGAAATTTGTCTTTAGTCAATCACTTGATTTTAGTGAATTTGTAGGAAGATGGATAATCTTAATTTATTACCTGCAGTGAGTGTTATATTGGTCTTTTATGGGTGGTGGTGGAAAATGGTGACTCAGTCATAAGAAGAGACAACTATCTCCTAGCCAAACATCAACTTTATCATTAGGGAGGAGGTATATCCAGACCCGTTGAGTCTGTATGAATAAAAATGGTTCATAATCTATATTAGCGAAGTATGACCATGGAAGAGTATTAAATGTGTTTTATTGATCTCTCACATTACTCTTTAGATATCGTGTTGGACTAGTTATTCATATATCAAACCTTAGAGAGATGATTTCACCAGGAAATATGGGCATTAGTTGTGTATATATAAATTTAAACCTTTGAAGGAGTGCTTGAGTTTTCCTTATTGGTGGAAAATTTTCTAGAAGAGTAGGAACCAGTAGTGAGAGCTATCAAATGGTCACCTAGATGCTGAGTCCTCGACATAAGGTAGACGATGGTGGTCGCAATTATCCGTTCTTGTTAGACGCTTTAAGGGGAGATCCTAAGTCTCTCATCTAGTGTTGTATAACTCTATGGGAAACTCAAATTTTTCTAGTTATAAGAAATGTTTCTCCTTCTATGATCAAGGACATGTGGATTAGGATTTTCTAACTCGTCATACAAATATTCGTGAGATGGTAGAGGGACCTCTGTGGAAGATATAGAGGTTAGATTTGGATGGTCCACAAAATAGGGGACAACATCTATCTATAGGAACATACAATTTGAAAGCTCCAGGGATGATTCAAGATATTATATATGTCTTTTATACATTATTATTGTATTTTATAGAATCATGTTATAGCCATTAATTCTATTAAAAATCACTAGATCGAGGCATATAGATTCAAATTGAGGCATTAGATCAACACTAGTGGTTGGATAATCCGACAAGTGAAAAATTAGAAATTTCACACTTGTGCTGATTCTGTGGTATAATTCTTGGTGCTATGTTTTTAGTTTGAGATCTCATTATTGAAGTAATTAGGCCCTATGAGAATATATCAGGTAGGTATTAGCTATCCTCACTCCATTACGATACTGTTTTCTATAGGTGGAGGATGAAGTGTGTATACAAAAATGAGATGAGCTTTTCCTTTGTGGGTGAAATGAAGAACCTAGTAGAGTAGGATGAGATCAGAACTATGAGAGTATAATGGATAACTCTTCAAATTCCTAGCTTTAATCATAGAGTAGTGGATGATTTGGGGTATCAGTTTCCTACAATGTTGGATGAGTATAAGAATTCCATTTTTATGGAAATAAAAGATTTATCTTCTCATTGAGAGATATACATCATCCTCAACATGCTTTCCAAAATGACATTAATATCTACAGCAGCATATCGGATGGTTCATGTAGCACATTGAGAGCTGAGGATGCCGTTGGTGGACATGAAGAATATGGGATTTGTGTGACCCAATTTCCCCCCTAGAAAGCCCCAATATTTTTTAATACGGTGGATGGTAACTTGCGTATATATTTGATTAACAAAAATTGAATATGGTGACCATGAAGAATATGTATCCAGTACTGAGGATTAATGACGTATTCAATTTGTTGACAATGGTGTGATGGTTCTCAAATATTTAACTTAGTTTAGGCTATCACCAATATCTATTATGGGATGAGGATATACTAAATACAAGATTCCTATGTCACTATAGTCATTATGTACATGGTGATGATGTTTAGTGTGACAATGTCCCTTTCTTTTCTAATGGGACTCATGAACCATATCATCCATCCCTTTATAGACCACTTTAGGGTAGTCAACATTTCTGACATCATAGATTATTCAACATCTTAGTTGGAGAACATGAGAAACATGAGGATGGTCAAAGACACACTCTAAGAGAACCTAATATAAGGGAAACTATCAATGTGTCTGTTTATATTTTCAGAAGACCAATTTCTATGACACATCGTCTTAGAGGATGGGGTAGCAGTTGATCCACAAAAAGATGAGGCAGTTCTTTCTTGGGGCCCACCAATGTGTGTTACCAAGGATCGCTATTTCCTTGGGTTTTAGGGTACTATCATATGGATATAACTGACTTCTCTATAGTTACATTACCCTTTTCTTCATTGATTTGGATGGGGAAGACATTTGTGTGGATGGAATTGTCCAACTCCTACATTCAACAGTAGATATAGAGGTTGAATATAACTCACATGTTGAGATTTTCAGAGCAGGTTATTGAGTACGTAGTGTTATATGATGGATTAGGGACAAGTCATAGTTCTGTGATGATGCAGATGAAGGAAGCTATATCCTATAGTTCATTCCAGTAAATACCACACGAGTATAACAATGTGACCTATATTATTGTGTTAGGAGTGATAGTAATTACTTTGATGATGTGGTGACACTTTCTATGGTTTAGTGGCTTATCATATACAGCTACCATGGGAGTCTCAAGTACATTAACTCACATAAGAATCCTAACATGAGACATAGGTGATTGAAATATTTTCTACAGTATTATTAATATGTTACTTTCTATACTACTAGGAAGTGGAACATGGGTAAAGACACATTTAGAATGTGATTTTGTTCTTAGTTTTCGACCGAGGCATCAGAGCTATTAGCCTCATTGCAGTTTTCCTTTTTGGATGGGGATGGTGCTTCATATCTCTAACTGATATTTGTTCTCCAATCACATTTACTATGTGTAAGGTATTCTTTTCAAGGGAATTTGTTGAGACATTGTGGTATTTAGAAAATAGTTATTACACCACCAAATGATTGAAATATATAAAAAATATTAACTTCTGTGCACACACATTTTTTCTTGAAAAGTGGAAGAACATCTTAAAATGGTGCTCATATAAGAAATTTGATGATATAGTTTAGCTTATAATGTGAAGATTACCCTATGTGCTTTATAACCTAATTCTGGGTATGAAATTTGTAGAAATATTTTCAAATGTGAAAAATGAATAAAATGAATTATAAAATTATTCTATTTGTTTTAAAAATATATTGACACAGTGACCTAATTTCCCCTAATTATACAAGAACTTATGGAAAAATTTGAAGGTCAATCATAATAAGCTACAACTCAGTTGATTTCATTTGAAGAGAGTGGAATAATAACCCATTGGATGATGAATAACGAATCGAGTATCAATGAATAAAATAGAACGAAGTAAAAGGATCACACCAAAGAATATTTTTTTTTACAGTTCATCAGCTGTGATAGATCCAAATAGAGGATGGAAGAATTTTTTAGTTGTTTTCTTACCCAATTCTTGATTCCTACAATGTATAAAAATAAATAAACAAATAGATTGATCTGTGTATCATGCATATTATTAGGATGAGTTTATTGAAGGGTAATTTTTTGAAAATTACATTGGTTAAGGATTTTTTTTCTAACAATAATTATTCATGATTGGTGTTAAAATCGATCAAGTTATGTCACTCTCATATGTTTTTTCTTTCACTTTTCTCCCCTAATTCTTTATTCACTACTGGCATTATTTTTTTCGACCGAGGATAGGAATATACTAATAAATTGATCATTTCACAACCATTTAATTGTGAAATGGTTCATTTTCATAGATCTAGAATCATCATGATAAGATGGTGGTGTGACGCTGGATATAGTTTCCAATCAGATAGTTTTTGGATACTCAATTTTTGATTTCACAATGTTCTTCATCAAACAATAAAAATGAAAAGTAGATACATTTTTTGATCACATTATATATAGTGTTTCTTTATATCCGTGTTTTGAAGGACTATAAGAACCCAAAATTGAAGTATTCAGTAAGGATATAGGATTTTATGAGGCATAGTATGATGCGGAGTAGATCTAGGAAATAAGAATAAAAAAGGCATGTAATCTCGCATTACACGTCATGTGGACCTCCTTGGCTACGGTGTAAGTGTTTCTGTCTGAATTAAGGATCATATGATGTGTGAACCCTATCACATTTAATGTGTCCCCTTCCATGTGACTCTACATGTACTTCAATATGTGCATTCAAACAAGGTAAAATTACATGGATAAATATCACAACATGTACTTATACATGGACAAAGGTTATACAAAATGAGTAGGTACATGATCATGAAATTGGTACATGGACAAGCCCATGAAACACATGATGTATTCGATGTGTCTCTAAATGTCATGTACTACATATATATGAATTTTATATGATTACTACAAGATGTAAGAGGTTCTTCCACAAGTGAAGGCATGTGGATAGATAGACACAACATGTACCACTATAATGAGTTCTTATGCCTCTTAATTTTCTTACTCCAGACAATTATAGATTTAGTGCATTCCCTTTGTCTATTCCCTCAAGGTTAAAATGCATAATTAAATATATTTCACTATATTGTGATCACGTGTAGAGGGTGTGTCTTGGATAGTGTTGTGTTGTCCCTCTATGACACCAGAGTGTAATCCAAAATCATCATTTTCCCCATTGTTAGCATTTGTGGAATCAGCGTGCCCTCGATGACCAGAACATTGATCCTCTATCTAGAAATCCATACTGGCAGGTTTTGTGGTGTAATTGGAATATGATCCCCTACATAGATGGTTTTTCCAATATTTGGTTTGTGGTGTCCCCTAGAGGTTCTTGGCATAAACCATATCATGGTATTAGTGTCTTCATATTCGATCGTGATTTCAGGGACCTTTCTCAATGATATGTATCTCTATGTTGAGTGTCTCTAATAATAGTAAGGCTCATGGTGTGGGTTCCACTAGAATGAGAATTGATTTAACATGAATTAATTTTCTGTAAGTTAGTTATGACCAATTAGTTGTGTGGTGTCTTTCCACAATATATAATGTTGTTTCAATTATAAATTGATTTTAATATCATGTATTGAGAATTATATACTCAGTGCTTCAGGATTAGTTTTTTTCGAGTTATACACACTATTTTTATACTCAATCCATCATTAATATTTCTTACACGTCTTTATATTTTGTATACATTTACAATTTGGACAGTGTCCTGGGAGGACAAGGAGAAGGTGGAGTATAGAGAGAGTTTTTAGAATAAGGTTTTATAACAAGAGATTTATTTTTATTATTATTAACCTCCCTTGGAGTATGTTGGAATCTTTTAATTTTTTTGTGATCATATTTAGACCCTTTTTTTTAATACTTTTACTATCATACTTTTTATGAGATCATATATGCATGCATTATTTGATTTAGTTCTTTTACATATGAGAATTTTAGTGGGATTGGATTTCTATGTGTATTAATGTAATTTATGATAGTGCCTCTATTTTTTGGGATATACCAACTTGTCATATGTTACCATCCCCTAGACTATTGCAGGTAGCTATTGGTGGACACAAGTTGGACCTCAGTAGGTAAGGCCATGAGAAGGTCATGATGGGTATCATAAAATTTATATTTTTAGGAATTTATCCACCATTATGACCTTAGTAATATAGATTCACACAAATCCACAACTATTAAATTTATATTTCATTTTTATATATGTGTTTATTCTAGTTGTTCCCCAATAGGTTTAATAATTTTTATTTTCTTAGATATATTTTAAGGGAGTCTGATATATAGAATGTACATTCAATACATATGAGAGTAATACTTGTTTCAGTTATTATTTGACTAGATGATATTATTCACACATTATCTATTGGTATTCCCTTTAATAATTTAATCATCATGGGGGGATCAGGGACACCACTTCAGTATGATGTGATATAACAATGATTAAGGGTCTAGAGTAGGCATGGGGTTGGTTCCTGAAATTATGGAAAATGATTATAAGGAACGTAATAAGGGGTTATATGGATTCTTATAATGATTTTACATGATGGCGTCTTATTGATAAATGAGATGGATGTTGGGATGGATTATATCTAAATTATCATTAAAAATATAATTTTTCTAGGATTGGATAGAATATTTATCTAATTAATTATATATAATTTCTTTTATCTATGACTATAATTATTCCCCAACTAATTATAGATGATTATTTAATAATCTAAACCATGGATTGAGGTGGGTATTCATGATATAGACTATCCTGATTATAGGTGTTACATGTAATCAGTATATAAATTCTACAAGTTTTTGAAAAGGAAATGAATATATTTTTTTATTTCTAGACCTTTTTTCACATTTATTATATACAGTTTTGTTTAATTTAGGTTCTAAGGGATCTGGTTGTGAAAAAATGCGATGTACTATACTCACACATTATACTTTCCCTTATGGGTTTTTTATTTTTTTTATTTGATTTAGGTAAGGGTAAGTTTTTGAATCATGTGATTAATTTCAATAAATAGTTTGGATCAGGGGTGGAGTATTTTATGCATTTTAAAGGATGAGTTGGTATGATGTATTTGGGATTTCCATAGGATTTCATATTAGATATTCTATTACGGATACCCCATTTTGGGTCTATGTAGCGTGTTTTATTTTATTTAGTTATGTATATTTGAGTTTTTTTAAGTATATACACATTTTAGTGTTTTATTTTCTTAGAATTTGGAAGACATAATTATACATGATCATATCATTTCATATATATTTACATTGTACTCATATTCACCTATTTCCATTGACTTAAAATATACTCTCAATGTGTACAGAGTTCATTAAATAGAAATTTCAATAATGTATTTGAACATTAATTTTATTAATATGATTTTTAAATGGATAAAACCACCTCCCAAATGTATTTCACTACACTCCATGTGTCCACACATTCCATGAGTGATCGAGATGTGTGTTTGAGGTTTTATAATGGTTTTATCAAGGTATAATTCATGTAATCAGGTATCTTTCAATTGATAATGGTATTCAATGATTCCAAATGAGTTTGGATATGAGACCATGAGTTCTAGGATATAATATTTATAATACATATAAAGTAACAAAAAATATACACTTCCATTATTATTATCGTGGATGATTGAGTTACCATGGGTGGTCTGAAATCCATAATTTTTTTATTTGAGCTAGTTCCATGTACACGTATATCATGCATTATGTTAGGTGTTAGTGGGTACCAACATGTATGATATAATTTCATATTATATGAAAATATGTTTCAAATTAGAATCTATATTTTCAGAAGCATTTCATTATATATAATAAATAAAACATCAATAATAATTCATAATTACTTCTTATATATTTACTATGTTGGGCTTGGTGTATATGAATATATAATTTATTCAATTTATTGGGGAAATTTTCTTGTCTATATTTAGGTATATAATGTTCATGTATATCACTAATGTACACCTTTAAAATATCTTCAATTAATATTATACATAATTTAAATGGGATTTAACTCTAGTAAGAAGACTTATAGATTTAAATTTATTCATTATATAATAAAATTTCATATTAATTTTGTAAATTGGGCGTTTAATAAATTGAATAATCTGAAAGAGTTATAGAGAGTTGATCAAGTATACATTCCTTTTACAGTGTTTTTACAAATATGAAATTACTATTCTTAAGATGTGATCTTAACGCCCCTCTTTATACTATTATAATGTTTCCAATATATGTGACGACCTCCATATTTGTAGAAATAAGTAAAAGAAAATGATTTACTAGTAATACACTATTTAAATATTTTGAATGTTTCTCCTCGATTATATTATATTGAGGGAAATATTAAAGTAGATATAACCCTCTTCTACCGATATTCCCTTGACATTATAGAGTGGAATTTACTTGTTTCAAATTGAATAATGGATTCAATGGTTTTATTATTTTATATGAACATATTTTACATCTCAATCAGCACCAGGAATGAGTGGAAATAATTATTCATGAAAAGGATATACTAGTTCGATTGTATCATTGCATACAAGACATAAAATATTGGTTGTTAGTGGACTAGTAATTTTTAATGGTGTAGAATTCATTATAAATGGTAATGGTACAAAATTATATAATTTGGGAAATTATGTTAGGGGACTTCAATTTTCTATTATATGGGGACTCCACCATAACGATGTTATCAATGCGGTCATATGGGATATTTAATCCTAACTACCATTTGAATAAAAAATGTTGTGGTCAATATTTTTACTTTTGACATATTGAGTTGTTCAATAAAGTCATTCCATCAGAGTTAGTTCTAAAATTTCATAGAGATAATATTAGGCATAGTCCTTAAAAACAACAAAATCATAAATGTTAGTCATGAATTTAAATTCATTATTATTAAGGGTATTTTTGAGTTTAATATTTTTGAGAAATATCCATATCTAATAAAAACAATACAATATAAAACATAGTATAAAATTAGAAATAGAAAAAGTTTTTTATCTAATATAATAAATTTAAAAAATAAATCATGATATATTTTTTTAAAAATATTCATGAATATGAACATAACAACTTATAATCCCTTACTGAACCATAAATCCAATGAAAAATAGTTAAAAACATCAAAGATAAAAAATAAATAAGGTATAAAAAATAAAATAAACCATTAATAAATTTATAAATACTAAAACTTATGGAAAACCCTTTCCTAAAAACATAATATTTTACCCAAAAATGAAATGTCATTCATAATATATAATGGATCTGTTATCTTTTGGAAAAAAATTTACAAAAGTGAATACTCATTAGAAAACATATAAAATTATTTTAAGTACCTTGGGACATCATCAAATTTTACCCATACCTAACCCTTACAGAACTCTAACAGATTTGAATAACCATACTACCAATATTGAATATATTTTTTTGGAGAATATAATCATTAACCAATGCATTGAACTATAATCTACTCATACCCACTGTCTAATCTAAAACTGGCTCACATGATGCTATATGGTCAAGACGACCATTTATAATGTCCAAGAACCATAGATTCAAATTAAAAAATACATCATTTGAAGAAATATTTTTATCTCATTGGGAAGACACATTTAGATATAAAAACTCAATTTTTCTTTCAAATTTCTCATTTTGAATAGAAAATATATCTTTCTTTTGAAAAAAAATTATATACCAATAAACAGAAAAAAATGATGGGTTTTTAATAAAACATGAAATTTGGAAATGGTATACAAAAAATTCCATCGCATCGGAAGAGTTAATATTTTCGTGTTTTTTAAAAAAACGGTTTAGTCATTTGTCTATACATTCCATATAAAACATGTAATATATTCGTTTATGAAAATACTAGAAAAAAATTCAAAATTGGCATAATAGAACATATATATCCCTTATATATTCATATATATATAAATATTTAAAATTATATCATGAATATTTATAGTAGTAATGAATTTTTAATTAAATATTTAAACATTAAAAGTGTACTATTACACCTTAAACATCTAAATCATAGTCCACATTATCTTTAAAATTTTAAAAAACACTTAATAACATTATAATATCTATTATATAGATATCTAATGTCAAAGGGGTTGTATATATACTTTATAAAACAACTTTGATTGGTCAATTATGGTCAAATGGTTTATTATATAAACATATAAATAATTATCAACATGAAATAATTTTCATATTTTTAAAAAAAATTAAAATTTTAAATACAAACATGAATGTTTATTCTGAAAAATTAACCAACGTTATAATCATACAGATGATAGGATGTACGTATGCATGACTAATATTAACATTTTTCAAAGATTAGAATGAAAATATGATAGGAGAAATTTATGTTCCTAGTTTTTGAAATATGTCCGTAATAACATGTTATTTAATATTATAAAATTATATTTATATATATATAATTCTTGGGATGTAAAAGGAATCACATCATGTTGATTATGCGGTAGTCTACATATCCATGAATGCTGTTGTGAATTTTCTTTTTATACGAAAATGTGTTAAATAAAATAATGTATTGTATTTGTATAATGGTAATTATGTCATGAATATCATATTATGTTCTTTATTTATAATTTTTTTAATTAAAACGATCCTTTATTCATTCCATAAAGTGGTTGAATGTATCGAATCACTTTGAGGAGGTGGTTGTCTATACATCCACAAACGACATTATCGTATTTACAAAAAAATTGAAAACCATGCATTTCTATTAAAATATTGATTATATATGTATGAATAAATTATAAATAACATAGATATATATATATATATATATATTAAAAAAATATTATTTTCATCTTAATACACAAATATCATTGGTTGTAATGAAAACACAGACTACATCATTATGTTATGCAGTAGTTCTCCATACATGATAGGTGATTTTGTTACCAATTTGATGGAAGGGTTTTTAGGTGTACGAATAAACCGTAACCTAAAAAATTTTTATATTCATGATACTGATGTTATTATATAATCATTTAATAATTATAATTTAAGGGAGTGGATAAGAAAAAAATTAAAAAAAAAAATCAGGTAGATTAATATTACCCCTTTATTGTGTAACTCTTTTTGGTTTGAACAAAACTATTTCTTGGTAGGACTTATACACATGGTAGTTATCTAGGGCAGTATAGATTTGTTTTTTGATTATTTTTTTAGTGGTTGTATTAGATAAATTAGCTTCATAGGTGTGATGAAATGGGATGGGTGAATGCCTTTTTATAGTGTTGGAGGAGTTGTATTTTTGTTAAATTTATATAAGGGAATTCCACCCAATTTTTTCCAATGTCATCTAGCTCCATGAATGGTATAAATTATATTTATGGAATTATATGTTTTATATATGAACATCCAATGGATTTTGGAATGTTGTCTTGGACCTTTTGACTCTTTTATTTACAGATTAGTCATATGTTAAGCTGATTCTCCTCTTAATATATATAATTAATTTTAATTAAATTCACTAACCATGTTTGTGAAACTTTATGTCTAAATTATTGGAAATTATAAATTATTATTAACCCATATATGGTGTCTAGTATTTTATTTTAAAAGTATATAAGAGGTATAAATTAATTTAAATTTAATCAATTATATTAGATGACAAAGAAGATTTTTAAATTAAAAATAATCAAAAGATTGTTATGTTTTTATATGAAGACGAAATGTAAAATTTATTAAATGAATTAAATAAGATCAAATTATATAATAATGATATAATTATACATTAAAAATAATTAATATCATGTATTTAGATATAAAAATATATTTGATGAGATGTAGTTTTGAACAAAAATTCATAATTATTTTTTATTCTTCAAAATATGAAGATTCTCATAAATATAACAAATATTTACCCAATTTAAATTTTGATATATAGATATCAAAAGATTATTTTTTTATCCTATAAAAAATTTTAAATATATAAATTAATTAATAAAATTTAGGTGGTCCATTAAAATGTGGTAAAACAACCTTTCGAAAAAATAATTTATTGCAAAAAATGGTTTTATTAATATTTAAAGCCTGTCAAAATTATTGGATTAATGTTAAAATTTAATAACAATTTTTAAACATAATATACTTAGTACTATTATTTCATTTTGATCCCATGGTTAGAATATAACTACCACTTAATATAATAATATTAATGATATAATATTTTTTGTATAACTCAGTCTTGCGTAAACAGTATGATTTTTTAGAAACTCATTGTTGCGTATCTGGCATTCTATTGGACATATAATAAAAATTAAAGACAAAATTTTATTTAATTAATAAATATTTTTAATTATTAAAAATAATTATTTTATAAATACATGGGTTGTTATATATTTCCGCCCTTTTAGAAATTGGGTCCTCACAATTATATTCAATTATCAAACTTGTTGGGTTATTTTTACCTCATATGAATTTCATATTCCATTGTTTCCTCCTCAACCATATGTGTATTCCATCAAACATTAACAAGATGAATAATTTATTCCAGGACTCTTTCTCTATGTGGTTAATAACATGAATTGTTTGTTCCAAAAAATGATTATTCCCTTCAAGATGAACAACATTAGGGATAAAAACATGATATGAATACATCAAATACTTATTTAAAATTGTAACATGCAATATGTTCTATACCCAGCTGAAAATTGGTGTTAAATACACTTCATATGAAACTTATCTATCTTTCTACATGGTTATATATGTCCCAATGAATCCTGGACCCAACTTCCCCTTTTATAAAAATGAACCACACATTTCCATAGACAAACATTTAAAATTACATGATGACCTGCATATAAAGAATGATATTTTCATAGGTTAACTACATAACCCTTATTCGTATTCTGAGTTCCTCTCATTGTTTATTGAATCAACTAAATATTCTCTATCATTTCATATAAAATTGATGGTCCCGTAAAATTCCTTTATCCAACATCTTCCAAAAATGTTGTGTTTGACACTACTTCCCAAATAATTCATCAAATAGTTCCCTCTAAATAGTGGAATGAAAATTTTATTATTAGATAACAAAAAAAATAATGATATTGTTCCAAAAATCCAGGGTAATTCTTTATTGAAGAACTATGTATATCTTCTAATATCCGAATCTCTTGATGATATGGTCCATCATATTGAGGATGAAAGGATATACTAAAATATAATTCAATACCCATCATCTAATGTTGTCTTTTCCATAAATTGAATGTGAACCTTCAATTATGGTCTTATACAATGGATATAGGCACTCCATTTAAACTAATAATATATTTTTGACATTTTGAAGAAATTGGATCGATAGATACTATATCTCTAATTGGAATAAAATGAGTTGTTTTGGTTAACTGATCAATAATGCCCTAATTTTAATTATTATCTTGTGATTTCTTTAGAAATACTAGCATGAAATCCATTGACATATTTCCCCATGTCCATTCTGGCATTGGAAATAGTTAACATATCCACTTTTCTAATAGTCACTATTCTTTAACTAGTTCTCATTTAAAACCCATCACTATAAATTAATTTTTCTTAATTCCATCCCACCAGTAATACACCTAAAGAAATCTAAACATCAAACTGTTACCTGGAAGAATGAAAAATAGATTACTATGAGATTTGGTCTACATCTCATTAGTAATAAATAAATAATAAGAAATAAACAATTTTTTCCCAAATCACAAATCAACTTGTTAATCAATATTAAAACCAATAAACTAACAACTATTAATATATTCTACATTTTCATGAAAATATTGATCCACCTTTTGTAACATCTTAATTATTTCTGAAAATGTTGACTACATTGAAACCTGAAACAAAATAGAGGATGTCCCTATATCCCCAAATTATATGACATAATTACTCATATCATAAAAATAATGTTCATGTTTCAAATATAACATGGTTAGTGTGGAATATCATTTTTGAGGAAAAACATTTTCCACCTTGTTTTATTTTTTAGGATGATAATGAGTCATGAAATCATAATCCTTCAACAGTTTTAGAAATTTGTTTTGAATCATGTTCTATTATTTTATAGAAATATATACATCAATAATTTTTTATAAGTATATATTTATCACATTACTCATTACAAATGATACCTATAAATTTTTAATGAAAAAAAAATTGTATTTAATTCAAAATCATGTTCATGGTAATTCAACCAATGATGATTCAACTAATGTAATGAATAATAAATTAACTTATCATTATGAATTTTAAGAAAACCAAGTCCTTTAAAAAACTAGTAATTGTAGATAATTAATTCTCCATTTTATGATGGCATAGAAAAAATAACATCTTTCTCATATCTCATTTTTCATTCCTATAATCAATCATAATATAATACATAAACCCATGCTTTTGGTTTCTTCACATATAATTTATTTTTATTTTTTAAAATAGAAAATAAAAAATGCATAGAATTTAATACATACATAGAGAATATCTTATCTAGGTTTTGTATATTAGATACATTAATTATAACATAAGGAATATGTATAAAGAAAAATTAAATAAATATAAGATTATTCAAAAGTGCTTCCTTTATATGGAAAAATCCTCACCATGAGATTATATTAATAAATTAAAATAAATTATTAAACATAGGGAGAAAATTGAATTTTCCTAGTATGGTTTTTTTAAATAATTATTAAATTCCTTTAAAACATTTTTTTAAATAAATTAATAATTAAAAATTGGTTTTAAAAAATTGTAATCTATTAATTTTCGTAATTTTATAAAAACCATAATATTTTTAAAATAAAAACATTTGGAAAAAATTTCAAGTATTTCTCTAATTGAAAATAATATTTTTGATTGATCATTTATGAAACTCCGAAGTTGATAATAAATCCCCAAGGAAGTTGAAATAAATCATATAGGGAAAAGTTACATTAATGTTATGGGTTAAATACCATAACATAACTTTATATTGATTAAAATAACACCAATTTAATGAAATCATTCAGTGAACATACCTTCAAAAAATCACTACCCAAAAAATGATTGAAAATAATACCTGAATTAGAAATTTTCATTTAACTAAAATAATATTACGTAATTATTAACGTGTAATATAAATTTTTTAGAATTTAATAATTCATGTGTTGGAGAAATCTATTCTCATAAACAAAAAATTTATTTAAAATTAATAAATAAAATTTTATAAAAAATTAAATAAATACTTGATTAAAAATTCATAGAATTTTGAAGATAACATATATTATCCCCATATATATTTCTTCAAAAAAAATCAAAATCATATTAAAATGTTTCAAACATGAAATAATAGGTTTTATAAGTTATATCCTGCTGCAAAAGAATATCTCAAAAAATGAATACATTTTCATCAAAAATGATAGTCACATATAGTGATATCTGTCTCATAGAGATATAATTTATTTTTGAAATATTTTATATTTAACAATAACAAAATAGTGTTTTTTATTGTTCAAAAATATATTTTGAAATATATATATATATATATACATAATCATTTATATATATATATATATATTTAGAAATATAAATAAAACCCCTACGTAATCCATAAACTTCATAGATTAATAATGAAATATCTCGAGAAGCATAATGTAAGGTGAAAATTCAAAAAAAAATACCTTATATATTATGAAGAATGAAATGATAAATAAATTGATATATATATATATATGTTCACAATTATATATATAAGTCTATTAAAGAAGATAAATGGTCTGGTCAAAACCCCAGTCAAACCAGTGAATATACATTTGAAAATACATGATTAAACATATTTAATTATTAAAATAGCTAAATATAAATAAATAGGGATATATAAATAATATATATACATATATATAAATATATCATTTCAAATTTAAAATAAAATGATAGAATAAAGACACCAAAAACATGTTGATAAATAAAAATAAAAAATGCCCTTAGATTATAGTTTTGAAAACACATAAAAATATATATAAATAATTATATATTCATATATATAAATATTAAATATGAATATATCATTATAAATTGACTATAAATATTACCTTTACATGATTACATAATATTTTGTAGAATTAAATAAATATTAAAATATACTTATTTAAATTGAAAAAAAAATAATATTAACATTGATTAATTTATATGAAAAATATATTTATCTATAGTTAAATATATAAATATATAATTGTATACCTACAATAGAAACTAATGAAAAAAAATTAATCACTAACATGATGATATTAAATTTCCATGAAATAGAAATATATAAATTATAAAATAGAAAATAACACATAACATGATTTGAGAATGGATGGGAAAGGCCGGTGGGTAATTCATGAGAGAATGAAGGATGGGAAGTTTGATCTTGGGAGCTCATGCTTTGAGTATAAGAGTTTTTTAATGTAAAAAATAACATATATATAATCAATCATAGATGTAAATACTATATATATCATTTTGATTAAAAAGCATTCTGAAATTTGTTTTGACAAGAAGGCATCTGGTCATTTTTTTGTTTCATATTAAAAATATGGATTATTTGTATATTTTAATATTCAAATATGATTAGCCTTTTGAAGTTGGTAGTCCCACAAATCATCTCATTCATTCCTCAATATTTTCAACATTATAATATTTTTTTTATCTTGAGAACATTTCAATCTCACTTTTTTGCATTTGTCATTTCTCAAGTTTTCTATCATGTATCCCTATTATTTTGTTTTGTCTCACGATATTATCTTTTTTAAAGTCATTATTATAATAATTTTTTTATATTATCTTATCTTTGATCATTATTTATTTATTTATTTATAATTTTACATTAAACTATTTAAAAAAACATGCGACATTTTTGTTTTAAATAATTATTAGGTCATTTAGAAAATATACATATAAGATTCCATTTATTTTTTATAATAACTTTAGTTATATTTTTTAAAAAATATATATATTGTGTATTTTTTAGTTAAACTATTATATTTATTTTTTGACCTCGTAGTTTTAATGATCACAAAATCATGATTCTAATGATACTAATGAATTTCATGTTTTACATGTATGTAATATTTCTTCTAAAAATATGTGATAAATCATTCTAATACTGATAAACTATTCATAGAAAAACCATTTCATATGTCTCTCAACTAGCATAAAAATAACTCTATGTCTAAAACACCACAAGGATATCACACCGTCATAATCTAAAATTGATAGACTAAATAATCGACATAGGATGAGACATCATTGGTCAACACACCACTTGGATATCTTGCATATATATCATAACAATAGCTAAGCATGATATATCACAAGATATAAAACCTAAAAAATCATAACTCCAACACTAAAAAATTTCCAATGATTGAGACATTATCATAGGATCGACCATCAGACTATACAATCCTAGTTGAGAAATCACCAACATAGTGAAATTATGGAAATGTACAAAAATCAAAGGTGTCATACTGCCCGAGAAATATACCATTAGTGTCATGCCACAAAATAAATAGATCATCAAGAGAGACACTACTTGATCCTGACACCCCATCACTATTTTATTTACATTCATTAATTTTAGTAAAATTACCCTAATGACAATATTCATCAAATTTTATGTAATCTATTATTTTAATGATTGTACCTTATATGCCCAAAAAAATTATGTAAGAACATATTTTATGTGGTATAATATGATTGAGATTTTCTTACTACTACTGATAAATGTGGAGCACATTCCCTCTTCTATAAATAAGAAAAAAATGTGCAAAAAATATAAACAATCTTTATAGTGAAGTGAAGATATGTGAAAAAAAAGTGATAGTGATTCAATTAATAAATGAGAGCCAGACAACATAAATTATTTTAAAACATAAATATCTCACAATTTATGAAAGTAACTTGAGGAAACCAATGGATCAGTAGATCTAATGATTTCCTTCAGTCAAAAAATTTATGTTTTCATCACTATATTTTCCAAAAGAATTTTAATGAACCTAACACAATATCTACTATTGATTCAACTCAAGGGTAAAATTTTTCTTTGAAATAGACTGATCAATTATAAAATCAATACATTTTTATTACATGATAATTATTACTTTTATTACATTTTGAGATGTGTGTGTGTTTACTATGTTTTACCACAAGCACACTATCTCCTCCACTAAACTAGAAGACAGACAATATCATCTCAATCAATTTTTTGATTTGTTTCTCCAAAGGATAAGAGTGATAGAGTAACTTCTATGGGTTATTTTTTTAGTCTTGCACACAAATATAGAAGAGGTTGTGTGTGACATCAATAGTTGTAAACTATTTTATTAACCCAAACTAGTTTTTGGACCATCTATTAATTTTATATAAACATTTTGGTGGTGGGGGATCACTAATTGGGGAGGACTATGTATCGACATGAGATTGAGCCTCTTCTATTAATCTTTCAA
The DNA here is from genome assembly GCA_963277665.1 of Viscum album. Lineage (NCBI taxonomy): Eukaryota > Viridiplantae > Streptophyta > Magnoliopsida > Santalales > Viscaceae > Viscum > Viscum album. The sequence continues at coordinate 1,165,568,425 of OY728133.1, read as the reverse complement.
CTATGTGTTTTAATATTTTTTTATATTATTTGAAATTTAAAAATTAATAATTTTATATCTATAAAAAAAATATATACATTGGTAATTAATCTTAATTCGTTTTCATATACTATTTTAGGCAAGTAAACTAATATCAAAGAATTCAAAAAATATCATATATATTATTCTTCAAGACATAGTTAATTTTTTGAGAAATAATTAGAAAGATTAAGATATATATCATACAACTTATTTTTATAAACTATATTTTATTTAATCATTTGGTTGAATGTAAAATAATAAATTTTGATGTAAATTTTTTTTTGAACTCAATTCAGACCCCTATTATGATACTCACTCATGCCAACATTTTGTATAATATCATGTTTATTTATGTGGTATTAATGTTTTCAAATTTAATATGACTCTAATTTTAGTTTTTCTTTAATGATCTTAAATTCCAGTTTGTTTTAAATTTATTCATTTAATATAGATAATCATCAAGAAGATTTTTCTACCAACATACCGCAATTATTCAATGGAAATGAATATTATCAATGGAAAATAAAGATGAAAATGATCAGATATAGCATGGGTTATGATATTTGTTATACTTTAGAAGATTAATAAGTAATACCTGATACTACTAGAATTATATGGGATGATGATTTTCTTTTGAAAACAATAGTGATATTAAATATATGAATTCACTTTACTATTACGTTGATGATGTAGAGTTTAGTATATTTTATTATTGTATAGCAACTTTTTAAATTTGGGACACATTTCATTTTTCACATGAGGGAACTTATAATGTTAAATAAATGAGTCTTAAAACATATTCTATTAAATATTATACATTAAATAGGAAACAGTATGAGTTCGTTTTTGATATGTACCTTAGATTTAATGAAATTGTTAATTTAATTAGATTACTAGGAGAGACTATATATTAATATTACTATATACTGAGATAGATACAATTCCCACAAAAAAGATGGAGTGGCACATCAGATTCAAAAAGAGAATCATGCAATATATGTAAACATTCAATGAATGAGTTGATATTAATGATTATTATGTATGAATAAAAAACTAAAGGTAACCCATGTGGATGATGAGTATCCTAAAAGAGGGTATGTTTCATTCATGACTATTACCTCCAAAAAAATGTCCATGCGTTATATTCGAGTGTTGGTGTATTAGTATTTAATAGTGATGAGGAAATGAACCATCTAGATATGAGGATTAATATGATCTATATGAAGAAACTATTTCTCATAAAGCCAAACCATAAATAATTAATGACAACATATGAAATTGGATGAAAAATTATGATGATCTAATGGAGTTTGGATACTATGAATACAGAAGAAAATGTCAAATAAAATATGAATGTCCTAATCTAAAATATATAAAGAAATAGATGGACTAGGATATAAGATTCCAAAAAATTATTAAAGAAACATGGAGTGTATATGAATATAGATCCAGTGACATGGATTCTTCAGCTAAAGAAAAAATGGATGGATCAATAATTTTTCCATGACTAATGTCATTAAGGCATCTACTTTACCAAAATTTTAGGATATTTTTCTTTTTCATGAGTCTGATGAATCAGATATGTTTGAAAATGAAAACATTGGGGATTAATATATTTCAAATGAGGAATTATTTGACTGCTACAATATTATATATGATTATTTTAATGATATATTGGATAAAATCATTTTTCTAAAAAGATAGCATGCTCTAACTATAAATTTTAAATCATGGGTGTCTATAGAAAATAAAAAATGTTAATGTTCTCAATGAAAACAATGAAATTAATCATTCAAATTAGATATTGTTGAAAGGAAATGAAAATTTAAAAAATTATAGGGAGATAATGACAAAAAAATTTATAATGATTGTTTCATCCAAATATATTACTATGATATGATATGAACCTGGATATTAGATAATAACTAAAAATGATTTATTTTCTCAAATCCAGACCTAAAAGAACTACTGCTAATTTTTTTTCAAAAGGACCAAAAATTATTATATTTCTATGAGACATCAATCTATTGAAATACATTATAAAAAGTTGTTTTCTCAAACACTTTATTAATAGAATTTCTAGACCTGAACAGATTTTTGTTCCAAAATCATTTCTTCATTATGACAAATTTTTTAAGAGAAATTCTTGAATACATGTAGTATAAATCTATTGTGCTTTTACAATGGATGTTCAAGACAAATGAATGATGACTATTCTTTCATTAAGAGCCTTATCTAGGATTATGGTGGCCAAATAACCATTGGTGACAATACATAAAGAAAAAGCATCGGCCTAGGAAATATTGTTAAAAAAACCTCCATTTTAATTTCAAAAGATTCATATATTGATAGTTTAAAATGAAACGCTCTTAGAATTTATTATTTTTGTGATGATGGTTTTCAAGATATATTTTAGAATGAGGAATTAAATGTGTTTTATTCTAAAAATTCCTTATTTTTTCCTTCTTTTGGAAATGATAATTTGTTTTCTTTAAAATTAAATAATTCAGTTTCTCATAATGTTTCATGATTAAGTTCCTTAACCTATGAATCTTGGATTTGGAGAATATTACTAGAACATTTGTTCATTTATTCACTTAGGAAGGTATATAAAAATGTGTTAGTTTGGGATCTACTCAATACTTATTTCCAGGATGATAAATCTTCTAACTCCTATCAAAAAGGAAAAAAAACATAAATTATAATTTAAATTAAGAAAGATATGTAAACTTATGAACCTCTTGAGTTGGTTTACATGGATTTTGTAGAAATTCTTGAGCGTCAAGTCTTAATGGGGGGAATTATGTATATGGATCTATAGATGACTATAATAGGTATACATGGGTCTATTTAATTGATCACAAATTTGATGTCTTCTCTTACATTACACAGTAGACTTGGTTTGTTGAAAATCATAGTGGAATTCAGATTAATACATTAACAAGAAACCATTGTCATGAGTTTGATAATTATGATTTTGGATAATTTTTATCACTGAATAGCTACACTCAAAACATTTATGCTAAGAGGATCCCTCATCAGAATGAAGATGTTGAAAGATGAAATAGATCCTTGCAAGAGATATCCTAGACTATGCTAATTGAGTATGAAATACCTATCTATTTTTGGGAACAATCTCCTAATAAATCATATTATATTATCAATAATTTCTTGAGTAGACACATCCTTATGGAGACTCCTTATGCCCTTTGGAATAGGATGAAACCTTTGTTTAATTAGTTTATAGTATTTAGTTGAAAAGTATTTATTCATAACATTAAAAATAAGATGGAAAATATTTCTTCCAAGAGTGATGACAAGCTTTGGATTTATTTTTCAACTTCCAGTAAACCCTATAGAGTTTTCATTAAGAAGTAAAAAATTGTTGAATATTAATTTATTTTAATTGTTGATTAATATTATCCACATGATCATAATACCTCATTATAAAACATTTAGGATGATTTATATCTTCTCAAAATATATTCAAACCCATAAGATTATTCTGTAAACAAATTATAAATCCCATCATGTTTTGATGAATTTTGAAAAAATATAGAATTTAAACATAATATTATATAATTAACCAGTCCTAACCTCTATATATGTGTTATAAATCTCAAGATTGATCCTTTATATGTTGTTGTTGGAGTACTCAATAGTGTAACAAAAACTAGTGCATTTATTTGAAAACAAGTTGGTTGTCAATATTTTTTTTAAACAATTTATCCAAATAACATCAATAAAGAAATTAATGATGCATTATGGGTAATAGATATGGAAGAATAATTAAATTAGTTTGAATGAAATAATCTGTGGTAAAATGTAGATCGACCCAAGTACACCCTATAAATTGAATCCAAATGAGGGTTTTAGAATAAATATTATGATTCAAGGAATTTAGTTAGAAATAAGGCTACAAATGTTGCCAATGGTTATAGTTAGTAATAAATAATTGACTATAATAAAACAATTTCAAATGTATTTGGGAAAAAATCTATAAGAATCACTATTTCTTACTTACAACATTACAAATTCAATTTTTATCCCCTGGATGTTAATAGTTCATTCATAAATGGTTTTATAGTTGATGATGTTTTTGTATAAAAATCCCATGGTTTTCATAATCTTCATTTTCTAAATCAAGAATTAAAATTAAGTTAATATTTAAATGGATTAAAATAATATCCTATATCTTCATATGATTGGAAAAAAAACTTATAATTTCAAAAATAATTTCAAAAGGAATATATTTTCACACCCATTCTATAAAAGGAATTTAAAAAGATATATTTTTATTAAAAATATAAGTTGATGATATTATATTCAGATCCTCTTAAAAGTTTCATTATAAAAGTTATTCTAAAATGATTAAAAATTATGATTAAAATATTTTAATGGGTGAACTCAAATTATTTATTAGATTATAATTTTTTAATAAAATAAATTACTTAAAATAAATATATTTATACTAAAGACATTATAAAACAATTTAATATGGATAGAACTAAATGAAGTGACAATACTATGAGTACGAAATATAAATTAGATCATGATGAAACATAGAAACTAGTTGACCAAACAATATATAGATGTATGATTAGATGTTTTCCATATTTTAATTGTAGTCTATTAGATATTCTATTTAGTGTGTGTATGTGTGTTCATATTCAAGAAAAACAAAAAAGAGTGATATTTAAATACTGTAAAAATAATTTTCAAATACCTAAAATATTCAACTAATTTATGAATATTTATCCTAAATGAAAATTATTTTTTTAGTAAATTATTGTAATCTTGATTTATGGTGGATTTATGTTATATTGAAAAACAACCTCTAGAACACTACATTTTTTAGGGAGGTATAATGTTTCACATTGTAGTATGAAACAAAAATAAATTTTATTTATGTTACTGAAGTTTCAGACGTAACATCAAAAAATTTTTGTGTTCAATATTTGCTGATGACAGAATCTTTACTAGACTATGGATATTAATTCTATCGTGCCCCTATAAAAAATGATGACAAAATTTCTATAAACATATCTATTAATATTTTTCTCATTCAATTACAAAGAACATTGATATATGTCATCACATTTTTAGACATCATTTTCAAAAGAGAGATATCATACTTGAATTTATTACATAGAACATCAGTTCAATAATTTATTTAGTAAGACTCAGAATTCAGATATAATGAATTATAAAAAATTTGAATTTGGAATAATAAAAATATGATGAGTTCCATCATCAATGAAATCACATTTTGGTGAAATACAATTGGTTTATCAGTTCTTTGGTTTTTTTATTTTGTTGTCTTGTTATTTCATAAGCTTGTCAAACTATTGGTTTTTCTTGCCTCTATTTTGTCACACCATTGGGTTTTCATGATTTTTCCTCCCATACAATTGCCAATTATTTGTTTTTACATTTATTAATGTTTTGAACTATTAGTTTATTTCTAGTATTGTTTTATATAAGGAAACATAGACCATGTTTATCAAGTGATTTGGATCTTGATTTGATGTGAAATTTAGATTTTAGTTTACCTAATCTACAAAATAATATAAAAATTTCAGAAATCAATTCCCAATAAACGATAATCCCTTTGTGATAATCATTCATCTTTATCTATTATACCTAGTGCATCCTTTTGCCTCCTGTATTTCCAACCTTATCCAAACCATCGAATGAGCATACGAATCTAATCTGAATTCCGAGAATGAAGCATGATTTTGATTATTCCTCATAAATTTCTACATCTTCAGTGACGAAGAAGAAAGAACCCAATATTCCTTCTCTAGTACGTCGAATAAACATTAATCTATCTAGGGGAGTTGTTGTACCCAAAAAGGACATAGACATGAATCATATTATTTCATGTAGGTATTTATTACTAAAGACCCTACAAAACCAAGGGTCTATGGAGTGGTTTTCATAATATAAGAGTCCATTATAGAAAAATATGGTATATGAATTTTATCAGCATGTGTAGTTTTCATTTAATGAAGATGGAATAGGTTGCAATCAATGTTTTTTGAGAGTAAAAAAATTTATTTAAATTTATAAAGTGGGTTATGTGTTTAAGAGTACCTCATCATAGAGTCTTTGATGTCTACCAAGTGTGTATCCTAGAATCTACTAACATGTTCAATCATGAGGACACTGTGACTATAATAAAAGGAGTTGTTTTAACTAGAAATAATGTTTCTTTAGAGTTATATAGAGAGTATATGTTATTGTGTATGTTTGTGTAGTATATTCTATGTCCATGAGAAGGATATTTTTTAACCATTATATATTAGTAAATTTATTTTCAATCTATTATGACATAAGGTCACCAGATTACTCTCTATAGATATCTAATGGTACACATGTGAGAGATGATCAAACCATCCATGAAATAATACTCCTTAATCTATACAAGGCTTATTTCATCCATGTCTGAGTCTGAGGGACTTGTATGAGATGATGAAGATTTTTTTATAGACTGTGGTGGTTTATTTATACCTAGTGGTATATTTGAAAGAGTGAATATCAGTTTGATCGCATGGTAGAAACAATAATTTAAAGATTATGAGATTTTTTATGCAGAATATAACCTGGTTTATCTTCCATCCTGGCATCTGGATGATGTTGATCTAGGCTGGTAGCTTGATGATATTGTGGAATAGTTAGATGAGGAAGAATCTATTGATGAATAATATGAAATGGAATGATTAGATTAATTTTATAGTGACCCTATCCATTCTCAAAAAACCTCTACCATTACCATTTAATCTCATCATCTTGCTAGGAGGATGAAAGTTTTACAATAGTGTCGAATAAGAGACGTAGGTCTCCAGAGTTGATCAATATAAAAGTTCAAAATACACAGTCGTTGATAATGTTTATAAATAAGAAGAAAATGAAGAAGATGAAGTTAATTTAAAAATATTTATTGGTAAAAAAGATGTTGTAGATTATTAATGCAATGAAAGATAATATTTTGACCCTAATGATCCTAGTGTATGAATCAAAATAAACAATGTAAAAATTACATTGGTGTCTAAATATTCATCTTTTAAAGGGTATCATTCCCCATTAGTGTTGAATTTTAAAAAATTTCTAGAATTTGAGGTTTTCAAGGCTCTCATAGTTTCCATAGGTCAATTGGTTTCATATTCTACAATGGTTTAGTATATGAGTGTTATAGATTTTATGTGATAGCATGTTTCCTTGCAAGAAAAAAAGATATTATTAGTGATGAATTTATAAATGAATACATAATTTTTTTAAATAATACTATGTATGTTGTGGTAGAAAATTTGGATGGTGAGTCAATTACTATTTATTCCCAAAAAGATGTTGATAACCTAGATGCACTAACTATTGGAATACTATTGGAAGCTGATCTTGGTAGTGTTGAAAACAAACATACTTTTCAATATTACGAATGTAAGTGAAATAATAATGTTTATGACCCCTTGTCACTACATATATCTCATCTGTTTATTCAGTCTATTAGGTGGACCATATGGAAGAGTATTGGGAAAATTTCACTAATGTCATAAGAACCCCTCAAGAGAGGGATAAACCTGGTGTTAAAGTTGATGGTGATACTAAGGGATCCCTGATAGTCTGGGTTGATAATGAATATCTTCTTGAAAATATCTATTTTTTAATACCTCATTTATTGGAACCTTATACATATTCTCTAGTTCTTCCAATCGATATAGTTAGTAAAGATGACATTATTGTTTATTTGTTAAAAGCTGATTTCGTAGTTTCACAAGTGTTTAAGGAATCAATCGAACTTTTTTAAATAGATTAGAGAATATGATTATATGTATTTATTTGTGATGGGTATCCAATATACTAAACAAAATATTATGCTATAAATTAATGAGATTGAGATTTAGAATTAGTATAAAAGTGGTGAACTGAAGACTCCCAAGTCTTTCATTGAGGAATTAAAATATGAGTTCAAATATTCCATAGATGGTACACTTAAAAGTATTGAGGATTATTCCTCAGAGTATATTTTTGTTGTTTTACCAACTCTTATAGTGTTTGATTATGATCATCTGAGATTAGTTATCAGAGATTAGCTATGATCTATTGTTGACAACAACTGGAAGGACATCAGAAAACTCACAATGGAAGAAATACCTTAATATGGTTAATATTTACCCTTGAAAATCATAAGAAAAATAGGATGGTTGAGACCTATGAATCCCTTGGGACTCTCAAGTACATGTGATCATTTGACCATTTTGATGTCACCCAAATGATCTAGGTATGGAACATTACCCATGGGAAGTCCATTGGATCCCCATTCGAAAAACCATCCTACTCTTTTTAAGGATCCCTAGACAAAAAAATGATTTACTCTAGGCGTCATGGTTTTTCACAAGAATGTTCCTAACAATCCACCTAAAATACTTAGAAAATATAAGGGGATTATATTCAAAGGAATATGACCATAGTGGCCTGGAATCTCATGAACCATGTCATCATTGTGAAGAATAAAATATTTGTTTGACATATGTGGAAACATGCAAGACCTATGAACCATTGATGTATAGAATGAAAGAGAAAATGATGTGGATTCGAGATTTGTTCTATGTCAATGAAGTACATGTTATGTGCCCTAGTATGATCTGCGAAACAAAACAAGACCTCTGGGTCATGTCAACCTCATCTCCCAAAATTCCTTTGTCTTGTCTACCCTACCACATGGAATTCATCATGGATTTCAAGGAACACACTTTGGTTCTCTATGGATAGATAAATATAACATTCCACTACATGCATGCGAACACTGCTTATAACCCCTAATTTTCAGGTGACACATAAATGAAAAATTGAGAAAAAATAACATAACTTTCTCAGGGAGACTAACATAATCCCTGACCATTGTAACATAATACCAAAGAGATACAAAGGGGGGATTTGAGAGGTGTTATTGGTCGCTGATGTACATGTAGTGAGCCCCTTGAGACCCAAAAAAATCCACAAGTCATCAGTGGAACATCGACCTCACCTAACGAGAGCCCTTTGTTATGTCATCCTTGCCATGTGAAGCTCCCCAGGTAAATCTGTGGTTTCTATAAGAATGAATTAATAGATTTTTACTTGGTACTCTCTCACACTCCCATATGAAACATACCTATCATAGGACACATCACAAAAAAAAATTATTTAATACACTCAACATCACACATGAAATCTCACATGACTCCCAGCCATTGTCATATAAAAAATGAGAAAGAAAAGGAGGATGTGAGAAGTGCTCACGGTCACTGAAATGTATGTGAACCGCCTAGCGAACCCATAATATAGTCCCACAATATATATGGAAAAACTATCCTTGTCTCATGAGACCCCAAGAAAAGACATTCAGGGTAACACATGTTTCTTCCAACAGACACTTGGATCATGACAATGTCCTTAGACATGTCAGAATTACAATATAGAATTCCATCAAAATGTCTGCATGATCAAAAAAGACCCCATTAATTGGATATAATCCAATAAAGGGAGAGTTGGGGGAAAAGACTCGTGATCACTGAAAATCAGGTCACACCCTCAGAGTGGTCTATATAAGAGACATGCATATTTGGGTAGCACTAGACCCCTTGGCCGACCCCATCAATTGCATATGCTAAATACACCGCATAACATGCTGGAAAACCAGGGCGATGATTCCTATAAATTCATCACTCCTAAATGAAGAAACTGTGGGATATGATTATATAGATGCTTGGATTTTGGACAATTCAACTATCTTCCTCTTCATATTTCTCCGAAAAACCGATCATGTAATGGGTAACTATTCATCATGTAATACACTAGCGAACTATAACAACCCTTCTCTTTATTACATATTTAAACATGATTTATCACATAAAATTTCACGTTATTCAACTCATAAGATATAGAGTTATATTTTCTATTGAAAAAAAAGAACATTACATAACAACATAAAACATGAAAAGAACCATTTTTAAAAAAAAATTATTTTATGTGACCAAAATATCCATTCATGATTAACACTGGATGGGATTACCCGGGGATGTAAATAAGAAAGGGTGATCTATAAATCCTAATAAATGAATAAATCTAGAATAAAATGCGGATAATAAAAAATGTTATAAAATTATTATCAAAAATTAATAAAAGAACATGAATTATAAGGATTTATGTATCATGATAATCATAAGATGTGAAATTTAGAAACAACTTACAACATAATCTGAGCATTAGTAAATGCTCATTACATAGTGAAGATCTTGGGTTAAAGAACATTGCACATGGCAGATCATTAGTCAATTCTAATTTCACATGATGGAACATTATTGAAATCTCATTTCACATGAATGATAAGGATCCTAGATCATTTCACATGATGAATTACGATACTAAATATTACCTAATGCATTGGAGAACTATCTGGGTGTCCCTTTCATAATCATTTCTTTTTCATGCTTATGTGTGCCACATAGATCATAAAACATGGATTTTTTAATCATAATATTTTTTTACATGATCAAGAAAATGTGTAATAAATTCATATATATACACAATCAATAAGTATATATGCATAATGGTGAGTACCTTTTATATATAAATATTAATGGTATTCACTAAACAATTGTCTTGGCTTAGAAAATCACAATGAAATTTCGGTAGCATAACGACATCATATAAAAATCCATAAAATGGTTTGATGATAGTTAAAGAAGTATCTAATAATTAAGAAAATAATTGAATGTTTGGATGGATATTCATGAACATAAATTGTTAATGGATTCACTCAAGCATAAGTTATTAAATCATTGATTGGTCTTGGTGTAGGGGAAATCATAGAAATTATATCTCCCTCATAATCTCCGATAGATGGGATTTATAGGATACAATCTTATAGGATGAGGCTATCACTTCCTTTTTCTTTGTCTAACGATTTTTTAAAGACCCATATTTATACTAGTCATGTGATCACTATTCAATAGAAATATTATCAACTGAAATAATACTTAACAGTCATTTAAATCCAATAGGATATTATAAATCCAATGAAGTTCACGCGGTTTCTATATCCGTGGTACATTTTACTAAATAAATAAATATGTAAATTTATTAATAATAGTTTGGGTCTCTACAAAAATCCCCCAACCATAAATTTTCCCTTGAAATTTTTTTTTCCCACACTAAAATAGATGGTGGGTAACTCTTCTTTATCACCACCTTTGGTTCCCACATTTCTTTATCAAACTTATTGATTCACCAAAACAACTTGACAAGGGGCATTGCCTTATTTCATAGAACTTTTTATCTACGATCTATGATTTTCAAAGGCTGACCTTCATAGGATATTTCTTTATGAAATTGTACAGCCTATAGATTGAGTACATATGATTGGTGTGGGATGTACATTCTTAAGAATGATACATATAATACATAATGTAAATGAGATAACATCAATGGGGTTTCTAGAGAAAATGACATTACACTGATTAGATCGATGATATGAAAAGTACCAATGTTCCTTGGACTACGCTTTATGTCATTCCGAAATCAAATCACTCTCTTCCATGGAGATATGTGGTAGAATACCATGTCTCAAACATTGAACTCAATGTCACATTTATGATTTTCTACAAAGTTATTTTTTTTAATCTGAGATGATTAGATGTTCTGATAGATGTTTTTTACATTCACCACTACTTCGTTGATCATTTCAGAACCTAAAATTTTTATCCCCTACTTCATCCCTACTTGATTGTTTTTTTTCACAAATTCCCAAAACGTGCTTCGTAAGTGGGAATTTGGATGCTTGAATGGGATATATTCTTGTAAGTGAACGACACCAAAGAAATATGTTGGTCCCATCCACCATTGATGTCCATTGAGAGAGCTCTCAGCCTATCCTTATGTGTTTCGTGAATCTACTCATATTGGACATTAGTTTGAGGGTGATAAGGCATACTAAAATTCAGCTCTGTTTTTAGAACATGCTGGATACTTTTCCAAAACATAGTGGTCAATCTGGGATATCGAAAATACATAATTGATAATGGTCCACCATTAATTTCTACTAATTCTCGAATTTATATCCATACATTTTGATCTAGTTATGAATCCTATAAAATCATAATAAATTGTGTAGTACTTGTATGATGACCAGTAAAAACCCAGATATCATTGTTTCACATGTATTTTAGTTGAAGTCCAGTGAAAAATTCCATGGTGATGTTTTACCATTAACATGTTAGTATGGGTAATGGTTGCATAATCACCTATGACTTCTTATATTCATTCATTACTTACAATATTTATATGGAGATTCTTGTATATTCTATAATCCCCATCTTTATGGTACCTAATAAGTAGTTCTCTTAGGAATCTCAATAAATTATTATGATTTATAGGAGAATGGAGGATGTCAAACGATATATCTCATCAACATTTTCATTCATTAACATAGGATTTGATGGAACACATAGTCTTGACCCATGTCCCACAATTCATTCTTTTTTAAAATTTACCTTTGTGGATTTCCCATTTCTGATAGTTTCATGTTTATTCTAAAAATATACATCAACTATTTCGACATCTTTTAACATTTACAAAAAGGTTATTGTATAATGATTTGTGAAAGTACTGATCATGTTCATTCATTATGATTCCCATGTCCATATTCTTCTTGTATAACAACATATTATCCTTCTCACGTCTCAATAATGATAGAGTTTATGGGTCTTTTCTACTGAGATAATTTTCAAATTTGTTTCTTTACCCAGATGGTAGGGGATTGGGAAATAATAATTATTAATGAGATCGAACCATCTTTGTTGGTTCATATTCAAATCTTTCTTTGTAAATATATGTTTGTGTCTTTTGTGGTCAATATAAACTTCACACTTTACCCCAAAGAGATACTGTTGCAAAATTATTACACAAATATCACATATTCTAAATCTTAATCAAGTGTGGTATAGTTTTTATTTTGATTTTTAAACTTCCATGAATCATAGGTGTTGAATTTTTCATTTTTCAACAACACATATCCAAATCCTTCATTGAAGGATCGATAAAAATTATGAAAATCTCCCCACTTATGGGTAGTTTGAGAATAGGGGAACTTATAAGACTTCATTTCAACTATGTGATTCTTCCTTCATAGAAATCATTCCAATAATATTTGACTCCCTTATGAGTTATATTTGTTGGAGGTTTTGGAAATCATAAATAATTTCTGACAAAATAGTGATAATATGCAGCTAACCCAAAGAAGTTACAGATATCTATCATAGATTTTTTCCATAGTCATCCCTCAATTGATTTTGTCTTGGAATTATCCATAGATAGACAATTTCATGTGATGATATTACCTAATAATGACATGTCCTTAAAAAATCACATTTATTTATTTTTTATAGAGCTTCTCCCTTCACACGGTCTTTATCATAGCTCTAAGATGACCACAATTCTCCTATTTGTTTTGGGGAATATTAATATATCATATATATATACTACCACAAATGTTTCGAGATATTCACTAAAGACTCTATTAATAAATTCCATGATTATTATTAGAACATTAGTGAGTCATAATTTCATCACTATTGACTATTAATTCCCAATACTTGTACGAAACCCAATACTGGGGATATCCTCTTTCTTCACCATTACATGGTAAAATACTGACCATAGATCCATGTTGCAGAAGTATTGTGCTCAACATAGATTATAATAGAAGTCATAAATCCATGGAAAGAGATATTTGTTCCTTATCATGATTATTTTATATCACGATAATCAATTAAAAGTCACACTGGCCCAACATTCTTCATGATGACGATCACTAGTTCACCTCCTGGTGAAACACATGGGTGTATAAACCCTTAATCCATATTCTCTTGTAGTTTTTTCTTCATTTTCTCATGTTACACAACATCTATGCTATGTTGATTCATTGATATTAGAAAATACCCAAGAATAATCTCAAAAGAAGATAAAACCTCTCAGCTATGGGGAATACATGGAAATTCATTTGGAAACACATCAATATATTCCATCATAATAGGCCTTTCATCATGAATGGTTTATTCCTCATACTCTATCATTTGATAAATATATTCTTTCTCATTGGGAAATAATATCCATTAATGAGTTCATGGTTCAAAAAAAATATTCATCCCCTTCCATACACATATATATAATCGGGTTTTGATTCCCAATATGTAGAGTGACATACCTCTCATGAAAATGTTTGTTTGATTCGTATATGGAAAGACAATCCATGCCCAGAATTGAATCAAATTCCATTAAGGGATGTTAGACACTGTTAATTGGGGTGTTCAATCCAAAACTTCTTGTAGGGGAGCAGTTATATACATGGGATGAAATAATTTCCACATTTCCTATTTTCACTAAGATTTATACTTCTATGATTTTTTGTGGTGTTTGAATAGTTCTACTAAACATTCTTTTTGTAAAGGAATTCATAGAATTGATATCAAAAAGTATGTTTATAATTCTTAAAAGAATAACATGCATACATTTCACCACTTTATTATTGGAATTATCTTTGGAAATAATGATGGAAAAAGCTCATCCCTTCCTTCAGTATAGGTTTTTTGTTTCCTCTGGAAACCCTTTTCATAGAGAACTAGTTCATAAAGTTCCCTATTTATTTGAATATATAGAAATAATAACTGGATTGAGGGTCAACCAAAGCATTATTTTCCTCTTCTACATTGGTGGATTTATCTTGTTTGGAATTATTAGCCATGTTACCTTTTCTTCTTCACCTAAAACATTTCCTGGATGCACTTAGGCAATTTTTGGGTGATTCAATCCACTCCTTTGACAAGTGGGATACTATAATTTTGTAGAACTATTATATTTATCAATCAGACCACCAAAATTAAAGTCCACCTCTCTCTTATATTCCCCATAATATCCCTATGATTCACTGATATCCATCTTGATTTTGAGGGACCGTCAGAAAATTTCATTGTAGTTATCAAATTTATGGATTTCCAAGGCTTTTCGTAGGCTAGGATTTAGCCCACCCAAGAAGCGATCAACATTACATTCAGAGGTAATGACAGAACTATGGGGTAGATCGTGCATGCCTTGTTATGTTTACCTGGTACACCACAATAGATTCATATTCCATTTTCATGGGTAGAATGAAATATATTTCCATCATAATATAGATGTTGGGTGGATAATATTTATCAAAAAAAATTGTATTGATTCCACTACAATTCATTGATCACTTTCTAAGGATTCATATTATTGACCAATTTCCACCATTGATCATCTTCATTATCCATATGATAAATAGTTAGAATAACCTTATATTGTTGACAACATTGAAGAAAAGAAAATTTCTTTTAAATTTAATTGAAATTTTTTTCCATGATTAAGGGATCAAATTATCAATTGAAAGAAAATGATTTTGTCGCATGAAGATATAAAGTTTGGGTTACTCTTTCTTATGGGGGTGGGCTATTCTTGTAATTGAGGTTTCTATTCAAAACATTGGTTAACTGAGAGAGTATCATAAAATTAATTTTAAATTTCACTCCCATTGGTATGGGAATCTCATTGGTGAAATCCTCACACTACCCTACTCATCTATTGTTAGCATTATTCCTATTATTTCCCACCAATCACTATAAAATAATAATAATAATGAGTATCATATACATTTTAATATCTAATGGTTAATCTAATGACATTAAATTTATAACTTATAATGTACATCTATACCATTAACTTAAGAGTTTCTAAGAATTTTTCTATGTTATCCATGATTTACATCTAAAATGATATTCTCATGTGATTTGGTGTCCCCTCAATAATGATTTGTAATGTTATTATGAATTTAGCAAAGAGGCTCCCCTCGGCATGTCAAACCATGTGCATAGTAAAGACAGTTTTTGTGTAGTAGTTTATCCTTCATAATAATCATAATACCTTATCAGAGTTTTTACTCTTATGTACATTTGATTCAGAACCACGTCAACTTGTAGTGTCCAGACATGGATGTATTTTCTTGATAAAAAAATTAATTTAAACAAAAAAATAGGTATGTTTTCTTACACATAGTATTATCCCAAAGGGGTTTCATTATGATTTTCTAATCATAATCATAAATATAACTAAACCAATCCTAAAATACCAACTATAACATCCCCACTCTTTATTTTATTTTCAAAATTGATTTATTATGTAAAGGTTTTCTTAATAAAAATCATATGATCGGCAGTTATAGTGTATTTTGGAAATTAGTTACATTACATAACAACATAAAACATTAAATAAATCATCTTAGTTGAAAAAATATTTTAAATTACCACAATATTTTTGTGTACTTAACACCACATGGGATAACCTGAGGACGTACGTAAGAATGGGGTGAGATATAAAGATATGTAAGGGAATAAAAATGGATTTAAATGATGATAGTAATACATTTTATACAGGGAATATCAACTATAAATAAAGGAACATGAATATTAATGAATTATATCTCATGATAATCATAACCTGGGAAATTTTGCCAAAACATACAAAATCATATTAGCATGAGTCAAGGTTCATTGCCCATGGAGAATAGTGAAAGGAAGCGTACATGATTTATATATCAAATGGACAGTAATGGGTTCAAGGAACATAATATCCCAACATATGAAAAAAGAATTTAACAAGCATAATATTAATGAAGTGCTTGATTGGAAATGTGAAGAAAGAAATCACATACTTGGATGTGTGACTCCAAAGACTTATGAGAGGATTCTTGGTAGGTTTTGGAATCCTGGGAGGACTATAAGGAGTAGAGAGTAGAGTTTGTATTATCTTAAAGAAGTACGATTGAAGAGAAATGTGATCTTGTGTGGGTTTATATAAAAAAGGTGGGGATTTAATTATTATTTTGGTTTTGGACAATACATAATGAAATTTTCAAAAGCACATACCATTGCATGGTTTTTGAAAATGGTTTCTCAAAATGGGGAGTGGTATAAATTATTTTTTTAGGCCATGGGATGAGAATATTAAAATAACACCCTAGCTTATGTGAATTTGAGTCACACATTCAATGAAATTCTTTTAATATCATAAAATATTTTATATTTTCTGGATGATTAATTAAGGCAATATAAAATAAATATAATAAACCTAAAATCTAGTTATTTTAATGTATAAATAGATATTTGTCTGAATATGAATTTTATATCATTTATTACATCATTATTGGACCATTACGATATCATAAAACACACAGTATATTCATGTGGTATTTAATTTTTATACCCAAAATTTCAATAGTCTTGGAAAATTATCAAATGTTCATCATAGTTTAATTTCAAAATCAGGATTCCAAAAAAAATTCATTATATATATATAATTTTCTAAATATGTGAATTTTCACTATTAAAAATAAAAAAATTGAATTTTTTTTGAAATGTTTCTTGAACCCTAATAAAAATTACATAGGACTTCAGGAAAATTATTTGATTATCAATATATTATTCAAATATTTTTTCTTTCAAAAATCCATTAATTTAACAAAATTTATTTCTTAATTGAATTTTCATATTACCCATAATACTTCTGTTTATTTAAAAATCATTTCCAAAGTAACAATAATACAAAGAATATATATTCATTATTCTATAAAAAACATAATGTACCTAATATTATTTATATGTTCGTGATACATATCCATTTATTACAACAACATATGCCCTAAGGGTATGGTGCACGATGGTGGGGCTTTCATGAGGTAGTTTGGTGAACATGGTTTGGGTCGTGAACTCGATGAGTTTGAAATTCTACCATAAATGGGTTTTCTAATTATTAAGTTATTGGATCTTGGATTGTGATGTTTTTAAGGAAAATTCCTCAAATTCTATCTCCATTTCAATCCCTAATAAATGGACATTATAGGTTAAAATTCTACAGGATATGGTCATCAATTCATTTTTCTATATTTAGAAGATTTTTTAAGAACGTATAATTGTACAAGTCATGTGATCACAGTTCAATGTCTATATTATCAAGGTTAATGATACTTAATAGTCATGTAAATACAATGGGATATAATAAAACCAGTGAATATTCATTGACTTCTATATCTAGATAAAATTTAATGAAATCAAAATAAAAGGACTTTTATTCATAACAAATTTGTTCATTACATGTATAGCCATAGAAATCATTCTCCGTACATAAGGTGCTTAGTGTGATCATCCTTGATCACATGAAGGTCTTCTAGATAGTCATGAGAAGAACATACACCATGTCTTCTATATCATGCATGATTCAAAGGAACTGGAACAAAATAAACATAAGGCCTTCACAAAAAAGGATAGAAATGAGATTAATAGTCGAAGACTTAAGCGAAATGAAAGTTTTCCAATTATCATGCACTTCTTGTGAGTCATCCAAAGACACAAAAAACCATCAAGATGTGTTTCACAGATCTCATGACACTCATGCAGTATTTTATTTAGGACATGTGACATCATATTGACATGGTAGAACAGGTCATAAAGTCTTTCGTGGACACCACATTAACCTCACTAACCATATGAGTCCATCACATAGGACCCATGTTGTCCTTCAGGAACATCACCTGCCTCATATAACAATATTTTCTCTTATGAGGTGAGTCTCATGAAAGAATATAAAAATGATAACCATGATCCCATGACACCCTCTGGGAATGTCATCTGGGAGTCGTGAACCCTCTAGAGTTGTTGTCTAGGTGTCATGATGTTTCCTAGAGTTTTCATGAAAGATACGTGACACCCATCATACTATGACACAATGACTCTCACTACATACTCCATATGTGTCATGACAAGTCATGCGATGACTCCTATAAGGTGGTGATCTGGTCATATGATTCCCTCTGGAAAAGTTGGCCATGTTATTAGGGTGTCACATGACTTGATGACATTGTATAAGCTGGGCGTGTAATCACCAAATAAAGGGTAACCATAGTGTGCAAGCACATACATAAACTAAACTATAATGACTCTGATTCCATCCATAACCAAGATAATTATGACACCTTCCTAAGGCTCTTTCTCAAAGAAAACACCCATTTCGATATAATTCATTCCTTGAATTTAACATCTCAACCAACTAGACTCAATTAGTTCTAAGAGACCACCACTCTATCTCATCCATCATCATATTGAGAAAGCCACTAAGCATTGATGACTCTGACTCGGGCCATAACCAAGGTACATGAGACGTCTCTCCATGATTTGAATCTCATACTAAATCATCTCATCAAAATCCATATAAATAATCCATGAATCGTGAGCTATGAAATTATTATTTTTCATCCCAAGTTTCTCAAAACCAGTATGGATCATGAGAGCTTAGGGATTCATGATAATCATATCATATTCACTTCAACTCTCTATAAGGACACAGGAAAAACCAATATATGTGAACTATGATAACAATGATTCTTTCTATATATGAGATATGGAGGGCACCCCAATAGGTTTTGAGATCAAATATTAGGGGGTCTTGGTAACTAAACATATTCCCTCATAGTATGACATTAAACATCACTTGATGAATGAACTATTTTGATATTTATTCCCAAAATAATCAATATATGTAGGATTCCTGATAATTAATCAATCCCCTAATCATAATATTAACCTTATATTCACATAGTATAATTCACTAAATCACATGGTTACACAAAATTACAATATATGAAACATTCTATTACCCAAAAATTATTGAGAAACATGGATACATAAATATGGATTCACTAAAGATACCCTAGACATTTTCATATGAATGGGAATTAACCTATAGCCATTTTTTTATCATAACCAATCACATATTTTGATTATGAATTGATTCAACAACATGTCTTAAATCAATAAGATACAACCATATTATGAAATAGTTCACCTAAAAGTGTGTGATGAGATTGACCTCCCATCCACTCAACCAAAGCGAGTATCGAATAGTTGATGGGCCTAAAAATCTAGATGGTCGTTGGATATTTTAATGAAGGTCCATACTGATATATAGAAGAGGGATTCATTTGGAGTTTCTAGGGAAGGAGAAACAGAAGGTAAAACGGATGCGTGTGATTGAGAAAGGCCTTAAAAAATCACTCAATCAAAACATAAAGGTGATCCCATGAAAAATACACATTGTAAAATTGATGAAACAAAAATGGTGAAAAATGTGAATCACTTCAATAAAAAATGATGGGGTTATAAGATATCAATCCATGTTTCTTTATCCTCAAATAATAACTTCATTCATAGGCTCAATGTGGATCTCTTTGGACACCCTTTTTCAAAACCATATATTGAAACAAAGTAGTAAGACCAACATAAACTGAGATTATTATAAGCCCATCATCATGTTGATACGTACACTCAAATGTAATAGCTAGAAACGGAATATAGGACAATTGTGTAAAGCTTCCATATATTATTGGGGATTTTAATGACCATGATATTGAACTAATTTTTACCCTTGTTTTTAATTGTCTATGTGATTGTAGATACTTTTCTCATCCATAGACTACCAACATGAGGAAATGTCATCATTACCAAGAAGTCGCTCTAGTAACTCATCTACAGTATGGCCCTTGCAGGTTGAAAAGAAATATCATATTCTCCACAAATCCAATGGTGGGTAGTGAATATAATGGTTCATGAGTACCAACAATGTGGTAAAATTCTAACTATAGAAGTTTCCATGGAGATTCTCTTAGTTCGATAGCTGGAGAATATTCATCGACCTTCAATGGTGGCTTCTAATACTGTAACCCTCATTTGTATAACCAACCACTTTAGGAAGATTATCACTATGGAACAACAACAGACGCCTTCAATATTTGAAGAAGGTGGACATGTAGGATGACTATGTCTCCCTTTAGGTTCAGGTGTAGCTAAAAAGGGTACCTATCGACTGCAGTCATGAAAACCATCTCATTTTTACCCCAGAGTCACCAGCTGAGGGTACCATCCAACACATAGCTGCCTTTGACGCCCATGCATGGGATATAAGGAAGACTCATTTGAGGAAGAAGGCATTGGATACCTATGAGTGGGATCATATCCCCAATCCTACTAATCATTCCTTATGTAACCATCTTGTAGAGACATATAGGTAGGTTAACATACCTACTCACTCTATAGAGGGTTGTGGGAATATTCTCGCATAAAACATAGGGGAGGCTCATAATACTAGCCCCATGCATGAACCCCATATAAAAACTCCAATGGAATAAAGAGGAATGAAGTTGGAATGTATCCCTACTTCGATCGAAGATATCTATCAATAGATAATAGATACTAGGAATGTGTAGGCTAAAAAATGACACACACTTTTCTAAAATACCAATATATTTTAGCAAACAACTAAAGTGCTCTGCCACCATATTCTGGAATGTTTACATATAATGGGATTGAACATACTCTTATACCTACATCTAGGAAAACACAACACTTGGATCATTTTGAAATGTTTTTCATACAGTAGAAAGAACAAATTCGGATTATAAACGAGGAGGATTATCAAAATATCCCAATAATGGGAGACACATTGAATATGGATCATATTCTTGTTCTACCTATGTCTCATTGGCTGAGAGAGGGAGACACCTTTGATAGGGGCGCATTATTATAGAAAATTTATGTTGGAAAACCCCAAAGGCACAAGATTAAGCTCATACCACTTATCTAAGCTGGGGATCACGGTGTGAGAGGAGCAAAAAACTCAAGATAGGATCATAACCATACCAAGAAGTCTAGTTGAATAATACAAATGAATAGGATCAGGAAATATCCTCATTTTACCTGAGGCTAACCTAGTGATAATGGAACAAGCCTCATGACATGCTCATTTTACTATAATTTAATCTTATTTTCATACACCAGAAGATCACAAAATCGAGGCACATATTCTTATTAGGCATATAAAGAAATGAACCATCATCACTCTAAGGCAATATAGGAGGAGGCTTATATACCATCTCCCATTCTATATTTCTATAGGCATATTATGGTAAGGAATGCATTTCTCGGACAGGCTCATATTATTGTATCAATCGGGGCTAACTAGGTCAGAGTTGCACATTCTTTAGTGTTGGAACACACCCCTACCAAGAAAGACCAGTTTCATATTCAATAGGCTAAACACAATGCTCATACTCCCGCCCTGACTGAGCCACACCTAGTGACAATTGCCATAAGCCTCACGACATGATCATATACCTTGTGATAATGATATAGATTATTCAATTTCTGTTTCCTTGAGGTTGTCTGAGACATATTCTCAAAACTACAAGGCTCCATAGAATCTTCTATAGAATCATAACTAAAATGAGAACATTTCCACAAGAGTGTTACTCGTTGTAGTATAGATATGGGTCATTGGGAATCTACATTGTACATCCACCATGGTCAAACTCCCAATGATGATATCTCCCATGGGTAAAGAAATCCTCCATCTTTCCATACACCTATATATAAAGAAGTGAACTAACCCTTGACACCATCATATAGAGTGGAGATCAGAACACAATGTTCAACCATATATGGTTCCCCATCAACATCCATCAACACTCCACTAATGTTAGTAGGAGACCATTTGAGCCATCTACTATGGTATGACCTGAATGGGGAATGAAAGTTTGATGATGGTTGGCCTACATAGATATATGGAGATATTTTTCCAAAAAAAAATCCCCCCATCTTGTTTTGGCCCTTCATTAATTCCAGCAATGAGATCCTAGATCAATAATAAAAGGCTTTTATTCCTTATCTATACCAAAAAATTTGGGATACTCATCAGTGACTAATGGATCAACATATCCATTATAAATGGTATAATCATAACATTCATATGATCAAGATACATGATATTTGGTTTATCCAAGATGTTATATCTATATCCTGGGATTCAAAACCATAAATTACCACCACAAATTTTAAACATGCTTACCACCATTGCATTGTAAATCTTTAGCAGCTGATCTATGAATCCATGGTACGAATTTGTGTTCAAGGATGGGGACAATGTTTAGCTGTACAATATGTCACTCCCTTGGAACAGTAAATCCATTTACACATGTAATCTAACAATGTTATTGCATCTGATGAAATAAGTGGACTAGGTAATACTTGGGCTAGTTGGTCACTACAACAGAATGCCCCATTCCAAAAGTACCCAGCCATCATGTTTGGGGATAGAGGATATAAAAAAGGACAACATATTGGGCCCCTCCAGATAAGAAGATGACATTCCAAACATGGAAATTAAAGTAGTGATCATCCTAAAAACTTCTCATAAGGAAAAATAGTTACTACGAGCTACCATCACACATAGATCCCACGTGAGAAAAATTGTGAAACATCATCGAAAATAGAGTGGTCGCTACCATATCAGTTATCCAGAAGAGGAATCGATCCCCTTTGATAGAAGAATATCCACCTCTACCTCCAACCCTCAGGCCATCAATTACCATGAGGATCTAGGACATACCCTTACCCACTGTAGGTGACCACATCCAGATGGCCTAGTTGCATTTATATCTAAATCATCATCACCATTCTCATTGTCTACCGAGAGAACCTTTGAGCAATCACGGATGATTCCACATCATCCCCACATTACTGGGTATGTGGAATTTATATCTACTTGTCTATCTTGGAAATCATCAACTACCTAAATGGAGCCATTGGATCCTCAACAATTGTATTTTTCAATGCCAAAGGTGTCCACAATTGACCACCCACACTAGGGATTGAGGGATTTTCATCATCCTCATTACTATAGAGATAATAATTCATCTATAGGCTAGGAAGAATAAATAAACAGTGGGCATCCCACCTATTCCTCCAACCATAAGATAAAGCATTATTGCTCATGGATCTCTTTTCAGTAATCACTAAAATGTCCATTAGATACACTATTCAAAGGTCATGATGGGATGAGAATATGTTAACGGAAACTATTTTCCACTAAGGTTGCAATCCAAAATGGTCCAATAATTCCAAGGGATTAAATAACAACCACAATATATGCTTTGTAGAATCAAAATGTTACATAGAAATCAAAGGCACAACCACCATTTACCGATATGCCTTTGTGAATTATATCACATTAAACATGGTATATATTTATTAGGATGAAAACACCTAGTGACAAAATGCATAACATGTACCTATTATGGAGGGTTATTTGGACACACAAAATGTGGTTGTGCTCACTAGAACTAATGAAAATTCAAAATATGGCACCGCAGAACAATGAGTTTCCACCTCCTCATCGAAATATTGGAATATAAATAGAGAATGATGGGACTAAATCTCAGTTTTTGTAAAAATAATAATAATTTTCATAATATAAGAGTGATATACTATCACTCCATCAACTCAATGAGAAGCTAGTGCAGGGTGATTTTCTCGCTGGATATCATATCGATACGGAGATGAATATTCTTCCTCCCATAGCTGATCCACCATAAAGTGTGTTATATGAGTATCATATTGGATCTAGATCTAGAATACCATTTTTTATAAATGGGGAATATAATTTTTGTCATTAAATCCATCTATTGTGGGGAAAGCCTCTTCCTCACTTGGGTAATGATTCATTCATAGGATGAATCAATGAACAATGTGAGATGAATGTGGGAAAACCTCATTGTCCCACACCATCCCTCTATGGATGGTGGGATTAGAAAATAGTTCCCCCCTGAGATAAATATCACCATTGAATCCTTGGCCACTTGAATGGATTCCATGGAAGGATTAAAAACACATTTATATCCTAAATGTAAGTCTTATCCTAAATGGGTGGATGATACTCTACCTCCACCCAACTTCATCAGCCCCTCGTTTTCAAAATTTGATGGTTTAGGAAATCCTAAAAAATATCTATCACATTTTATATCCCAATGTGGAATGATGATGGACCCTTGAGATGAATAAGAGGCAACCAAGATGAGTAGTTATGTACAGACTCTAACAGGGCTAGGATTTGATTGTTACAACAACCTTCCAGTGGGATTTGTCAAAGGATGGGATGTCCTTCATCACTAGCATCTTTATTAGTTCAGTTTAACACAAATAATATATTGATAATTTTACTAACAAACATCAAGAATCATGAGAACTAGAGGGTGCCTTATTTCATATCATGGATAAATGTTTTAAACAATTCACTCAGCATCTCCCTCTCATAGGAGAAACTGTTGGAACTTTAAGCTAAAAATATCTGGGATGAGTTTTAAACAACTCTAATCCCCATGAAATATATTAGGGTGTTGAATGAGTTTTTTGAACCAAAAAAACATCTTTAAGAGGCTATTCATTGAAACAAATCCGAACCTATACTATCGTTAATGAAAGCAACATACTCTAGAATCATTCTACAAATACTCAGATAGAAAGGGATGATGATGTATCTTCTAATATCCTCTCTCACCCTCATTCTAACTGAGAGGCTCTCAGACTACCATATTCTTCTAAATATCACTTAGTGGACATAGAAATGTTAGAGGATGATACTAGAAATTCCACTCAAGCATTTGAGGATGGTCTCCCCACCACCATAGATGAGCTCGTGTAGATAAATATTAGAATAGTAGAAGTCTCTTGACCTAATATAATTCATGATAACATTCCCATTGAATAGAATGATATGTAAATTGTATTTCTAAGGATTCATCGATATGTGTTTTACTAAAATTATACAAAAACTCAAATATTCATTCAATATGCGGTTATGCACCATCTCAGACTACTCGATGAGCATCGGGGCATCAAACAAGTATCCAAGAAAATTCACCCCTCCCATGTAACAAATGTTGATATGGATGATGAAAAATTGATCACATACAACATTTTTAGAGAATTGAGATATCCATGATGGATGGTCAACATTGTAGCTATCAAGAAGAAGAATTTGAAGATTACTGTTTTCATTGAATTCAAATACCTTATCCAACATTGCCTGAAAGACGAATTCCAATTTCCAATAATATAACTCTTGATCAATGTAGTAGATTAATTCCAAGACCATTCCATTACAGATGGGTACACAATGTACAATAAGATCAATATGTCCCCTAAGGATGAATAATCCACTTCCTTCATGGAAACTGAAGGGAAATTCTTCTACCAACTCATTTTCTTTAGAATACGGAATGTTAGCACCACATATTGTTGCTCTGTGCATCACATATTTACCCCATTAATGGGAAGGATAGTTGAGTGAAATGTTGATGAACTGGTCATAAAATCACATCATCAAAGTGATAAATTCACATATATCCAAATAATCATTGACATGCTATGATAGAATATTCTGATGATGAATCTACTAAAGTGTGATTTTTTGGTAACATTAGGAAAATTCATCAGGTTTTCATACACCGCCATGACATTGGTGTTTTACTTAAGAGAACCATTTCTATTTTAGATATTTCACCAAAAAACTTTAATTGAATTGAGGAGACTCCAAGGTAACCACCCTTACATTTGGTGATTTTTAGACAACATGGATGGAAAAACACTCCCCATCACTATGATAATGACGAAGTGATTTTCCTATAAATGGGACGACGATTTCAAGAAGGTATTCAAATGTCTCAAGTAATACATTTTGCACCCACCAGTTATTAAATACCTTGTGGATGGGAGGCAAGTCACCTTATATGTGGCCACTATGTAACTCTCTTTGGGAACCCTACTCCTGCAGGAAAAAAAATACATGAAGCGATAATAGTTTCTACTACCATTTTTGGGTAATCCTAGGTTATATAAAATAATATTATGGTGTGGAAATGAATTTCAGTAAACTAATTTTTGCAATAAAAACGATCAGGCATTACTTGAAGCACCATGAAGTCCACTTGGTCTCTCATATTGAACCGATCAAGTATATCCTTGTATGCCACATGTTAACTGTGAACTTGGTTGATGGAGGGTCATTTTGATATAATATGAAATTCATTTCATATCTCATAAGTGGTTTAAGGGATATGCCTAAGATAATTTTATCTAATCACATCACGCCACATAAAATACACAAAAAGAAGCTGAGATCCAATATGTAGAGTTATTCTATACCCATGCCACACCTCGTATATGAGAGTTGTAATTTGATGGCACCTCTCTGATTCTTATCATAACTAGAATGAAAATCGTAAAGCTTAATCAAGTTAGTCTGGGGATGGTGTTTTTCTCTCCATACAAAGTGGTTTTTCCCTACTCTTTCTCAAAATTTGGTGTCTTAAAGAAATAATGATACTGAGTACCAAGACCTCATCAATGGATAGGAACTAACTCTAAACCTACACATAGCATACTAGAATATCAATGCGGAATAAGATCTATAGAAAAAACAGATCAATGGTGAATATGAAATTAAAAAGGATGAGTTGGCCTCCTCAATAGAAATTTCATATGACTGAAGGATTAACTACCCTTTTATCAAACCATACATTATATCCCATGATAATATATTTCTTGTGTGGACTCATTGGCTAACATTTCAACCATCCTTACTGACCCTGATTAGGAGGAAGCAACCTTCTATATCACACATCAAAGAATTCTATCTTCAATCATCATATATGATATAGAATAAATCAATCAGGTAAATATATACCTAGAATGTGTGTAACCAATGACCACCCCTAGATTTATGGGTCATATAATCATTTATCATTGAGATGTGACTCTTCTGATGGATCATGCATGAAGGGAATAGATTCGACCCCATAGAATAAACATCACTCAACAATATAATCAGAATGAGAGAAAAATAATCTACAAACATGGATTTGACATAATTATACACTAGTTAATAACAAAACATTTTGTTCTCAACATTACGGAGGATGTCAATGTAGGGTCCTTTGGTTCCCATCAATCTGGAATTGGTCTCTTCCACCAAATCAACAAGATGGGATACTACATGGAAACCATGATACAAGACTGCATAGAATCACTAATATATTTAATGCATCCTAGATTCATGAAAACATCATCCATCAGCCCCCAAAATTTCTAAAAATGACTAAATTCTCATAGACATTTTTCTTTTAGGTGATTGACATTGTGGGGAATATCCACTATCCACAGCCAATATGTTTAATTACTTCCCTACTGCTATTTACTTCTTTTCCAAGTGGACCGAGGAAATACCCCTAAAGGTTGTTGGGATGAAAAATATCATCAACATCATGATGCTCCATATCATAATGAGGGTCGTATTCCCTCACATATTATTAATGAAAAAACACACCATCTTTTTTTCAACGGAAATGAAGAAGTTATACCATGGGTACAACATAGAGACCCATCCCTCATCATGCAATAATGAAGTGAACAATGGATAGAGATCGTCCTTTAAGAAGGATATTAAGAATAAACTCCAGAAGATGGTGAACAATGATACAAATCTAGGGCCAGATAAACTCTTACATTCTTTATCGGCCTACTATAACACCATGCATATAGATATGCAAGAAACACTATACACATTAGTGTAAGAGACAAAGGTCGTGTTACTCGTAGAGGTCAAACTTCTAACACTTCCAATACAAATTTTTAGAAATCACTCAGATAATGAAAAAACTAAAAATATGATTGATGAGTTTGAATGACAAGATGAGAAGAGGTTTCACACAGTACACAACCTTGATGTTCACCAGAATATGATTGCATGAGCCTTCAAAATTAAGGATCACCTCTATACATTCCCACTAGGATTACTGCTGTTGGTGTTGAAAGGCCCAATGATACAAAGAAAGAAGGCCCCCAAAATTTGATCCCAAATAGGAAGGACCTAACATCATACATGAGTTCAATCATAGTTGAGACTACTCAATTGCCATAAATGAGGGGTATTATGTCACACCACTTACTAATGGAAGATTTCGGCTAGATGAAGGGAGCCCACATTGTTGTAATTCCCATTATTCATCCAAGCTACATGATGTTAAACTGTAAAAGATCATCCTAGCAGTAAGGAATTAAATATCATGTCATCTGTCATCCTCACTGCATGCCACTAAACAACATGGTACATCTAATCCTAGTGTCATGATGTTAAACTACATGAAATATTTTATCCTTATAACAAGATGTTGAAAATTAAATCCCATGTCCTCACCGCATGAAATAAAACTACATGAATCCATGAAATCCCTATCTATTTACATTAATCCATATCCGTCATTTCCAAAAAATGTTAAATGACATGTATTTACAGAACATCATACAAAATTATTCACATTTTTTATAAGATACATAGGGATACATTGATCCATATCTTCGTCCAGCCACTTCATGACACACAATAACATTGTACTACACAATGCCCATTTTTACACCTTTTTTGTTACACCAATCTTGGATCACGTGGGATTAGTAATTAATAAAAATTAATCCTCAAAGAAACAAGGTGTATTGGCTTTAGTAGACACCAATCCTTACCAGAAGATGATAAAATAAATCGTCATCCAGACGTATGTATGGTTTGAATCCCATTTTCATGAGATACATAGTGACACCCAGTCTCCATCATTGGCCAAAAAAACAAAATCTCCGTTTATTCATATTTGTTATCCTTCGACAACACTGAATTATGATAAACTGCATGGAATTATCAGAACTATATGTGGATTGATTCTACGTATAATTAGATACATAGTGACAATCGAAAATCCACCCATGGTCCTAGCTTCAATGTACCCATCAATTAACGACAGGTCACCTACATCCTCGCCACCTGAGCATAATCTATATAGAAAATTATGGACATTGTGTATCTTTATTTCTTTCACCAAATTATAGGTAGTGAATGCTAGATCATTAATTACAGGTCAAGCTATAACCATCAGCAGAAATAATTCCCACCGTCTCTTTCTGGCTAGACCTGTATAGTGTATATCCCATTTAAGAACTATGTGCCGCTTGATTATCTTTCTCATGAGATACGTAGTGACACATAATATCCATCATTGGGCGAAGAACCAGCATTTCCATTATTCATGTCAACCCACTACAGTCCTCGCTGCAAGACACTAACCTCTATCACTTTCAAGAACAATGTGTGGCTTGATTATCTTCTTCATGAGATATGTTGTCACACAGAATCATCGCTTTTTTGGGCCCAGTTATGGCATTAAAATAAATTCATGTTTGAAATTATGTCCTTAATACATGACATTAAAATTAATCAGAGTATATACTTTCTGCATGATATTAAACTACACTGAATCAAGAAAGTCTATACTTCATGATAATAAATAGTGAATACTATAAATCATTTTTCATTGATTAATAAAGGGAAGCAATAGGCTTACCTCAGTCAACTAGAATATGTGGTGATTCCAAATATATTCAAGAGAACCTCAAATATATATACAAGATATCATGTCTGAGGTATCTCAAGTCTTCGTAATCTTACAGGGCCTTTGGAAAGGATATCCTTCTTCAAGGACCCTTTTCATGGCTTTGCATACATTCCCATGGCTCCTATATATATTAATATGGTCATCAACAAAAATTTTCACCATAAAAAAAGTAATTTCCAAATCATATAATCCATGACATCATCAAAAAAACGAAACATCTCAATGTGTTTGAACCACTCCTTTTATGACTGTCATATGTCATCACTCATGTCCTAAGAGTCTCCAACTGTGATTTACAATATATCCATCCCATGCTTGATAAATTTTGGAGTAATCTAAACATTGGATATCCTAATTAAGGTCTTGCATATCATCCTCCATACCATTTTCATGTCAATCATGATTGTAAACTATCAACATTTTAGTCAACGTTATATGACATTAATATCTAGAACATAATGGTCCAAATCAAATGATCTTAAACTACTATCGAAAGACACAGAAAACATATTGGGTCAAAAACTGGTGATGGGTGACCTGAGGGAAATTCATATATTCAACCACTAAAATCTACCTCTTTAGAGTTTAGGAAATAATTATGGGGAAAAATAAATGTCATAAAGATTATATTGTCCTCCTTATAGCCCTAGTAAAATCTAATCTATTCTCATTGAACCCCCTGGTCCAGGAAAAAGATATATCAATGTTTTTCCCATATCCATTCCATGAGGATGAATTCTCAAGGTGATGACATATCTTTTAGATTACTCTGTTCCTCTGTGTATTCTCACTAATATTAAATCATAATTCATGATATGGGGATTCTCGAATCACCATAATCATCCATGAACCATTGAAAATAAGTTCATCTTAAATGACCTTTTTCCTGACTATGCATACATTCCCTTGGATCTTTCATGTGCACCTATAGCCTTCAACCAAATGTTTAACTCTGATAAAATAAATTCCAAATATTGTAAACCATGACATCATCACAAAAGAACTGAACACTCCAGTGTGTCTTAATAACTCCATGTATGAGTTTCCCATATCTTTTTCTCGACTCGAGCACTTCAAATTAGGATTTACAATCAACACACAATACACTACAAGAATATTCAATATCCTCATTGTTTGGTCACCATGTTTCATACCCTTTCTCATGTATGGAATGTGAGACATCATTTCCAAACATTTGATGTCCCACACATCGTGATTCCAAACCACATATCTTAGGAATCCATATTCTAAATAATAACTAAACATCTCAAGGATTACAGGACCCTTCCTAGATTAATTTTTTCATATAACCAAAATCATTATCTAGATGTTTTCATGTTTGAAAATCATTCTTAGGTGTAGGATAAATTTGTAGATCATCATTCACTTGGAATGTGACTGAATCATAAGGGTCGTGACCCGCTATAAAAATGCATATTCACATTACTAGAAACGAGCTTGAATCCATGTGATCATTAGAAACATTATAGCAGAACCCGACATTCAATAATGTCATAGGACATAACCATCAGGTCTACACCATATTATACTAATGGAATAAAAATTATGAGTTATGATTTACACAAACACGACCCCAACTCTCTAGTAAATCCGAGTATCCATAGAATTCCATTTCTAGCCATATTACATCCATTTATCATTCATATCCACTATAAAATATACTCAACTTCATGGAACCTTTGTGTGACCACATATACACTCATATAACCCCTTCATATATTCATATGTATGTCGACCAAATTCATCACTCTGTAAAAAGGGCATTTTGATCCTCATGTGCCTTTATAAACCACAACAAGACCCAGAAATGCAGAGTGCATTAGGTCATTATTGGTATTCCTTCACCATATCCCATGATCATATATTAGGTATAATTTGAATGAACATAAACTAATGAAATATTATATCTGTGCTCAACGATCCTAAACTAACAAAATATTAACTCTGAGCTAAAAGACCCAAAACTAATGAAATATTAGGTTTAAGCTAAAAAACCTAAGCTAATGAAGTTTTATATCCATGATGAAGACCCTAAAAAGGAATATTAGGTCCTAGCTGATAGACCATAAACTATAGAAATATTACATCCAATATTAAAGATCCTAATCTAATGAAATATTACATCTGAGCTGAAATGCCTTAAATTAAACAAATATCATGTGCGAGATAAAGATGCTAAAATAATAAGAAATAAAAGTTTAGTTTGAAAGAGCTTGCAAGGGTCACTATGTATCCTTAGAGGCATCATGTTATACTCTCCCATCCTTTCAGTTTTAGAAAAAGATACATAAATCACCCTTCAAGACACATCTTCCACCGGAGTGACCCCTATATAGTTTCAAGATAGGTGGAATAGATAAACATTGATTGACTTCATGTGAGTCAGAACTCACAAGAATATCTAAAATGGAATCTATCATAGTTTCAAAATTCTATTCAAGGAATTTGTGTTTATCAATATAATGGAATGTTATAAAATTGAATGATATTTTAAAAGGTTTGGAAAACAGGTCCATTCACTATATTCAAAAAGAAGAAAGAATCTGCCGATTTTGGAGTCTTTCTGAACCCTCATAAAAAATGTAGTGAAGTGAAAACTATGAGTCATGAAAAAGGATAATCATAAGTGATGCAAAGATCAGTTAGGGTCTATAAAGAGGCATCAAAAGAGCATTGGAGTGCGGTTCTCATCACTTCATCCACATATTCTTCAAGACAGAGAGCTTCGACAAGAATAGTTAAAAATTAGAACCTACTCTAAGTATTGGAAAATGAGTTTGATGATTCTAAAAGGATTTAAATTAAATGAGAAATAATATCCTCACAATTCCATACCAATAATGTCCAGACATCCTTCTGGGATTGTAGTTCAGACATCTGATGAATACCCTACTCCAGTTCTTGTACAGTCACCCTCATTTTCTTAGAAAATGATGCTTTGTTGAAAAATTCATGTTGGGCCTCATCATTCATGACCATGTATCTTTGATTCAATATGATATTCTTCTTAACATCATACAATGGATGAAAATTGAAGTCAACTATTACTATTTAATGAAATAAATGGTGCAGGTGCTCACCTTGGTTACAGAATATTTCCAAGGGGGTAACAGTAATAATTAATAGAATAAATTTAATGATTAGATTATGAAGTGATTCATTCTCAGTATATGATGAGGTAGGTGTAGTAGAAGGATAAAAAACCAGTCTAATACATATTGAAATAGGAGATGAGGCCCCATATGAATCCCTATCAACATGTGTATTTACTATATCCTATAGTGATGTATTAATCTCCTAGGTATAATATAATACACAATATGAATGACCAAAATAAGAGTGAGGTCCATCCCGTGACACCTTCCCTAGGTCTTCAATAAACTCGATCGATGCCACAGAAAAATGAGTTGGTTACACAAGAGGCATGTCCACATGATTGATCATCTTTCCTGATACACCATTAGGACAACTCGACACCCAAGCCTAGGCATAATCCATGGTAGAGAAAGCATACGACTGAGTTGAAAGAATTATAATCTCATACCCAATGTATTCATGTGACAACATCTTCTAGAATTGGCGGATAATCCAACGAAATCATTCCCCTCGGATGTTGACAAATATAATGGGAGAAACTCTATAAAAATTCAAAAATGTTGAGAAAATATATATTGTGGGTACATGTTGCAGATAATTATCTCATCCACTCTTGCTGTAAGAACCCCATCTTTAAGGGAGATCATGTAAGATCATTGATCAAGGGAACTACTACCATATTCTACATTTGGGAAACTCGGTGAACAAATTGTAGTAAATTAAAAACTATCATATTGGCACATTGAAACATTGACCTTAGTAGTGTTTAGGGACATATCCCCAACCCTATAAATATTTAGCAATCTGGAAGGGGGGGGGGGCTTAGGGGATCATAGATGAATTATAGTACTTATGTCAATGAATGTACTATTGTATACATGCAAAAATGAATTGGGGATGATAGTTGATCCGGTGAGGGGTGATTACATGTTGAAAGTGGACTAGTACTTGGTAGAGGCATGCAAGGACTACTGCATCCATGTTAATATGTCTCCCTTCTTCCAGGAGTTCTTCCATTACCTTAGTGATAACACGGATTCCTAAGCACACATCCCCAACCATGAAAAGCCACCAATTTAGCAACATAAAAAATAATTTCAACATGATATTTGAATAATCCTCTACATTCACTCGATTGAACAATAAGTTGTAATAGACATGATCTAGAATATCCCAATATGAGCCAGTGTCATGACAGAATTGTTGGGAGGAACACAGATGGGTGAGAATAACAAAAGATCTATGCACATCACCGCACAATAATATTGATCAAGTTAGTGACGGAGTTAATCATGTGCACCATCAGATATCTCACAACATTCTTGTTCACAATGACAATAATCTATAACAGAAAAGCATTATTTTGTAAATGATCATCTCAGGAATACATAACAAGGATGAATTCATCATATATATCCCCCAGGGGAGTAATACCTCTTAACAGATGAATATGACATAAGCTGAAACCAACCTAGATGGGGGAAGATAGAATGTGTTTTTCTCTGGAAACCAATGGATAAACATTTACTAAGGATGGTCGGGCTGGATGTTAATAAAAAATTGAGAGATATGTATGACTTCATAAAGATGAACCCTATATAGGTCTCCAAAATAATCCAAATAGAATTCCTAAACCCCAAATGGCCACATCCAATCATTAGAGAAATTGATTATAGGACGGAGATCCCACTTTGAATACCATCTATCACCAGATGTATATAGGGTAGAGGAAAATATACATTAATTTCATTGAGAAAAAGGTTTTTGGGAAAAATCACGACTATATGGACCTATAGGGGAGTTAGCCTACACATGCGCCAAACCGATATACTTATTTATAAACAAATGAATATCCTTGTTAATCATTTCCTATACATTGTCAATAAAACTAGACAATTATAAATATGAGAGATTAAAATGTAGTAGAATTATGGAAGCATCAACTTTCAAACTGAACCCATTCAAGGGAAGTTGATGAGATAAAGTATAATTCTAAATGATAGATGGAATGAACCTATTAATGGCCTCTTTTTCAATATATAGGGTATATTGGGTATCAACATTATTATTCCTTTAAATCATGGAACTTTATTTGACCAGAAATGAGGATCCTTGGTTATGATGGGAATACATTTGAAAATATGTATGCGGAACATGTAAGACAAAGAGATGATAATTTTTTTTGAAATGGCGGAATGATATTTATGGTGACATCATAAACATCACATGATTCAGTAAGGGAATAGTGGAAAATATAATGGGATCACATATTTCCTGATCTACAGAGGACATGTGCACCACATATGCTACGAAGGAATCATGGGAAATGCATGACCCCCATGGGGAATGGTGATTGTGTGAGCTGAACATGTTCACATGACCCGTAAGTGCTAAAAAAATAATATCTGTATACTTCATGATAACCTCATGGAAACCATTTAACTTATAGATAATGTCTAAGAAATTATGGTTGCATAGTTCGCGACTAAGTTGAACAACCACCTAAGTAGTAAACAACAGCATGAAAGAGCTCTAATTGAACAGACTTGCAGAGAAGGATTACAGACATGACTCATGATTAGGGTTCATGGCAGGGTCTTGCGATTGATGAAAAGTGGATATTCTCTATATAAAGGGTAGTCAGTGGAATGAATTTCTCTCCACCCCTTATATATAGGT
The DNA here is from genome assembly GCA_963277665.1 of Viscum album. NCBI lineage: Eukaryota > Viridiplantae > Streptophyta > Magnoliopsida > Santalales > Viscaceae > Viscum > Viscum album. The sequence goes on along the minus strand of OY728133.1, from coordinate 1,165,532,175 downwards.
CATTTTTTGGAATAACAAATGATGCTTGGTATTCCAAAGGTCACCAAACCACTAGTTTGTGATACCACCAAAGACTCTATATGGACTTATTTTTTCTCAGAACTAACTCCACTTCCTCTCATATGTTTCTTCTAAGGGGGATGGGGATTTATTGACTCCATCCAGATAGATATCAACAAAATCATAAACATTTAAATACCTAAATATGAGTATTATGGTTCCCACAAATTCAATGGAATTATAGGATGTTTCAGACATATGCATCACATGAGCCACTGAAGGACTCACACTCACGTGACCATTTCAAGGTCACAATAAGGCTCTATGAATATCACATAACCCATGAGAAGTCCCATAGATCACCCTTCGGCATACCATACTGCTCTCATGATGGATACTATACAACTGAATGATCACCCCTGCCCTCATGGTTTTTCAGTGGATGGTTCCAAAATTACCACCTAAAATCCTTTAAAAATAAGGATGTACTATATTAAATTCATATAACACTAGTGTTCGGAAACACATGCAACATATCATTTTTGGGAAGGCTAAAATCTATTGGTGACATTTAAGAAAACTCTCAAGACCTCTAAACCATTGTATGATAAGACAATGTAGATAATGATGATTAGGAAGAGGTGTTCACAGTAAATAAAGGTCGCGTGGTTTTCCCCTTGGCATTACATCAGACACCACAAGACCTCATCATCATGTCTACCTCACCTTAGAAAAGTCCGTTGGATTGTAATTACCTACATACAGATTTACCCACATTTGAATATGTATCCCCTTTTCAACTCTATGGACATATAGGTATACCTATCCACTTCATACTCTATATGTCCCATATTGGTCAGATGAGACATCACTGAAAAATAGTGAAACAAATACTATAAATTTCTCTTGAAAACATGCACAATCCATAACCATTGTTTCATACAAAAAGGGGATAGAATGGGAGGATTTGATTGTTATTTTTTGTCAATGAAGGACCTGTGATGTTCCACATTGAACCCACAAGCATCCATGATTACTTGGAGAAATTTCCTCCTTATTATGCAATAGAAATTTGTTCTATCATCATCATCTTGTGAATCCCCGTAGGTAAATCCATAGAGCTCTAAGGAAGAAAGAATAAATTTTTCCATGAAACTCTCAACGACCCCCATATGGCCCATATCTATCCCAAGATGAAAAACATATACAATATATACCCTTAAAACACACATGAAATCATGCATGACTCCCAACTATAGTCATATAAAACTAAAGCAATCGAAAGGGAGAAGTGATAAGTGATCATTGTTTTTGAAATACATGTGATGTGCCCAACATACTCAGAGCATGGTCTCATAACACATCTGAAAAAAATATCTTAGACTATCGAGATCCCAATAAAAGTCACACATGGTCTCAATTGTGGAATCCAATTGACACTTAGATCTTACAACAGACATTGTAAATGTCATCATGGAAATATTCAAGTCCTTCGATAGGTATTTATTAACAAACATGTCTGCATTAATTGTCTATTAACCAACAGTGGGAGGGTGAAAAAATGTGATTCCTGATCGCTGAAAATCAGGCAACACATTTAGATCAGTCTATGAAAGAGACTGGCGAAGAAACTCGGTACTAAACCCCTTCATTAACTACATCATTGACACACACTAGATACACCACATAATATATCGGACAACCAAGGTGGTGATTCCTATAAATTCCCCACCCTAGCTTGTAAAGTGTTGTACTATGAGGCTATAGACACATAGACTCTAGAATATTTCACTCTGAAGATATATGGATTTATTAATGTAGAAAATTAGACGACCATCAACATTTTTTAGGTAATACATCATAGAAAGTTGGAGAAATCATGTGCCACACATAAGGTGTTTCACATGATCAATAATAAATCGTTCGAATGAATTCTGGATTGAATTATGAAGAAATTAAAATATATCAACCCGATCACAGGTGACTCAAATGAACAGGTAATAAAAAAACCTATAAACATTGAAATGAAAGGATTATAACCAATATTAAAAGTGAATGGCGTAAGTGAAATACATTCTTACTAACTCAAACGCACTTCTCATGAGTAATCCAAAGACATGCAACAACTCTAGGACGAATCAAATAAATCTCAAGATACTCCTTCATCATGATATTTGGGACATGTGACATCATCTATACATGTTAAAATAAGTCATACATTCTTCCAAGTATGCCATATTGACCTCAAGAACCCTTTGAGTATACCACCTCGGACTCACGACATCCTTCTAACGCATTTACTAACTCATATAATGAAATTTTATCATGTCATCCGAGTCATGTTAAAGAATATAGATATGATAACCAGGTTACCAAAAAATTATTTGGGACAGTCAGTTGGGAAATGTAAAGCCATCCAGACATGTCGTTCAAGTTCTTTGATGTCTCCCAGATGTGTCAACCTACATACACAACACCCCTCAGACGAACCCATAATGAATATTGTTAAACATTCTATATGTGTCAGGACACATCAAGCAATGGCTCCCAGGATGTGCTAACAGGGTCATATGAATCCCTCTAGAAAATAATTCAATGTCAATAGGTCATCCATGGACATGAGATAATTGAATTTCCTTAGTGTGTAATCCTTGAATATAGAGAAACCTCATTGTGTCAGCCCCAAAATAATCCAGTCTAAAATGACATGGATTCCAGTCAAAACCATGATACATAGGATGACTTATAAAGGTTAGAGCTCAAATATAACACCCCATTAGTTGTATTTATTTCAACAACTCTAATGACTCAACCAAGGACACTCGATTAGTTCTTGGAGATGATCACTCGGCCTCATCAATCAGTGGATTCATAAAACGACCAAGTTATTATGACTCGTACTCCTACCATAGTCACGATATGTAAAATGTATTTATATGATCATATTCTCATATGAAATCATAAAAGGAATTCCTATTACATAATACCTACATCATGGGAAATGAAATGATCATTTTCAATCCATTGTTTCTCACACTGATCATGGATCACATGTGCATATGGATTCATGATAGTCATTTCATCTGCATTATGAGTCTCTATAATGTCATGGGAAACCCTAATACATGAGAACTATGACAACTCGGATTCTTTCTATATATTGGATACATTAGACACCCCTTAGGGTTTGCGATCAAATATTTTGTTTCTCATATGAAAACATACATCCTCGCTGGATGACATTAAACTATACGGGAGTAACAAACTACGTGGGTTTTGATTCTTGTAATAATTAGGATACATTTGATGCCTCATAATTGCTGAATCCCCTCCTGGGAATATTATCCTCCTTCTTACATGGAATCATGCTCTAAAGCACTTTTTTCATGGCTTTAGTATATATGAAACTACCCATTACCAGAAAATTATAATGAAATTCATTTATATATATATATATATATGGATTCACTAAATAGATCATGGCCATTTTTATATGAAATAGAATTATATCATTGTCACTATGTTAGAGTAATAGGCCCCATATCAGGATTTGGAATAATTTCAAGAACATATCATAAATCTATAAGAGAGTCTCATATTTTACAATTATTCCCATAAAAAGGGTGTGATGAGCCCGACGTCCAACATTCTCAACCAATACGAGTCCCTATGTGTCGATGGTCCTTAAAACTCTTATGACCCTTGACCATTGGAAATCTGGGCCATACCAATCTACAAATGAAGAAATTTTTGGTAGTTTATAGGGAAGCTAAAACATATAGTAAACCCAATCTGTGTGGTTGAATAGGGAATTAAAATATATCTTAATCACTCCATCATGAGGAGCCCATCCCATTTAATTGTTGAAACAAGATGAAATAGATGCATCTGAGAATGCTTCATATAGTGTAATAGATCAACTGCAAAAATTGTTATGAAAAATTTTGTACAATTCTTAACATGTTCTCAAGTTGGTTTCCAAAATTACACATTAAATGAAAGCTGATATAGAAATGATAACAAAATTCATCATGTTTTACCTCTATAAAATCTATAACAATCATTCAATGGATTCAAAATTTTAATTCATGGTTGGGAATTTGAGAATTTTTCTTATGATGGAAGCATTAAAAGCGAATGTTAGATAGCTTAAAGAGATGACCATAATCTTGAATAATTTCATAGAAGAGATGGATTTCTTATTTAGCGAAATGGATATGGGTGGACAAATTATCATGGATTTTCTAAATATCATGATGCTGTATAATACAAGACATGGAAACATTGTGGTTTATTAATAAATTGATCGTATTACTCCTTAGTTTTCTCTATGACATTAAGTTTCTCATAACCCTTTTGCAGTTTTCCAGATCATTTATAGCATTTCCCATTTTCTTTTGTTCAAGATGTAATACAACGAAGTCTATTTGTTCTTGTAGAAGACCATCCTCAGATTTTAGTTGGACTCTCCTATACTGTTCCAAATATTCTACCTAAACCTGATACTACTACACCAAATAAGTATAATGAGAAATCCATGGCTAATGATAAAGAACTAATGGAACCCCTACAAATGCATAACCTTTTTATTCTATTATATAAAACTATAATATCTTTGCTGGGATCTCTACTATAATAACATTGTCCTTATAATTTTAAATTTCTTTTTTACCTCTTAATTTTTTGGTTTTCCTTTCATCTACCATTCAAATAATGTAATCATTTCATTATTCATGCATGTAATATCTATACATTAATAATATTAAACAATTTTATGATTCCAAAAAGTAGATAATTCTTATGGCATAATTGTTTTAATAAAATTCATGGAACAATGTTTTTTATTATCTAAACATATAATATTGCATACAATTATTTTTCATGATACTTACCTTTGATACTTCATATTTTATTATTATTTTTCTTCATACCAATAAAAGCTAGTATGAATGATATATTTTCTTTTATATTTGGATCATACATTGGATATCATGTTTAAAATTTTTCAATAATTTTTTAAAAATGTTTTTAAATATATAATACCCTTTTGATGTCATGATTTGTGATCATCAAAAAGGGTGAGATTGCAGGCCTAAAAATTTTAAGGCAAAAAAAACATGATTCTAATGATATTAATGATTTTGATTTTTTCCCTATAAATAATCTATATTCAAAGAATAATTGATAAGTATTCTTTAGTCTGTGACATTTTTGACACAAAAAACCATTTTCCATATCATGCATCCAATATAAAAAATATTCATATGTCTTAGATTCCACAAGGATATCACATTGTCAGGTAGTCGTACCACTGTACAACAGAGTTGACAAAGGATGAAATATTATTGGTCGACACACATCATGGATTTCATGCCACTAGATTATAAAATTGGATAATTATTATATATTACCATATATCTCACTACAATACTCATTGCACTATGAATGTAAAATTACATTAGTCTAAGATACAAATAGATAATACAAAATCATACCATACCCTATTAGTCTAGACACCCACAAAATAGTGTTAATTTGTATAACTACATGTCCTAAACTGTGTCATAATTGTCTTGATCCCCTCCCCACAAAGTGAACCCCTCCTGGGCTGGCAATGTGAGAAGGGAGATAATGACCCCCCTAGTCCCGCCTCCAGTAGGCCCCTAGTTGGCGACTAGCACTGAGGGTGTAGTAAAGACACAAATGGATGGCATTACCCTCAAAGAGAACACATGCGAAAGATAAAGATAAGATAGACACCAATCAAATCCGAATCAGAATTGGAATATAAAAGAAACTCATGTACACATATGAAATGTCATGAGAAAGTACTAAAACAGGAAGGGAAAAACTGCAAGAATCCAAAAGAATGTAAAATAGCAGCGACCCCAAACCCGAACAGCTCCAACAACCCCAAGATAATAGAAACCTGCTTGATCTCTAACTTACTCGAAGTGACCTAAAAACAGTTTATTTATATACATAGGGTGAGTATAACAATATACTCTGTATGGTCCTCCCTGGATCCTCTCGTGCAAAATTAAAGAAAGCTTACTGAAGCACAATGAACAACAAGTGAAACTAACTCATCACCTAAACTAGTATACTAAGTTCCCAACCTCACCATGACCACTCTCACCAAGTAACCCGTACAAGAATATAGAAAATAGTAAAGAATATCATGGGTAACCCGCTACTACTTCCCCACTGGTTAACGCTTTTCCCCAACATTGCACGTCCTAAGCATCTCTCTCCAAAAAGGCTTTCCCCCAGACACCTGGGTGAAGCACCACAATCTGCACCTCATGCACCACAAAGGCTCGCCCACAGACACCTAGGAAAAGCACCACACCATCCTCACAACCAAAAGTAACCAGGTATGTTATGGGAGCCACCACGACCCGCATAATTTTTATCATACGTCGGGTATTATACCTTAAGCCATTACAGTCCATACACCGAGTAGGGATCATCAAGCCATTATAGCCTATACATGTTACAGCTATAGTACTCCATAGGATAAAATATCCAGAATATATGTGTGTGAAATAACCACAATCCATTATATCACTCTACACACATATATGGGGAAACTAACCATTGTGAGTGTTGGCACAAGTATCTACCAAGATAAGAGAGCGGGGCCAAAGGGGGTAGTCATCCATTCATCCTCCCACCAGAATGTTGGGGAAAAACCCACAGGGCTCAGAATCCCCAGGGAGTCAGTTTCCCTTACTAATAGTGTGGAGTAGCATATAGAAACATAAAAAGTATAGAATATATAATATCTCACAACCACACTATGGGAATTACCTATTAATAGACACAACTACAACTAACTTCTCTCAAACTCCGGGTTGCTACTTCTAAGAATATGTATCCTTTAAGCACACAACCATTTTAAGATCTTTATTAGATTACTTCATTCCCTTTTTATCACATACATTGTACGTTAATTAAATCTCTAATCATTAATTAACCAAGAAAATTTTAACTTTAAAATTCATAAGAATCACACCCAATATCCACTGTACCGTCCAAATTACAACTGGGTCATTATGTTACAGAAACTCCGACCCCATGAGTAACCACCATTTATTTCAATTATTCATTACAGAATTACTTTCACATATTACCAGGAATTCTAGAAAATCATTATATGCTACTAAACAGAAAGGGACCAACACGGCAAGTAGATGTACTACCCATCGAGTCTTTTCTGCCTATAGAAAGTGCGTAGACCCATTTTACCTTAAGAGACTAAACACGAAAATCATGTGGCATACCCCGCGTGTCTTTTCCTATTTCGAAATAAGGGTATGCAAAACCAGCTGCCTTGAGAAGTGGGGAAATGTAAAACATATAAACAACCAAATAGAATCAGCAAGTATCCAACAATCACATCCATCCCATTCCCGCATCCCTGGTGTCCTCCCTGACACCCACGTGCATAAATCAATGCATCTCGCAACTCTAGGCATCATCTGCTGCCGCCACCAAAAGTCTCCATGTCTCCACATATTACAACAGCCATCCAGGCTCACATCACAGCACAAGAAGAAGGAAAACAACAATCACATCAATGGGAACTTGGCCCTTTAACAATCAAGAGGGTAACTCAGAACCCTTTTAGACATTATCAAACAAGTGATTATTTAATCCATCTTGAATTAACAGATTTATTAAACGTAGGTTCCAAATTCAGGAAACCTAATTAGTAATCTATCAAAAATAAATAATCATACTTACTGCACTAATTTGATTAACATAAAATTACAATATGAACCTGATTCTTTTTCACGCCTCTTTATCATTATCCAACAGTTATTAATTAACCCCGGTTTTTTTATTTACCGATTTCCATCGAGAACAAATTACTAAACAAAGAAATCATAGATATCAAACTATCAAGCAAAAAAAGAGGAAATAACATACGATAGATATCAATTTATTTATCAAGTTCAAATATTTAATATGTCAATTCCATTGTGATCCTCTAGGATAAAATATGCTAACAATACATTTTCACTTAAAAGAAAAGAGATGAAATAAATCCCCTACCTCAACAATTCATGGTGTTCATTGTCCACAAAATAGGTCACAATCTTCCTTTTGCAACAAGTTCATCCACCGGAGGGTTCCAAGGTATGAAATCAACAATAAAACCCCTAGAAAACCCCTTTATAATCTTAGAGATTACATGGTATAATATGGAAGGGAAAAACATGAGAAGATGATCCCCAAAGGAATGACGATAAAACGTACCTTGTATGGAAGATTGACCGACACAGCTCGATTGAATAAAAAATAGAGCGAAACCAATTGGAGTAGTAGGTTTTGATTGTGAAATTCCTACGGGAAGGATTTAAATGTTCTATCATCTCATAGCCGAGAACAAAGAGGAAGAAGAAGGGAGGATGATATCTTGTCCCTTTTGAAGATTTCATGGGGCGACGGTTTAAGATACACATAATTCTCCATTAAAATCATATCACATTATCCTATGCGGTTTGACCAAGTAAAAAAATCTCGAGCTATAGGGATAATTAATATAGGATTTATGGCATTTTAATAGGCCTTAAGAGTCCTTAAAATAAGTCTTTAAATGTATTTTACGTCAAAGGAAACATCAAAGGGGTGAAACTGTAGGAATCTTGAAACATTGTTCACATACTCAAAATTTGGAAAAGGAAAGAAAAGGTCACCTTTAGACCTCACCGTTTGAGGTTACTGGTAGACCTCACCATTAGAGGGTACCGATATACTTCACCATTAGAGGTTACCGATATACCTCACCATTAGAGGCTACCGATACACCTCACCGTTAGAGGTTACCGATAGACCTCACCGTTTGAGGTTACAGATAGAAATCACCATTTCAGAGACATTGTACAGGTCTACCGATCTGGAAACACTATACACCAACAATTCTAGAAACATTGTACAAGTATACTGATTTGGAAACACTATACAAGTCTACAGATCTAGAAACATTGTACAGCTACCGATTTGGAAACACTGTACAAGTCTACAGATCAGGAAACATTGTACAACTACCGATCTAGAAACACTGTACAAGTCTACAGATCTAGAAATAGTGTACACCTATTGATCTGGAAAGACTGTACAAGTATACCAATCTGGAAACACTATACAAGTCTACAAATCTGGAAACAATGTACAAGTCTACTGATCTGGAAACACTGTACAAGTCCACCGATCTAGAAACACTGTACACCTACCGATCTAGAAACACTGTAAAAGTCTATCGATCTGGAAACACTATACACTTACCGATCTGGAAACACTGTACAAGTCTACCAATTTGAAAACACTATACACCTACCGATCTGGAAACACTGTACAAGTCTACCGATCTGGAAACACTGTACACCTACAATCTGGAAACACTGTACAAGTCTACCAATTTGGAAACACTATACAAGTCTACCGATCTGGAAACATTGTACAAGTCTACTGATCTAGAAACAATGTACACCTACCAATCTGCAAACACTGTTCATAGAACTGGAAATTTGGAAAAGTGTAGGGGATAAGCCACCTTGACCTCCCGGAACACCTCCAACACCACATTATCACAAAGTAATGGACCGGAGAGGTCCGGGCCATTACATCAGATACCTCTCAAGAATTTCTTGACCTCAAGAATTCAAAAACAACCTAAAGAGAAAAAAAAAAGAGAAACGGGGTCCAAACAACCATACATCGAGATACCTCTCAAAAAAAAGCGCAATCCACAAAAGGAACAAAAGGAGTTCATAAATAAAACATGAAAGGTCTATCCACAATGGAAACATCATTACATGAAAAGAGTTATACATTAAACAACTCTGGGTACTGAGCATGTATCTGTGACTCACGCTCCCGGGTAATCTCTTCCATGCCACCATCTCACCACAAGAAACGAACTAAGTGGATTGAACGCCCATGAAACACATTCTCCTTGCGGTCATGGATCTTCACAAGTCGCTCCTCGAATGTCGAATCATCATTAACATCAATCTCTCCTCAATCAATAACATGAGAGTCATCATGAAGATAATGAAGGAGTTGTGATACATAGAAAACATCATGTATTAGTATCATTTGTGGGGGAAGTACTACTCGATACACCACAGCTCCAACATGAGCTAACACCTCAAAAGGCCCAACAATCTTTGGAGAAACCTTACTTCCACGACCAAACCTTCACTACCCATGACAGGGTGTCACCTTCAGAAACACATGGTCCACAACATTAAACTCGAAGGGTCTCCTTCATTGATCAGCATATGATTTCTTATGATCTTGCACTGTCTTCATCCTCTCACGAATCACCTAAAACATCTCTATTGTATTCTGCACTAGTTCGGGTATGAGAATTGCTGACTCTCCATCCCCAGTCTAGCACAACGAAGAATGTCATGGCCGACCATACAAGGCTTCAAACGGTGCCATAACAATGGTGGAGTGAAAACTATTATTGTATGTGAAATCCACCAAGGGTAAGTGCCTCATCCATGAACCTCCAAAGTCAAGAACACAAGAGGGAAACATGTCTTCAAGATTCTGGATGGTTCGCTCTGTCTGACCATCCGTTTGAGGATGAAATGAAGTTTTAAGGCATAGTTGAGAACCGAAAGCATGTTGGAGACCCCTCCACACCCTGGAGGTAAAACGAGGATCTCGATCAGAAATGATTGTCCTAGGGACTCCATGAAGTCTCAACACCTCATCCAGATAGTGCCTTGACAAAACTTCCACTAAGCTCAACTCCTTGATCCCTATAAAATGGGATGATTTTGTTAAACGATCCACTACCACCCATATAGTATCATGTCCTCCCAGAGCTCGAGTTAAACCTGTAAAAAATTCCTTTGATATGTCCTCCCACTTCCACTAAGGAATCTCTACTGGCTGGAGAAGACCACTAGGAACACGTTGTTCGTCCTTCACCCTCTGGCAGACTAAACATCGAGATAGAAACTCCACAACAGCACGCTTTAGCCCAGGCCACCAAAACTGACTCCTCAAGGATTGGTACATCTTTGTCACACCCGGATGTATTACTAAAGGAGAACTATGGAACACCCTGAGAACCATCTCGCGCATCATCAAGGGAACAAAATGCTTTCTTTGGTACAACACTCGGTGTTTTTAATCATTAGACTGACCATCAGGGGCCTCACCACAAACAACTCAGCCTCTTCGGACATCCACCTCAAGATCTCCTAACTGGGACTCTTCCACCTTTTTCATCAGGGATGACTATACCGTCAACTGAAAAAGACAACCTATACCCCCCAACTTCTCCCATATAAAGATGTAATGCTGAAAGTTCTTCCATTATTCTCCATGAATCTCCAGATTCATGCACAGCATCACTACGTGACTTTCGGCTCAGTGAATCAGCTAAAACATTCCCTTTTCTAGGTGTGTAAGTTATTTTAAAGTCATATTCTTGCAAGAACACTATCCACTGATTCTTTCTCAAGTTCAAGTCACGCGGGGAGAAAACATACATCAAACTCTTATGATCGGTAAAAACCACAAAGTGCTCACCAATGAGGTAATGTCTCCACAAAATCAGAGCAAACACCACATTTGACAACTCAAGATCGTGAGTGGAATTGTTATGTTCATGGGGATGTAACTGCCGAGACCCATAAGAAACAACTGACCTCCACTGCATGAGGACACACCCTAACCACAGATGCGAAGCATCACAGAAAGCATCAAACTAAACTCCCTCATCTAGAACACAAAGAACCAGATCACTTACTAACTTCTCCATTAGTTAATCAAAATATGCCTGACACTGATCATTCCATATGAACGCTTGATTCTTTCAGGTCAAACCTGTCAGAGGAGTCAGAACTCATGAGAAATTGGCTATGAACCTCCAGTAGTATCCTACGAGACCAAGGAAACTTCGCACATCTGAAACTGTCTTGGGGATTGTCCTAGACACAACTAATTCTATCTTCAATGGATCCACAGCTACTCTCTATTGGTCACAACATTCCCCAATAAATGGACTTCTCGATCCCAAAACTCGCACTTTGACAACTTCCCGAACAGATAATGTTAGCGAAGAACTCCCAAAACGGCTCGTAGATGCTCTGCATGCTCCTCTTCAGACGTAAAGTACACAAGGATGTCGTTGATGAAAACTACCATGAACTTATCACGAAACTCATAGAACATATCATTCAAAAATACCATGAATACATCTAGATAAGTCTTCATTCCAAACGGAATTACAACGAACTCATAGTGCCCATGACGACAATGGAATTAGGTCTTTGGAATGTCCTCATCCTTCACACGCACCCGATGATATCCTGACCGTAAGTCGATCTTTGAGAACCATCATACACCCTTTAGTTGATCGAATAATTCATCAATCCGTGGAAAAGGATAACGATTATTTATTTTCACTTTGATTAAGAGACAATAATTGACACACAACCGCAAACTTCCATCGACCTTCATCAAGAAAAAAACTGGTGCACCCCACGGTGACAAACATGGATGAACAAAACAACACTGTAACTGACCATCAAGCTGCATACGTAGTCCTCGTAAATCAGAAGGGTCTATCCTATGTGGATACATAGAGATATGAGATGGTCCTGGGTGTAACTCAATCCCAAACTCAATCTCTCATCGAGGGGGTAATGCTACAACCTCTTCGGGAAAGACATCAAGGGACTCCTCTATAACCCTAGGAAACACCAACTGCTGAACCTCTGAAGGAATAAGCATCAATTCATCCATCATGGATGATAAGGATGGAATGTTCCTATGACCCATATGAGGATCTCTCTCACCAAAAAACACCACATGCTCTCCATCTTCACCAAGGAAGACAACCTTCCCCTAAATCAATCCACGATAGCCTGCACTGAATACAACCAATCCATCCCAAATATGACATGATATTATTGTATTCGTAAACATAGGAAATCTCCACAAGAGTGGTGTTGGCCCATCACTAACTCAAAATCTGTAAATAATTCAAACATGTCAGCTCGACTTCCAACTGGCGTAGTCAAAACCAAGGGCACTGGAAACCTCTATACCTCATGTCCAAAAGCATGGACAAGGGTGGGTGATATGAAGGAGTGTGTCCCTCCAGAATCAAACAAGGAATACACCATGGTAGAAAACAAGAAAAGGGTACCTCAGACGATGACTGGCTCGCCTAGAGCTAGCAATTCTAGATCATGAAGCTGACCACGACCTCCTCCATAGCCTCTATGACCCTAATGAAGACCACAACCACAACCGCGCTCTACTCTCTAAGGACGAGGAGCATCATGGGGATATCCTCTACCCACCCCATATACCATTTTCTAATCTAATGCTGGTGCAACTGGCTGCTTGTTCCTTGACTAAAACTTCCTCAACGGAGGAACTTGGTGCATAGTTCCTGGTGCACGATGGCCACTCTGAATGTTCGGTCACTACCTCTATTGATGACCATGACCACCATAAGAAAAACAAGTTCCTGATCCCTTGGAATAGGCCTAAGAGTTTCTAATTCTATTGAATCTATATTTGAACATCTAGAAACTACCCTCGGGTGAACGAAAACTATTATCCCTAAAACCTGAGATCCTCGGACCACAACTCTGCTTCGTGAGGAATCATGACACTTCCCCTCTCATGATGATCCAGTTCTGGCAAATGTCCTCTCGATAACCTCTGACCTAGCCAACACCTCAAGATATGACTTCAGCATAAATGGGCTGACCTGGCGCCGGATCTCTGGATGTAAAGACTCCTCAAAATGCCTCTCTCTAGCCTCCTCACCTAGTAGTAGGTCTTAATCATATCGTAAAAGATTCCTGAAATGGATTCCAATCTCTCGATCACTTGATCTCCCCCTGAAGAAGGGTAAGAAGCTCCTGGCGACTGGACGCCTTCGCAGTCGAAGAACGATACTCGGCTCTAAACCTGTCTCAGAACTCCTCCCATGAGATCGATGATTCCTCACGATCCCCGAGGAACAAAAACCACCATTTCCTCACAGCTCCACGTAGCATTGTCACAACCAAGGACACCGAGTTCCCCTTACGAGCATGAATCGAACTGAAGTCGATCTCGACCTCCTCTAACCAGTCTTCCATGACCACAACTGAAACAGAGCCCTCATACTTCTGCAGACTCTGGCACTGAAACTCTTGAAGTGCTTTCCTCCATGTGTCATTGTCGTCAACCTCTACCCAGCAGTGTTCTACTAGAACATCCTGCTAGACATTTTTTATGAAAACCTGATGAGGAAGTCGACCTGGAGCCACACCTATAAAATAACAAACGGTTATACCACCTAAACCTAGAATATGGAAGACTCAAAATTATTTTATTAATTTTTTTCATTGATTCATTTTAGGTTAACCTATATCAAGGTCTACCCATTCAAACACAGGCACAAGAAGAATTATGCATGATCCTTTCCTACGTCTCTACCCTACAACTAGTATTACCTTGTTTTGAATCCATTTTAAACATAAAGGTATGTTCATCAGATCATAGGGGCCCCTAAACGCCTATGTCTTAGCCGGTCTCTAGTGTTTACCTCTCTTTCTAACCATTAATGACACTGTTGCCCTACCAACCCATGCCGCCTCACTTGTGCCTAACTCGTAACTCCATATTATCCCTCAACCATACCTTTCATACCACTCTGTCATGTTCCCCTCCCCACAAAGTGTACACCTATTGGGATGACAATGTGATAAGGGAGATAATGACCTCCGACTCCCGCCTCATGTAGGCCCCGGGTTGGCGACTAGCACCGAGGGTATAGTAAACACACAAATGGGAGGCATTACCCTCTAAGAGAACACATTTGGAAGAGAGAGATATGATAGACACCAATCAACTCCGAATTAGAACTGGAATATAAAAGAAACCCAAGTACACATATGAAATGTCATGAAAAATTATTACAATTGGAAGGTAAAAACATAAAGTATCCAAAAGAAAGTAAAACAGCGGCAACCACAAGCCCAAACAGCTCCTGCAACCCCAAGCTAATAGAAAACAGCTTGATCTCTAACCTTCTCTAAGTGACCCGAAAAATAGTTTATATATATAGGGTGATTATAATAGTATAATCAGTAGGATCCTCCCTGAATCCTCCCGTGAAAAAGTAAAGAAAGCATACCAAAGCACAGTGAACAACAAGTGAAACTAACGCGTCACCTAAACAAGTATACTATGTTCCCAACATCACCATGGACACACTCACCAAGTAACACATACAAGAATATAGCATATAGTAAATAAATTCAAGGGTACCCTGCTACTACTTCCCCACTGTTTTGCTGCTTGGCCCCAACGTCGCATGTCCTAAGCTTCTCTCTCCAAAATGGTTTTCCTGCAGACACCAGGGAGAAGCACCATAATCTGCACCTCGTGCACCACAGAGGCTTGTCCGCAGACACCAGGGAAAAGCACCACACCATCCTCACAACCAAAAATAACTAGATATGTTCCGAGAGCCACCACATCCCACATAAAGTTTATCTTTCTTCAGGTATTATAACTCAAGCCATTACAGCCCATACACCGAGTCGGGATCCTCAAGCCATCACAACCTATACATGTTACACCTATAAAAGTCCATAGGATACTATATCCAGAATATGTGTGTGTGAAATAACCACAAGACATTACATCCCTCTACACACATATATGGGGAAACTAACTGTTGAGCCTGTTGGCATAGGTATCTACCAAGAGAAGGGAGCGGGGCCAAAGGGGGTAGTCAGCCATTCGTCCTTCCACCGGAATGTTGGGAAAAACACCCCCAGTGCTCAGAATCCCCAGGGTGTTATTTTCCCTTACTGATAGGGTGGAGTATCATATAGAAACATAAAAATTACATAATATATTAGATCTCACAACCACACTATGGGCATTAACTAGATTTAGACACAGCTGCAGCTAATGTATCTTAGACTCCGAGATGCTAATTCTAAGACTAGGTATCCTATAAACACACAATAATTTGAAGATCATTATTAGATGACTTCATTCCCTTTTTATTTGTTCTACTATACATTAATTAGTTCCCTAAAAATTAATTAACCATGAACAATTTAACATTAAACATCATTAGCTTCACACCCAATATCCAATGTACCTTTTAAATTACAACCTTCACATTATGTTCTAGCAACTCAAATCCCATGAGTTAACACAATTTATTCAATTATTCATTACAGAATTACATTCCCATATTCCCAGGAATTATATAAAATAATTTAATGCTACCAAACACAAGGGGCTCATCACGGTGAGTAAATGTACTACTCGTCGAGTCTTTGCCAACTATAGCAAGAGCGTAGACCCATTCTCCCTTGAGTGGCTAAACCCGGAAATCATGTGGAAAACCCCCTCGTGTCTTCGCCTAATTGGGAAGAAGGGTAATAAAGACAAGCTGCATTGAGTAGTGGGGAAAAGTAAAACAGATAAACATCCAAAGAGAATCAGCAAGCATCCAAAAATCACATCCATCCCATTCCATCATCCCTGGTGTCCACCCTGACACCCACATTCATAAACCGATGCATCTCACTACACTAGGCATTATCTTTTACCACCACCAAAAGTCTCCATGCCTCCAAATACAACAACAAACATTCAGGCTGACATCACAGCACAAGCAGCAGGAAAACAACAATCACATCAATGGGCTCTTGGCCCTTTAACAATCAAGAGTGTAACTCAGAACCCTTTTAGAAATTTTCAAACAAGTGGTTCTTTAATCCATCTTGAATTAATAGATTTATTTAATGTAGGTTTCAAATTCAGTAAACATAATCAATAATCTATCGAAAATAAGTAATCATTCTTACTGCACTAATTTTATTAAAATCAAATTACAATAAGAACTGGATTCTTTTTCATGCCTCTTTATCATTATCCAGCAGTTATTATTTAACATCAGTTTACGTTCATTACTGATTTACATTGAGAACAAACATCTGAACAAATAAAGCATAGATATCACAGAATCTTGAAGAACAAGAGGAAATAACATACGATAAATATCATTTTATTTATCCACTTCAAATATTTATTATGTCAATTCCATTGCGGTCCACTAGGATAAAATATGTTAATGATACTATTGTATGTAAAATAAATAAGAAGCAATGAATCCCCTACCTCAACAATTCATAGCGTTCTTTATCAACAAAATGGGTCACAATCCTCCTATTGCGACAACTGAATCCACTAGAGGGTGCCACGGTACGAAAACACCAACAAAACCCCCAGAAAAACAAATTATAATCCTGGAGATTACATGGTATAATATGTAAGGGAGAAAAATGAGAAGATGATCCACAATGGAATGACGAGAAATCATACCTTATATGGAAGATTGACTGACACATCTCGGTTGCATTAAAAATAGAGATGAACCAATCGGAGGAGTATGGTTTGATTGTGGAACTCCTATAAGAATGATTTAAAGGTTCTAGCATCTCATAGTCTAGAACAAAGAGGAAGAACAAGGGAGGATGATATCTTGGCCCTTTTGAAGATTTAATGGGGAGACGGTTTAAGATACACTTAATTATCCATTAAAAGAGGATCACATTATCCAATGCAGTTTGACGAAGTAAAAACATCCCGATCTATAGGGATAATTAATATAGGATTTATAGCATTTGAATCGGCCTTAAGAGTCCTCAAAATAATGTTTTAATTGTATTTTATGTCAAAGGAAATTTCAAATGGGTGAAACTGTAAGAATCTGGAAATACTATTCACATACTCAAAATTTGGCAAAGGAAAGAAAGGTCACCTTAAGACCTCATCGTTAGAGGTTACCGATATACCTCACCGTTAGAGGTTACCGATAGACCTCACTGTTAGAGGTTACCAATAGAACTCACCATTAGAGGCTACTGATAAACCTCACCGTTAGAGGTTACCGATAGACCTCACTGTTAGAGGATACCGATAGACATCACCATTCTGGAAACATTGTACAAGTATACCAATCTGGATACACTGTACACCTATCGATCTAGAAAAACAGTACAAGTCTACCAATCTGGAAACACTGTACAAGTCTACCGATCTGGAAACACTGTAAACCTTCCAATTTGGAAACACTGTACATGTCTACCGATATAGAAACATTGTACACCTATTGATATGGAAACACTATACAAGTCCACCGATCTCGAAACACTGTACACCTACCGATCTGAAAACAATGTAAAAGTCTACTGATCTGGAAACACTGTACAAGTCTACCAATCTGGAAACACTGTAAAAGTCTACCAATCTAGTAACACTGTACAAGTGTGCCGATCTGAAAAAATTGTACACCTACTGATCTGGAAACACTATATATGTCTACTGATCTGGAAGCACTGTACACCTACAGATCTGGAAACACTATACAAGTCTACTGATCTCGAAACAGTGTACACCTACCGATTTGGAATCACTGTACAAGTTTACCAACCTGGAAACACTGTACACCTATTGATCTAGAAACATTGTACAAGTCTACCGATCTGGAAACAATGTACAAGTCTACCTGTGAAGACCCAGACCCCCCTTGGTCCCTTCCTTTGCCAAAAATCCGGTTTCCTTGCGGGGTACCGATCGGTGAGACCGATCGGTGAGACCGATCGGCGAGACCGATCGGTGAGACCGATCGGCGAGACCGATCGGTGAGACCGATCGGCGAGACCAATCGGTGAGACCGATCGGCGAGACCGATCGGTGAGACCGACCGGTGACACCGATCGGTGAGACCGATATCGGTGAGACCGATATCGGTGAGACCGATATCGGTGAGACCGATCGGTGACACCGATCGGTGAGACCGATCGGTGGGACGGATCGGTGAGACCGATCGGTGAGACCGATCGGTGGGACCGATCGGTGAGACCGATCGGTGAGACCGATCGGTGAGACCGATCGGTGGGACCGATCGCTGAGACCGATCGGCGAGACCGATCGGTGAGACCGGCCCTGCCAAGTTGTTCCAGTAATGTTCCTTTTTCGCAAATAGGGTTTTAAACCCTATTCTTCCTTGCTAAAAATATCTTAGAAATCCGAAACACGCGCAAAGGTCTTAATTAAATGCTTCATTAATTCATGGGTCAGTTAAAACCACCCAGCGCCATTAATGATGAGTCAAGCCACGTGGTCAACCCACGACTCCCTCGTCTTCCGTGGTTTTGTGTTTTCATCTCAACCGTCCCCAGCCCTTATAATTAAGGGTTAGGCCGTGGTTTTCCCCCTTCTTCGATCGTGGCCCTTCTGGTGCATCGGGACCGCCGCGTCGTTATCCGTAAAGTTCCGCGCCCCCGGCCTAAACGTCGATCATCCATCAACAAGTAGGGAATTTCTCTCGTCTCTCACCTTTGTGTATCATGCGGGGTGGGCGTTACTTTTGTTCCTATGGAATTGGTTGAACCAAACCCTAATGAAGATACTAAACGAAGTTCTAAAGAAAGAAGGGGAAGGGGTTGTGATCGTTGTTTATGCTTTATCTTGTGATCATCCCTTTTGTTGTACTGGTCTATGTTTTCTGAAAATTGAGGCCGTTGGTGGTCGTGTGTGTGCACTTGAATCCCCTCGTGATGTTTTAAATGGGTTGCTAAAATTGTGAACTCCTGCTGTGAAATTGGTTAATCACGTATACCCGGCTGAATAATTGAAAGCACCAGGATCAACCCTTTTGTGATAACTAACGGATAGAACACATGGAATTTTGAAATCATGGAGTGTGTGAAGTCGTTTAAATCTGAAAATCCCTGACTCGTGTTGGTAGTGGTTGTTGGTTGTTTTCCCTTCGGGCCGTTTGCTGGAAATGTGGGAGGGGATGGGATCCCCCGTTCTTTTTATACTATCGGTGGCTGTGTGAATTTGGGGGATGGGATCTCCTGTTGGCATGGTTTCAGTGGTTGTGGGTTTTTGTCACAAACTGGGGAGAGATCCTCTGTTGGAAGAACCGGGTGTGAGTGTTTTGGTTGATCTATGCTTGACGTTTTCCTTGGTTATGCTTATGGTAGTTGCCCAGTAGTGCTTAAAATTAATCGAACATTTGACTGAACGTGAAACAAGAATGGGACAGATGGTTTTGTGGGCAAGGGTCGTGAATTGTGACTCGGGCGTCGTGGTATTGTGTTCTGTAGGTTGGCTAGGAAAACCTAAGTTTTGGGTGAGTGTTTGTTACCTATATCTATACTTGTAGCTTTGTGTTTCTTATTCGCGCCCCACCCCAGTGGAGCACTTAGTGCCGAACACCCCCATTTATGGGGGAAGGGTGTTTTTCCCAACACTATACTTAGTGGCTGGTTATTAGCTCCTTTTCTGCTCCCTTTCCCGGATAGCCCAAGTACCTTCGGGCAGGCTGTGATGGCCGGAAGTCCATTATTAGCCCAAGAACCATCGGGCAGGGTGTTGTGGTGGTTGGCCAGGTGTGTGCGGCAGGTGGTTTCCCAAGTGTCTTCGGGATGAGGCCCAGGTGTTTTCGGGTGTGGCAGTGGATTCTTTAGCCCAGGTGTCTTCGGGCGTAGCAGTGGTTGTTCTGGCCTAGGTGTTTGCAGGCATGGTTACTTGTGACAGTTGTGGCCCAGGTGTGTGCGGGCGGGATTTGGCAGTGGGACTGCGTGTGGTTGTGGCCCAGGTGTGTGCGGGCGGGTGTGGCAGTGGGACTGCGGTGAGAATGGCGGGATTGGTCCGATGCGTAGGATGTCTCAATAACCAGTGGGAAAGTGGCGCGGGGTACCCAAACATCGATGTGCTCTTATATATATATTACTTGACTTGCGTTATTTGGGGAGCGAACCTTGGTGAGGCTTGGGATGGATAGTTTCCTTGTTAGGTGTTTGGTTTACTCTTTCTCACGGGACTTTAGTACGTTTCCCCCACTTGTGCACGAGAGTCTTGGTTTTCCCTACTGAGTGTACTTGTATGCTCACCCTACGTTTACTTTCAGGTTTCCAGGAGGACTACCAGGGCTGCGCGGGACCCTATTAGTCGGACAGTTGGAGTTGTCGGTGTTGTCGTACCTTTGTTTTCTTTTGGTATTGTACTTGAGAGCTTCTTTTTCTTTTGTACTTGTACCTTGTTGTAAACTGTTTAAACATGCATGCGGGAATGGTTTACTTTTGGCTTTACTTTTCTTTCTATCTTGGTGTTGTTGGGTTTTCTCCTCCTTATCTTTCGATCCTATAAAGTAAAAAGGGTAATGCCTTCCATTTGCGAGAACTTCCCATACCCTTGGTGCTAGTCGCCACTCCGGGACTTATTGAAGGCGGGTTTCGGGGGTCATTATCTCTCCTTCAACTCAAAGAAGGAAGGGCCTGGCAATCTGCTGACCCTTCCCTCCTTTTGATGAAGGCGGGTCGTGACAGAATGGTATCAGAGGAGAGGTTGAGAGATAGGACGGAGTCTGGAGTTAGGCACAGTAAGGATTTCATGGGATGGTAAGGCAACAGCGTTGGGTGACCTTGGTGCGTGAAATAGGCCAGGGAGGACCGGCTAGGACACGGGATTTTAGGGCCCCCCGTGATCCGATGTAAGGACTCTGGACCTACCGAACGACCAAGTGAAGCCACACTGATTGCTGGGTAGAGACCCTAGGAAAGGTACATGCATCATAAATGACTTGTGTTCTTGTGTTTCTGGGATGTCTTGGGAAATTAAGAATAAATTAAATCTTAATAAGTTTTGAGAACGGTTTTCTTTGCACTACTGGGCTTAGGTATTCCTTGTTTACCTTGCAGCTATGGCACCTGGAAGGCGACCACGTGTGGTACAGGCGGTCGAGACTCCTGAGACTACCTTGGCCAATCAGCAGAGAGCTGATCGGGAGGAAGAGGATGACCGGTGGCAGAAGACTCTTCGAGCCTTTCAGCGACAGGCCCTCGAGAAATATGAGGGCAGCACCTCCGACATGAAGACGGAAGGCTGGCTGGAGGAGCTAGTCATAGCCTTCGGCCTGATTCGGGCCCCGACAGAGTACTGGGTTCCTCTGGCTGTTAGCCAGATGCGAGGAGCGTCACGTCAGTGGTGGATGCTTCACCTGGGGAGTAGGAAAGAGTCTGAGGTTGCTTGGGCGGAATTCGAGAAGGAGTTCCGGGCGGAGTTTCTCTCCTCGACAATGAAGGCGGAGAAGAGAAAGGAGCTACTCTCCCTCCAGCAGGGGAGCATGTCCGTGAGGGAACTTGGAATCAAGTTCAAGGACCTCCTGCGTTTTGCTCCAGACCTCTTTCCCGATGAGGAGTCTCGGGCAAGACGTTTGGAGGAGGCGCTCCGACCCTCCCTCCAGTATGCTGTTACTCCCTTTACCCTTCCGACATACTTAGAGGTTCAGAAGAAGGCCGAAGTGGTGGAAAGGATGCACACTCTAGGCGGACTGTCACGAGAAGGGATCCAGCTGGGACCATCGAAGGGGAAGGCCGTCAGCACCAGGCCCCCAGCATCGGGACCCTCCAGGTTCCGACCCGCAGGGAGCAGGCCGCAGCAGTTTCAGTTTCGATCCCCTGGCCCACGTTCTTTTCCTTCGGGCTCGGGACCACGGTGCTTCATCTGCGGGAGCCCTGGACATCTTCGGAGTCAGTGCCCCGATCGGGTGCAGTACAGCAGTGGCAGTCATCCCCAGCATCCGCCACAGCAGCAGTTCCCAGCCAGACCCTTCCAGCAGCAGCAGCAGGGACAGCGAGCTCCCGCTCCTCCGCAGACAGACATAGGAGGGGGAGGCCGACCTCAGGGCGCTCCCCAGGGACCTCGACCAGGGCGTGGTCGGGGAGGTGGTCGACAGCCGAGGGGTAGGGGAGCTGGGCGTGGACAGTTACACGCCGCAGAAGCAACAGTTCCAGCAGGGCCAGAGGTTGTTCGAGGTACGATCAGTGTGTTTAGCACTCTTGCTTATGCTTTGTTCGATACCGGAGCTTCGCACTCCTTTGTTGCACCCAGTCTAGCCCGCGCCTTGGGTCTAGATGCCGAGAGACTTCCAGTGCCCCTGGTGTTGAGCACACCAGTTGGAGGTCAGACCGACTTGCTGTTCGTTTGTCGGGGATGTAGACTGATGTTGGGGCCACATCAGTCGGTTAAGGATCTCCTTCTGCTACAGATTCGGCCGTACGATGTCATCCTAGGCATCGACTGGCTATTTTCTGTGTGCGCCGTCATCGACTGTTTCCAAAGGAGGGTGGTGTTCTCCGGTTTGGACGGCCAGCGTGTTACTTTCACCGGCGAGCGGAGCTGTCCGAAGGGAAACAGGAGGGAGGAACCTCTCCTCTCCTTGTTGACCGAACTGACGATAGAATCAACAGATGCGGAAATGGTGGAAGTACCAGAGATCGTTCGTGAATTTATGGACGTCTTTCCTGAGGAGGTGACGACTCTACCCCCTCGACGTGATATCGAGTTCGGGATAGACCTGCAGCCCGGCTCTCGACCAATCTCGATGGCTCCTTACCGGATGGCACCTTCGGAGCTACGGGAGTTGTGGATACAGATTGACGATCTGATGAAGAGGGGTTATGTTCGTCCAAGTGCATCACCGTGGGGTTCCCCAGTCTTGTTTGCGAAGAAGGCAGATGGTGGCCTCAGGTTATGCATAGATTACAGGAGGCTGAATCAGGTAACAATCAAGAACCGCTACCCTCTTCCGAGGATAGATGATCTTTTCGACCAGCTGAAGGGGGCAGGATGGTTCTCGAAGATCGACCTGCGATCCGGGTACCACCAGCTGAGGGTGAAGGATAGCGACGTCCCGAAGACGGCGTTCAGGTGCAGGTATGGGCACTTCGAGTTCGTGGTCATGCCCTTTGGTGTTACGAACGCCCCGGCCGTGTTCATGGGGCTTATGAACTCCATCTTTCGGGAGTACCTGGATCGGTTTGTGGTGGTGTTCATCGACGATATCCTGATCTATTCAAAGTCAGAAGAGGACCATGCAGAGCACCTGAGGACAGTTTTGGAGGTCCTACGACAGCACCATCTCTATGGGAAGTCGTCAAAGTGCAAGTTCTGGGCGCGAGAAGTGCACTTCCTTGGACATGTAGTGTCTGAGCAGGGAGTAGCAGTCGACCCATCAAAGGTTGAGGCAATTGTTTCTTGGGCAGCACCCAAGAATGTGGCGGAAGTTCGGAGTTTCCTTGGACTGGCAGGCTACTACCGGAGATTCGTACCCAACTTCTCCCGGGTAGCAGCCCCTTTGACGGCTTTGACCAAGAAGGACCAAGTTTTCATGTGGAGCGAGCAATGTGAGTCGTCCTTCAGCTACCTAAAAGAAAAACTGGTTAGTGCCCCAGTGTTGAGGTTGCCAGAAGAAGGGATGGCCTATGAGGTATTCTGTGATGCTTCAGGACAGGGCCTGGGGTGCGTATTGATGCAGCGACAAGGGGTGATCTCTTACGGGTCCAGGCAGCTACGCCCCCATGAGCGGAACTATGCCACCCATGACCTGGAGCTTGCAGCGGTGGTGTTCGCATTAAATATGTGGCGACATTACCTCTTTGGGGAGCGCTTTTTGGTATTCACCGACCACAAAAGCTTGCGCTATATCTTCTCCCAGCGTGACTTGAACTTGCGACAGCGGAGGTGGGTCGAGTTTCTCCAGGACTACGACTTTGAGATCTCATACACTGAAGGTAAGGGAAACGTTGTGGCTGATGCCCTGAGCAGGAAGCCGCATCAGGAGGTGGTTCGGGAATCTGCTGATGCTTGGAAGGCAATGGGGGAGTTGGCTGCCTTGCACTTGGATGCAAGGGTGGAAGGTACTAGAGGTTGTTTGTTTCAGATGACGGTACAGTCCTCCTTGTTGCAGCAAGTGGAAGAGTCTCAGTGGGGAGATCCTGAGGTAGAAGTGTTGCGGGATCGTGTCGATCAGGGGAACGCCCCGGAAGGATGGTCGGAGGACAGCCGACATCGGATGCTCTTTCATCGGAGGTTGTTTGTTCCAGAGGTGATGCGTGATGAAGTCCTTCATGAGTTCCATAGCTCAGCCTTGGTGGTACATCCGGGTGTTTCGAAAATGTACCAAGGCCTGAGGGGACAGTTTTGGTGGCCCGGGGTGAAACAGGCAGTGGCAGAGTTCGTGGCTAAATGCCTGGTGTGTCAGCAGGTGAAGGCTGAACACCGTGTTCCTGGTGGTCTGTTGCATCCTCTAGATGTTCCCGAGTGGAAGTGGGACGACGTCTCAATGGACTTCGTCACGGGACTACCCAGAGCTCAGGGCGGGCATGATGCTATCTGGGTAGTGGTGGATCGATTGACAAAATCTTCTCACTTCTTGGCTATCAAGGAGTCGGGACCCGTGAGTACCTTAGCACAGAGGTACGTGGATGAGGTGGTGCGTTTGCATGGAGTTCCGAAAACGATCGTCTCGGATCGGGACACTCGATTCACCTCACGAGTCTAGAAGGGGTTACAGCATGCTTTTGGCACCCAACTACGCCTTAGCACTGCTTTTCACCCTCAGACTGATGGGCAGACAGAGCGGACTATCCAGACTTTGGAGGACATGCTGCGAGCATGTGTTCTGGATTTCGGAGGATCATGGGTACGACACTTGCCTTTAGTAGAGTTTTCCTACAACAACAGTTTTCACTCTACTATCGGCATGGCTCCTTTTGAGGCTTTGTATGGAAGACCATGTCGTTCACCCTTATGCTGGGCAGAGGTTGGTGAGACTGGTACTCTTGGACCAGAAGTAGTGCAGAGCACCACGGAGAAAGTCCAGCTAGTGCGGGAGAGGATGAAAGCAGCTCAGGATCGGCAGAAATCTTATGCTGATCGTCGGAGGAGGCCCCTGAAGTTCGAGGTGGGAGATCATGTGTTTTTGAAGGTTTCCCCTCGACGGGGGCAGCGGAGGTTCGGAAAGGGGAGTAAGCTCTCCCCTAGGTTCATCGGACCTTTCGAGGTGCTGAGGCGAGTTGGCGAGGTGGCATATCAGCTGGCCCTACCACCTCAGTTGGAGAGGGTCCATGACGTCTTCCATGTCTCCCAGCTTCGTCAGTACTTACATGATGACTCTCATGTCATCAACTGGGGAGAGCTAGACGTAGGAGGAGACGCGACCTTCGAGGAACGGCCAGTCAGAATCGAGGATCGCAATGAGAAAGTGCTCCGTGGACGAACCGTCGGCCTGGTTCGTGTGTTGTGGAGACATGGCGGCCTCGAAGAGAGTACGTGGGAGAGGGAAGCACAGATGCGTGCCCAATACCCCGAGTTGTCCTGAGCTTTGAACCTTTGGTGCCTGTTGTGACAGAACGTTTGACCTTTTTGGCTATGAAATGTGCTAGGTTCCTTTCCTCTGTTATGTGTGGGAAGCCCCGGCTGAAGGGAAGGGGAAACCCGACCCCTAATCAGGACGCATTAAGGTGGATGCGATTAAACCCGTGCGGGCGAGTCAGTGCCGCCCAAAGCGGATAATATCTTGACATGGGGGAGGGGGACTCCCCAAACCCACATGACCGGGCGGTTTGGCGTGATATGATGCTTGGTTCTTGACAGGGAGTATTTTCAATTAGCGGGGGTCCACTCCTAAGAGGTATCTTCGAAGATGGTTGTTCGGATCCTCTCTTTCCTTCTAGTTTGTTTTGATTCTCGGGGACGAGAATCGTTTAAGAGGTATCTGATGTGAAGACCCAGACCCCCCTTGGTCCCTTCCTTTGCCAAAAATCCGGTTTCCTTGCGGGGTACCGATCGGTGAGACCGCTCGGCGAGGCCGATCGGTGAGACCGATCGGCGAGACCGATCGGTGAGACCGATCGGTGAGACCGATCAGGGAGACCGATCGGTGAGACCGATCGGGGAGACCGATCGGTGAGACCGATCGGCGAGACCGATCGGTGAGACCGATATCGGTGACACCGATCGGTGAGACCGATCGGTGACACCGATCGGTGAGACCGATCGGTGAGACCGATCGGTGGGACCGATCGGTGAGACCGATCGGTGGGACCGATCGGCGAGACCGATCGGTGAGACCGGCCCTGCCAAGTTGTTCCAGTAATGTTCCTTTTTCGCAAATAGGGTTTTAAACCCTATTCTTCCTTGCTAAAAATATCTTAGAAATCTGAAACGCGCGCAAAGGTCTTAATTAAATGCTTCATTAATTCATGGGTCAGTTAAAACCACCCAGCGCCATTAATGATGAGTCAAGCCACGTGGTCAACCCACGACTCCCTCGTCTTCCGTGGTTTTGTGTTTTCATCTCAACCGTCCCCAGCCCTTATAATTAAGGGTTAGGCCGTGGTTTTCCCCCTTCTTCGATCGTGGCCCTTCTGGTGCATCGGGACCGCCGCGTCGTTATCCGTAAAGTTCCGCGCCCCCGGCCTAAACGTCGATCATCCATCAACAAGTAGGGAATTTCTCTCGTCTCTCACCTTTGTGTATCATGCGGGGTGGGCGTTACTTTTGTTCCTATGGAATTGGTTGAACCAAACCCTAATGAAGATACTAAACGAAGTTCTAAAGAAAGAAGGGGAAGGGGTTCTGATCGTTGTTTATGCTTTATCTTGTGATCATCCCTTTTGTTGTACTGGTCTATGTTTTCTGAAAATTGAGGCCGTTGGTGGTCGTGTGTGTGCACTTGAATCCCCTCGTGATGTTTTAAATGGGTTGCTGAAATTGTGAACTCCTGCTGTGAAATTGGTTAATCACGTATACCCGGCTGAATAATTGAAAGCACCAGGATCAACCCTTTTGTGATAACTAACGGATAGAACACATGGAATTTTGAAATCATGGAGTGTGTGAAGTCGTTTAAATCTGAAAATCCCTGACTCGTGTTGGTAGTGGTTGTTGGTTGTTTTCCCTTCGGGCCGTTTGCTGGAAATGTGGGAGGGGATGGGATCCCCCGTTCTTTTTATACTCTCGGTGGCTGTGTGAATTTGGGGGATGGGATCTCCTGTTGGCATGGTTTCAGTGGTTGTGGGTTTTTATCACAAACTGGGGAGAGATCCTCTGTTGGCAGAACCGGGTGTGAGTGTTTTGGTTGATCTATGCTTGACGTTTTCCTTGGTTATGCTTATGGTAGTTGCCCAGTAGTGCTTAAAATTAATCGAACATTTGACTGAACGTGAAACAAGAATGGGACAGATGGTTTTGTGGGCAAGGGTCGTGAATTGTGACTCGGGCGTCGTGGTATTGTGTTCTGTAGGTTGGCTAGGAAAACCTAAGTTTTGGGTGAGTGTTTGTTACCTATATCTATACTTGTAGCTTTGTGTTTCTTATTCGCGCCCCACCCCAGTGGAGCACTTAGTGCCGAACACCCCCATTTATGGGGGAAGGGTGTTTTTCCCAACACTATACTTAGTGGCTGGTTATTAGCTCCTTTTCTGCTCCCTTTCCCGGATAGCCCAAGTACCTTCGGGCAGGCTGTGATGGCCTGAAGTCCATTATTAGCCCAAGAACCATCGGGCAGGGTGTTGTGGTGGTTGGCCAGGTGTGTGCGGCAGGTGGTTTCCCAAGTGTCTTCGGGATGAGGCCCAGGTGTTTTCGGGTGTGGCAGTGGATTCTTTAGCCCAGGTGTCTTCGGGCGTAGCGGTGGTTGTTCTGGCCTAGGTGTTTGCAGGCATGGTTACTTGTGACAGTTGTGGCCCAGGTGTGTGCGGGCGGGATTTGGCAGTGGGACTGTGTGTGGTTGTGGCCCAGGTGTGTGCGGGCGGGTGTGGCAGTGGGACTGCGGTGAGAATGGCGGGATTGGTCCGATGCGTAGGATGTCTCAATAACCAGTGGGAAAGTGGCGCGGGGTACCCAAACATCGATGTGCTCTTATATATATATTACTTGACTTGCGTTATTTGGGGAGCGAACCCTGGTGAGGCTTGGGATGGATAGTTGCCTTGTTAGGTGTTTGGTTTACTCTTTCTCACGGGACTTTAGTACGTTTCCCCCACTTGTGCACGAGAGTCTTGGTTTTCCCTACTGAGTGTACTTGTATGCTCACACTACGTTTACTTTCAGGTTTCCAGGAGGACTACCAGGGCTGCGCGGGACCCTATTAGTCGGACAGTTGGAGTTGTCGGTGTTGTCGTACCTTTGTTTTCTTTTGGTATTGTACTTGAGAGCTTCTTTTTCTTTTGTACTTGTACCTTGTTGTAAACTGTTTAAACATGCATGCGGGAATGGTTTACTTTTGGCTTTACTTTTCTTTCTATCTTGGTGTTGTTGGGTTTTCTCCTCCTTATCTTTCGATCCTATAAAATAAAAAGGGTAATGCCTTCCATTTGCGAGAACTTCCCATACCCTTGGTGCTAGTCGCCACTCCGGGACCTATTGAAGGCGGGTTTCAGGGGTCATTATCTCTCCTTCAACTCAAAGAAGGAAGGGCCTGGCAATCTGCTGACCCTTCCCTCCTTTTGATGAAGGCGGGTCGTGACACTACCGATCTGAAAACATTGTACAACTCTACCAATCAGGAAACAATGTACACCTACCAATCTTGAAACACTATTCAAAAAACTAGAAATTTTTCAATGTGTTAGGGATAAGTCACCGTGACCTCCCAGAACACCTCCAACACCACATTTTCACAATGTAATGGACCGGAGAGGTCCGGGTCATTACAATAATTGTAAGTAAACATACCGCTAGTGTCATTTGTCAAGAATAACATATAGTTATGCCAGACACCGCCAAATACCATGTTAGCTAGGACATGTAAGGTCCTTCAGTAATGTCTTTGTGGTATCGTGATGTCTCCCAGAGGTGTCATCTGAGATACACAACACCCCTCGGACGATGCCATATTGAATAACAAGACACATTCCATATGGTTCAGCACACATCATGCAATGACTCCCAGGATGTGTCGACCGGGTCATATGACTCCCTCTAGAGAATTCTTCCACGTCAATAGGGCACCCCAGAACATGACTGCATTGTCTATCCTCAGTTTGTAATCCCATAAAATAGGGAAACATCATTGTGTAAGCCCTGAAATAATCAAAACTACAATGACACGGATTCCTACCAATACTTGGATACATAGGATGCCTTTGTAAGGCCCGAGCTCAAATAGAAAACCCCTTTTGTTATAAGTATTTCAACAACTCTAATACCTTATCCAACTATACTCAATTAGTTACAAAAGATTAACTCCCTATCTCATCAATCGGTGGATTGATAAACGCACCACGTTATTATGACTCAGACTCCTACAATAATCTGAATTTGTAAAATGTCTCTACATGATCATATTATCATAAGAAATCATCTCATAGATGTCCTGGTACATAATCTTTATATCATGGGAAATGAAATGAACATTTTCAATCCATTGTTTCTCACACTTATCATGGAATAGATGGTCACATGGATTCATTATATTCATTTAATCTACACTATGAGTCTCTATAATGACATGGGAATCCGCAAGACATGTGATCAATGAAAACCCTGATTCTAGATATATATGGGATATGTAAGACACCACCTTATAGTTTGTGAGGAAATATTTACTGTCTCACACACACACATATATCCCCACATCATGACATTAAATAGTACAGGATGAAAAAACTACATGGTTTATGATTCCTGTAATAATTAAGATACATAAGAAGCCTCATAATTGCTCAATCCCTTTATCTGAACAATATCTACCATAATACATTGAATGATGCTCTAAATTACATTTTTTCTTGACTTTAATATATATGAAACTAATTGTTACCCTAAAATTATATAGAATATATGATATAAATAAAGGGACTCTCAAAATAGATCATGTCCCTTTGTATATAAAATGGAATTATCCCATTGTCATTGTGTTAGGGTAACATGCCACGTATCAGGATTAGTAAGAGATTCAAAAACATATCATAAATCTATAAGAGATTATCACCAATAACTCTTTTTTTATTAATGAAATGTTAGAACAATAATAGGAAAGAATGGGGACAAACTTATGGGGGATGAAAATAATGATGTCTGTGGGAATCACCTAAAACAATGCTTGCACAATTTATGTCCAAGGATCTTAATCTAGAGAAGGAGACAAAATAATCAACGTGAGGAAACCAGGATCCAAGGAAGTCTTCCACTTTGTTTCCCTCATTCCAATTGTGAAGTAATCTACTTCTGTTGTTCATGGGAAGCTTACATTGCTGTATATGGTATAAAATGCTCCCTAGAGCGGAGTTGTGATCCATCAGCGCGTCATAGAGGATTTTGGAGTCTGATTCAATCTCTGAGAGAAGAAAATGTTTATAAAAACTGAACTGGATTCCTTCCAGATGTGTCAAGGCCTCGGCCTGCAAGGAGTCTCCACTACCAAAGCAGGCAGTATACACTACTACTATGTTACCTAGTGAATTGTGGATCACACTGCCACCCCTCATAATTTTTATAGCACAAGACTCATCAGAATTGAGCTTCCTCCCTTCGTGTGGTGGTCTCCCGCATATCCAACTACCCACCGAGACCCTGTTGCAGATAACCTACACCATATGCCGAAGAAACTACCTCATCATAGGAGATTTCTCCTAGTTTTTCAAGAGGGCCCCCAGGTCTTCTATCAGCCATTTAGTTGTAGATATAAATACCACCTTCGAGCACTCAACTCCTATGAAACATGATTTGTTCCTCCCATCATAGATACACTAGTAGTCGGTGGAAAAATAAATTTCCCTCACCTTATTCTCCATGTTATTATAGCCAACTCCATGGAACCACCATTGCATGAAGGGTTCTCCCAAACCAATTAATGTTGGAAAGCAGGAGAACTCAACGACTGCTCCCTAGACTAAGCTGGCCCATTCACTCCCAAAAGATTAGTGTAATTTGGCCTCGACGCTGGGGGTCCAACAACAAGAACATTTGGATGCAATTGAAACCCCATTATGAAGGATCTCTTCATCTGTATAGTTGGTGTGGTGTTGAATCCGCCAGGATGGGAATTTATATTTAGGAGGCACACTTTTGCACCAGAGGAGGTGGCCCCATGGATTTGGTGCTTGGCCTCCCTGATGAAATGACCTGTAGGATTTAACAGAAAATTAACCTGAAGAGGTATCCTTGAAAATTCCCCTAAGGGAGTATAATATTTTCCAAAAATTCCCCAAAAAGGGTTCTATGAGCCCATCCTCCAAAATACTCAACCAATGTGAGTCCCTAATATTCGATGGGCATGAAAACTCATATGATCTCGGGCCTTTGGATAGTAGGTCCATACCCATCTACATATGATGTTATCATTTGTATTGTCTAGGGATGGTGAAACATATGGTAAATAAAATGTGTCTAATTGACCATGGCCTTAAAATATCTATCATTCAAGACATCAAGGGGAGACAATCCCATTTCTGTGGGGAAACATGATGAAACAGATGCATATGATTCTTCTTCATATAGTGTCTTATATCATCCTAAACACCATGAGCAAAATTCTGTATAATTATAATAATGTTCTCATGTTTTTTTCCAAAGCTTCACATTATATGAATTCTAATATAGATATTATAACCAAATTTATCATGTTTTATCTCAATCAGATCAATAACAATCATTCAATGGATTCCAATTTTTAATTTATTGCTAAGAATATGGGAATTCCTCTTGTGACTGAATCATTCAAAGAGCATGTAAGATATCTTAAGGAGATGAACATAATCATGAATCATTTCATGGAAGATAAGGATTATTTATTTAGGAAAAAATATATTGTTGAAAAAATAATCATGGATTTTATAATTCTCATGATGATTTTTATTTATGGACATGGCCACATGATTGTTTCTCATGAATTTTATCCAATTACTCCTTAGTTTTCTTTCAGACCTGAAGTTCCTTAGAAATCGTTAGCAGCTTTCCTACTCATTTATAGACATTACCATTGTATCTTAGTCAATATTGAATACAACACAGTCTAGTTTTTCTTGTAGAAGAGAATCCTTAGATTGTAGCTAGACTCTCCTCTAGTTTTTTATATCTTCTACCTCAGACTGATCCTACTACATAGAATAAGTATCACGATAAATCCATGTCTAAATATAATGAACTGATGGACCCCTCTACAAAACCATAACCTTTTATTTTTTTATATAAAACAATGATATATTTGTGTGATATATATTATAGTAATATTTTCCTTATAATTTTAAATTTCTTTTTTACCTCTTAATATTTAGGTTCCCCTTTTATCTACCATTCAAATCTTGTAATATTTTCATAATGATTGAATTTATTAACTTTAAATTAATAATATTTAACAAATTTTTAATCCCAAAAGAAAATGAATTCTTATTGCAGAGTTAATTTAATGAAATTCGTGGAATATAGTTTCTATGTTATATATACAAATAATCTTTGATACTATTATTTTTCATGATACATAACTTTGATAATACTAATTTTCTAATTATTTTCCTTGATACCAAATAAACCTAATCTAAATCATATATTTTGATTTATATTTGGATTATAAAATTGGATATCAGGTTTGAATTTTTTGAAATACATTTTATGACATGTTTTATAATTTATAATATCCTTTTGATGAACGTATTTGTGATCTTTGAAAAGGATGATATTGTTTACCTACTAATTTTAATGATAAAAAAACGTGATTATAATTATTATAATGAATTTATATTTTTACCGGTAAATAATCTATATAAGATGAATATGTGATAAATTATTTTCAATTTGTGATAATTTTGATACATAAACCATTTTCCATGTCATGCCTCTAACAAAAAAATATGAATGCATGAGATACCATATGGATATCACATAGTCAGACTGTCATACCACTGGATTAAAGAGTTAACTAAGGATGGGATACATTGGTCAAAACACTACATGGATGACATGCCATTAGAACATAAAATTGGATATGTATTATATATAACCATATGTCACGACACTAGACTCATACCACTAATAATGAAAAATTACATAAGTATAAGACACCAACAAATAATACACTGACATACCATACCCTTCTAGTTCAGACACCACCAACATAGTGAATTTTTTTAACAGCATGACATAACTACTGTCAAAATTCTAGGGAAACATATCACTAGTTTCATTAATCCAAAACAACATACAGTCCAATGAGACCCCTCCAAATCCTAAGACACAATCACTATTTTTATTAGATCAATTATTTAGAACTACACCACTCTAGTGGATATATTCATCGAATTAAATGATTTTTTCTATTTCAAGGACTATACTTTAAATGTCTGACAGAAATCACTCCAGAATGTAATGTATAAGATATCATTTGATTCGAATAATCCTAGTGCTGATGATAAATGTTTAGTACACTCCCCCATTTAAACATAAAGGAAAACGTGCAGAAAATATTAGAAAACACTGAATGGAAGAAAAGAGATGTGGGAATATAGATGTCATGATTCGATGAATATTTGAGAGATAAACAACTGAAACTAATTTAATAAACAAAGAGATCACCATCTATGAACAGTCAACTAAGGAAGATAAAGAATCATCATATCTAATAATTTCTTCCATTCATTAAAAAAGAGTTTATGACACTCTATTTTCCTTTATACTTCTAATGAAGGTGAATATAGCTTCATTGTAGATTCAACTCAAGAGTAAAAAGCTACATTGAAATAGATTATTCACTGAAAAACAATATACTCCTAGAATTCATGATTCTTTTTAATTTTATTTCATTTTGATCAATTTATACGATTACTTTTATTTAACTAACACACATTTCCTCCTCCACTAAACTAGAATATACTCAATATCTTCTCCAAAAAATTTCTTATTTTTTCCCCAGTGATAAGAATGGTGGGGCTAGTAGTTTTTCCTGTTTCATTATACTTCCACACATAACAGTGAAAGAGGTTTTTTTGTGAGCTATAGATTTTTAAACTGTTTTATAAACCTGATCTAGGTTGAGGATGATGTAGTTTATTTTACATAATCTTCTTAGTGGCAGGTGATAAACGTTTGGAGAGGAATATGTCTCCACTTCAGAGTGAACCTCTTGTATTAGTATTTTTTTTGTTTTCTATTATTGATTTATATTATTTACACATTAAACAGGAATTTGTTTTAACTATAAATAAAATATATACATTTGACAGTTTATCTTAATTTTTGTTCATGTAGTTATATAATAAAGTAAACTAATTTCAAAATATTCAGTAATATTATATATACTATTTATCCAAGACAGAATAAATATTTTGAAAATTGTTCATACAAATGAAGATATAATTCATACTACTAATTTTGATAAACATTCATGTATTTAAATATTTGGGGGATTTTTTAATAATCAATTTTTAAGAGAAATTTTTATTTGGTTCTCAATTACAACCCTCTACTGATACTCACTCTGAATAACATATTTTATATTTATATAAATTTTTAAAAACAAAAACACAATATATTTTTATATATCTATGAAATATATAATCATAAAAATAATAATAATAAATTTATTAAAAAAAAATTTACTTTTATTTATAATAGTAATTATTATTTTTATCAAGAAAATACTAAAACAAATTAAAATTTTCATATTTCATATATATGAAGATAATAGTAAATTTTTAATTATTTTTATAAATATAAAATTATATGTATATATATATATATCTTTGTGTGTGTGTGTAATATTTATTCAAAATAATTTTTGAAAAAATTTAGTAATATTTAAATAATCATTTAATTTCATTAATATTAATACAATTATTTAAGTAAATTAATAGAACATTAAAGAAATAATATGTATTTTTTATAATGATTTAAAATATCTTAGTTTTATATAATATTTTATTAAAATCACTCTTTATTGATTTTAACTTATAAAAATTAAATGATTAATTAATTAATTGATTAAAAAATATGCAATTTAAATTTATTAGGGTGTGACAGCCCCCTGAAGAGAATTATACCTCACAATTCTTTAGTCAGACTCTCACTAATTAGGAATTTTCGTCTTTAATATTATGAAATACTAGGAATACTAAACTATTATACTCTACCGCTTAGACTATATTCTCAAAATAAAACAACTTATCTCCAAAGTTCTATAGATTGTGGAACTATTAACAATTATAAATACCTGAACCAACACATCCAAGTTCAACACATATAAATCATGTGTATTTTTTAAACTAAACATATAAAATTATTTAATACATTCGGTGAACTTTTTCGATCACAGTTTTTGAGAAATAGATATGTTCCTTAGAACATAAGAAAAAAATAAAAAATAAAATGATATAAACAAATGATCGTTGCGAGAACTACCATTTCAAGACAGATAAATCACCATGAGATTCACTTAATGTGTGAAAATATATTCTTAAACGTCAGGTGAGAATTGAAAATTTCAATTATGTAGTTTTAAAATCATATATAAATATCATATAAACAATTTTTAATAAATAAATGAATAATTATAAAGAGGTTTGTTGGGATTTAAAATAAAATAATTTTCAAACATATTTGAAAACCAAAATATTTCAAAAATCATGTAATTTTGATATAATTTTATGGATTTCTCCGTATGTAACTAATAATTTTTATGGATCATTTATGATACTCATAAGACCAAAATAAAAATCTAAGGCGACAAGACATAACACATATGGGAAAATGGCCCCTTAATTTTATGGCTTCATTGACATAATGAAACTTAACATTCATTATACGAGATCCTTTTTTTAAACATTTTATGGACCAAAATATCTCATTCATAACCCAATAAAATTTCAAAAAATGCATATATTTGCTATTTTATTAAAAATAAAACAATCCTATATACACGTTAACATGTCATTAACGATTTTTGAGAATTTCTAAAGTCATGTTTATGAGAAATCTATGCTGATAAAAATGTATTGTTGTTTAAAAATAAAAAAAAACTCTTAATGAATTAAATTAATACTTGATTTGTAATTAATTCAATTTCAATAATAACATATATTATATCCATATTGATTACTGTGATTTACATTTGTGATTATATAAATATATTTCACACATGAAATAATATAATCTTTTAGTTATATCTTAATACAAAGGACTTGCACACATAAAATGATAAAATTACATATTAAAATATAGTTACTTATAATGGTATATATACCATGAATATTTTATTTATACGAGAAAAAAAAAATTAAATTTAAAAATAAGAAAACAATTTTTTTATTCAAATATTACATTATATATACAAATACTTAATCATATATATAAATATATTTTTAAATAAAATAATAACCCAAAAAAATACATAAAATTGAAATTTTAATAATGAATTCTCTTTCAAAGAATAATGTAAATTGATAAATTTAAAACAATCTTTTATCTTATAAATTTTGAAGACAAAAAATGATAAATAAGTCGATATATATATATATACACAATTATATATGTATTTCATTTAAATTAGTGATAAATGGATTGATTAATATCATACTGAAACCCTTGAATAAACATTTGAAAATAATTGAATAATTGTTTTTAACTATTAAAACAAATAAATATAAATACATAAAAATATATATTTGAAAATATATATCTCATTAAATGTTAATAATAAAATTATAGATTTAAAAACTGTTCAAAACCATTGATAAATAAAAAATATTCAATACCCTTACATTATATATATATATAAAACATAGTAATAGATAGAAAAAATAAATTTATATATGTATATAGCCTTATAAATTGAAAATAAATCTGACCCTTGAATGATTTTATAAATTTTGAAAATGAATTAAATATAAAAATATATTTATATAAATTATAAAAAATAAATTACTAATACATTCATAACATTTTAAAAAATATATATAAGTAGTTTAATATATACACATTGAAATATATATATATATTTAATATAAACTAATAAAAAAATAAATTAAACCCTTACATGATGTTATAAAATTTAGATGAAAATATAGTTATATAATTTTTATAACAAAAAATAACCCTTACCTTGATTTGATGATGGATGATTAAAGCAACAGTACATGGAAAAGAATAAAGAGGGTTTATAATGTTTACCTCCATTTCAAAAGGGGTGTATATAATTTTTTATAAACTAAAAAATAAAACATTTAAAAAATCTCGGATACAAATACAATTTATCACTTTTCTATTAAAATGATTTTAGAAATTTATTGTGACAAGAAAGTGTGTGATTCATTTTTTTTGTTTGATATAGAAAATATGTATTATATTTATATATTAATGATCTTATATTTATCGTTATTAGAAAGTTGTAATCCAACAAATATTCTCATCAATGAATATTTTTTAATTTTACAACATTTTTTTATGTTAGCTTGCAAATATTTCAATCTCTCCTCTTTTTTCAATATCATTTTACCCTTTTTTGTATCATGTCACTTCTTTATTTTGTTTTGCCTCAACTTATTCTCATTGGTCAAGCCATTAAAATTAAAATATTTTTTTATACTATCTTGTCATTTAACATTTTATTTTCTTTCTAATAATTGTTCCTTTTAAAAAAATTTAAAATAAAACATAGAACATTTTTTTTATAAATTTACATTCTATAATCTTTATAAATTATATATAAGATTAATTTTTTTTATTTAAAATAAGGTAAATATATTTTTTTAAACAGATTAATAAAGTGTTATTTATAATAAAATAATTTTATATATTTATCATTTATAAATTTTATAAAGAAAAACTCAACATTTTTTCATATATTTATAAAATATAGTATTTTAAAAACTAAATTTTTAATATTTACGAATGTTGTTTTGAACTTGATTATTATTATTATTATTATTATTATTAAAATATTAAAACAACATTAAATTTTCAGATTATTTTTAATTAAAAATAATGGTAACATTTTAATTATTAGTATAAATATTAAATTAGATATATATACACATATTTTTAAAATGTAATAATTTTGGTTTTAAAAATTTTTATATATCTAAATAAATTAAATAAATATATTAATATTAATAAACAATTTTAAATATATTAATATCACATTTAAAAAATTATTATTAGTTTATAATTTTGAATCAAAATATCTTAGTTTTATAAAATAAATTATTAAGAAATATCATGATCACATTTAAATTTTAAAAATAAATTTAATGAAGAAAGAGTTAATTAAAATATATTACTATTTCAATTTCATTGGGTGATACACATAACATTATTTTATCTGTATGAACTTGACTCCCTTCTGATTTAACATAGTCAGTGGGATTTTCAACTAATAAATGCTTTCTAGATAACAAATGAATTAACTAACTAATCTAAGAAAACGTCGAATTTCAAAAATCTTTTTAGGTATTTCGCATTATTCAACAACTTGAGTTTTCGTTAGATCAATAGTTCTTCCATATTTAAAAATAACATGTCTAAGGAAGGAATTTTGTTCAACCAAAACTATCTAATACAAAAATTTCCAATTAGTTTCTTATCTATTATGGTTTTCAAGACAATCCTTAATAACCTTTCATCTTCCTATATACATTTAGAATATAGAAAAATATCACCTAAATTCAAAAAAAAAAGTATTATAAAAAATTTTATTTTTGTCTTAATTCAAACAAAAATAATTGTTTTTTAAATTTATCCAATTTTAAGGAAAAAATCTTTTCAAATTATCTAATATTATTAAAGAATGACCACCACTAATCAACTTCACTAATTAAAAAAGAAATTTAAAGAGTTACCTTTTAGAAAGATAACAAACCCACGACATCTATTATCTATTTTTAGAATTTGATCCATCCTTCAACTAGAACATGGTATTATTATCCATTCAATTACGGGGGATATGGTCTCATAAAATTATGCACTATCATTATGTTCAACTTTCATAAATCTGTGTTTTTTCTTTTGTGAACACCGACCTCATTAATAACTTGTATAAACTTGTCCATCACTGCAAAGAAAAAATATATTGCGTTGAGAACAATAACTGGATGTTGATTATATGGTAATTTTCCCTCTGGTTCCTTCCCACTACATATTTCTTATATGCATTATGAAAAACCATTGTGAACATAAATTTTTTAGATTACTAAATATTGTAATATTCAAATGAAATAACAGTTTAATTTAAAAAATTGAAAATTATTTTAAGGGAATGTTATTAATATTACCCTAACCTCCAATGTTATAAAACCTGACCTTTCATACAATCTATAAGGACCCTCTAATAAAAATAACATAATCTTGTGGCAAGTCAAAAATTTACAATCATTCACATTGATTATCTTTTTAGGTTTAGAGAATTATAGATGTAAGAAAAATTTAATACATATGATAACCATATAACATAGAGTGGAAACTTCCAAATAATATCCATTTCTTCAACTAAATAAATATTTTGAAAAATAATGCGTTATATCATTTATGAAAACTCAACACTTAATTTAAAATTTATTTTTACAATACCTTTATCATCATTAATTCCAATGAAAAAAATTTAAAAATTATAATGATCATAAAAAGAAAAATAGAGAATAAAAAATATTAGAAACCATTAGTGCAATGATAAAGAATAAAACTCTTGAAAACCCCTTTCATGATAATAATATATTTTACCCAAAGGAGAAATTTAATTATTTAAAAAATAACTAATGTTTTATCCATTTAAAATAATTAATTCCTTGAAATATAATTAGAAAATCTTGAAAATTCAGGTAGTTTATTTGTGTCAATTAAGGTAAAAATGGTAGGGATGTGCCCACAGGGTGGTGCACATGTGTTTCCACCACCCGCTGATCAGAAGTCACTACCAGTGTTACAAAACGAGGATGTACACAGGCTCAATGACATTAACATGTTTAAGAGATAGATACCTACCATGTTTAGGGGAGAGACAGATACTCTGGTCGATATGGACTGGATAGAGGAGGTGACACAATTTTTCCACTTAGTAAGGACGCCACATGATCAGATGGTGATCTCAGCAACAAGCATTATTCTTTGGCTCGGTAAGCTGATGGTGGAGCTTGACCATCTAGTATCATGATGTTACGACCCTCACCTTGGTTGATTTCGAGCTGGTATATCGGGAGGAGTTCGTCCCCACAACCTTGTTATTTGTACACAAAAATGAGTTTCTTCTCTT
Source organism: Viscum album (assembly GCA_963277665.1). Lineage (NCBI taxonomy): Eukaryota > Viridiplantae > Streptophyta > Magnoliopsida > Santalales > Viscaceae > Viscum > Viscum album. Next base: position 1,165,491,080 of record OY728133.1, on the reverse strand, counting down.
AAAGAAGAGAAGCATGTTAGTGGCTGTATAATATTTGAGGTTCGTAGAACTCTCATTCTACTCTACAGATATTGTTCAAGACCCATTCATCAGGGGCCAAACCTTTGAGCAGGGACTTAGATAAGATATTCTAGCATCGATGATTACTCTCATCATCCCCACACAAGACGGTGTGGAAGAACGTGATCTACTATTAGAGAGCTCTCTCATAGAGAATAAACTAATGATCGGATCTACCACTAGGTGATAGGTGGCTGAGTCTTCAGTAGTGAGAAAGAGGGAGTAAATGTAGGGACCCAAGTGGGTCTGATATTTTTCAGGATGACCCTTGTAGATTGGGTCAATTGTGTAGGGATCCAAGAGCAAAGGGAGTCAGCTGGGAACCAGGTTGTACTTAACATGTGGTGGGTAGAGGAAAATGTATTGTGACATCTTAACCCACCATACAGATGATCATATGATGGATGAGGGGCTGTAGAATTAGAGGTAGAGGATCGAGTGAGGAGGTATAAATGGGAGTGGACATGGAAGGGGAGTAGGCCAAGCAGAAAACATTGGGAGACAGTTTGATGCACTACCTCCACCACCATCAAGTGGTCCACTAAGGCCTCAGGGATCAGATGGTCAGGGGAAACTTCAGCTTCCAACAATAGAGGTCTATGACCACGGTTCACAGAAGATGATTAGATGGATGATCTTTTTCTTCTACACCTTAGTTTAATTTCTTTTAGACAGATGTTCTAGTCAATCTATCATTTCCACAGATCATGTTTTGTTCACAGAGATTTTTATGGAGCCTTTGGTTTGATATTTATGATTAGAGACCCCTACAGGAGAGTATTTTATGATTACACAGTACTGATGGAAATTTCATATTACTCTTGTTGTGTATTTTTTTACTAGGATATCTTAGTAGCGGCTTCAATCCTTAAAATGTCATCATGTGTATGGAATGGTTTTTCATAGTCCATGACCAGATAAATTTTTTTAGGCACACAGTGTGGTGTGTCTATGGAGATGGGAGTATTTTTTCATTTTTTTGCGAGAAGGAAAAAATGTAGTGCAGGACAACTTACTTGGATGAGGGTGCAACCGATCACTCTCAAGTTAGCTAGCCTTATCCATGGTGCGGTGGATGAGAGGAGTCCTAACATTCATATAGTGGTGCATGAGTATGATGACATCTTCCCTGATGATATTAGGGGACCACCTCCTTGAAGAGTGGTAGAAATCTGCATCGATTTGTACCCTGAGAAGACACTGATATCTACACCAACATATCTGATGTCCCCCATAGAGCATCATGATTTTAGGGTACATGTGTAGGAAATATAGGGTAAGGGCTTCGTGAGGCCCAGAGATTCACCATGGGAAACCACAGTGTTGTTTTCCATGAAGGTAGATGGGTGTTTTAATTTTTCATGGACATACGACACCATAACCAGGTGAACATAAAGAACAATTATCCATTGTGAAAGTATTTGTGACTTTTTTGATCTGGTGGAGAGAGATAGGTGGCTATCAATGATAGAACATGGATTAGGATATCATCATCTTTGGGAACTAGATGATGGCATACCAAATATACCCTTTAGATGTCGATATGGGAACTATGATTTTTTGGTCATGAATTTATTCTTGACCAATACCCTAGTAGTTTTGATGGAAATCATGAACCAGATCTTCCATCCTAACCTCGATCATTTCATGGTGGTCTTCATTAATGATATATTGGTGTACTTAGCATCAAAATTGGAGCAAGCTACACACCTATAGACAGTAATGTATACTCTTCAATAGCCTCATCATTATGGGAAGCTCTCAATGTTCCAGTTCTGGATTCACGAGGTCCACTTTCTGACGAACGTCATCTCGGAGGATGGAGTTTCAGTGGATCTGGAAATGATAGAGTCAATGCATTCATGGGAGCCTCCCAAGATCGTGATGGAGGTGAGGAGTTTATTTGTGTGGGACTAATATTGCTATAGGTAAATAACCAACATTTCCAGAGTAGCAGAACCCTTATAAGCTCTGACATGGTAGGTAAAACCCTTCGTGTGGATGGAAAAGTGCTATAAAATTTTCGAGGAGCTGAGGTGAAGTCTATTGATTTCCCCCATCTCAAGACTAATACAGTAGATATTTGGGTATATATAATTTTGTGATACATGAGGGACTATACTATGATGTGTTTTGATGCAGGTGAGATTTGTGATATCCTACAATTCTTGACAGTTGGGGCAGCATTAGCTGAACTATGTGACCCATGTCCTGGAGTTGTTAGCGGTGGACTTTTCTTTGAAGATGTGGTGGCACTACATAATGGGTGATTGGTTTATAGTCTACTCCAACCACAAGATACTTAGGTATATCTTCTCAGAAAATGACATAAAATTGAGCCGGTGGAGATGGATAGAGTTCGTCTAGGACTATGACTTCTTGATAGTCTATACTCCTCGGTAGGGGAATGTGGTGGAAGTGAATCTCAAAAGGAGTTCTAGTTTGCAGCTGCTAAGTGATGTGATAGTGCATCTAGCTATGATGTAGATATCTATCATGGATTATGGTCAATCATCATATCGTCAGTAAATTACTGTCACTCCCCCACTCTTATAGTGACTTATGGAGGCATTTATAATGGATATTGATAGGGAAGCCCGACATTCGTAGTTATCCTTAGGACAATAACTTAATGAAATTTTGATAGCTATATAGCACATCATCATTTGAAAATGGAACATAGTAGTACTATTGGGGGTGTGAGAGAGGACAATTTGAGGTATTTCAATACCTCCCTATTGGTGGTACATCCTATATTGGTGAAAATGTACTCGGATCTCCAACGTTAGTACTGGTGGATAGGGATGAAGAAACCATGGGATGAGTTTGTTTCATGATACCTCACTTGTGAGCAGGTGAATGATCAGCATCAGGTTCGAGCATGCTTAGAAAAACAACATGAAGCACCAGAGTGGAAATTGTATGGTATCTCAATGGACTTCATGATGGATTTACCATGTACGTACAGGGGGCACAATTCTATCTGGGATGTCGTTGACAAACTCACCAAAACAGATAACATCCTACCCATTTGAGAGTAGGGATTGGTAGAGGTATTGGGACACCACTACATCTTGGGTATAGTACATATACATGGGGTTCCTTCAATGATCACCAATGACTATGACTCTCTATTATAATCCCAGTCGTGGAATAGATTACAAGAGGAATTTGGGACTCAGTTGAGCTTGAGGAAATCCTTTCACCCTCAGATATATAGTCAAACAGAGTGGACCATATAAACCTTGGAGGATATTATTCATGCTTGTATCCTTGATTTTCATCAATTTTGGAAGAACCACCTGCCATAGTTGGAGTTTTCATACAACAACAGTTATCACACTATCATAGGCATAGCACTGTTTGAGGCCATGTATGTGCGGTCATGAAGATCACCTCTATACTGAACAGACCTAGGGGTGTCAGCATTCAAGGGTTTAGAGTTGTAATGTAATACCATCAAGAAGATTAATATTAGTCAGGAGTGGATGAGGACTGAACATATAAGACATAAATATTATGTTGAAAAGAGATAGAGGCCATGAGAGTTTAATGAGGGAGACTATGTTTTCCTTCGGGTATCACCCCGATGGGGATTGACATGATTTCACTAGGGTTCCATATAATCTTTGAGGTTGATTGAACCATTCCATATTTATAAATGAGTTGGAGACCTTTCATACCACATAGCTCTCCACCAACAGATTCACTAGGTGCATGATGGTTTCCATGTGTCAAAGATGAGGAGGTACGTGCATGATCCATCACACATTATCAACTCTAGAGAGCTGGACATTGAATATGGGGCGGCGTTTGTGGAGTTCCTCATAGAAATTGAATATCAAATAGTGTGGGAACTTCATGGATGTTCGATTCCTCTTGTTCATGATCAATGGAAACATGAGAATTTATAGGAGTTTCATAGGAGTGGGAGGCTCATATTTGTTCTCAGTATCCCCATATGTTCTTTTACCATTTTTATGGCTTATGGGGACGTGAATCCCTAAATGTGCGTGTAATTTAATGTCCCTGAAATTCTGTGAAATAATTTTTTATTAGATTATATGAAATTATATCAAGACAAGACACTCTAACGTCACTGGATTTCAAGGTCCGGTGAACCTGAAATATATTTTGAAATTGTTTTTTGTTCAATAAAAAAAATGTGCGAGTGGGTTTTCTGACTTTTAAACTAGTTCTTGGATTAAAAATATGCAGGCATAATCAAACAAAAAATAGAGGTATTCATCAAGTGTGGACCTAACTTCACACTACAAGGGTCGACTATAAAATTTAATTTTTAGACTATTCAAAAAAAAAAGAACTAAAAAAATTGTTTTATTTGTTTTTCCCAATTTTGGGATGTGGCACAGTGGCACAGTAGTGCGGAGACAAAGTAGTGACATGTTGCATTAAATTAAGTTCATTAATGGATCATAAACATGATGTGTAATTATGAATTTAGTGAAGCGTAATAGTAAGGATGTTTCATAAATGAAACATTGTAACCACCCAATGACTCATTGTAATAAAAATGTTATGACATGTTTTCTTTTAATGGATTAACGCATCAGAGAAATGAAAATCAAATGGATGAATTTATCTGATGAATCTATGTTTATAATTATCTCCAACCATGAATGAATAATGATGGCTAGTCGTCAACATCATCAACACACTTCAATGAACGGGACGAGAGAGAATCGAACGCCAATAGATATTGATTCCCTACGGATGGATAACTTCAAAGATGAACCGTAATGAGATAGGGGTTATTTTGTTTGAATTTCCCAATTCATTATTCAAAAAGGTTGAACCAGGATCAACCCATGAATTTGTTTATCCACATATCACTTGTTCATGCAGGAGGGTACATTCCATGTGGTTCTTACTGGGATTAATTATTTTTGTTGTATAGAACATCTATCCCAATCCTACCCATATATAAATTATAATGTTGTGGGCATGTTTTGAGTTGAACAAGACATGAGACTCTCCATCATGTGTTTTCTTCATGGATGAACATTCAAAATGGTGGAAAGAATGTTTTGAGACCTTAGTAGGGAAGACGGAACCCCATGGTGGCTAGAGGCATAGAAGGCATGAAGAACACACTACCAGAGCAGATGTGGTGGTCTGCGGGAGAACCCGACGGTGGCGTTGTTGGTTCCCATGACGGTGGCCACGGTTGGATGGTGTTGCACCTCGATTCCATTCTATAAGTATATTTCATAGCCATATCGGGCCAAAGTGAGGTAGCAGGAGATGTTGGTGCTCGTGTCGGCGGCTGGCAAACTGAGGATGTGGCCAACCGACAGTGATGAACAGGACGACCTGTGCTTGTGGGCCATGGAACCATACCAAAACATGGTCGTTGGAACATGTGCGGACCCCTTAATGGATGGTCTATCTAGAAACATTTCCCTGAACCTAGTGCCCTTAGACATTTACGCTAGAGGAGATCCAACAAATGATCCAAGGTCAGGCAGAGGGAACAGACCTGCCGGCTGCAGGATGGACTAGGGTGCACCAACCAAACTGCTATTCAACCTGGGTTGGAAATGAAATAGGACACATATGTTGGCTTTGTTGGTGTGGTAATATTGGACTACTAGGTTTCCCAGGCTATGAATAAATTGGTTCGCTGGTTGTGGGTCGGGACACATGGGCTTGGATCGCCGGGAAACATAGTGTGTTGGACCCCAGGGAAAACCGGGTTGGGTCAAGTGAGGACCAATAGGCATAGACCACTATCCAATTTTGACTGGGTTTGGTCGGGCTAGTCAAATCAATGAAGGGCATGTGGGGCCCCCACGATGGGTTGGTTTGGATGGTTCATCCAAGATGGACCAGGCCAAGAAGCTCCCACCCACTCTTTACTAAAATGCTAATATCTCAAAAACATGGTGTCTGATTGATGAGCTATTTTCAATTTTGGAACCCTTGCGGTGAGTCGAATATTTTGGAATAGTCTATGGAGTATTTCATGGAATTTGAAAAATGATGAATGGCGTTATGATCAGATCTCCTAGAATCAATAGCACTACATGAAGAGATCCTACAGCTGGTTGAGAACTTAATACTGGTGACAAGAGATCCTCTATGGATAATGTACGATTTCATAGTGGGAAGTGTCTATGTGTGACACATAAGTTCTATAATGGGGATAGGTTTTTTGTGACCTGTAAGTCCCACGGTACTCGAATGGAGTGCCTAGGTATGATCGGCATGGTGGGAAGATGCTTTGTGTGGGCTTGCATTCCCATGGTGTAGAGCAGATCTGTGTGACCCAACATACCAACAGTACTCATCAGGTATGAGTTAAAAAACCTTCCAAAGATAAGGGGATGCAGCTCTGTGTGGCCCAGTATTCCCACAGTAGTTATCAGGAATGAGTACCATAACAGTCTAAGGTTATGGGGAAGCATATATGTCTGACCCTGCATCCCCATAGGGGGGATCATCTCAGTGACCCAACATACCCACAATACTCATTCGGGAGGAGTACTCCAATATCACAAGGTTTTCACTGATATGACTGAGAGTCTTACTTTTCAAACCCTAGATTTTTCCTGGTGTAATTTTTCTTACTTCATGATCATGTTTTGTAGTTTTCTATGTAGATTTCAATGTGGTATTTAGCTTATGTTTCAGGATCCCTACTGATTATTTGTTTACTCACCCATGTACAGGATGCATCTGCATGTGTTTTGTCTAGTAAAGATGAATGAGACCATAATAGAGGACTCAATAAACTAGAACCTGATGGTGCCCAGTGAGATCTGGTATACAGGGTGTGATTTAATGGATGTTGATAGCTACCCTACACATACCTATCATGTGGGGTTTTCAGAAGATGAATTTTCAGGATTTCCTTGTGCTTTCAAGTTTTTAGTTTGTATTTTGTTGGGTTTGTATACCTACCAATTTGAATTTCATTTGTACATTACACAATGTTTTTTTAGTGGTATGATTGTTCTTTTTTTCAGTTGTGGGGATGCGGATGTATGTTTTTTCATATAGGTAATCAAGAAAATTTCTCCAACATATAGGTTAATACATTCGTATCTAATCGCCAACCCATGTCCTTCAGTGCGTGGGCTTAGGGGAGTCACGAAACGGGCCCCATGGGAATCTTCATGAAAAAAAAATTAATTCCCAGTTTATAAAAAATTCAAGAAATTCTTTTTTTAAAATTAATCAACCCTTTATATTCTTACCAAGAACTATATAGTTTGATTTATAGTTTTCTATACCTTAATATTTTGTTCTCAAATAATTATTCCCAAAAAAAGTATCCTTTTCATTAATTGAATTTTAAATGTTATTGAAATTTTTTAATATAAGTGTTGAAACATTAAAAACCCACTAAATATAAATCCTCATATGTTTAAAATTATCCTCTTTAATTTTTTGAATATATGAAATTATTGTCAAAAAATATCAATCAATGATGAATGTAAATTATAGTGTTATGATTTATTTTCAATTAATATATCAATATCAATACCATGGGTAATACTAGTAAAAACATATATTTCATTATAATAGGTACATACCAATATCCCTAGTCATTTAAATATTATATCATATTTAGTTATAAAACATAGTTGTTCATAAATATATTCATTTATTAGATACAATTTGTAGATCATGTTTCCAGAAAATATTAATTCCCAACATTATTGTCAATAAAATCATAGTAAAATATCATTTGAATATGAATAGTCGAACCTCTGAGGTCTTATGTAATATAATCTAAATTTAATTTTTTTAACATACTTTGATTAATTTTTTTATCTTAAACTAATTATACAAATATATTAACAGTATATATAAATAAATATATTAAAATAGACAGTCAATAGAATATGATTTCTTAAATAAGATCTTATAGGATTTTCTATTTAGGTGTTCATTTTTAGTTGAATTTATCATGCACACGGGGTATGATTTAGTAGATAATCAACCAACAATTTTCATTATTATTACCCCTATGGGGATACATGCCACACCAATATCCACTTTCCAGTGGAATGATAGGGGTATAGTTTCAAGGAAACCCATATAATGAAAACATTAATAAAACATCATGATTATTTCATACAATTAGTCTTCGAAATATGATTTTAAAAAATGTTATCTTATCATAGTCCATGGAATAATACATTAACTTAAATAATAATTTATCAATACCTTCGATATTATGATCAATCATAATGTATAAACATTGATAAATGATATAACTCTAAAATTATCCTCATCCAAAACATCCAAATTTATAATTTTATATAAAACCTACTATAATACTAATAGTGGAACCACATATTCATGTTATCATGGATGATTCCAAAAAAAAAACATATTATATATCATCTTTAATAAGAAAAAATATATCAATTGAAATTAATATATCAATTTTAGTTTTATAGCATTAGAGAATTGGGGAAAATCATAAACTAATATTTCCTATGAAATGGAATTTTTTTTCACTATACAAGTAACTTCTTATTCTATAATGAGTCCCAAAGATCATCTAAAAATTCTCCACAAAAAGATAATATTTTAATCATATCATATTTAGTAATTTTTTTTGATAACCTTGAGAAATGAAAACATAATAATTGGTGTGATAATATTCATTATTATTGTAAAAATATGTGATAAAAATCAACAGACATAAGTGATTGTATGTTAGTTATATATATATATGATATTATAAATGTAGAATCTATAGTTATTACATAATATAATGACATAGAAATCCAAAAATATCCATGTATAATTATTGTAATAAAAAGGGAAAATGGATAAAAATAACATATTACTTAGTTAAAATATTCATAATGATGGAAAAATAATTTCATGCTTTAAGCTAAGATGTTTTCATTTAAGACTTCATATCTTATCTTTATGGAACTATTTATATGAAATGTTTTATTCATAGTATGAATACATGAATATACAACAAAATGTTTTATTCATGACACCTACCGATACATCAATGAAATATATAATGTTTGGCCCCACCAGTAACATGTTTGTCTAAAATTCATTCTATATAAGTTATAATCAGAAAATAATACATAATTCACTTTTAAAATAATCATCTCTATTGGAATAAAATAAAATGAAATTATAATACTTATCCCTATGAATATAAATTGGTTTCAATGATCATAATCTTTCTACAGAATAATGTTTGATGTTTAGAAAATACATAGTCAACTTGCTTGAGTTTTCAATAAAAAATATTATCAAAATTGTAAAAAATTAATTTTAAATAGTTCCCAAATTAACAAATGGAATATAATAATATGTATGAATACATCATGAAAAAATCATATAGAGTGATGGTATAAGGTTTTTTCAATTATTACCATGATCAATTGATTATTACCATCGTGGTTTACCCTGTTTATTCAAATGAATATAAAATATTATATTAAAAAAATTACATTAGATGAAATCATGTACCCAATGAGGATGGATGGTTAGGAAATGAAAATGTAGTAATAAGAAATATATTGTATAGATAATATAATTACATAATACATTAAGGGGAATAATGTGGATATTTTAAAAATAATACATCTATTGTGTACCAATGGAAACTCAACAAGATGTTGACATTGATGAAAAACACAGTTTTAAATGAATTATTTTCAAGATATCACTTAATAAGTGGGAAATAATTTATCTGTTTGATAAAAGAAGATAAATCCCTTGTATTATAAATTTAAAAACTTATTATAGGATAAATCAAACAACATATATCTCAAAAGTGTAAATAAATATTTATATGAAATTTTTAGTAGTCCATAATGATGGAATTTGATATGTAGAAAATAAGGTTTACAGAATTAGCGAGTACCATTATGGTCATGGATGATGTTAGTATGAGTAATGAAATCCTGAAAAAAATTGACATGTTTAAGATATCATTATTTACCACCATATAGATGAAGCGATACTTGAGAGATCAGCATATAGAATTTTCATTGAAAATTTGAATATAATGGTTTTGTGAAAAGAGAGAACCTCAACATAATGATATATTTAGTTTTTAATTGGGATAAAATAATAGATCTATTGTAGAGCATAAATTATCATATATTTTCCATTTATTAATGATGGAGGGAATAAGAAGACTAGTTATAGTTCATATATATAACTATTTGATAAGGGGAAAATATAATAATTATCTTATTGTATTATGCTATTTTTGAAAGAATAAATGTTCATATATTAACCATATATGTAAAATGAATATATATCTAACTCATTTTAATGTATTTATCATCTTTTCTTTGTATAATAGATGAGGAAAATTGTGAAAAAAAGAAAATATATTTTGGACTTGAAGATATAAGGTATGTATATCCCCTATGATGATGTAAATGAGAAATTAATATCCATAAATTATTTAAGAAAATATTTTATTAATAAACCGACCATGAATATATAAAAGTAGTGTGTGAATGATTAAAGCAACAGTGTCATCAATAGATATACAGTGTTTATATCCTAAATGAATTAATTGGAGTGATTTTTTTATTGACCAAACCTAATACATGTATCCAATGAAAAACAAATTAGGGAATTTTGGCACGTAAACACATCATCAAGGTATATTCCATAGACTTTAACCTTTATGGAGGCCAAAGTGAAATTCTTATATATTAATAATTAATCATATTTTATATTTTCATTGAATTATTTGGTGAAAATTCAATTGAGTTGTGGAAATATTTATCACTTTCCATTATTATACTATACCATGTTCAATTATATTAGAAAACATGACCATGGAAGATTTATATTTGGGTGATGAATAGATTTTCCCCCTTCTTTGGTGAATATATTCTTCCCTTTCATAATAAGGGTTATAAGATTATAATAGTGTTTTTTTAGGTTCAATAAATATTTTGTTTCATTCATAGCTATATTCAATTATGAAGCCCATTCATTTTAGTGATATAAAATTATATTTATATAAAATATAGATATATTATTTTATACATCATTTTAAAAATGATATAATTAATATTTTTCATGATATAATGAATTATAAATGATTGATTAATGAGTTCCTGATAAAAAATAAAAAAATAAATAGTGGTATCTCTAAAGAAGTATCCTTCAAAACCATTCATTATGTTGATGAATTTTATATTTGAGTGATTTTATGGAATAAATTTATATTAAATGAATGGAATATAATGCTATATTAAAATCATCTGGAAGATAATATTTCAATTCCACAATACTGTAAAAATAATTGAAAAAATAAGAGAATGTATTATAATTTCATAGGGAATGAATGGGGAAGTAATATGAGAAAAAGTCGCCTAAGTTAGAACACACCATACAAGGTAAGTGAGATTGATATTAATATTTTTTATGATTATAAAATTATTTTATAATAATATTTGAAATTTGGAAACATAGAATCCCTGATAATGATTAATAGTGATGGTGATTCAATAAAATATGTTGTGAAACCAATTAGTGGGTAATCCATATGATATTCATGTAGAAACAAGGATGACATCTAAGCCATATATGAAATGTTGGATTAACATTTGATTTTATATTAAGTGAATATACATTTGTGGAATATATTTTCATAATAGATAAATTTTTAATTAAATAAAATTTCAATTCAAATACATATATTATTATATTGGGTAATAAATGGACTACACCATGTAACATAGAGTGTAAAATCTAGCTCGAAACACCATATATACTAATATACATGCTGATTGAAACCTAACCTAAAGAGTGTTTCAGACCTCCATACTCTATTAAGAAGAACTTGTGTATCATTTAATAACAATTTGGACTGATATCTCATTCTTAATATTATAATAATTGAGTATTATTCATAAAAATAATCAGGTATATATGAATCAATAAATACATATTTAAGTATAAAGAGACAATAAGGAAACTAATAGTGGAACATAACTACAAATACCCACCTATTTTTCATCTAGGAGCTCCCACTATTTCCCATGTCACCCACCCTAGGTGAATCTAACTAGAAAATCATATAGTAAAGAGAGATAATAGAAATTTTTTATAAGATAATAAATTGATTGAAACAAAAAGTATGAATCATAGTGTGACATTAAGTGAAGAGTAAGATTAAACTGATGAATAATTGTTGTTATTTTATAAGGTAATTAAAATAACCAAAAAAGAATAGTTCAAATATTAGATTGTGAGTATTATTTTAAAAATACTGTTTGAAACACTAAAATCATTTATAAAACTAAACATATAAAACAATTCACTTCATCATTTTAAAACTAAAAGTTTATAGAAGATATTTGATAACAATATCACATTCTAAAGTTGGATAATCAAGAAATAATGGGATTATTATCTTCATATGATAATAATAACAAGAGTAAATATAATATATTCATAGTTGATAATTACAATAAATGAAGCAATAAAGCAGAATCCATAGACAAATTGTGAAAAAATAATAATCACGTATTGAGATAAAATAAATGGATGTCATGTATACAATATTTTAATGATATTTAGTCCACTATTTAATAGATTATAAAATTAAAACATGTCTAATTTGTAGGCCTTCATCTACTCTCACGAGTCTCAAAAAAACTAGTTCCACACACCCCCACATTATTTGCCACATCTGTATTGCATGAACCTTTCTTATTCATTGTGGATCCACATGATGTGTGTGAGTCTTATTTTGAATCATATATCTTGGTCATGAAATATATCTACAAGGTTCCCATAACCTTTAAAAAGAGGTGATTGAGATAATAGATTGACAAGTCTCACACAATGATCCTGGTCAGTAATGGGTATTGTCCCTAAAACTCATCTCACTAGCACCATAAATTGCCTCAAATTAAATAATAATTTTATTAAAACCTAATAACATGTTGTATAATAGTCAAGAAATTTTCATAAATGGATTGTTACAAGATAAAATCATTATAATGTAACAGCCATGCCATCAATAATAATCAACATAATTAAAATCATTTTATATAATTTCATCATTCAGATTTTTAACTGTACCCACTTCAATTCCCAAGTCATTATTATAATGTCATATAGTCCATAAAAAAATTTATTTAAAAGAATTCCTAAATAATATGAAAAAATTATTACTAATATAAATGGATTGAATAAATTTCAAAACACTGGTTAGCACCCTCTTTATAAGTATATAAATCATTTATTTGAAAAAAACCACGAGAACTCATTTCAAAAAAATGTATACTAGTAAGTAAATATTCATGGTCTTTTAATAAATTAAATCAATTGAAACTATTTAAAAAACATCCCATATATGAATTCATTTAATTACAATCAATGAAGATCAGTAAATATTAAAAACCTTCTCAATATCCCACAATTTCTACAATACAATCTTTAAATGTTATTTGAAAATAAATCATCACAAACATGGAAGTGTATAATAAAAAAAGGTGAGAATTATCATAATTATGTCCATTAAATTTATTCCATGATCTGTTAAAAGGAAAATTGAATAAATAATATTTTATTAATAATTAAATGAAAAAATATATTTAAAAGTTTTTTTAGAAATTAGGAAACATTTATCTATAAAATATCAAGAATCAATGAGTCCCTAAATGGTGGAAAATAATAAAAAAATACTTGGAAATCAAGGAATCCAACCGCAACAAATATTTGACGTTTCAATGATGATGGTGATCACTAGATCATGGATGATAGATATAAAATAAAGATAGAAGAGATACTAGATCTAGAATTACCCATAATTAAACCATTATAAACAAAAAAAATTCAATAATAAGCATTATAAGAAAGGAATTTATAGAGGAAGGTAGATCCAAGACTAAGATGAAATAACTCAACAAATCAAGGGATCTTGGCTTCGATTGGTACATAGATACACCATGAGATGATATTTTGGGATCAAAAATTCTTATAGAGGGCTCCCAAAAGACAAATAATTGGTTTAGGTTTGAGTGGGAGTATTTTAGGTTTAATTTGATGTGTTTTGGGAATTTAAATAAATTTTTCATTGCATTATTTTCTATTTTAATGGTTTTTTGGGCCATGTCTCATGGTTATAACTAACCATGGAAAAACTGTGAAACCCCCTCTACTAAGTTAAAAAAACATTGTATAAAATATAGAAACACTTTGTTAAAACTTTGCAATTGGTTTCACATATTTTTTACCTTGTGAACTCCATGGAAAAAACATGAAAAGGATGCACACATAATATAACCATATTTAAATAACGCACAAACCATGCCTCTCGGGCTGCAAGCATTATTTAACTATGTGTGAACCATCTAAAACCAAGAAAATGTCAAAATCCTTCAAAAAGGTCTGATAAAATAGCCAAAATAACCTTAAATTAAATCCAAACACTGGTTAGTCATATCAATGGGTCCAAATAAATAAAAATAGGTAACATGATGTTACATAGATAACTTTTGAACAAGTTTAGAGAAAACATTTCCAAATATAATTATATTAGTAATAGTATTATACATATCATGAAACTATTTGAAGATTGGATAAAAACTGATGGTGTGTCATCGTTGGAGAATATGGAGTCCTAACTAAAATATATGTTTCACAAGATCAAGTATATTTAATCAATGTTAAATTCCTTGAAAGAAAAATATGTGTAAAACTTTTTCAAAATTGAACCACCAATAATTTAATGGAATATATGTTAATATTTTGAAATGAAATAAATATAGGGAGTTATTGATAAATCAATAATATATTGCTAATTAATGAAGATATTAATTAATCTTTATTATTATAAAATCATGTGACTAACAATGGATATGTTTTTAGAATCCTAATGTCTCATAAGTGACTGTATATTTTATCAAATGAAATATTAATAGAGGAATAATAACAAAAGGAATGAAATTAAAATGATATGTTCTATTTTTCTAATCACTCAAATATGAAAATAAATATTAGTAATTGAATTGATAATGGAATCATAAGAAAATACTTAATTAAAATAAGATAAAATAAAATAAATTTTAATTAATAAATATATCTTTTTATTGAATTTTTTATAACTAATATTTTTTATTAGTAATATAGTGGAAAATAATTCTGGAGCTCAATAAATTTTTCACCAATTATAAATAAAGTATTACACATATAATCATTCATATAGATAACAATTGAGAATATTAGAGATGAGAAATAATGGTTTCTCTCACACTGTGAGAAATATGGTTGAACATATTTGTTAAACCAACAATGATAAATACCATGAGAGGGTTGTGTGAATGAGGGTGTGACATATAAAATCAACTCTCTTAATATTTTATTTATTAATTAAATAAAACACTAATCTCTCTCCATCACATTGAAAATTATATGTAAAAATTAAAACATGCACATGCAACATCAATTTTAATTATTTCACCCTTACTAGGTTATGTAAAAAGATCTTAAAAATGATATATGATGATGTACCAAGTCCAATAAATCTCACATCTATTAAAATTAATTTTGTATAATCACTACCCACCTAGTTTAAACCTAGTAACAATTTGAATAATATCATTTGTCTCTATTATGTGAATGATCTAGTCTGCCATTATACTCGTATAAATATTATTTTTGAGTTAATTCAATATTTTGTGCGTTGTGTTCTAATAATAGGATGATAATAATCATTATGAGAGACTCGTATATAATACTCCTACTTTAATCCCTATCACATAACCCATTTCACTATATACTTTCACATAAACATTGCGTGAGATCATTATATGAGACACTTTTCATGTGATCCTAGTGTGGGGACCATTTCCATGATATCATAGTATGAGACACATTTTTGTGAGATTATGAAAAAATTTCTCTTTTCATTATCTTTTAATGATACACATTTTAAGGATATCTAAGAGTGGGACTCCATTACCTATGTACTTGGTGCAAGACTCTATTGAGCGAGATCCTGATGTGAGACTCATTTTCATGAGATTCTGGTGTGATAACCCTTTTCGCATTACACATTGTGTGAGAATTTGTTCTAATCATTCATATGTGTTGTATTAGATCATGTGAATCATGATTCTTTTTTTAGACCATGAACATTGTGAGATTTTGTTTAGATCATGGGAATCATGAGACCTTGTCCATACCATGCACATTAGAAGACATTGTTCTGTTCTTGTGAAATTCTTACTAGTTGTTAATTTCATGTACTCTTTTTTATCATGAAAAACCCCTTCACCAAAAAATTCATCAGATATATATTTTAATAAAAACATAATTACATATTATGGATGGATCATTGGGTGTTTATAGGTCATAGTCTGGCACATTAACTCCACAAATCATGGACAACCATCTTTTCCAACTCCATTGAAACCAACAACATGTGCCTTGTGTGATCCAATCACAATATCAATTGGAAATAAGACGATGATAATCAATGTTTTATTATAGTACATTTTGTAACTCATCATGATATCAAAATAAAATCCAAACTTCATTCATATATACCATCATAATATCTAATAAAAACCCTGAAATCATCACGATCATAGTATGATCTCTATAAGAAGTCATCTGACAGTAATCTGGTTCTTTGATATATTAGTTCACACGTTCATGATACACAAGATCATATATCACTTCATTCATGATATAGAAGCTCTTACACCCTGTGAGATCATAAATATGTCATTTCATGATGATCATTTTATAAGTTTGCGCTTCATGGGATCGTAAAATCCATACTTTCATGATATTATACATTTTTTTGTTTTGTGAGATGAGACATCTCAAGATACCATGAGATAATTTATTATCTATTTTTATATATTTGAAAATTCTCACGTTTTCATAAGATAAAAAATCACACCCTTTCATGAGATCATACATCTCATTCATTTGTGAGATCAAAAATTTCATGCTTTTGTGATATCATAAATTCATTGTCACTATTCATGCCCTATTTCAAAAAGAAACCTTGATAAAAAACTAAAACATTGTAAACAAACACAATCAACAAAAAATAAGCACCATGAGAAAAAAAAATTAAAACTAATGTGAGTAAAGACTCAACAAAAAATAACTAATATATGGTGGACTAGATGAATAATGAGAAGGAAAAAACATGGATCATATCTACGTTTCATTAATGATTATACCAAGAGGAAGTACTTGAATACTGATAGAGTATCCATCGTATGGGGAAGGAATCATGAAAATGGTTTCAAATGGATAAATGAAATAAATTTGTAGAAGATGCAATTATCTCATAAAAGATATTATGATCATGCTAAGAAATATGAAAAAAATTTGAAACAGTGGATATATAAATTATATTTTTGTGATAACCTTACGACTTGAAGAGAAGTGTGATAGAATAAAATAGTTTTATACCTAGACTAAAGATAATAATATATTTTAAAATGAATAAAAGATATTTCAAATGAACTAATTCGACTGACCATTGGGCATGATCGACCTTCCTGATCCACATGGGCTCGAAATTTGTGCTTGGGTATCATGTATGTACATGTTTAAAATATTTTACCCTTGTTTTATCTAAGTAATAAGAAGTGGAAAAAGCCGAGATTTAACCATGACCTATCAAAATAGAGGTATCATTGAAAATATAATAATAAACTAAACATAATGAAAAAATCCATTCAATGAGTAATTAGATAAAAATCCATCCTAAATACAAAACTAAAGACACTGAATAATTTATGTGTAATCCTTACATGGGAAACAAGAGATAAGATTGAACTAGAATAAATTTTCTACTACAACATGCCAAAAAAAGATCCCAAACAGCTCCATTGGATCCTCCATGTGACCTATAACCACTTAAAAAATACCAACACGTCCAATAAAAACCAAAAATATATTTGATGAATTAGATAAAATACTAACCCACTGAGGGTAAACATTGGAGTTTCATGTAATCACACACACAAATAGTTGTATATACAAGGTCTGATCAAAATATTCTTGTTATGATTTCATTAAAGAATATATATATCTATATATATATTCTTTCATATTAAATTCCATAAATTCTTGTTTTAAGATTATTAATTAATAGGGCTTTCACATTATCCCATAAAATAAACCAAGTATCATTATTAATCACATATCATAAAATAATTGTGTTAAAAAATAAAATGAAACAAGTCTCATTGGATTTTTTTTGAAAACTATATAAATAAATAAAAAGTTACAATAAAATTACAATATACCAAAAAAATTTGAATTTTTCAGTTCTATAAAAAAACAATAATTTCATAATTTTTTTTAAAAAAATAATTCTCAAATTAATTTTTAAAAATAAAAATCTCATTAAATATTTTTAATCCATTATTTTAAAAACGTTTTTAAAATATTTCTAATGTAAACTAAACCTCAAATAAAATTTAATTCCCAAATATAATGAAAACATGATATTAATTTAATAAAAATAAAATAAAAAACATCATAGCCTGGGTAGCATGAAATAAAAATCAAACAAGGGGATATAATCAAGGTACATATATATATATATATATATTTGGATATATAAATTATCAAAAAAAACAACCATGTTTAATGCGAAGATCATTTGGAACAAACAAGAATGATAGTGGAGCTTTTTCACTGGTTCCATCTCTCAAGGGTACCCCAATGTCAAACTGGGACATCCATCTTATGACAATTCTGGGTCACCGTGTAAAAAATTAAAATGTAGGAGGGTGTATGATTTCTATATCAGTCGATATCCTACAGGAACTCAAATTTTATAACACACATATATTCCTTCTGAATATATACGTTGGATACCATGATATCAGACAAGGATGATAGCATCCACAAATAATGTGAGCATGACACATATAATAATTTTAAATAAAAATATGTCAACTAATATTTTATCCAACTCCCTCAAATAAGATAACCCCTTTAACAAACATGTGGAATAATTAAAATAAAATATCATCCATTGGATTATAATTCATAATTTACATAACATAAATGAAGAATGCTCAACAACGATGAAAGTAAAAAATTTCAAAAAACAATTTTAATTGTGTCTTTATTGGGAATTTCGAAAAATGATTTCAATACCAATAAATTTATAATTATTTAAATTAATTATATTCTAAAAATTATTCCTTATTACTATTTTAACTTAACGTTCCTTTTATAAATTTATAAAACAAAATTGATACAAAACATGATCCGAACCATTGAAACAATGAAAAAACACACAATTTTTTTTCCAAAACAATACTTTTAACCATAGCACACACTCTCCAAAATCCATACGTCATAATAAAACAGTTTAAAATTCTCAAATAAATTGATAGAAACAATCATGATTTTATACCAAAAACAGGACATCTGGGTGTCCCAGTACACCTCTCCCAAAACACATTATTTGAATAACTAATTATTAGGAGCATGTAGATTTAAGGGTGAGATATAATCTAAATGGTGACACTATAAATATAATAAGAAACCATTATGATTGACAATACATGAATTAAGTGGTGTTAAGGAAATCATTAATGGTTTCTAGGATCAATTTTTCCTAAAAAGTGGTTTAGAGAAACCCCATAGTATAAAACTCTTAAATCATGAATTTCATATTGTGTATAAATTGTGTAATACATGATCTAAATAAAATTTGGTATTTATGTATAATATGAGTTCTTTAGTGGTATGATAAAAAAATATTGATAAATAAATATTATTGTGATGAAATGTAAGTTGTATTATACCACTAATGAATGCGAATAACTCAATTTATGAAGAAAACCCAAGAACTAATTTTTATTTAATTACAATATAAAATTTTGGAATCGTTTTTTAAATTCCCAGGAATTCTATGAAATTTTTATTTAAATAAATGGGAATAATACGAGTCTGAAAAATTTGACGGTGTGTGATTCTGAGGCACGGAGTGCCCAGAATGATCCGTCAAAGTTTTGTTAAGATTAATTTAACATGATTAAACAGTTTTACTTAGAAATTGAAATAACTCTTAAAAGGTTACTCGGATCAGAAATTCAAGGGAACTGTTGCATTCAGGATGCGGGTTTACCTTAGGCGCGACTTAAGATTAGTCAGCACATGCCTCCTCTGAATTTGTGAGGGTATGCATTCATTAAGTAGATACTAACTTTTGTCGGTGCAGGCCACCAGAGAAAGTTAGTTTTTGGATACAAAAAAATAATTAATTGGAAATTTTTTTATTTTAAAATTAACAACTTCTAAAAGATAACTCGGATTGAAAATTTGAGAGTACCTTTGGGTTCGTTGGGACGTGTTTCACCTAGGTAGAGCCTATTCTCGACCAGCACAGGTCGAGGGTGACTGATAATAATTTTCAGAACTTTTTTTCAGGTACGTTCAGTAAACGTGCAATTGGTGTTTTGTATCTTTTGAACCGGTGCTCGGAATTGAAATCTGAGGGCACCATTGAACTCGCAACACCGATATTCACTGAAGGATACCTTCACCCTGACCACAATGGGTCTAGAGTGAAAGATATAAATTTTTTTCGTGAAAGAATAAAAATAAAAATAAAAGTTTGTGACACTTTATTTTTATTTGCGACACCCATGTGGGTGTTGAGAGGTGGGGCCTACTAGAACTAAACCTCCTTGTGGAAGTTGGGATGTGGGGACTAGTATACCCTAACCTCCCATGAGAGGTTATAGTGGTGGGGACCTCCTAAGGACTAAACCTCCCAAATCCCCTCTTAATGAGGGAGAAACCTCTCAACTCCCTCATTAATGGGGAGGAGCCTCTTGAACTTCCTCCAAATTAATTCTTCCCATGCACCACCATTATTTTCACCAACATAAATTAATTGTCCTGGCCCCTATTTATATAAAGTAACATCACCATTGGAATTTAGTAAGGTTCCGAATCAATGAACCGTCATAAATTCCACGATCGTTACATACATCCACCTCTCATATATATATGGATATTGGGAGGATGTTTTGGGATGACATCACTAAGTGATGAAGTGCTGGTAATGTAACATGATGGCCAACACTTAGAGGATTACACTCCCCAATGAATAAAACTCCACCAACGAAGAACACCGACGAAGAACAGCTTCAACTACGAAGAATGTTCTCAACTTTGACTTTCTTTCTCAGAACTTCCTCCGGCGTAGGACATGTTCTTCTACAACGAATTGACATCCACCTTCTAGATCTAATTTTAACCAACAACAAACCAGGTATGTTTTTTAATTATGTATGATTTTAATCCCTTGATTATTTCCTTTCAAAAATAGAGAACGCAGATCAACATATTATCATGTTGATCCGTGGATGTTTTCCATGCGGGTTGGGAAAAAATTGTTTTGTGAAGTTGGAGGGGATTGTTCATTATTTTATTAACACGTCCCATGTTCTCCCCAATTTTTCCTTTGTGGGTTTGGGAATAGAAAATATTGCGAGATTATGGGAATTGATGTTTTACAATATCTCCCAATATCATTCTTTGTTTATGTACTTGATGAACCACTTTCTACCACTCTAATCACAGAGGGTGCGGGCTATACTAACATGGATCGACTCCGTCCACCGTTCTTCTTTGTGATGTTCTTTAGAGTGGAGTAAGGTGATGAGATGATGAAGGCGATGAAGGAAACAGTGCCGCCACCCATGGCCACAACGACCCACGTCGGCCCCGCGCGCTCAGGCCTCATGGACTAACCGGCGGCGCCACCCCGGCCTGCGCTGCCCGCCCGCCGCACCACCCGCCCACTGCGCTAGATGTCGGCCGAAATGGCTGCCCCACCTGCCTTCCACCGATCTACCCCGAGTCATGCTGCTCGCCAGTCTCTCGAGCCGTGGCGCTCTTACGGTGACCTCCCTGCAAAACCGGCCTCGTGGCGCCCTCCCAGTTGAACCGGCCTCGCTGCTCTCTCCGGGCCGAACCGCTTAGACACTTACCCGCAGACTGGACCACCCAATGGGCTGGGCCAGACCCAACGGGTCATGACGGGTAGTCCCAAAATGGGTCAGCCAAGGTTGTGTTGAGCCGGGTCAGTCCTACTAGGTCGAAGTGGACCCGGTCCCACTACGACCCTTTATATTATTTTGGCCATATCATTGGGCTCAGACATTCTTTTGACGAACTATCATCGGTGATGGAAACCATGGAGTATGAAGGTACCTTTGAGTATACTCCACTAATGTTTTGGATTGAGATGGGATGTCGGCAGGTTGGATTGAGCACGAATCCGTCTGGTCCCCTGAGACTAAAAGGCTAATAACTCATAGACCGAGCGTCTGATTGACATGACGTCTGTTGTGTTGAGACCCCTATGACATGGAGGACCATTGAGATACTAATTTGAGGGAATTTGTGAGAGTTTGAGTATCGAATAGAAGCTCATGTAGCAGATACTCCCAGAGATGAGCGAGCATAGTGTGAAGACGTAGTAGCTGGGTGAGACCAGACGACTGCTGACCGTTTGACTCGGATAGACTCTACTAGATTAGTGGGGAGCACCTTTGTGTCACGGAAGACCCATGGTGGAGGATCACACATGGTGACACAGCAGACCCATGGTACTCGATAGGAGGAGTACCTCAGTAGGCTACGAGGGGGATCGCACTTGGTGACGCAGCAGACACATGGTGGGAAGCGCCTCTTGGTGACACGACAGACCTATGATACTTGACATGAGGAGTACCTTTGAAGTCCAAGGATAGTGGGAAGCATTCTTGGTATCACGGAAATCCCACTGTACTAGATTGGGCAGGAGTTCCCCAGTAGCTGAGTTTTCGATAATGTGAATAAAATCCTGGTTGAGGTGAGTCAGTACTTTTGTGTTTTCCTCATGATTGAGATGGATCACATGAAAACATAGGTATTTGTATGGGCATTACCTAAGTAAAATTATCTATTGATTGCATATTTTTTGGTTTATACTTGTTGTACTTTATGAGACCTTGAGGGTCTTGGGGTCCCTAATTAGTATTGTTATACTCACTGATACACGGGCTATGTGCACAACATGTTTTGTTTGTTGTAGATGATGGATAGCATTTACTGAGGCTGAGAGTACCAGGACTGGACGACACTCGGGGGTGGACCATACAAAGTGTCGATAGGTGGTGGAGATGGATGGATTTGGATTGATAAAAAGGTTATATGTAACTACCTTTCATGTAGGAACCCTGGGGGATGATCCAGTAGATGTATTATGTTTTCTTTCAGTTGTATTGTATCACTATTGTACTTTTACTTTCTAGTTGGGCTTGTATTCTGGCCCCTTTTACTTTCAGAACTATTTTTGTATGGAGTTTACTTGGTGTTTCATCCAGCTGTGTGCTTGCTTGTGTGTGTGTTTACAGGTTATAAAGGTAATGTCTTCCTAGTTTTAGGTAATTATGCCTTTGGTGCAAGTCTCCAACCCCTGGCCTATGGAATGTGGGATTGGGGTAGTCACGGCACGGGCCCCAGGGGACTGGTTTTGACAAATTGTTATCAGAGGATTCAGTTCTACCATAGAAATTAGGACTATGATATTTTTTGTGAAGCAATACTGTTAAGTATAGTGAGTGTGGTTTTCAGTTCAGGGAGTCCAGTGTTGGTTTGGTGGCCGTTGAATCCATACACCAGGACCCGAACATCTGATTTCTGACTTAGTGTACGAAAACACTGATTGTGTGTGTGTCTTAATTGTGATTTCTTAAGTCATCTCACCAGGTCCTCTCATCAGGTATTATCTTTTGACCGTGTCGCGTTTGTTTCTTTCAGGGGGCATCCATAAAGACAAATAGGTATAGTTCTGAGAGTTGTAAGAACTGACAGCCCTCCGAGCGATGAGGCTCCAATGTAGGGCCCTATTACGATGTTGATACCTTCGGGTGGAGTTCCAGTAGCACCACAACCCATTGGGAAGAAGATACCACCGCCCACACTAGAGGACAGTGCACACTGAATGAGCGTGTTGCATGGGTTCAAGCTTTAGAGGCCTTGGATGTTTCAAGGCAAGACAAATTCCAATGTAGCTGAGGGATGAATGGAGGTGATTACTAGAGTTTCCCATCTAGTTGAGACATCATTAGTTCAGAAGGTGATCTTAGTTACTAGTATTTTTCAGTGATTGACCATGAAGATGGTCCTCATAGTCATGAGGCATCTTTAAGTGGACCATTGCTCAAGATAGTACCTTCGGGTAGTGTTCTAGGTTTGTCATTATTCGTTTGTCTGTAGTTACAACCAGAGGTACTGGTAGAGGACACTTGTAGCCATAGTGCTTTACACGTGTTTCAGCAACATATACCCCTCAGGTTCCGAGGTGAGCCTGACACACAGGTGGCTGAGGACTATCTCGAGGAGGGTGATGAGAGTTCTCCAAAACATCTACAGCTTTGGCATGACAACATGTCAGTAGCTGAGTATTTATCGAGGCGTACCGATCTTTCATGGTACTAGATAAATATGATGCAATCAATTCTCTAGGGCTCAAACATTCAAGAAAGGTGTGTTTAATGGAAATATAGGCCATCACTATTCCACTATGCATACATATTTATGCTAGGGTGCTAGAGAGAACCTTTGTGGTTGAATATTCTTTGGCTGAGCGGATACAACCAGTGATTGTTAGCAGTGGGAAAGTAGACAACTAGGGTCAGTCCCAGAGACTTGGGCATATAAAATGTTTCAGGAAGAATAAGTGATTGGGAAAGATGTGTCTACAGGGTAGTATACGTGAAAGAAGATCAAGTAGAGTATCATGAGGTGGTTTACTTTTCGACATGTTACAACCACCCCCCCTTTTTTGTGAACCCCACCAGGATCAGGGAGCTGGAGGACAGGGGAAGAGAGTAGTTGCATGTGGTCAAAGAATATGACCCAAAGGCTCTAGGAATGATATGAGGTACAATATATGTCTATTATAAGATTCTGTATTAATAGAAATATGTACCAATCATTCTTTCATTCCACGAATCACGTCCAGGACCAGGAGTTTCTGAGTAAACATTTTACTTGACCCTCACATCTAAAGATACATTTGGGAGGAGAATCGATAATCACACTTACACTAATGGTGTGATATTTCCGTTGAGGAAAGAGTTTCTATTGAATTCACTTAGTGGAATCATTGAGGCCTTATGAGGTTAGATTGAGTTTGGACTTGACATCAAGAGTTCACACTCAAATTGACTGTATTATGCAAAGAGGTTGTAATTTATCTACAATGTTGGGATGAGGTTTTCCTTGGTCGGTGTAAAAGGAAACCCATGAAGCATAGGATAAACTCATGAATTGGAGGGTGCATCCAATCACTCATGAGTTTGACAACATCACCCTCATGGTACTAGAATATGACTTTGAGATAGTCTATACTCCTAGGAAGGGGAACATGGTAGCAGACACACTCATCAGGAGGTCTGGCCTGCATCTGCTCAGTGAGGCGACAGAGCAGATAGCCGTATTTCATATATCCTTTTTGTATCGAGAAGGAGGATATTTTATTTAGTCTCTTATAGTCACTCCACCACTCCTTCATCGATTCATGGAGGCAGAGAACGGAGACGCTGACTGTGAGACATGATGTTCTCAGATATCCACATGACAAGCACCTGATGGATTATCTAAAGGTGGGGAGAACTTAATTCTCTTCAGGGGACGTACCATGGTACATTTTTCACTTTATGAGTAAGTGTTGAGGGATTACCACACATCCCCTCTAGTGGTACATCCAGGTGTGGCAAGGATGTACCAGGACCTCCGACGATAGCATTGTAGGCCAGGAATGAAGAATGTAATTGTAGAGTTTGTCTCTCGGTGCCTCACTTGTCATCAAGTGAAGGTGGAGCATCAGGTACCAGAAGTCATGGTTCAGCCATTATAGGTCTCAGAGTGAAAGTGGGATGGGATATCCATGGGCTTCATGAAAGGACGACCACGTACATCCAGGGGTCATGACTCAATTTGGGTGATCATCGATAGACTCACCAAGTCACCCAACATCATACAGATCAAAGAACAGGGTTTAGTAGAGAGATTAGGACACCTCTATGTGCAATAGATTGTGCGGTCACATGGAGTACCCTCAACGATCATTTCTGATTGTGATGCATGTTTTACTTCTGGGCAAAAGAAGGGGTTGCAAGAATATTTTGGGATGCAAGTTCGTTTGAGCACCACCTTCCATCCTCAGACGGATTGTCAGACTGAGCAGAACATTTAGACCCTCGAGGACATTTTGCATGCTTCAATCATTGAAATCGGTCATAGATGGGAGGATCATTTACCTTTGGTGGAGTTTTCATACAACAATAGTTATCACTCCACCATAGGGATGACACCTTTTGAGGCGTTGTACGACCGAACTTGCAGATCACCATTCTGCTAGATTGACCCAGGGGAGTCAACACTCGTGGGACCAGAGATGGTACGGGCTACCACAGAGAAAGTGTAGATCATCCAGGAGAAGATGAAGGCTTCACAGAGTAGGCATAATTCGTATGCCGACAGAATATGGAGACCTCTAGAGTTAGAGGATGGCGACCATGTCTTCCTACGAGTCTCACCCCAATGAGTTCTACAAAGATTTGGCTGAGGTGGAAAGTTATTTCTGAGATTCATCAGACCTTTTTAAGTCCTCAGCAGAGTTGGCTAGGTGTCTTAACACTTAGCTCTTACATCACAGTTGCACCAGGTTCACAACGTCTTCTATGTATCCCAGCTGAGAAGATATGTGCACGACCCATCTCACGTCATCGACCATAGAGACATGGAAGCCAACGATGGTGTGACTTTTACAGAGGTTCCAGTATAGATTGAGGAACGACATGAACATGTCCTTCATGGATGGTTAGTACCTCTGGTGCACATTCATTGGCAGTACGCGAACCTCCAGGAGAGCACATGGGAGCGGGAGGCTTGGATGCATGCTCAGTACCCCCACTTGTTACCTATATGAGTTACGGATTACGTGGACGTAGAGCCCTATGGTGGGGTCAATGTAAATACCATGAATATCAATAATTTTTTTTTTAAATGGAAACATTACGAGTCTATTAAAACTGACGTCGCTTGATTTCGAGGCCTTGAGTGCCCGGAATGATCCATCGATGTTTTGAAAAGCATAAGTTTACACGTGTAAGTTGTTTTCTTGAAAAAGTGTAAAAAATAATAGACTGTAACTCTGATCAGAAATATGTGGGCCCCATTACTCTAAGGATTTCGGTTTTACCTAAGGTGCGACTTAAGATTAGTCAGTGCGAGACTCCTATGAGAAAAACTCAAAATGGAATAATCGTAAATAAAATAATAAAATAAATTATTTTATTTTCCAAATACTTATAACTCAAAAACTGTAACTCAGATAAAAAATCTGAGACCACCGATGAACTTTTGAGGGTATGCTTTTTTTTAAGGAGATACTAACTCTGGTCGGCTTGGGAAACCAGAAAAAGTTAGTATTTGGCCAAAAATAAAATAATTAAGTGACAATTATTTTATTGCAAAATTTATAACATCTAAACGGTAACATAGATTGTAAATCTGAGAGTAATTTTGGGTTTTATGCGGCGTGTTCCACCAAGGAAGAGCCTAATCTCAATCAACGAGGGTCAAAGGTGACTGATAATAATTTTCCAATATTTTTTCAAGTACGTTCAGTAAACGCGCGATTGGCGTATCATAACTTTTGAACTGGTGCTCGAAATTGAAATCGAAGGGCCCCGTTGAACTCACTGCACCGATATTCTCTTAAGGAGACCTTCACCTCGACCGTAGTGGGTCAAGAGTGAAATATAGAATTTGGGTTTTTCATGAATGAATAAAAATAAAAATAAAAGCGTGTGACACTTTATTTTTATTTACAACACCCATGTGGGTGTTGGAAGGTAGGGTCCACTGGAACTAAACCACCTTTTGGAATTTGGGAATTGTGGACCACCAGACCATAAACTCTGATGAGAGGTTATGTTGGTGGGGACCACCAAACCCTAACCTCCCATGTGAGGTTATGGTGGTGGGGACCACCCAAGTCCTAAACCTCCCAACACCCCTCTTAATGAGGGAGAAACATCTCAACACCCTCATTAATGTAGATGAACCTCTTGAGCTTCCTCCACATTAATTATGCCAACACACCACCATTATTTGTGCCAATGTTATTTAACATTCTTGACCCCTTTTTAAATTAAGTTACATCGTCATTCGAATTGAAGAAGGTTCCTTATAAATGAATCTTCATAAATTCCACAATAGTTACATACCTACCCCCCTCTCCTATATATTTGGAGCTTGGGAAGAGGTTTTGGGACGACATTTCCGAGCGACGAAGCGTTAGTAATGTGACGTGGCACCCAAAATTTTAAGGATTACGCTCCCCAACGAAGAACCCTCCATCGATGAAGGACGCCGATGATGAACTCCTTCGACTATGAAGAACAACCTCGACTTCAACTTTCTTCCTCAGAACATCCTCTGATGTAGGACGTGTTCGTCTAAAACGAATCGATGTCCTCTATCTCACACTTACATCGACCAACAACAAAGAAGGTAGGGATTTTAATTAAGTATGATTTTAATCCCTTGATTCTTTCCTTCTAAAAAGAAAGAACGCATATCAAATTATTATCATGTTGATCCTCGAATGTTTTCCTTGTGGGTTAGGAATAAATTGTTGTGGGAAGTTGTAGGTGTTTATCTATTATTAGATTAACACTTCCCATGTTCTCCACTATTTTTCCGTTGCGGGGTTGGGAATTGAAAGTATCTAGGGATTATGGGAATTGATGTATTAAAATATCATCCATGCTTGTTCTTTGTTTATGTTGATGATGCACCACTTTCTACCACTCTAAACGTGGAGGGTGTGGGGAAAATCAATATGGCCATGACTACCTCCTCCATTATTCTTTGGGATGTACGTTGGAATGGTGGAAGGCGTTGAGACGATGAAGATGAAGCAGGAAATGGTGCTGCCAACCATGGCCACTGTGACCTATGCCCCCCCCCCCCCCCCGTGGCGCATCGGTGTCATGGCCGAACCGACTGTGCCTCTTGCTGGCTCCACCACCCTGGTCGAACCACCTGCCAATCGAACCGGACGCTCCAGACACCTGCCATCGAGCCGGCCTGGCTTATGCCACATGTCGGTCTCTCGAGATGCTTCTCCCTTGTGACACCCTTCCGGCTGAACTGGATTTGCGATGACCTCCCGACTGAACTGGCCTAGCGGCGCCCTCCGTCCGAACCGGCCTCGCGGCGCCCTCCTGACCGAACCGGCCTCGCGGCGCCCTCCCAATTGAACCGGCCTCGCGGAGCCCTCCAAGCTGATCCAACCTCGTACCTCGGGTAGAGCCATCCTCGTGGCGCCCTCTAGGTGACCCTCCCTCATGAAAACCCACAGCCAGTCTGCGCCCTCGCCACGGGTCCGTTCCCTCGCAGCTGGTCAGCACCCACTGGGCACTCTATAGCCCCTTGCGGTGGGCTGGGCAGGGCCCAGCGGGCCGGGCCAAACCCAACGGACTGACCCACCCAACAGGCTGGGCGAGACCCAACAGGTCTGGCTGGGTCGACCTGAACCGGGTCGGTCTGACTGGGTTGGACCGGACCCAGGCCCACTATGACCCTTTACTTTCTTCTGGCCATACATTTGGCACCGGATATCCAATTTACGAACCATCAGTGGCGCTAGAAACCATGGAGTGAGATGGTCCCTTTGAGTATAATCTACTAGTGTTTTGGATTTTTATGGGATATGGTCAGGTTGGATCGATCACGAATCTAACAGGGCCCATGGGAGTAAAATGATAGTTACTCACAGACCGAGCATCTGATTGACACGTCGTCTATTGCGTGGAGACCCAAATGATGTGGCAGACCTTTGAGATAATATTTGGTGGGACTTCGTGATAGTTGGAGTATCGACCAGTAGCTCTTGGATCGGATCCGCCCAGAGACGAGCAAGCGTAGTGCGGAGACCTAGTAGCTGGATGAGACATGACGACTACTGACTGTTTGACTTTGAGTGACTCTATTAGCCCAGTGGTAAGCACATTGGTGTCATGGTAGACCCATGGTGGATGAGAACAATTTTTGATGCAGAAGACCCATAATACTTGATAGGAGGTGTACCTCAGTAGGCTACGAGGGAGAGAGTGCTTGGTGATGCAGTAGACCCATGGTGGGGAGCACCTCTATGTGACGATGCATACCCATGATACATGACATGAGGAGTACCTCAGTAGTCCAAGGTTAGTGGGAAGTGTGCTTGGTGTCACAGTAGACACACTATACTCGATTGAGCAGGAGTTCTCTTGAAGCTGGGGTTTCGATAATGTAAATAAAATCATAGTTGATTTGAGTCAGTACTTTTGTGTCTTCCCCATAATTGAGATGGATAACATGATAACTTAGGTATATGTATGGGCATATAACTAAGTCAGGTTTTCTGTTCGTTTCAAACTTTGTGATTTATCCTTGTGGGATTTTGTGCATCCTTGAGAGTCTCAGGGTCCCTACTGTGTATCGTTATACTCACCCCTGCATGGGATATGCTCCCACCATGTTTTGTTGGTTGCAGAATATGGACATCGGTGACTGAGGTTGAGAGTACAAGGACTAGCCGGTACCCCGGGGGTGGACCATATGGCATGTCGATACGCGGAGGAGACAGACAGACGTGAATTGCTGAGGATGCGATATCTACATACCCTTTAGGTAGGAACCCCGGAGGATGATCCAGTAGTTGTCTTACATGTTCTTTCAGTTGTATTGTATCACTGTTGTACTTGTACTTTCTAGTTGGGCTTGATTTCAGGCCACTTGTACTTTCGGCACTCTTTTTCATATAGTTTACTTGGTGTTTTGTCCAACTGTGTGCTTGATTGTGTGTGTGTTTACTGGTTATAAAGGCAATGCCTTCCCAGTTTTAGGTAATTATGCCATTGGTGCTAGTTGCCAGCCCCTGGTCTATGGATGTCAGGCTTAGGGTAGTCATGGGATGAGCCCCTGTGGATGGGTCAGGGCACGTTTGAGTTTTACTATGATAAAAAATGCTTCGAGAAGTTTACCAACATGGAAAATATGAAAATTTAATTTTGAACGTCATAATTTTTCTTCAGAACTATTATATTTAATGGGAAATTAATAATGATGTATTAAATTTAGATTTCCTCATTTATTAATGAATGATAATACTTTGAAGGATGTTCATGAATATTATTTTGTCTAACAATGTTACCTTCAAATGTGGAACAAAATGATTCATTTTTTTCTATAGGTCACATAACATGTATTTTTTTATTTATTCACTAATATTCTTATGTCAATTTTCTTGATATATCATAGAGAAATGTTGAGGAATTTAATAGTCCATGTTGTAAATATTTTTAGAAGTGAGTGATATGGGAAAAAATGACTTCATTGGTACAAAATATCATTTCCTACAATAAGGTAGAATTTAGTTTTTCATGTGGATATTTTTATTACTCAAATGTTTAAAATTCACTCACTAAAATATTTGATACAGTGAACCTCTAATTGAAATAATTTGATGCTTTAAACATTATTTGGAATGTTTTTCCAATAATTTATATCAAACAAATTAGGATATGTTTTTCCAAATTGTTTAGTGAATAAAAAAACTATAAATATTTTTATTTTAAGTACCATGTAAAGAAAATATATGTATTATATGATCCAACACGTTTAATTATTTAATAATTAGAAATTGGAGATAAAGTAAATTTAGAAATGGAAAATGGTGGAAAATGATTAATAGTTGATGTTGATATGGAAGTCGTATAAAAATAATTGATATTTAATATCACATCCAATAGTTTAATAGAGCATAGAAGTTTTGGATGTTCAAAATATATATAAAAATGATATTTTAAAAGCATTACATAATAAAAGGGTATTAAAAATATACAAATATAGATTTTTGTTAGTGGTTATTATGCTGTAAAATAATGGATCATGGAAATATTTGACAAATGGGGAAGTTAGACTCTTTTAATTTTTCCTTCCATAGTATCCCAATATGGGAGGTAGTATCAAGAAGATTTAGATATAGTCTTCCTAAATAATTTGGGGAAATTTTTACATTAAAATCAGGGGAGAAGAGTATATAATACTCCTCTATTAAGTTTACAGATCTTGAGGGATGGTACTTCAAATTAAAATCATTAATGGATAATGAAATGTTTAGAGAATAAGACCCTTAGAAATATTTATGAAATATGAGTGATCCTAATTCATTATAAATATATAAAATATTTTTAATACTTTTCTACTACAATATAGATTATTATTTATGGTATAATGGATAATAAAATCCTAAGGTGTATAGTATTGTATCCAGGAGGTGGTGTGTTGATTTATTGGAAATAAGTGTTAGATATATTGATAGTGGATTAACTATGAAATACTAAGAAAATAATATTTTAAATTACTAGATAAATATGTGGTTGGTTACTATACATATCAGCTAAAATTAATGAAGGTTGAATTAAGTCTTAAAACATGGATGTGATGGATGTGGATGATCAATGAAAATAATGATGGGAAGTATTGATGTCACTATATTTGGTATATAGAAAAATGATACACGCCTTGATTATTTTATCAATCATGGATAAGAATGATATGATGATGGAATATTAGTATTTGAAATTTGATATCTAATTTCTCTGATGTTTATTTTGGTTCACTGTGGTTTTTTTCAAATATTTATTTTTCATGTATAATTTGAATAAGAATTCAAGGTTTTTGTGTAAAATTTACATCAAAACACAATAGTGTAGCTCATAACATGATGTATAACTTGTAATAATAATCGTACTCTTGTATTTTATTAATATATAATGTTATTGACAATCCATTAAAAATGGTTATATTATAATCCAGTATGGAAATTGGGATTGAGTAATTTGGAGAAGATATAAGAATATATTATTTCATGAAGGAATTTTTCATTCCATAATTCAATATATATGTGATAAAATAGATTCATTTTAAGAAAAAATAGGTGATGTTGGATGACGTGTAAAGTAATATAATTTTCTACAAGGTATATCATGTATGAATAATATTGATTCTATGTAATATTATCAAACATGATCCAAATGAGATATGTAAGATTATACACTTTTGATTTCAAAAATTCTGCATCATGGTGACTATTTCCCAATGAATAATATTGACTATTAAATTAATTTATTTAAGAGTACTATGATATTTTTATATTATATTTTAATATGTTAGAAAAATTAGTATGTCTCTTTTATTGAAAAATCATTCTATAATGAATATTCAATGACATGTCTAAATAAAAGTGGTTATGTTCCTTGCCAGGACAATGTGATATATCGTTGAAGGATATGTTTTAGAAGACTGGAAGAAATATTATTTATTTGAGGAAGCCTATATTTTTTTACATGAAGAAGCATTTGATTCCATAAAACATTTATGATTCATATAGATTTAGAATATCACATTATGATATACAGAGTTGTTTTAATGGGGAAAATATTTGTTTTTTAGATTTAGGTGATGAATGGATATAGCAGTGTAGTGAAGGAAATACTAACACCAACCCAAGAGGATAAACGTTTATAATGTCATAATAAGATATTTTACACCATGATCTAACATGTTATGGAATACCTTTATTATTATTCTAGAATCTAAAAATAGGTTGAGATTTTTGGAATTATGGGAGATTGATTAAATTTAATTCAAATATTTTTTCAAATTTTAATATATGTGACATAATGAATGATCTTTCTGGGTTATAATAATATTGATTATACCTAATTAGCATGTAAATGGTTGGAATACTGCATTTTCTGATAAAAATTTAACAAAACATTTTTACAAAAAAATTTGGCATAATTGTATATATATATATATATATATATATATCTGGTTTTTAGAGTAGAAAATGAGAATATCAACATAGAGACACATCAATGTTCATATCTGGTGTATTGAATAAATATGTCTCAAATAAGATCATATATTTACATTGCATTATGTTTCTCTTAGATATTGATCACCAAAAATAATTTTATTCCTATCTTATTCTTCATCTAGATAATTTTCTATTACTTTTATTATTCATTTGATAAATATAATGATTTATGTAACTCATTGCAAAGCAGATATCATCTAGACATTCAAGTCTAGAAGCATAAAAATGTGTATTTAAAAATTTTAGCTTTTATTCA
Organism: Viscum album; assembly: GCA_963277665.1. Classification (NCBI taxonomy): domain Eukaryota; kingdom Viridiplantae; phylum Streptophyta; class Magnoliopsida; order Santalales; family Viscaceae; genus Viscum; species Viscum album. The sequence goes on along the minus strand of OY728133.1, from coordinate 1,165,456,779 downwards.
TATGAATATTCAATGTATCTTGAAAACCTATTTGAATTAAAAGATTTCATCATGTCTATAAAATATTAGTTAGGCCCTTATGTCAAAAAACATTCCAATCCTTCAATGAAGTAGTGGATAAGGGATAATAATAGGGTGTAACCCTCGAATTAACATTGTATATTTTCTAAAATAAATAAATTCACGGTAACATGGGGTGATGATACTTACTATAAAACATGTATCCACCAATGAAGTGTAATATTGGATTTTGCAATATAACACATAATTAATGTGTAATCCTTGAACGCATCCAATTGTGATGAACTAAGAAAAATCATTATGTTTTGTACATGCTTTACATGTTTTAAAACGTGTTGAATGATTTTTTGTATGGTCGCTAATGTTTTTAAGATATTGAATGTAATTCCTTCCAAAAATGGAAAAAGAAAAATTATATTGATAAATATATTCAAGTAAATATTTAATTTTTCTAAATCATTAATTTACACTACCTTCTTGTATATAAATATTTACCATACTCCCATCACTTCCCTTGGAATTAATTTATATGAGATATCCATTTAATTTATTAATTACCCACCATGATTTTGAATAAGTTTTTATGTTATTATAATGTTGTTATATTATTCTTCTTCATTTAATCCACTTTTTTAGGATAATTATTGTTATTTTGATGTCCTCATATTGCCCTATATAGTTTTTACACTACCCCATTCCCCCAATTATATGTTTTATGATTTCCATGAATTATTATAAAATATTAAATTTCCCCTAAATTGCTATTTCACTATGACTCATTAGATTAATTCTTCCCAAATTCTAAGATGATACTCAATGTGATTAAAAGGTATGAGACCCTTCTATGTGAGGGACAACTTGTTATTTTTATAAAGAATATATATATCATTTTTATAACTTTATGTTTTCTATTATTCATATTTAAATACCACATTATTATTAATAAATTTAATTTTGATAATGAAAGGTCAAATGGGGATAGGTGGTTATAATGTACTATATGTATTATAATTGTGACTTGAATATTGAAATAGAACATGTTTTAGTTTTTTGATGTATAATAATGTTATGGGTAAGGTGTTAGGGATTTTGTGTTTGTTCTAATTTGAGTCATAATTATGGGTATAGATTAATTTACCTTTTTGAAGATGAGTGAAGATGAATCATAGGGAATTCCCACAAGTATATATATTTTCATTCCAAATTAAAATACCTCTTTTCTTGGTCAAGAGGGGTGTTTTGTTTTCCTAACATGTGTATCTGTTTCTTTGTCTATATTTTGAAAAAAATTGTATCAAGGATAAAGTTTTCAAAAACTAATGTTGTGAAAATGATTTATTTATATATATTTTTTAAATATGGAAAACAACCTCAAAATTTTATATGTTATAAACCCTAACATTCACACCATCCTCTACAGAATGGAAGTTATTTTAGTTGTGTTTTGATGACATGATATGGAAACAATTTTAGTATTTGTATTTTATCATTGTATTTTTTTATTTATAAATGATGTTCGATTTAAAATGTAACAAATTTACATTGTGGGTTATTTCAATTAGATGGTTATGTTATTCCATTACGAGTTATTATAATTTATTAGTTCTGACACTCCATTATGAGTTAATAAAGGTTATTACAAGTGATATGTATATGATGTTCCATGAATCCTTCAATACTATTCTATTTCTCTTATGATATTATATTTTTTTCTTTATTTTACTCTCTATATTCCACTTATTAGAGAAAATTTGATGATTTCTATATTGATTATATGTTTCTAATTTTAAAAAAACGTAGATATTTCTCTCTATATTTTTCTTCATGATTATCATGTATTTGAAATATAATATGTTTTAAACTCTATATATATATCTTACAATATTTTATATTCTTGTAGAATTGTATGTAATTGTATTAAATGTTTTAGGATGATTAGTTTAAATAACAAATTTTATATTTTAGTTACAATTTAATAGTCATAGATGAATCAATTGGGAAGAATGTTTATTTTGGATGAGATCGATTATTGTTATGGTTTAAAAATAAGATTTTTATGTTCCTTTTACGGTTTATGTCACATAAATAAATATGAATTTAATATTCATGGTAATATAATCACTGTAATATTTGTTCAAAAAATAATGTTATGGGATGACAATTGTTGGGAATTTTATGGTACTTATCACCATTAAACATATGATTGGAGAAAAAATAACATGTGGTTAATCCCCAATACTGTGTATCTAGTAGTATACGATAAAGTACATAGTGTTCATTGATATATAATTACAAAAAATTACAAATATACACTCTCTATATTATCTTAATTTATCTTAAAACACTTATTTATTTTAAAAATACACTTAATTAAATCCCAAAAAATACCATTCCCAAAATTGATAAAATTACACATAATAAATTTTCTCGTAATAGAGAAGATTCATCACCCATCTCAACTAAACAAATCCATCCATTGAGACAATGTATATATTATATTTTCCCACAACACCTTTTACACAATCCTATGTTTTTATAAAATTAATAAATGTGTTATGATGTTTAACTACAATCTCTTCTAAAATTGATAATCAATATTCCTTTTTGTCACTATTAGAGGTGTATCTGACACTATGAAAAATTCAACAAATGATTTTGATGGGATATATTTTTAATTTTTTTCCTTAACTATTAAATAATAAAGGTATAAGTTATTGATATATACACTATAAGTAATTAATATGGGTTTGAAATCACTATAACCATCTTTATGAATTAAAATACTCCATCAAAATTTGGATCTAATTTACCTTACATGGGAAATCATCGATAACCCAACTAAAGTGAGGCATAATGAAAAATATTTTCATTAATGATTATTAATTATAGTTAAATGTTTTATTAATGTATGAATTTTTCATAATTGAATTTATTAATAATAAATTAAAAATAATATTTAATCAATTGGAAGTCTACTGGACCATGGTTGTCCTAAATAATGGTACGACAATAATATCCATTAAAATTAATGGTTATCAACATTACCTGCATATAACGTCAAAAATAAAACTATTTTAATATATTCATAGTGGGAAATATTATAAATATTTATACCAGATTCTCATGGTCCTCCAACACACCATGAAAATAAAAAATATATACATGAAAAAAAATTCATGATTTTTTATTTTTCTAAAAAATATACATTAAAATATGATTTCCACCTATTTTCACTTTAAAATAAAACATAGTCCATTATAATTTTTTATTCAAATATATATTATTTTCCATGAAGAAGACCCTTGATTTTTTGAGTAGAATGTTGATGTTTTATATTCAAAAAATGGAAATATATTGTAAAATATATTCTCAGCACCTTTTATAAACAATTTAAAACCACAACATCACTTCTCAAAATGTCACACCTGGAAATAGTGTAGCATCAATAATTCAATAACATCGGAATTGAAAAAATATCATGCACATATAACAAAAAAAATGCATCTCAATGATCTACCATAGATAACTAAGAGTCAATGGTCATGAAGGAATCAAGCATCTTAGGTGAATAATTTAGAACATAGTTATATATAATTCATCCCAATGTCTTGCCTCACCTGATGATATAAACACAAAATAAGCTGCATTTCACTCTACCTAATCTGACTGAGGGACACTATCATGTAGTGAATAAAGGCCCATCATAAGATCCAATAGAAAGAGGGAAATACTATTCTAGTGCACAAACCATTCAATAAAAATTCAGTAGTTATTCTAGAATCCCATATCAAGGAAAACTTTGGGGGGTGAGGGGGTGGTCCATTAGTTTTAAAAAAGATTCCAACGTCCTACATATAAAAAATACTCAAGAAAAAGACACAACCTGTCAATCTCAAATTCACCACAAGGCATAGTCTCCTTCCTTTAAAACATTTAATCTGAATGGAGTCTCTTAGTGTTGACTTCCCGAAATATTCAACATATACAAGGAAAGGGAACCATAAACAATTTTTCTCAATAATCCACCAAAGATAACTAAGTGTCAATGGTAATGGATAAATCTAGGATCTCATGTGAATAATACAGTACATGCATACATTTAATTCATCCTAATTTCATCACTCATCTGATGATATATTCTAACAACACACTCAATTTCAATCAAACTAATATAACTGTGGGACACTATCCCATAGCGAAGAAAGATCCATTCTAAGATCCATTCGCCAGAGAGAAATCATAAGCTAGTGCAGCAACAATGTCAATAAAAATCCAGTAGATATTCTAGGTTCCCATGCCAAGAATAAATTTGGGGTGGGTGAGGAAATAGTTATGAAAATGTTTCCAGTAACATGCATATACACCATAGTCAAGAAATAGACACCACAAGTCACCCCAAATTCACCTCAAGGAGTGGTCCCTTTCCTTTATACCATTTAATCATAATGAAGTCTCTCGGTGTTGACCTCCCATAACATTCAACATATCCATGGAAAGGGAATAATCAAATTAGATTTTTGATGATCGTTAATTTAAAAAAAGTACCAAATAGGCCACAAACACCCAATGAGAAATCACTCATTTATAAAAGGAAACTGACAAATTTCCTTAATATTTTCATTCCATTTTTAGAGAACCAAACACATACCATATTTAATTCATATACCATTTAAAACCCCATTTTAGTTACCCAAATCACCATTTTAAATTCCAGAGAAACATTTACAATGACCTATCAGTCTTCAAAATCCTAAAATCACATATAAAATAAAAAATTAAATTTTATCGAACACTAGTTGTGAATCATTTAACAAAAAAATAATATAATTTAAAACAATATATAAACTAAAACATTTTATATCAAAAACATTTTCTAAAAATAAAATATCAATTAATTATATATAAGGAAGGTGAAAATAGAAAGAAATCAATTATTCATAAATTTATGGGACAAGTGAAAATTTGAACCAACCTTAAACTCATGACAATTCAACAACTCCCACTCAAAAAAACTCTATCAAGGATCAAGTAAGTAAGAAACAAAAGAGGAACCTTAAACACCTAAACCCCACAATTTAAACATAGAGAAACATAAATCCTATATCTAAGAGACCATTGGAGAAGATGAACTCAAGAGAAAATGAAAGAATTATGATCTTCGAGATGTAAAGAGAAGAATTATTTTATGATCTATCCTGAAAAAATTAGGAAACAACATTTTAAAATCTATGAAAGGAGGTAGTAGGTGTGAGGAAGAAGGGAGGGACCTCTTTTGATCATACAAACCAAATGGGTGAAGAATAGAGTGATTTGGGATTAAAATTTGAATATTGTAAATGGTTATTTCATAATTTTGATGACCTAGGAACTATGCATGGTTTGGCCACAAGGTTTCCCAAACAATGGGACTTGTAGTAAACACACTATAAAATTACATAGTTTTCTATCACGGTTAATCATAACATTAAAAAACAAAGCAATTCCCCACATTCAATCTTTCCATGGTCATCCCACTTAGGATGTCTGGTTAGTTTAACCCTGATCCTTAACCATGTATCCAATGCACACTATGGTAACATGGGTTTTTCAACCATGTTCTTTAACAATGCAATATATTCACACATAGACTGCATGTTTAACCTAACTATGCACCATAACCATAAAACCTGGAAATAATCATTAAATTACTCTTCTCACCCTGAACTCGTCAAACTAAATTGGATAAACCATCCAATATACATATCCACATTGAAGAGACACTACGGGTGTCACAAAATCCCCATAATAGTAACACTATCCATTAACAAGAGAAAAAACCAGAAAAAATACTTATAAATAAAAAGTTAAAACATAATGAAAAAACATTAATTCAACGAAAAAAGATAAAATAAAAATTACAATGTGAGTATTTTCCACACCATTACGTTTTTTATCCCTATAAATCCACAACATCTCTATTTGATCAATCAAATACAGTGGTTCACACACTCATATGATCTCATTCCGCAAACTAAAATGTAAATTGACTATTTCATGATGAAACACTTACATATACCCAAAAAAATCAATTAACCAAAACTACTCATCGAAAAATTATAGAAATCATGAACCACATTCCTAAAAACCATTCCAATAGAAAAACCAATAAGTATTCTCTAAAATCCCCAAGTCCATAAAAAGGAAAATATAATCTGAATGAAACCACCTAGTGCCAAACTAATATTAGAGGAAAAATCGGGTTTCCAACACAATGGACCATAATAGACACCCCACCCTTAGAAACTAGCTATCACCTATCGACAATGAAAACCCAGCACATTCCACATAGAGAAATCCTCACAGAGACCAACTGTTATGAAAAGTGGGGCCTCAATAAAAGAAAATCCGAACTAATCGGAAATCCAATCCATGATTCAACATATCCAGATGGTGAATCCATCTCCAGATGATCTAAAACGAAATCTGTAATCGAATCATAGTAAAAAAACATACATGGACAACTGATTTCAGATTCACATAAACAATTTAATTTCACATGGAAAATACCACGAGTATTTTTTTATCATGTAGAAACCTACAAAAAAATGGAATACAATGACAAGAAAATTTATGTGGCCATGACCATAGTACTGGATGAATGAGCTAAGTAAATGTTCCCCACACACCCATGGATTATTGAATTCTTGAAGAGAATCAATATTGGACCTATGCATAGAACCCAAATATCTATAGAAACTGAATCCTCCTAGTTTTTTGTGGATGATCCTTGATCATAAATCCTGGTCTTTGCGTCATGTGAAGCCCGCAACATCCCAGGTAGAGCTAAAATAACACCACAAAAAATGAGACAATATTATCACAAAAAAAGAACATATAGAAAACTATGAGAGACACCCATATAATCCATTTTATTATTATAAAAAAATGAAAACATAAAAAAACACCACTTGATATAACTGTTATCAAAAAAACAATGCATTACAAAGTAAGGGACTTTAAAAATATCCTTAATATCCACTATACCCATGGAAATGGGCTAGGATGTTTTCAATGGTGTGGATCTAGATCCATGTTGCATCCTATAAACACCCCACTAAAATAGTTTCATGTGAATTATGATTTCATAGGTATGAAATTTCTTTAAAGAACTCCAAAAAATAGCTTCTTTTGATCTGGTATTCCACACTGATGACATACCATGATCTTGTTCGTAGAAGAAGCCAAAAAAATTAGAGGCCTTTTAATTCTGTTTCCAATAACAACAACTTTAGTATGATTCCCCATTTCCATAGTAGAATCCCCTTTATGGATTACAAATATATGAGGAAGGTTGACTACCTCATGAACATCTACTTACACTACATCAACCTAAACAACATGCCTCACCAAGTTAGAAATGTTTTTCAGACTATACTCCAACACCTTCAACAACAGTCTAAGAAGATGAACATTATTGGAAATTAAACCCTCAAAGTAATCATCAACATCTCACATTATAAAGTAAGGAACTTTATCCATATAATGTAAAAATCACCACAATATTGATACATCTCTTTCTGGAAGACAAAAAATCTCCATCTCATTCTTCACATACAATAACTAATAGTAAAAAAACACAATAAATTAATCCTTGAAATAATATTATGCATTATTTTTCTATGCCTTGGTTTTAGAGGAGGAAATCCACCTCATCCAATACATAAAATCCAACATTAATGTTGAAAATATATCCATTAATAACTCAGGAAAATATAGAAAAGTAAATATTCTTTTGATTCTCTCCATCCACTCTTCCTCTTTAAGAGCGTATGTTGGACCATTAATGAGAGAAATATTTTACTTCCATTTCTTAATAAATAATTTCATAGAATGATCAACTAGAGGGTCTAATAAGGGTGAACGAAACATAAATGCACCTCTAATATCAATCGAATCCTTAGTGGGGGTGTGCACTATGAAAAATTAAAACTAAGAACTCATTCAAAACCAATTAATCAATAAGAATTTTCAAACATAAAACACCACAAAAAAAGCACTCCTAAATTACAAGAAAATTCACTATAATATCACTGGTTATTAAATAAAATTATATTTTACTCATACGAACACATTTGAAATGAATAAGAAACATGGGAATTTAGAACCTCACTAATGGAATTATGTGGATCATCGCACAGATATATTCTAATGTTAGTCTAGGAACCCATCCTCTGATGACATAAATCATGAAAATTCAGACACACATCCTTACAGGTGAGTTCTCACTAGAAAATGATATGCCAAACATAATATATACATTTCTAGATTCAAAATGATTGATCTGAGTTTCAAATTATAAATCTATATCCAATTTAAAATTAAACTAATAATTTTTAGAATATCACTAACAATTCAATAAAAATTTCATTTTCAAACACTACACTTCCATTATTGTTAGTCCATTCAGAAATAAAAATCCCATTAATTCTTTATATATTCTAAATTCATACAATTCGGAAAATTTATATAAAAAATAATTTTATTAAGGGTTATTTTCATTTTATTTAAAAACATTTCTTAAACCATCTTTAAATTTATCTTCCACTTCCAAAAAAACTAATTTTGATAAACCATAGGTTGTCATTATAAAAAACTTATCTCTTTAAAACACACTTCGTATTAACCAAAAATAATCTTATAAAAATCTATTATCTAATTATTTATTAAAAATAAAATTTAAAAGCAATTTTACACCTTCTAGTAACAAGATTATTAAAATTTTAAATTCATTTTTCACAATTCAAATTGATGGGTTTCGAAAAAAAATAAGATTCATGGAAGATAATAAATAATTTTAAATGGGAAACTAGTAACGATGGGAGATTTTTTCATATAGATAGTGGCCATATGCCAATTATTACACCATAATAAAGTGTCATTTAGGACCACGTCCCCATATCCACATGGCATCCCAAGATATGCAAGTTCATTGATACCTTTATCCTAACTTCATTTTAATTTCCCAAACACCAAACAAACAACAATTACTAATGAAACCAATAAATTCATGGCATCCCATCAAATCAAATAGTTTGGAAAAGAATGTGTTTTTCAGACACACCCTTGTACCCATAACCCAAGATTAAATAGTCCAAATAAAAAACCCTTGACCTCACATATAATAATTGGTTGTCTAAAATTTATGTCCCCTAATGATCATTGGCCCTAATAAAAAAAATTCATGAACCAACTCGAGTTAACCTCGACCAGTCAACTGAGTGAGCTCGAGACAAGGCCCAAAAGGTGTTAGTGACCCTCACTAACTAGAAAATACTACAATTGAAACAATAGTAAATTAAGGGAATGATTTCACATAATATAAAAAATAAAAATGTGTAAATAACTATAATTTCCCATATAAATTAACAAATAATTCCAAATAGAACATCATTTATACATAAACTGAAAACACATCAAAAATATACAAATAAAAAACAAAATAAATATGAAAACATCATTGTATCCATGTGAACATGATGGTTTCTCTGAGATACCAAAACCAACTATCACCCACAGTCATTGAAACAAATCTGAAACCTACAGTAGAAGCTAAAAACTATAATAAACAATAGGTGTGAATATTAAAACTCAATAGGTGTGCTAGAAAAAATATTTTCCTAATGAATTTAATTTTAAAAAATAAACATTAATTTTGAGATATTAAATATATTAAATAATTCAAGGATTTCCACACATTTCCCCATTAAAATAACGCACTTTCTATTTTTCTTTTTCATTCAAAACTAGATTCTTTTCTTTTAATAAGACTCCAAAATATTTGATGACCAATATCTTGTTTAAATTTAATAAAAGTAGAATATAATGTATAAAAATTTAACACATTTCATAATTATTTTAAAACCATCACATCAATTTTCAAAAAAAGTACACCATGAAATATAGTAGAAAAAATAAAAAACAAAGAAAATGAAACAGTTGGATGCACAAGTAACAAACCAACAATACATCTCAATCATCCACCATAGATAAGTACAAAATGACATAGTTGAACCTATTATATCATGGAAATAATCTCGAATATACCTATATATACCTCATCCTGGATGCATTCCTCACCTGAATACATCAAATCTCCCACACACTCAATCTAACTCTACCTGGTCATATCGAGGGGAACATTCCGAATGTGAAGATTTAGCCATGCTAAGTTCCACTATCTGGAGAAAAATTATATGATAGTGAAGAAACCGTTAACTAAAAATAAAACATCTATACTATATACCCATGTAATGAATAAAGTGGGGGTTATCTATTAATACCAAAAATGTAGTCAATCACATGAAAATAAAACATATTCAATTAACACACACAATATGTCACCCTCGAGTCACCCCATGGAACAATATTGTTCTTTCAATAACATTATTAATAAGTTAGTATCATGGAATAGGGCTCCCACATCATAAGAAATATAAATTACACGAGAATAATTCATGGAGTGTTTTCAAGACCACTAATTGAGAAAATGAATCAAACTGTCCCCAAACACTGTTTAAGAAATCACTAGTTTCTAAAAGGAAACCATCATATTTCTTTGAGTTTGTCAAAACATTTTCTATGATACCAAAAAAAATAACTTTTAATTATAAAAAATTTTATAAATATATATTAGGAATATATACCAACATTTTTTATGCCACAAAATCATTTACAAATCCAAACCATGCATGAGAAACGAGAAATCACATACAAATGCCAACCAGTTATTTTATCAAATAGTTGGTCTATAAAATTTGACAAAAAAATATAAAATAATATTAAAAAAATGAAAGCATCTCATTTCATATTTAAATATTATTATCAAAACCATAAATTACTAATTAATATAGATGTGAAGTGTGAAATGCATGAAATATATGATTCTTAAATTTAAAGGAAATATGAAATCGGAAACCAACCTCAAACTAATGACGCTTCAACAACACCCAAATGAAATGACTGCATGAAGGATCATAGAGGAATTAAAATTAAATATCAACCTTATTCACACAAAAAATAACAATTTAAACATTGTGAAACACATAATCTAGATCCAAGAGATAAAGGTATGAGAGGAAATTAATAGAAAAAGTATGAAATTGTAAGAAGATTAAGAAAGGAGGAGAATACCTTGAATATCATGCTTTAAAACGTGAATAAAAACCATATAATAACCATGAAAGGATGTGGAATGCATTAGGAATTGGGGAGAAGCAATCTAGATCTGTAAAAAATTAATGAGAGAAGAATATGGTTATTTTGGTTTAAAATATGAATAGGGTATAAGGGAAATTTTACACTTTTAATGGCCTCAAAAGAATGTGATATTTGGATGCATGATATCACAAACCCTGCTACAACCAAGTTACCTATATTGGGCATACTACACATCAATATATAGAGCTCACACAATTATATAAATAATGTAAAAACAATGGAATTCCCCATAATCAAGATTTTCATATGTTGTACACTTAGGGTTCATTGTTAGTTTTACCATACCCTTTAACCATGTGACCTATATACACGTATTTTTCATGGTTTTATGATCATAGATCCTTGAACATGACGTTTAATAACAATTAGGATACCCAATAAACAAACCATGCACCATAACCTGACTATGAAAATGTCCCCAATCATTATCCTTTCACACAAAAACCCATCTTACACAAGGGCCAAAACCATATAAAAAACATAACCCAAAAATAAGAAAAATTTGGGGTAACCCAAACTCCACATAAAATTCACAGTATACATGAATAAGACCACCCCCTCCCCAAAACTTCCAAACTCAAAAGAGATACCGAAGAAAAAAATTGAACTAGAGAAAGAAAAAAAAACATGGATTGACACATACGTCTCATGATATGATTCCAGATTAGAAACATATTCATATTAATGTGACATGGATTTATTTTTTAATTAATTGTTTTTCAAATATATTTTAATGTATGAACTCATATTTAATTAATGAGAAAATAATTTTTATTCAAAGTATAATCATTATAATTAAAACATTAATTTATATCAGCATTTTTAGCACAAAATTTCATAGGTAAGGATATAATAACATATTGAAATTGAACTATTAAATAAAGTTATTCAATAATGCCACTCATTGAAATCATTATGTTAGAAAATTACTAAAAAATATTATAAACATTTTCTTCTTCACCTATTTTAAATTCCAGATTTTTATAATTAAGCATACAAGTTTTTTCCTTTTTTAATTAATTTTTTCTAGAATGAGTGACATGAAATGTTTTTAAATATCATTCACTGTATCTTAATATTATTTATGACTCAACATATTTCATAAAAATTTATAATATAAATTATTCATTAACTTATGGATCAAGACATAAAAAATAATATTATATTTATCTAGGGTCTCTTGAACAATTTATGTTATCTTTTATGGTTTTACTATAATGGTAAAATGATATATACTAAGCTACTTAATGTATGACTCCATACGTTCTTGTTATAGAACATTGCTAATATAATCATAAAATTGTTATTTTTGGTATCCAACCATAATGTAAACAAATTTCATCCCTATTAAATTTATCATCTCTATATATGGTTATGTCTACTATAATTCATGAATTAAATGAAAAATAAATAAAATAGTTAATATTTATTTTAGGAACCTTCAATTTCACTAATTGTTTATTACAAATATAAATATGGTGAAATGGACAAGAGGTGACTGAATTGACATACTATTAAACCATCAAATATTTATCATTGTTGGAATAAATATTTATCAAAAAAAATAAAATATGAAGAAAAATATTTCTATTACTATTTATATCAATGTGATAATACATCTAAAATTAATAGTCATATTGTGAGAGTATTTCATGAACAATAGAAATCAACTATAATTTTAATAGAGGTGAAAACTCATTACAACCAACTATTTTTCACCTGGAATCATAAACAAATTATAAAATCTATTTTATGACCTAGAGTTACTAACCATTATCCATATCTTTAGATAACTAGAGACACAACAAAGATCCCACTTTTTAAAGTGGATAAATAATAATATTGTCATACTTTCAGAAAAATTAAAAACATAAAAACCCATCCATTTTCTTGGAATGAGGTAAAATAAGATATACCTTGGGAGAACCCAATTTATAATATCCAAGGCTTGGTTTTTATGTTATAACATTATAATAAGATACAAGGAATCACATCACCAAATAATGATCAATTTTTTAATCTTAATGAACTATAAAGGTACATGATTACCAATTAGCATTAGAAATAAAATATAAAATATATTGAATGTTATAATTATTTATCCTTGAAACTCATTCAACATTTCCTTTTATATATCATTAAGGAAGTAAGAAAATATTATGCCCTGCAACACTCTTTATGGATGCTATACCATTATATATATATAGATTAAATAATGAATAATCAATATGTAATACTTGGTAAATAAAAACACATTTATTTTAATTAATAAATGAAGAAAAAAATTAATCAGTGTATGATATCATTCTAGTAATAAAGAGGATTAAAATAATATCATGCACAGTGATAGAAATTAATAATGTTAGTTTTATGATCAATGCCTTATACTAGGATACATTTAAATATATATATCCAAAACTCAATTTATATATCTACCCATATAGACACTCACATGAGATTTTTTGATGTATCAATGGGATATTAATTGCCGGGCCTTAGTCATAAATATTTTTCTAATTAATTATACATAGATTAAATGATCGATTTAAATAAAAAATATTCTTTATCAATAAATATATATATTGGGTCACAAATATGGAATACAAATATTTCCCTAATGATAAAAAAAACATTATTAATATTCATTATGCAACTAACTCTATATGTAGAATTGATACATGGTTTAAGAAATAATAATATCCATGATTCAAGGAATATGGATATGGAGTAGAAATGTAATGTCTAATGAACTAATATCATGATAAAAGAAATGTTTTAAGATAATTTTAATGACTATAAAATTTGTAAGAGATTAAATGTGACCATCAATTCATTAGAAATATAGGTTTTGTAATAAAATCATGTATTACATATATTTTAAAAATTGAACGAAATTCATTTACAAAAAAACAATTCTAGAATTTTCATAGTAAAACATTAGAAAACTTATAGAGGAAGATAATTATCATAAACTAGTTATTATAGCGGGAAATTCATTAACTCAATTATTTATTAAATTAATCATTCATTTTGAATTTCCAAAACGAAAATAAAAAATAAAAAATAGGAAATGTATCTTTAAGTCCATATATATTAACTCAATAGTTCGATATTATCTGTTTAATAAAATATTTATATAAATAAAAATTGGATTAGTAATTTTTTTTAAATTATGTTTTCAAAATGAAAATATACCTGATCAAGAATACAAATTAGACAATTTGTTCTTGAAAACATGTCATTTCTTGATTCAAGTGAAAAAATATTAAACAGTTCATGAAAATATTAAATATATATAAATATAAAAAATGAAAATTGTATAGTTATCCTTTATGCGGTTTGTATTGAAATACTATTAAAATTAACATATAAGTAATCCAAAAAATTGAGATTATAAAAAAATCAAAACGATAGTCATTTTTGGATTATAACATCTTTAAAAAGTAAAATTCAACAAAAAAATTATACACAATGCATGAATATATATTCATTATATATATATATAATTTTCATTATATACACCACATATATGAAAATAGGTTCATAATACTAAATATGTCTAAATTATGTAAACTGTTTGATGAAAACTCCTTACCACACACTTTTATATAGTTTTATGTGCATTAACCACTTGTATAATTCTTTTAATATTGTAATTTATTCATACAAAAACCAAATTCACATTTATATTAATTTTTATACATCATCATTACCCATTCATTACCAATTCATGAAATGCTTAGACATAGGGTATTAATTGTTTTGTTTTATCATGCATGATTCATCAAAAACATATATTTATAGTGAATTGGGTATAGTTTAATCATTTAAAAAATATATTCATGTTATAAATACAATATTTAATCATTAGATAAAATTTTAGAATCAATCATGTAATGTGGTGATGATAAATGAATCACATCGCTTCATAGATGTTGTTGTCCACATATAAACATGATAGATTTAATATTTCTTCAATAGATATATGGGAAAAGTGTAAAATGTTATTATATCATTTAATAATGAATAATAAATCATTAATTTGTTTTTATTTCTTCAAATAAAAATATATTCATTGTCACTGATGAGAACTGGTGGATAATGAAATTCATGGTCTTTTGAGGTCGTAGTATGCATAAACGGATGCGAAAATTTTCTATTTTCAATTTAATAGACAAGAGAATGAATAATGGTAATTAAACATTCATAATAACATTATATTAATCTAGTGAATGTAGTAACAGAATATTTTTAAGGTAAAACATTATTTATGTGGGGTAAAAGAATAAATGAACTTGAAAATGATTGGTTAAGATGAATTTCTCTTATCTGCATTACCTCCATTATATCATCAATTAAAACCCCTAGGGTTTGTATTTTTAGATGATTAGTAGCACTAGAACATATATATGTAATTTTGGGAGATATTTATCTGCTTTTTATTTGAGATTACTTTCTCAAGAAGGTATAATGATTTGATGGGACAGTTCTCCTGCTTTAATTAATGAAGAGTGGATGATTTGTAATTTTTCAATGTTTTAAAAATTTATTAATACATATTATTGATATAGTGTCTCAAAATTGCATATAAATATATTTTTATATATTATAGAGTCAAAATAACAAAATAAAATATGATATAATTTTTTTATGGACATTTTAATTCGTATCAATTTAGATTAACCACTACCCCCATTAATCTATTTTAACATTTGTCATAGTAATGAATTTTTTCGCATGGTTACTCAATCACAATTTTTGAAAAATAAAATACCCAATTTAACATATTTTGAAATGATTATTTATAATATGGAAACCATTTTTTGAAATTAAATTTATAAATGTGACATAAATTAGTTTAAATATAATCCCATTAACTATGATGAAAAAGTTTTCCCAAAAATGAGTTTTTCACTAATAAAACGAGTATACATTAACTCTATGACTAGTTATAATTGTTACATTAATTATTTTTAAAATATATATACATACATCAATCCAGTGGCCCGACGGCCTTCAATTTTTATTTTACTAAATGAAAATAGCCCTTTTAATGGAAGAAGGGGGAACCTAAATACATCATCCACATAAAACATCACATGACCTGAAGTTCTAGAGAAACAAAACAAACTATGAACATGAGAAAACACCTCCCCAATAAATGATCATGGAATGATCTTCACCAGTACAAGGATAAATGTAAATAAAAATTCATATGTCCATGAACAGGCCCGATGTGATGGATTACGCCATAACCTCTCAAACGTCAAAATCTTTAATGCACTACAATGATAAACAGAAGCTCTAGAACCTCCTCTAGGACCTGATCCGTGTGGTCACATCTAAGTGAATCACCATACCAATAGGTCTCAAATTCCATTCAACCATTCAATAGAACTAAAGAACCTGCAACAAAGACCATCCTAGACATAACCAGGTTAACATTATTAGGGTAATCCTACCATCAAAGCCACAAAAGTCTATAAGGTAGTCCAAGGAACAAAATATCAAGTCATCGTCACCTAGGAATGGATGACCCAACATCGTGCAAAGAGAAATAGCCCAGTGAGGGTATTAAGGTCTTCCTGAAATAGAAATGCAGCACTAGGTACGGATATGATCTAATCTGATATTCGATTCTCCTTCACCAAGTTTCGGCACATGCCTCATGGTGAAAAAGTAGTTCAGAGAAGGATAATTGTATTTGAAAAATGAAAATCCAAAAACGAGATCTATCCAAATGGAGAAATCAAAGTATAACCAAATTAAATGCATGTAAAACCTCACATAATCTTAAACTATGGAGCCGCCCCCCTCCAAAGACCTACATATCTGTCCAAATCTGCACCGAAAACCCACTAGAAGCACACCTGGTCACGCCAGACTAGGCTTACTCCAACACCTGAACCACCAGTGTGACCACGCTGAACCCGACACTCTTTAGGATGGCCTCCGATTCATTTCAAAGGAGCACTAACACCAACCTTACCGTGGCTCGATGTCGATGGAATCACTCAGTGAGATGAATTCTAAAGATCCCCCAAGAATTGTTGCACCTCCACTGAATGATATCCCTACCTGAGCGATGACCACACTGATTCGAACCCTCAACAACCGCAAGAAATCACTACCCAAGTGAAGACACCCACACAAAGTTGAACCCAACACCGATGTGAGTAGATCCCGGCTAGAGCCAAGACACCCACGATGCCGAATTTAGATCCTTCACGAGCAAACAGACCCATTCTAAGTCAATCCCTTCGGTGCAACAATAGAGACATAGAAGACACATGCTAAGTTGAACCCAACTCCATGATATGAAGCCACCGTGGCCTGATGCAGCTCCATATCTGAAGGGGGATGGAAGAAAAAAAGCTGGGAGAAACCCTAGGTTCTGCAGAGATAAGAGAGAGAGGCCACCCCGAGGCTTTCATATATATATATATATATATATTATAAACATCATTTAAATCATTATTGAGGATGGATTATTTTAATTAATTAAATTGGAAAACATTGTGCATTTAAAAATAGTTTTCTAAAAAAATATAACTTCTACCTCTCGAGGATATTTTGATTATTTTAATCAAATTGATAATAAATATGTAGTAAATTATAAATTTTCTTACATGTTACTAAAAATATATTTACAATAATGTAAATATTAAATTTTAAAATATAATAACCTATTTCTAATAGAAAATAACAAAATTTCATTCTATAATTATTTTCAAATAGTAAATTTAATATCTTTATACATCCTATCAAATTAGATTTTTTATTACTTAATGTATTATGATATTCATTATATAAAACATTCATTAATAAAAAAATTAACACAATATATTTTAATCTTATGCATTACATTCTTCCCTTTATGAATTACTTTTTTAAAAAATTCACAAACATTACTTTCTAAAGAAATGAGTGTGGTTATTCATCACAATATCAACTTGGTTATGTGATTAGTCCAATATATTATGATTTTACAAAATTAAATTTACCAATATAGTAATAAACATCTAAAACACTTATTCACTAGTGTTAAATATCATTATTGTCCCTCCACAATATGATTTATTAGTTTCTAATTCATTGTCTTCAATGGGGAGCACCTGAATTGGGTATGACATATATAACCATACTAATAAAATATAGAACACATCATGTACATTAGATATGAATAGATGAATTTCCAAATTTTAATCCATAAATTAAATTATTACTATAGTTTTAAATGTTTTCATGTACATGGGGATGAATATCTCTTTCTTTTCAAATATTTTAACTCACGTTAATAGAGATACTTTCATAAAAACAAGATATCACAATAGAAATTACAAATCATTCATTTGGATACCTACAAAAATATTTTTCCTACATTAATATTCCTCAATATGTGTATGATTGTTCTATATTGTTATTTTTGACTTCATAAAATGTTTTGGGCCTACAATCCTTCTTTCATAATCAAAATCCCCTTAAGATAGAGTGTGACATCTCTATCCTTCCTATGCTTCATTAGATACAAAAAAATGCTTGAGTGGAATATATTTTTATAATAAAACAAAATAAGGTATATACTGATCAAAAATAAATTAAATTTCATTTGATCACAACCTCATTATTTTATATAATGTATTAATTGTTATTTTAACAAATCATCATTTTGCGGATGATAGGTGGTTTTAAAATTAAACTCAATATTAGGATTACTCTATAGATATTCATAAAATTTAATTATAAATTCTATATCAAGGAAATATAATATTTATTTAAGATCACCATGAGATATCTATGTTTAATTGATATAGTGTTTTGCAACATGATCATGGGTTATATCTTCACTTATAGTGAGAAATTTTTTACTTTTGTTATGGTGATCAATAATAACCAATATGGATTAATTATTTAAATTATTATTTAAAAATATTATTACAATGCCCATAGTGATATTATCATATTTTTATGTTGGAATATGTATAGGATTCATGAATCCTATAGGAGGCTTTCCACCATCCATTAAACATTAACAATCCATGTAACTAGATACATAATTGAATATTTTATACTTCATATTATCCTTCATAATTTTGTCTATCATATCCCAATACTTCTCGGTGATTCAATGGTTTATAGAGAAGTTCATGTTGTGATAATATTTTAATAACTCTATTTTCATCTTAGGTGTAGATAAAACCTAGATCCTCCTTTGAAATTTCAAAACACCTTCTTCATAGATGTTATTTTTCAATTTCATATCAATCATGGAACTTATATTACTTTCAAAATTTTCTTCAACTAGATGAGCACATGTTACCTTTTCTACCAAATAATGTTTGATATATATTTAGAAAAGTATTGATGTTTTCCAAAACATTATAACTCCCTTATTGATCTTTATGAAATCCATGAACAAAGGAACCTTTTTAATTCTCATTTTATTTTAGAGTCCATGATCATTCTTTTGTAATACATTATCCACCTTGTCTATATTTCCAATGTTATAGATTATTGTCCAATCATAAAAAATGAGAATCTCAAGGGATAATCATAGCCTCTTGTTAAGATATTTCTATGAAAATATGCATGTAAAACTCATATTATATGTATATATCTCGAACCATTAACCATATACAAACTAAATCCATATATTTAATGAAAAAAATATAATTGAATCTCATTGATAATAGGATGGATAGATCGCATCAAGAGTTATAAATTGACATAATTCATAGGAAATAAATTTATCATTTGGAATAAGGATACAAATGATTCCATTCATTGATGCATCACTATGTATCCCAAGTCCATCCACATATAATGGTAATGTTAGTATCTTAACATCGTTCAATCTTATCTTCAATTCATCAAAACATATTAACTTAACCAAATTATGTTTTAACATGGTTGATGGGTTAGCCAATTAGGAATTTTTCTAACGAAGTCATTAATAGTAACTTCCATAGGAAAGGAAACAACATATCACTGTAATTTTCACCAATGTCTACAATATTTCTTCTATAGTTTTCTTCGTATTATCAAATAATACTCTATAAATTGAGAAAATACATCGATGAAATGAATCATCTACATTAAATAATTTTATAGTTGATTATATTTCATTAAAATATTTTTTCTCTAAGAGTATCAAGAATTAATAAAAATTAAATCTCATGGTCCATATAGATTTTAGATTACTACACAATATAATTAGTAAATAATAAAATATAATTATAAATATAATCATTTAATATTATATTCATCTTATCCAAAATAAAAGGGTATTTATTATTCTATGAAAATGGAATTACATTAATTATGTAATTCCAATTAAACGTTTTAAATGTTTCCTTTGGAAAATATTCCCTCTATACCCATATTTTATGATACATAGAACAATGTTAAATTGTAGAAATATTTTTACCTCCTTGATCTTGATTGATGATGAAATCAATATGTAGTATTGGGTAATTGTATTTTATTCAAACCACATTGATTTATTTATAATCAATTTATAATTATAGAGATAAAATATTTTTCTTAATGAAAATAACTTGAGCTCCCCAAATTGAAATAGTAGAGCATATAAAACCCCTTATCACATTACTACTTATATTTTTTTATTTAGTTCCACTAATTCTACTCAAGTCCTTCTATAGTCATTCTTTTACATCATTCATTCATCAAATAATTAATCCTTATAAAACTAATCTTTGTGGTCTGTTGTATATATAGACAATTCCTTAGGAATCAAATCAATATATTTCTAGGAAATAACAACATTTTATATTTGAATATTTACATTCCCATATAAGTATTGTGTATTAACATCATGAACATGATTAAATATAATAAGAACTACAAATATGTTTCTATAAATGAACCAAATGATGAATTCTCCCATATAATGAAATTATATTCAACATCTCCATCATTATTCATATTCTCCATCTCCTAGAATTTTTTCTTCATTATAAATTGAAATCAAATCCATAAAAAGTATTATATTTGATTTATAATTATGAATAATAATCTAGTTTTTTAAATTGGTTTTTTCCATGTTCCATAATCGGAACTGACTAACACCTTCTATTTGTAGTAATAAATCAACTGTGTGTCTTGATTGACATCTCCATTCTAATATTTCTATTTAAATTACTATTTATCTTATTGAACGTGGATGATATAAAATACTTGAGAGATATATAATAAAATAAATCAATAGCACTTTTTGAAGATATAATTAATGTACCTTAAACCATATAATTAATAAGTTACACCTTACTTATAATGTATTCATTATCATGGTCATTTATACAAGTCCACATCTTTGGTACATTACCTTGATGAATGAGACATTGGATGGAATAATTAACCATATCAATAATGTTGAGGCACTATATGAAAGATGTTTCATTCCTTCTTGTGGATTAATTGGGAATAAAATCCTTATCTCTACACTTTTAAAACTATCATTCGCTTAATGTAATTTCTTGGTTTCTTCATTTCACAATTTTCAAATTATAGAGATTATGTTATATTATTTTTATTATTTGATGAATATTATAATTCGTTGTGATAAACTAACATCTTCTTCTACTGATTTCCATTGATGATATAGCCTCAGAAATATTATTTCTATTTTTTGATAAAACATAATACTATTTCATCATATGATGAAAATGTTTTATAAACTAGTTCCCTTTGAAAGCTCGAAATAATCCTTTAAATGAAATAGTAACTTTAAATTTTTGTATTATATGTGTAATCCAAATCAAAAATCATGTTTATTTTGTAGGTATCTCCAAACTCTACAACACAATATTCTTCCTTATTCATAATTAAAAGAAGAATTCACATCATTTTATTTAATTTATCACAGTATAAATATTTACCATGGAATATTTCATTAAAAGAACTCAATTCCGTAATTTTATTTAATTTTTCCAACCCATTAAAAAAATAAAAAACTTTTATCGATCACAATGACAATTAAAATAACACACAAATAATATAACCTTTTCTTATATATTTCATTACAGGGATATAAATTATTTTTATTGAGTAATAATACATTTCTTAGCTACCAGTGTAATTGTTGGTCAACTAAAATACTGATAAATATATCATATGAAATGAAACAATATAGTATTATATTGTTTTTTGGAAATCTTATTTCTCAATATATGTAAGAATATTATTTATAATATTATATTTTTAGATAATATTTCTAGGATCTACTCAAATCAATCACAAGTTTCATTGTCTTACTAGATAGGACAGTCTTTATATTTTTTACAAGTATTCTTTATATTATTTATTTCCATGATTTTTCATAAATAAATTAATATTCTGAATTAGGTCATAAAATTATTAATTTTTCATCATTTTAAATAATTTTAAATCTACTGTAACACTTGATACCAGTTACAATTTTATGAATATGTAACATTAGAATCAGAAATTTGGTTTCTTTGGGAATATTAACAAAACACAATAATTTAATAAAATAATTTATATTAATTCAAAAGGAGAATTTTAATCATCCAATTCATATCCCATGGTAGTTTCTATCGGGGTGTGAAGTCTTAGTCCAACACATCATGCAATAGTGATAATCAAGTTTAAATACTGATACTCATTTACAATTACTACCAATTGAATATTTTATTTCCAAAACATATCCACAATATATTATATGAAAAATTCTATATTTTTTAGTTAAACAACACATTATCTACCTTTCCAAAACATTTTGATATTATCCTGTACATAGAATTTTCATCAATATTTGTTATAGGGTTAAATTATCTAATATTTTCGTGCCGAAATATTCTTGCAAGGGATTCAAATAATAATTCTTTGGTATCAATTACAACTACCCCAACATCAATAACCTAGAAAAAATGTCTAATTTTTTACATTGTCATAAGATAAATGGAATCAAATCATCCGCGACATATCAATTTAGTATTTTAGTAGAACCAAATATGTACATGATTTCCATTTTACATTGGAAATAAAATATAAACCATAGTGATTTTATAGATTCTACATCAATAGAATAAAATTAAGGATTAGTTCTTAATATTATAGGGAAAATGTAAGTTCAAAAATTATTAATAGTTCATATAATGAATCCATATTTAGAAAATTAATAAAAAAACAATATTCTTTAAAAGATAACTAAAGACACATGACATTTAATAAATAACATGATAATAAATGGCATAATTAATGATGTAAATGTATTAATCATAAGAATAATAATAACTAATTTTACTATGAATGAAATTCCTATTTTATGAAATCCCAAGGCCTTATTCCATAATACATTCCATTATGGGCAGTTATACATTAAATCCTATTTATAAAGGATTCTTAACTAGTTTTTCACATGATACCTATATATGCATGAACGAGATATCTATACATAATAACCATCCATAACTACATGTAAAATTCTCCCCTTATTAATAAAATGAAATATTATGTTAAAAAATGGTTATTATTTCAAAATATTTGTATTGTGTGAATAATGCTTAATATCATTATTTCTCCTATCAATCAAATAACATTCATAGTAATGTTTTTCAAAAATATTTTTTTTAGAATAGGTATAAGGTTTATTCAGTTATAATATCATTGATTTAGTGAACATATATATGGATGGGAAATGTTATAATCAACAAAATATTATCGTTATTATGTGAATCTTTTAAAAGAATGTTAATGACTAAAAAATTAATAAGATTCAAAATATGAACATAAATTCATCATAAATATAGGTTTGGTAACAAAATAAATTCATTTGGAGAATATAATAATGTTAATAAAAAAATTTAAAACAATTATTGTAATATAGTTTTTTTATAATCGAAGGATGATTCGTAGATAAATATAAATAGTGTAAAATTGTATCTTTATGGGAAAATTAGTCAACTGTTTATCAGTTAAAAAAATATCCCTATATTCTTTCTAAAAAAATTTATAAAATAATATAATTAGAAATATTAATTTTTAACCATCAAAAGAAGTTTATATATGACAAATTATGTCCAAAATAGGTTTTTAATTAAAAATTGATTAAAAAAATTCCAAATAAAGATATAAAAAAATTCCAAATCAATAAGAGATAAAACATTATAATTTTTGGTAAAAATTTATTTACCTTGATTTAAGTACCAAGGAAATGAAAAATAGGATGAAAAAATGTAATATTTTTAATTATATTCTATAAAATAGAATAAATAGGTCTTATGAAGTAGTTATTATAATATATATTCACTGAAAATATAATATATAGAATCGCATGAATTTTTAGAATAATATTTTTCATATCTATTAATATTTATAAATAATATATCAATCTTTCATTAATTATGAAACATTTTTTGTTATCGTACTTGACGCACAACTACGGGTTTGTCCGAAATATTATGTTGCACACAATGTTGGGTTATACTAAAAAACAATACAATAATATTATTATTATTTTAAATAGTAAATAATGACTAGCTATGGTAATGGTGAGAGTGAACATAACTAAGTAAAATATGATTATAAATGTTTTTAAAATATTTTTACATTTATCTAAATAAATTAGAGGCTTAAAATGAGAATGATTCCAATTTTAAGCAAAAAATATGCTACTATATTTAATAAGTCATTTTACAGCCTTTTGATAGTGAATCCTTTTTAAATATATATATTTTAATTTTTATATGTTCTATTTGAAAAAATAAATTTCTTATTTAGAATTGGAAAATCAAATTTTACATTTGTTGAAATTTTGGAATAGTTCTTATGAAATTTATTTTTTTATGAATATGGAAAAATACTGTATTTTAATTCAAAAAAATATTTTCATATAATTTATTAATATAGTTCGATTATTATTTTAATTTTTTAAAAGTGTAATTGGAATAAATTGTTATCATTTAATCCAATGTTTGTCATTAGAAATAATTTTACATTGAAATTTGACATAAACGCATGTCATTCTTTTGATAGTTATTACTTATTAATAACATGATTTTTGTTTTAACAAGGAGAATTAATTTTAATTTAATTTCATCCATTTTTTTTAAAAATATGTATTCCATATTTGGAATTATTAGGTCTAATTTTTTTAAATAAGTACCTTCTATTTTTAGACATTATGGATAGAAACTTCATTAATTATTTTATTAACCATAGTTAGTTGTTGTGTTGCTTTGGATAACTCACAAAAAATCAAAATCATGTTCCTTGTGGGGGTTTCGGATATGGTTCATGTGATTTGGTATGGTAGAAATACAATTATTCATGATTATTTCACACAAAACATTAATCCCAGTAAAATGAGATTTTACATCGCAATTCGAGAAGCTGTGTTGATTCAAAAAGGAAATTGCAACAACTCTGTGGCATACATTTTGATCCTGAGACGTCATCAGGTTGATTCCATTTTTAAACAATGGAAACTAATTTTTGAGGTTTTTTGAAGACCTCCACTTCCAGGTTGTACTAAAATCAACGTGGATAAATCATATAAGGGAAATCTAGGACCCGCTGGGTGTGACATCATCTTCAGAAATCATCTTGGTCACATTTTTGGGTGCTTTTTTTGAGGATGTGGTACTGCAACCTCCCTGGAAGTAGAGATTCCGAGTGTGATTCATTCCATATTTTTTTCCTTAGGGTAAGGCTAGAACAAATTTGGGATTGAAAGTGATTCTAATACTATAGTGCAATCCATTTGGAAGGGGGAATTTCATCTAGCTTTGTGTCATACTATGCGCTGGATGAATGGTCTTCACTCACTCCATTACGTCATTTACATCAAAACTCATACCTATAGAGAAGCAAATCTGGTTACGGATGCTCCCTCTAATAAAGGAGTTTCTCAGGACATAACTTGGCTGGAGGAGCTCCCATAAAACCTGATTCATTTTCATGTAAAAGATTGTAATTTGATTCCGTATTTTCATCTCATTAAACATTAATTTCTGAAAATAAAATTTAATGGGTCTTTTCACCAAAGCTCTATCTTAAAAAAATGTTCAAGGGTAAATTTAGTAAATAAGGGTAAAAAATAATAATATAATAATATTAAACTAAACTAGAACATTTCCTAATCCTAATGATGAGATATGTATGACCATGGGAATCCTTGGGTTAGTTTTGGGACCTAATGGATCCACATGGGAGTGATAATGACATGTTATATTAATTAATTTAATGTAAATAGAAATATAACATAAACAAGTATCTTTAACTAAAACAATTTTTTTATTGGGGCATGTAATTTATTTTTTTGAATATAAATATTCATTAGTAATATAAATATATTTCCTACATCAGGATATTTTATTTATAATTTTTAGTCATTAAATTAATAAATTTTATAATGACATAATAATGATGCAGTGATTGATATTTTGAGAATATATTCAAATAAATGCAATTATAATAATTAAAATAAATGTAAATTTTTTATTTTTTGGTCATAAATGTGTTTTATGGATTATTTTGACATATTATATTTGTTTTAATTATTTATGTAGAAGGAATCATGTTGTTATTTATTTATAAATAGGTCAAGTGTGAATAGGGTCCAAAATTTACATAATTCATAACATAAAATATAAAATAGTTTATTAAATTATATAAAATTCAAAAAAATTATGATTCTTCCAAATTGTAAAAAAAATTCAAATATGTCCAAACTGAATTATTATCAAGCCTTTGGATATGATATGATAATTACATTAACCCACAATATGTAAATAACATTTTCTAACGGTATGATTAAAAAGGATAAAATAAAGTCAAAATAAAAAATATAAGGATAAATAATATTTAAAACTTGAAAAAAAAATTATTACATGATAGTTAATCGAACGAAAATTATCTTATATTTGAAATAAATTAATTTGGGAACATTTGAAACTGAAAAAAATTATCATAAAATAATATTCCAAGATACTCCTATAGTGCCTCTCTTTCCTCTTATAAAAGGCCATAAATCTTTCAATTTAATAACACCACTCAAGCCCCTTGACTCATTTAACATATTCTCAAATAATCCTCCAATATCATTCCCTTACTCCAAGAAACGATACCTTTGGCAGAAGGAAATTCAAGTAAGTCTTTAGGAAAATATCAAAAGAAGTTACTTGATTTAGAGGAAACGCCTTCTCTAAAGTAATTTTTTCTTTATTTTCATTCTCCACTACATCTTATATTATTAGTATTTATTTACATAAAAAACATGTATACTCAATATACTAGGATTCTTATCTGATAATTATTTTATCTAAACTTACACACACCTCCATCTAATGAATATGAACATATAGATTTTGTGTACGAAAAAATACTACCTCACGAAATAATGATTGTTCTATTTTCCCCTACAACCTTTCATAGAGGCCATTATTATGGCACTATAATTATATATTATATTTATTATATTTATATTGTCTCTATGATTATAAATTATTTATTTATAACATACCTTTATTCATTCCATGATGTGTAAATATGATAAATACATTTAAAGAAGTATGGACTACTGCCCCCTCAATGTTATATGACTCATTCATTAAACACATGGAACATATAAAGGACAGCTTTATTAAACCTACGATACATATATGACATAAATTTAATACTAGAATTATAATACACATTTATATCATTTTATTATTATTATTTTAGTATGATAAAGAAATGAATGTAGCGTTCATGGGTACGTATGGCCTACCATCTCCATGATTGGTGAATTTCATTTTGTATCCTCAAATATTCTGTAATTTTATAAATACATATATAATGGATATATATGATATATAAATCAATAATATAATTCTTGAGATGATTTAATTTTGACTACATGTACAATTTATATCAAAACAAGTTCATTTTCGACTCAAGTACTGAATATCGAAAACATAACTGATATTAACTTAAATAATATTGTAAATTTTATTTATTGGTAATAAGTGATATAAAAGTAATAATACACATGAAAAAGGATCATATGTAAGTATAAATTAAATTAAATTTATTATTTAGGAAGAACAGTTAACAAACACGACGAGTTAGGTGCAAGGTAACAAACTTCTTCTCAAAATCCTTTCATTGAGGTCTATATTTATTTTAAGAACCTTTATTATAATATAAAGTGTATATAAATGAATTTGAATAATTATATCATGAATTATTATAATATCATGAAATTTAGTTTTTTGATTAATTTTATTCCTTAATTATTTTTTATTCAAGTGTTTCTCAAGTAGAAAAGGTCTCTTTAACTAAAACATTAGTTTTAATGCTTCAATGATTTATTCTTCTAAAACCTTATGTATCATGTCCATGTTTTGAAAACTGCTTCTATGAATTTATTTATATGGACATGAATTTTTTAAAATTTCAAATTCTTCAAAATGATTCAAAGTTGCATGGAACACATGGATCTAAATGTCTCTTTATTAAATGTTTTAAATCGTTTTGTAAATGGGTTGAATATTTCAATATCTAAATATAAAATATTGTGGTCCTAGTTTGGAACTATTATTTTTCCTTTATACTTGTTTTATGTGTTATGATTATTAAATGGTACTTGTAAATTTGATGGGTGGTTTAGTGATAAACCAAGACAGGTGGTTACGTGATAAACCAAATAAAATGTGGTTTTGTAATAAACCAAGGATGGGTGGTTACATTATTACCTAACATGAATTGGGTATAGAATTAGGCCTTATAGCTATTCTATTTAGTTAATTTTTTTGATGTTGACCATATGGTTATTCAATTTAATTATGATTATGTCCCATGTTACCTTTATATGATATATGTCACTTTCTATGGGCATTATGTTAATCCTACGGTTAAAAAAAGTGTATGAAATGATATTATATTCAGTGAATTATATATAATACTTATTAAAGGTGAAAACTATTACATAGGATAATGTATTCATGGTTTTCTTGTTATCCCTGGACTAACAGTTTTCTTTCGTTATATATTCATTACATATCATTTTATGCTCAACCCATGTTCTGAAATATTTTTCACAGAACATAAAAAGAATAGAGTCTTGATGGGATCATGGAAAGGTCATGCTTTTTAAAACATGAAACTAAGTCATGTTTCATTTTATAGTTTTTTGGTTTTATAAAAAAATGGATAGTGAGTAGAGGTGTCTACTTGTAATATTGAAGATGTTAGGTATAAGTTATGACCTAAATTTCTAATTCTCTAAACCTGAAAAAATCCTCAATGTTAATTAAAGTAATATTATTGAATTTTCTTATGAATAAGTAAATTTTAAGGCTCGGGAATTATAGTGAGTATCAATGTTTTGTTTAGATAAATTTAGGATTTATATTATTTTAAATAGAATATCCATAAAACAATTTTATTTTGTGGTCAAATTGAAATGATATAGCATTTTAAGACTGCCATGTTGCATTATCTAATATATGTATGTGGTAAAAATGTGTTTTCATAGAGTAAATAGGGTATCTATGAAGAGATGACATCAAGAGAAATACAACCCACCAAATATGCAAGCATAAATGGTTGGAATCTGAACTGAATAGTTTGTTGTAGGGATGGAACAATTGACTCTGGCAATAAATGGTGGTGGTGTCCATGAACAAGATCAAATAGACCAACTTCATAGGCCTATGTCTATCATAGATAATTTAATGAGGCAATGCGGGAAGCTGAAAATTCTATGAGGGATAAATAACCTCACTTATTTAATATGATCATAAAATTTTGGGGATGCAATTTCCAAAAGGGGGAATGATATATCATCCCGGATATTTATAGAATAATACTTTTCATATCTATGAATATTTACGATGAATATATTAATTTTACATTAAATATGAAAAAAATTTGACAGTGTACACTACACATAACAATTTGTTTATTCAATGTTTTATGTTTCACATAATGTTGGGTTATACTGAAAAATAATAGAATAATATTGTTATTTTTAAATGGTATTTAATGCCTTTCCATTGTAATTGAGGGAAAGAACAGAAAAAACTAGAATATTATTATACTTGTTTTATAAATATTTTTACATTTATTTTTAAAAAATTATATGCTTAAAAGGATAATGAGTTATATTTTAAGCCTAAAATGCTTTAATATATTTAAAAGGTAGTTTTAAATCCTTTTGATGGAGAACCATTTTTAAATATTATTTTTTCCATTTTTACTTGTTTGTTTTGACATAATAAATTTATTCTTCATAAGAGGAACATAAAAAATTACATTGTTTGAAATACTGGTACTTTTCTAATGAAATTCATATTTTTTTGAATAGTGAGTAATACTACATTTTAATTAAAAATTTCCATTTCATCTAATTTATTTATATATATATATTATTCTTTTAATTTGTTTTAATGTGGAGTTGGAATAATTGTTTATCATTTAATCCAATTATGGTCATTGGAAGAAATTTCACATTGAAATTGGATATAAATAAATTTCAATATTTTGTAGTTATTACTTCTAAAAAATAAGATTTTTTGTTTTGACAATGAGAATTAATTTTAAATTAAATGCTTCTAATTTTTTGATTTAAATTTCAAAAAATGGATCCAATATTAGGATTCAGGTGTTCCAAATTTTGTAAATAAGTACCTCTTATTATTAGACATTATGGATAGTAATTGCATTAATTATTTTATTTATCATGGTTAAAGGGTAAATCTGGTAAAAAAGGTTAAACAAAATATTATAATAATATTAAAATACAATATCACAAGTTGTAATACTATAGGATGCGACATGTACCACCATGGAAATCCTTGGGTCAATTTCGGTACCCCATGGATCCACATGGGAGTTATAATGACAAGTTATATTAATTTATTAAAAGTAAAGAGAAATATAACATAAACATGTATCTTCTAATAAAACAATTTTTATTTGGGGTCATATAATTTATATATTTGATAATTAATAGTCATTATAAATATAAAAATATTTTCTAAAACATGTGATTTTATTTATAATATTTAGACAAAATATATGTAAATTTTGTATGTGAAGGATTCTAACTACACATACACACACCTTCATCTAATGGTTACGAACGTATTGTTTCTGTGTAGGGTGAACTATTTCCACACGAAACAAGGATTCTTTAATTTTTCCCAACCACCTATCATGATGAGAATTGTGATGGATCATTATTTATATATGATATATAGTATATTTATATTTTTTCTATGGTTCATTAATTTTTATTTATCACATACCTTTATGCTTTCCATTATGTGTAAATACGATAATATCCTTAGAGGAAGTGTGGAATACTGCTCCCTCAACGTGATTTGACTCGTTCATGCTATACGTGGAATGTATATGGGATAGTTTTATTTAACATATGATACATACATGACATAAATATAATAGTATTATTATAATATACATTTATATTATTTTATTATTATTCTTTTAGTATGACAAAGACATGAAAGTAACGCTAATACATACGTATGACCTACCATTTCCATGAACAGTGCATTTTATTTCATATCCCCAAATGTTATGTACTATTAAAAATACATATATACATGATATATATAATATTTAAATAAATAATACCATTCTGGATATAATGAAACTTTAATTAATTGTATAATTTATATCAAAACATGTTCATTTTCAACTCAAGTACCGAATATCGACAAAACAAACTATATTAACTTAAATATTTATGTACTTTTTATAACATGGTAATAAATGATATAAAAGGAATGATTACAATGAAAAAGGTTTGTAATAAAGTAGAAATTAACTCAAATTTACTATTATGGATGAATAAGGAACATAGGTGACGAGTGGGACGCATGGTAAGGGACATCGTCTCAATCGACTTTCAATAAAGAATATCATGATCTTATGCACATTTATGATCCTATAAAGTGTATATACAACTTTTTGATTCATTATATCATGAATTATTATATTCTCATGATATTTAGTGTTTTTATTAATTTTATTCAATATTTATTTTTATTCAAGTGTCTCTCCAGTGGAGAAGGGATCCTTAACTAAAAATGGGTTTTAATGTTTTAATGATTTATTCTTATAAAAACTTCTATTTCATGTCCATGTTTTCAAAATATTTTTGATGTATTTATTTATATATACATAAATGTTTCAAAATATCAAATTCATTAAAATGTTTCAATGTTCTATGAGACACTTTGAATCAAATGTCTACATAGTTAATGTTTCAAATGGTTTTGTAAATGGGTTGAATAATTATATACCTGAATATAATCTCTTGTGGTTACAATGTGGAAATGTTATTTTTTAGATTTTGATTTTTTATGTTTTATGATTATTAAATTTACATGTACATTTTATGGGGGTTACTTGATAAACCAGGATGGGTGGTTATGTGATAAACCAAATAACGGTTGGTTCTGTGATAAACCAATGACATGTGGTTACGTTATACCCTCCAAAAAATTGAGTATGTAGGTCAGCCATATGTCTATTCTATTTAGTGATATGTGTATAAGTATACCATATGGTTTTTCCATTTGTGAATTTTTATGCCCCAAGGTACCTTTATATGCTACATGTTTCTTTCTATAGGATTTATTCTAAGCTTTTGGTTGCAAAAGGGTAAGCAATGAGCTCATATTCAGTTAAGTATATTTTCTACTTAATAAAGTTGAAAAGTTTTACTTATGATTTATTATTCATGGTTTTCATGTTATACAAAAAACAACAGTTTTCTTTCATCATGTATCCCTTACTAATATTTTTAGGCTCATCACATGTTTTTAAATGTTTTTTATAGGACTTAAAGAAGAATAGTGTCATGGACGGGATCCTAGAAAAGTCATGCTATTTAAAACAAAAAAATATGTCATGTTTCCTTCAAAATAGTTTTTTATTTATGAAAAAATGGATAGTTAGTAGAATAGTCTACTATTAATATTCAAGATTTTATGTACAAGTTATGCCCTAATTCCTTAATGCTTTAATACTAAAAAGATCATCGATGTGAACTAAAGTTAAATTATTTTCTTATCTCATGAATAAATAATGTTTAAGGATATTGCCTTATATAATCTTTCTATAAATTGAGATTATTAAAATAAAATTAATAATATTTTGTGTCCTCTGAATTTTAACTCCATTGAATGCTTAAAGTAAAAAAAACATTCCATACCAAAAATATGTAGTTATTCATGTTATATAACATAAAGGAGAAATATATACCATATATAAAATAAAATCGGTTCATAATATGATATACATCCGTATGAAGTGAAATTTGAGAGAAAAATAATTACCACTCACTTAAACATATTTGAAATTTTTTTAACCTCACACATAATAGTTTTATGATTGTTTTTATTTCATAGTAGAACCATCATGTGAGGTTTTTGTTAATTGATAATTTAAAACATAAAAAAAAATTAATTTGTAGTATCTGTAAATATCACAAAAGATATTTTTTAGAATGTTCTATGGGTACACATTTTTATGTTTCAAATAAAATTCATTTCAGACCTATTTTAGTAATGTTAGTTTATTAATTTTTTGAGGGAAGATGATATAATTTTGGATATTTTAGAGTATTTGCTTTATAAATTTATAATATAAATATTTAACAACCATCGAATCAGTTTGAAAAACGATTTGATGATGGAATCTTATACTCAATATAAAATATAGTAAACCCTATAGATTTTTAAATAAATGAATAATATTGGTCTATGAGTATATACATGATAAATTTATTGATAACTCAACAAAATAAATTATTACGGAAATACACCATAAAGAATAAGAATTTAAAGGCAATAAATTTTTAGAGAATAAACTAAAAAATGAAATTGAAAACTTTTATCAGGAGATTCACCCTCCTAAAATACAAGAAAAAATTGTAATAACCCTATACATAATGGTTTTGGAAATTTTTATTTTCACATGTTTATGATTTCAGAAAAAGAAAAATACTTACATTATGATTTTATATTGTTTGAATAATTTTTATAAGAAAAATAATTTATCCGTAAATTGTTAATAATTTCATTATAATGTAATCACATTTTTATATGTACTACGGACTAATTTCATAAAAAAATTCACTTGAACCGAATTTAATGACTTACAAATACATTGAAATAGTTAACAATGTTTTTTATTATTTTATTCTGATAGTTACACCCAATATATATAATCTATTAAATTTTAAAATGAATATTTATTGTTTTATAAATTCATCTCTTTCCACAATTGAAAAATTATGCCTACAAAGTGATACATTCATCTTTATGATATTGAATTGTCATAAACGATTCATGATTATGAAAAAATAATCATTACTCAATCACCATAATGATACATTCATATGTTGAAAAGAAACATTTGAATTTGTATACTGACTTATAAATAGGGATCATTGACTAATACAAAGGGATAAATTATTTATATATATAGAATTATGCATACAGATAATTGAGATGACTCTTCAATTGAACCAAAATTACATATATAAAATAAATGAAAGAATCACACAAAAATTTTAATTAAAAAAAATTAAATGACTAATAAACTTGGTTAATATTCACAAACACATATCATTTTTTGAATTATATTTTTATTATGTTCTAAATATTCTATATTTTCTTTTTTTATTTCAATTTAGTGCATAATTGTTTATAAATTTCATAAATTTTTTTAATGATGATTTTTTTAATGAAAACTAATATAGTATAAAAAATAATTTGATGGGTTTTTATAACAAATTAAAGGATGTCTATTTGGGTACAAGTAGATTAAAATAATGTTACATTATTAGAAAGTGTGAAGATAAAAATTATATTTTTTGTAATATGAGGATTTTATATAATATGTTGTTAGATAGTTTTGGAAGTAAATTAATAAGGTTTATTATTTGAATATATTATTTTATATTATTTTTTATCATTAATCCAAACATGTTTAGTGTTATAGATTTTTTATTCTGAAAGATTTTAAATACGGGAGAAAATAAGAATGAGTTTGTTATCATTGAGATGAAAAATTAAGCTTCCATGTTAAATGATATATTCTCAATGGATAAAAATTAAAACATAATTTTCAAAAGATTTTTTTTCATATACTAACAATATATATATATATATATTATAGAAGAGTATATTCAAGTTAATCAAACCATATTGGATATTTTAACTTTGTTATGTCACATATTTAATCGATCACATATTGTTGTACTTTGTCATGAAAACCAACAACATAAAGAATAGATCATCTAATTTTCTCTCATTATATTATATTTTTATAACTTTATTATATTAATTAATTCTATTTCAGAACATTATTATATATTTTATATAGAATAGTAGTATTGGTTTGAGATTTTTAAGCTTAAAATGAGGACTACAGTGTCATTTTATATCACCCATGTGAAAGGTATGTCTAATTATGTTTTGTTCTAATAAATGAAAAGGAATTTTAGTTGTTCATTGATTTGAAAATTGTATAGGTTAGTTAATCCATAATATAAATTGATGTTTATTAGATATCCTCCATGTTTGAAAATGGTAGGGTTACTGGGTTGTTCCTATTTTTGTGAAATCTACAGTTGTAATAATGTTGTGACTCCTTCTGAGAGAAATTAAGTTGTGTGGGTTTGTGACTACCCTTTAAAAATTATTTCAATTTTTTAGTGGGCTCCATACTATAAAATCAAAAACATGATGAGGAATCATATTATGAATTTTATTTGAACTACAATAAAAAATAATTTTATTATATTTTATTCTCTAGTCCCATATATTTTGGAGTGGGTAAATATTTATAATTTAATAATGTGTAAAATTAACCCAACACATAAATATCTATTCATCGTCATATTGGGGCCAAAAAGATGAAAATTAAGATATATGGATGGGTTTTTTACCCTGATATATGTATAATTTAAAGGGGAATATTTAGTCGATTAAGAATAACTCAATAGAAAATTTGTATTTGAAAAAAATCCTCTCAATAATTTTTCAATTACGTTTTTAACAAGTAATTGTTTTGATCATGTAAAGTAAATTTAATCTTCGTTTTTTAGTTTTATATATAGTATCAAAAGTCAATAATGATAATTATTGTCAATTTAGATAGAGACTAATCAGGAATTATGAACATATGTCATGGTGCATTATTACAAATGTCATTGTAATGACCTTGTATCATTAAAACATCTAGAGTAGTGGAATGAGACTTCATGATTCCTATATATATTTAAAAAATTGAAATTATATGGGAAATATTCCATGGGATATGGTTTTTTATGATAAAAAATAACTTATATAGAAGATGATAAAAAATGAATATATTTTTTCTCATTATTTAATGGAAAATAGGTTGAAAATTTGATTTGATGGTTGAGAGTGGGCATTATTATTTTTATTAATGAAGAAAAAAATACTCAAACAAGAATTATTTGGGATAGACTTA
The DNA here is from genome assembly GCA_963277665.1 of Viscum album. NCBI lineage: Eukaryota > Viridiplantae > Streptophyta > Magnoliopsida > Santalales > Viscaceae > Viscum > Viscum album. The sequence continues at coordinate 1,165,420,002 of OY728133.1, read as the reverse complement.
TTAGAAATTCTTATGAGAAACATGGAAACTCAAAATATGCATAGATCAATACATTATATTCTCATATATGATTACTATAATAGCTAAAATGATTTTTCATCCTTGTAGGGGGTGGAGTAGAGCTCATCAACCCAAAACCAAAAGATTCGGGTAGTGTCGCATCCTAAACATTGAGTAAATATATAAATAAACTAATCTATGAAATACATCCACAAGCCTCAACCCATCGTTAATCACTATAGGTAGGTTCAAAAGACCTTTGTGGTACCACGGCCCTTAATGACGGAATTACCCAGCTAAAACATACTAAGACATTGTCCAAATCATTCACAATGACCCAAGAAATTTCCAGAATGTTCCTCATCCAAATAACCATGAATCAATATATGATAATATAATAATACATTCCTCTGATAAAATATTTCATTTACTAGATTAGTCCCACCTTGAACCGGTCACCCTAGTCATTCCCTAATAAGGATCAAGAGGCATTCTAAATCCACTATTCCTAGAAACTACTTATGGGAATCAAAGATAACCCAATATGGAATGATTTAGCCTAATAAAAATGATATAACAAGTAAAAACATATTATGTAATCTGACTAATAATTTTTAAAAATAAAAGTATATGTAAACCATTCCCCATCAGAAAACAACTAGATATGAAAAAAATAACTAAAAAAATAACTAACACCAAAATAGAGAATAAAAACGAACCATCATGATCTCCTTGTGATCACTTAGTCACCAACATCTATATAAACTAGCCTTTTACTTAGGGAACTAAAAAAGTTATGTACTTATTAAATAGCATGGGTCTATAGACACTAAGTGTAAAAAGATCATTTTGAGTATAAAACAACTTAGTTGTAATGAACAACATAATCCACACATGTCTTTTCCCGACTCTATCCATAAAATTTGTTTGAAAAATATCTAATGAAAATATAATCTAAATTCTTATAAAATAAAATAATAATTTTATTTTCAAAACATAGATTGAAAAATAAAATTTAAATGAGAAAAGAAAACCAATGTAATGTATAAAAGAATGAAAGATAAAAATAGAGTACAATAATAGGGAAATACTAATAATGCTATAAATAAAAAGGAAACTGTACAAGTGAATGCAAATGAAAACTAGAAAAACTATAAACAATGGTGCTATAAAATAATTAAAGAAACAAAAAATATATAATCAATGGAATTTCCTAAAAATACATCTAATAAATCACTGAGGATACTCCTTTCATATGCTCTGGTCGATGTATGGTGGAACTCCATAGTCAACATCCAACCTGGGTACTCTAAACTAGCCACAAGATTGGAGAATCTGACCTGGAATATCCTCTATCCAAGGTCTTTTAATATATCTAATAATAACTATAATGTTACAACGAATCAACCTTCTAAATGATGTATAAGAATCCCCTGATAACAGTAGAAATGGTAATCGAGAATTCATCACATTATTTACTATAAAACCAACATGCATATGAAATTTTTCCTACCGTTCCCAATCTGTGATACAAACTACGAAATGGCCCTCTTATAATAAGGATGACTATAGGGGACCCCATTACACATAGAACCTCTCTAAGTTCAATTTGAGACCACATTTCACATGTATTTTTAAACCGCTATCCAAATCATCATAAGATACCAACTAGTTCATTATATTTTCAAATCCAATTATATTTTAAAAACTATATACGAAACCTAAGGTAAAATATCCATATATGAACCAATGGTTGTGAACAGCCATTTGGAGTCATTTAACTTCAAAATTATATTTCAAGGTGCCAATAGGGCCTTTAGAGTCATTAGGTTACCAATCATGTTTCAATGTATTGAAATTGGAATGTGTCAGGTAAAAAACATTAAAACCACATTTTATTTTAAAAGCAATATATAAATTTTTAAAATATTAGATGCTCTTAGGAAATAATAATTAGTAATGAAAGTGATATAAAAGGGATGAATACATTTTGAAAATCTATTTCAAGAGAGACATTTTCTTTTTCAACATTTTATTATCAAATGTGTTCCTACCCATATGTCCACCCCATGCACGTATGGATAATCCCACAACTAATGGAATATATATTAAAATTGAAATAATCCCAGAAGGATACAATAAAATATTAACAAGATAATAAAAACCATAAAAATCAACAAAACCAAATCACAAGCCATAATTTACAGGCCACCTAACAACAAAACCCCAAATAATAAAAAATAGAGTATAATAATTGCATTTTTATTTTTCAATGAATAATTTTCATTTTATCAAACACCATTCATGCACATATATAATTATAATTATAGAAATCCATTGAAAATGAATTTTTATCAATTTTTCAACATTAAAACACACACAAAATCCACATGAACACAAAATAATCCTGAATAAAACAAATAATAGTTCCATTGAATTGCTTAATCATCAAAAAAAATTAAAGAATGTAAATGGTTAGAAGAACCTACATAAAAAAGTTTGAATAAAATGATACATCAAGGGAGAATTGAACTAAGATTGAAAGATTACATGGACAACCTATCTTCAAAGAAACAAAATTCAAACATAATAAATCTATACAAGACTTCATCTAGGATAGATTCTAGACATGAAAAAACAAGAAACCTATAATAAAACTTAATAAGTTGATAATATTAAAAAAAATCTAAAGGAAACTCTCCAAGAAACATTACGTAAGAATAAAAGGAGGAAGGGGAACCAATGGGGAAGATCTTGGGAGAATCATTTGTAAACCTAGTTCAAGAATGATGGTATGAAAGGAAATTTAAGGTTAATAAATAAGGTGGTATAGATGGTAATTTCATATTTTAATATTCCGGGTAAGTTTCATCATTTGGGAGTATGGTTTCTTGAACTATGATCAACCTACTAGATAGAATTGGAACCATCATGGGCTTGATGAACGGTTTGATAATTTGTTTGGAAATCATGAAAACAAAATATTTATGATTTTATGAGTATCCCATACACACTAATGAAAATAGTCTCATTAATAGCGATAAAAATGGCCTATATTAGTGCTAGTGGAGTGAGGACAACCAAAGTGTGATTAAAATGCCTAGAATTTTATGTACGCTAAAAAAGTTATGATAAATGGGAAATTTATCATTGATAAAAAATTAATAAAATTATCATTTATCAGTTATTTTAGAATCACTAATAAAGGAAAATATTTTTATCATTTTTCTTTAGTGTTAATAAAGGGGACCTTTATCGGCATGTATAGAAGTGTCAATGAAGTATACCATTGTCAGAACATGTAAATGCTCGGATGAAGGACCTGTCAAGAACCGAATCTGGCCGCCATCGAAACCAGCACCCGACCTAGCCCATGACAAGTCATGAAGGGAATTATCGATCCCCGTGGGCTGGAACATGTTCTCGGGTATTATTAATTGAGGTTTTGGAACCATTTACATGAGTTTATAAACATTAAACAACAAATAATCTCAATAAAACAAATCTGTAATTTTCATCTAAAAATATATTTTGAAAATTTTCAAAACTAAATTACATAGGTTAAAACTATGTTTAAAGACCATCATAAAGGTACAAATCCAAATATGTTCAGATCAAGTACCTCCACATGGAAAGAGGTTCTACCCTCAAGACATCTCCACAACACCGCATCACGAACGACTTGTAAAAACCAGAACTGTTGGCACAAAAGTTGTACCCAAACCAACAACAACAAAATAAACAAGTCTACTTACACACAAGGGTGTATGTAGGGTGTGATACAATGGCTAGTAGTATACCACCATTATGATATTCCCAGTATTAAACAATCAAAGATGAAAATGTTGCAAGTCTTCATAAATAAAAAATGCTACTTAAAATTTTTATAAGATGCAACTTAAAAAATATGACAATTTTCAAGAGGTCTATCATTAAGAATCAACAATTTTAAAAATATTGGGAACACTACTAAATATCCCATCCAACCATATTGTATGCTGATGGTAAGCACAATGTAACTAATGAGCAAAAGCAATAGAAAATAACTCCTACGTACGATCTCGTTGTGGGTCCCAGGTACCTCGTATCACGGTGAGAGTAACCATCACAATATTCATTCTCAAGCAAGATCCACTAGTAGGAAACATACCCATAAACTAGTGGTCACCAATCATCATCTTCATAGTTTAGATATAGTTGTAAGTGTCAATCTTTCTAAGTGAAACTGAGGCAAAGCACCACTGATTCACTTGTATACTAGTACACGTCCACCCACCTAGATACCTGGGATTTCCCTTGTGCTCAGACAAGATCAACAAGTCAAAAAATATACTTTGCACATGGAAATATCAGTTTCACATCACATGTTCACCAAAAATCCCACATGTATACCACACAAGTCTAAAAATCCACGTTTTCATTCAAAAGGATTTTTAAATCGTACAAACACCAAAAATAGCCCACAACACATTTTTCACATCTTTGACAATTTAAAAAATTAGTTTACAATTTTATAAAATCTTTCCCAAGATTAGAAAATCACATAACTGCCCACTCAAATGTTACATAATACCCTTTTCAAAAACAGAGTCCATTTTTAACATCACACTCATGGAAAACAGCCTGAAAACATGTTTCGCAGCCACGTAACACTTTCATAAATAACCTCAACAAATTACAAAACATTTCTAGAATGTCTTACAACATAACTGACTACATTATGTTTCAGGAACTCATTTTAGGAACATTATAACATTTAATAAGTACATAAGAAACCATTTCACACATCATGTATTCATTAAATCATTTACAATTTTCATAAAACCAACCCATGAGGTGCAACCATGGTTTGCATAAAAAACCCATTTCAAACGCCTCATTCAAGACCAAAACCATACCAATAACAATCCAAAGAAGAATTGGAAGCCATATAAACATTTATTAAACCACCCCCATGTTTTATAAAAATAAATCAAAAATTTCCACAAAATGTACACATGAATAACAATTGTTTTCACAAATCACGTTCAAGAAGTACAACATCGTTTCACACATTAAAACCATTAAAAACTCCATTACAAGGACCACATGACATTAATTCATTATCAAAATAGAATTATCAGGGCCTTTCAGCACTAATAAATCACTTTCATATTTTATAAATTACACCCAAACATTTCCCCAAGGCCATGCATGGAAGGCACCCATTTCCAAGAAAAAATGAAAATACAAAATTAAAAACATACCCAAATCCATAAAAAATATTTTTTTCACCACACAAAATATATTTTAAACATACTAAATTAATAAACCAATCAATCTAACTCATCATGAAATGGTTATACATGGAATCACCTACCTTTTGAGTCAAAACCATTGAATCTTGGTTTGAAACCCCAACCACACCTCCGCCTCACCACAAGGAAGTGAAAAAGAACCCTAAACCAGTATATATCACTGAAAATACCCCAAATAAAATACTAGGTATGAAACATAACTTCTGGAAACTCTATAAATTCACGAAATAGGGAGGAAATCCTAAGGGGATGGAAGAAATTGAAGAAAACAACACTTACCAAAAAAAATCTTGAAGAAAATGACCAAAAATCCACCAGTATCTGAATTTTAAAGTAGCTAACCATTTAAGGTAGGTTCAAAAAAGGATGAGGAGTTAATGTAGGAACTATAATGGAAGAAAAATTGTAAAAATAGAAGGAGTTATGAAATGATCAATTTACTTCTTCAAATCTGGGTGATTTTTTAAATCCACAAACATTTCACCCACTTTTGCGATTCTATGGAGCTCCAAACTGGGGGAGGAGAGAAGGGGGCGCGAATTATGTAAGTGGGATTGGGTTATAGTTGGAATCAACGAAGAAACATACATATTGGATGAGTTATTAAAGGATTAAACAATATTTTTAATGTAGGAAATGGGCTTCCGTGCAGGCCTAATCCCTTATATAAAAACTCAAATCCACCATGATTATTGATTTATAAATGGACCAAATTAATTTTTAGGAATTTATGGGTCAGCGAATGACATGTATGAATAATAATGTATGAAAAATGATGAAAAATGAAGGACTTATAAAGGAATCAATTTTTTTTAAATCTGGAATTGCGCTCACAGTTTGGCCCAAATCATGAAAACTCACCCATTCCTCCAAAATGCATGAGAAACCCCCAAAACAAAGAAATAATGGAAATTAAATTAAAAATGACTATAAAATAAGTAATTTATGTGGAAATTCTCCCCACTATGAAAACATCCCACACCGGAAAGTCACTGTAAGTCTAATGCAAAAACCAAACCCAACTGAGAAACTAAGAGGTACTCCCTTTCCAAGTTTCACACCCAAAGGCCAAAACACCTCCAGTGATCAATGATGTAAGTAATACACTCACAAACGAAACATACCCCACTTTCTTGAAACAATAATGAACATTCACGCTTTATTCCAAAATAAAAATACTCAAACAGAATCTGAACAACACTCAAGCAATTTACCCAAATAAACAACAATATCGAACAATGTTACACTTACCTTGCTATAACTAAACCATCAGGTACTCTCCAATGTCAACATTTTCCCATGGAATATTTAGTAATCTTGATAGCTCTAATCAAGACTACCGACCAGCAATCCAAGACCATGGATAAATCTAAGTTTCTAGTATGGGGGAACAAAAATTGGCTCCCCACCATAAGAGTCAACCTATATTTTTTTCCGAGAAAAATCAGGACTCTGACAGGGGGAGGCCTTAACTAACTCCCTAGTAAAAAGGGTATAATTTCATTCAATGTTTACGAAGGAACATACATGAGAATCATAGTGGGTCTCCCAACCATAATAACTAACCTTCTTAACTGACTAGCGAGGGCTGACACTGAAAGGCCCAAAAAAATTATTGATTTGGGAAGGGTATAAGGTGAGTCTACACGGTTTGTGAAACGGTGCACTAACTGTGCAGATCATTCTTTTTTCATGGCTTCCTAGAACACAGTCACTACGAATCGTGCACAAACTGTGTCCTCAATACATCTATCCAAATTTCCAACCATTCTCTAATGACTCAATGGAAACTAAATGGTGGAGGAAATGACATTAGGTGATGGCAGGGGTACAATTCCCTCCACCTATTTCCACTGAACGGGAACAACAGAAGAACGATGATGACACCATAGGTATAAAATCATCCTATCATTCATACTAATGATAGGATATCTACAAGGGTTTAAACGACCCTAGGATTTCCCTTGAATATGAGCCAACTTCTCTCCGAGACCTATGGCTGAAGCTCCAATGATTGACGCATCATTAGCCTCACAGTTAGGCTTTGGAAACCACCTGAACGAGAATTATTCTTTCGGTGAAACCATTAACTACACTCCAATTCCCTATATTTATTCCAAGACATAACACATTCTAAACTCACTTTACCCTAACCCTATATTTCACTGAAACAAGAGCTTATAAGATGCACACAGAACAAACCATGTTTTTTTCGGGTGAGAAACAAATTAGGTAAAGAACCCCTATACTCACCTTCCCTTAAAATAGAATAATTTTTTTCCAAGGGTGACATTCTCCCGACATAATAGAGACTATCATCTGATTTCCCGACATTCACATTTACGGTCAATCGATCACATGACATCATAATGTGTCACTGAACATGACCACTAAGACTGATATAAAGAATGCATAGAAAGGGACATTATACAACATCCCTAAACAACACACAATTCTAGAAAGTGTCCAGAATATCCTATCGTGGCCATATTTCCAATGCTGGTGATTTATCATGAACTCATGCTTCAAATAAACTGTGTAGAACCCGGAGGCCCTATTAGACAACATCGAGACACTCATCCACACTAACAACCCTAGATCACATCCACCTTCGATGAATCAGGAAACATAAGAAACTAAGGTCTCTTTCAACATTTCAAGAGCACCCTCCCGCTACAAGAGGATCCAAAAAACAAATAAAGGAATGGATATAGACTTAATATACAGATCTCAAGACAATCATATTCCTTATATTGATCAACTATAGGATTTTTCAATGGAGAAACAATTCGGGTTACACATCAGTTATGCATTAAACCTTAATGGGGGTGTACCTTATCCAATAAGAGAACCGAAGGACCCATCTAGGATTACCCATTTGTCAAAAATTGATACAAACCAAATCCAACCCCAAGAAGGGAACCACCATAACGGTGTCCCGAGACATATCTCAGAGGAGACTACTAACTAATCCTTCTACCCAGCTTACCGACCAAACACAAACCCAAAACACAGTTCGAACATGAGGGGTTCTTTGACTCAAAACATCCCACAACATCATCATTTTACAAAAAAACATATTATAAACCATCCCAAAAAATTCATCAAGACATCAGGTTTCCTTTAAAAACATTTCTTTGAAAACAAATGGTTCAGTGGTTAGCGCATCCATAAATGGTACCCCATGGGCCATACACATGCATGTTTTTAGGCCACACTAGAAACCCTACTCATATTCTTCCCAAAACTCATCCATTTGTCCCATCAACCATCCATAATCCCATATAATACCATGAATGTGGTTACTCATGAATATACCATTGGTTAAAAAAAATATTATTTCAACTTTTCACAACCAAAATGGTCCACTAACACATCCTTTTTCTCAAAACCAGTAACCACGAGATCAAAATCCCAACTCATATCCTTCAAAACATTTCATAAAGACACAACCATTTATAAAATAACTCACATTGAAGATATTAACATCAATTTTAAAACAACTCATCCCATTAAAATGCACTTTTATTATTTTAGAAAACTCTATTGTAAACAATTTTCAAAACCAACATCAATATAGTTCCTACTTTCAAAAGAGGTGTGACCACATCATTTTCCATTTCAATTATTTTTTGAAAATTCAGTTCCACCATTTCATAAACCAACACATTCCCTCTTTATTTTAATATCATTTCACAAAAACTTTATGCTTTTAAAAAACAAGTCAATTTAAAACAAAAGTGACAAGATTTCAAAACTAAAGCACAAAACTATGGGAGAGGAAACTAGTTTCAGTGGGTGACTTGGAAATATGGTTGGAGGATATATTTTTATCACTTCACAATCACAAAGAGTGTTCTACGGAATATAACCTGCTCCACATGGCTTTCTAGGACCTGCGAGCTCACTGGGACCATTAACCCACCTCTCTTTTCATTTCCACTAATCATGATCAACCAAGAAAACCAAAGGACTTAGATAAATCTAGACTTCTCTTAGAAACATGAATCCCATAATGAGGTGTGGTGATCTGACACAGTACCCATAAATTGAATACCATGTCCCAAAAATCCTAACTCCAGACTAACCCGATCTTCCCCAATAACCATGTCCCAATGAGTTAACATGAACCTCCTCTGATGCCATTTTTTCAGGAACCAAATCTGGTCGCCATCAAAACCAGCACTCGAACCAGCCTGCGACAAGTCCCTAAAAAGAATTACCAATCCCCACAGGATGGAACAAGTTCACAAGTATCATAAAATGTTGTTTGGGAATGATTTACCCGAGTTTATAATCATTAAACAACAAACAAGCTCAATAAATCAAATCAGGATTTTTCAACTAAAACTGGATTTTTGAAAAATTTCAAAACTGAATTACATAAGTTAAAACTATGTTTAAAGATCATTAAAAAGGTTAAAAACCAAATAAGAAAAACCCAAGAACCTCCACAAGGAAAGAGGCACCACCCTCATGCCATCTCCACAACACCGTATCACTAACGACTGGTAAAAAACCGAACTGTTGGAAAAAAAGTTGTACCCAAACCTACAAATACAAAATAACCAAGTCTACTTACACCCAAGGGTGTAAGTAGGGTGTGAGAAAATTACCATTAGGATACCACCACTAATATATTTCATTTGATAAACATTCAATGATGAAAATCTTGAACATTTTCATAAACAAAAAATGCTAGTTAAAATTTCTAAAATATACAACTAAAAAAATTAAAAACAATTTTCAGGTTGGCTATCAATAAGAATCAACACTATTAAAAATAATTTAAACACTATTTAATTTTTCATCAAACCATATCGTATGACAATGGTTATCACAATGTAACTAATGAGCACAAACAATAAGAAATAACATCTAGGCCATAGCTCGTTGTGTGTCCCAGGTACACCGTATCTTAGTAAGAGTAACCATCAAAATATTTGTTCTCATGCATGTGTCACTAGTAGGAAACATAGCCATAAACTAGTGGTCCCAAATCATCATAATCATATTTTAGTTAGATATGTATGCTTCTATCTTGCTATGTGAAACTGAGGCAAAACCCCACAGATTCACTGGCATACTAGTACACATCCACCCGCCCAGATACCCGGGTTTTCCCCTTTTTCTCAGACATGTTCGGCAAATCAATATATATTATTTTATCATGAAAATATAATTTTTACATCACAATATCTCCAAACATCCCACAAGTATACCACAAAAGTCTAAAAATCCACTTTTTCGTTCAAATGAATTTTGAAATCATACTCACAACAAAATAGCCCACAACCATTTTGCACATCTTTCACAATTCAAAAATTCTGTTAGAAATTTTATAAAATATTTCCCTATATTCTAAACATCACATAACAACACACACACTTGTTACATATTATCCTTTTCATAAACAGAGTCCATTTTTCACATTACACTAATGCAAAACAACCTGAAAACATGTTTCTCACCCACGTTACAATTTCATATATCACGTCAACAAATTAAAAAACATTAACACAATTATTAACAACATAATTGACCACGTTATGTTTCAAAAACTCATTTTAGGAACATAATATCACTAAAATAGTACATAACCAACCATTTCACAAATTGTGTAACTCATTAAATCATTTTTAATTTTCATAAAACCAACCCAAGAGGTGAAACCATGGTTTTCATACAAAACATATTTCAAAACCCTCTTTCAAGACAAAAACCATACAAATAAAAATCCAAAGCATCATTAGAAGCCCTATAAATTTTTATTAAACCACCCCCATGTTTTATACGAAGACCTAAAAAAATACCACAAAAGGTACAAATTAAAAACACTTGCTTACACAAATAACGTTCAAGAAGTACAACATGGTTTCACACACTAAAACCATTCAAAAACCCCATTAAAAAGACAACATGACATTAATTTATTATCAAACTAGAATTTTCAGGGCCTTTCAACAATAATAAATCACTTTCATATGCTATAAAATACACCCAAACATTTCCCCAAGAGACAAGCATGAATATCCCCCAATTCGAGGGAAAAATACAACTACAAAATTAAACACCTAACCAAATCCATCAAAAATAGTTTTTTCACCATAGAAAACAGATTTCAAACATTCTAAATTAATAAACCAAGAAAACTAAATCATCATAAAATGGTTATACATAGAATCACCTACCTTTTGAGTGAAAACCCTTGAATTGTGGTACGGAACCTCAACCACACCTCCACTGCACCACAAGGAAGTGAAAACGAACACTAAACCATAATATTTCACTAGAAATACCCCAAATCCAACCCTAGGTATGAACCCTAACTTCTGGAAACTCTATAAATTCATGAATGTGGGAGGAAAACCTATGGGGAATAATGAAATTGAATAGAGATACATTTACCCAAAACAATCTTGAAGAAAATGACACAAAATCACCAAAATATGAATTTTAAAATAGTTAAATATTTATGCTAAGTTCGAAAAAGGGTGAGGAGATAATTTAGGAACTGGAATGGGGGAAATAGAGTAAAAATAAAAGAAGTTATAAAAGGATCAATTTACATCTTCAAATATGGCTGGGTGAGTTTTGAAATCTAGATACATTTCGCCAAATTTCGCAATTATATAGAGCTCCAAATTAGGGGAGGAGAGAATGGGGTCATGCCATAGGTATGTAGGCTCGGGTGAGAGTTTAAATCACTGAAAAAACATACAAATTGGGTGAGTGATTAAAGAATTAACAAAGATTTTAATGGACGAAATGGGATTTTGGGAAGGCCCAATCCCTTATATAAAAACTCCAATCCAACATGATTATAGATTTACAAATGGTCAAAATTAGTTTTGTGGTGTTCATGAGTCAGTGGATGTCATGTAGGAATTGGAATGGATGAAAATGTTGAAAAATAAAGGAGTTATCAAGGAATTAAAATTTATTTTAAAATATAAAATTGGGCTTACAGTTTGGTCCAAATCATGAAAACTCGCTCATTCTTCCAAAAATGCATGGGAAACCCCAAGAACAAAGAAATAATGGAAATTAAATTAAAAATAATTTTAAAATAAGTTATGTATGTGACTGGATCCCCCCTGATCAATGCTTTTAAAAGTGATGATGAAGGGGCATACTATAGTGTGCTATGAAATCACACGACAACACAAGTGTATTATTCAATAATAAGTCAAAATAGCACCAAACACCACCAAAAATAAGATGAATCAACCAAAAATGATTAATTTAAATGAACGAATATTTACAACACAATGAAAAAATAATAAAATATATTATAGACATTTCAGTCATTGGTTTATAAAATTACATATGTACACATTATTATATACATTCAAAAACATCAATGTTCCTATGTCTATGGATATTGAACCAGACTAATTTTATTCCCGAAAAACAACCCTTTATTGAAAAAAATAATGAACTTATAAAAGATAATTATATTTGTTTAATAAAAAAAATAAATATATAAATTAACATAAAGTGTTAATTTTATTCCAAACATTGATTCATATGATGATCAATGTGTATCAAATTTAGTTTTTGTTGATTCATTATTTTCACACTATTTCTTATTCATATGAAATAATTCACTCTATAAAAATTAACTAAATTTGTATAATAAAAAATTATATGAAAAATATATGAAAAATATAAATTAGAATTATGGGGAAATAATCTAGGCTCGTTTGCTCGATTTCTGTGATGTGAGACACATTTTTATCTAAAATGACACACATATATATATTGTAAACATGCACTTGAATCCATATCAATAACACTGTTCAATTTATTGATGTGTGTAGGATTACTATATATCCAAAATGACTTATTGATCATTTTAATAATGTATCAAAACAATATGAACACATATCCTTGGTTTTGAATACACCGCCTATCTTTTTTACTAAAATATAATTTTAAACATGAAACACTAAATTTGATTCATAAAAGTATCATTGTGTGTTTGGATGATGTGAGACTAATTCCAGCATGAAAAAAATGACATATTATTCATTTTCATAAATTATCATGAAAATGATAGCACATTTTCATAGTTTTCAATGACTGAAACATTTCAATCAAAATATTCAATTTTAAATTGATAACAGAAAAATTAAGTAATACTGCAAACATCCTATATCATATTGAGTTTTGGATAGTTGAAACATGTCAAAAATTACTTAAGTATAAAATCTTAATGTATTAAAATATTATTAATGCATTTAAAAAGATATCATTATGTTAGTTTTCTTTTATACTAATAATAATTTCAATTTTTAATAATAATATGCACATGGTGTCAGGCTGGAAAATTTGTACATTATATTGGGGTTCATCAGACTCATACATGTCCCAAATGACATATGGATGTTTTTCTAAAGTATCAAAACAATATTAATTCTTTTTCTCAATTTTGAGTATATGAGTTGTATTTTTTAGTAAAATTAATTTAAATATTAAATAAAAAATGAACTCTAAGTCATAACAGTCACACTCAACATCATATTGAGGTGAAGATGATTCCCTCATGTCATAAATGTGTTATGGATTATTATCTTAATGTTCCAAAAATATCTAAATATTTTTTATTGTTTATTAGTATGCCATAAGTTATTTTAATAAAATTCCATCTTAATATAAAAACATGAACATTGATTAATAATAATAACATCATAGTACTTTCTGTGTGTGAATAATTCTTAGTCAAGAAAAATTAAAAATGATTTTTTTTAGAATTTGTATGAAAATACAATAATGAATGCACTTTTATTAGTGGGTGAATAATTTTTACATAAAATGGAAAATTTAAATAGATACGTGACACTTTGAGTGATACAGGGAAGACCATGAATCATATTATGGTTCAGTTTATTTCTATTTTTTAAAAATCACTCCTGGTTGATTTGTCTAATTTATCACAATAATATGAATGCATTTTATTGTGTTTTTTGTATATTAGATTTTATTTATTCTTAAAATAATTTAAATTTTAAATAAAAGACACAATTATTTTTATACTTTGGCACCACATTTAATATTTAATTAACAATGATTCTTACATGTCTCAAATGAATTATGGAACATTTTACTATGGTATAAAAATAATATTATTTTATTTTAACAATTTTTGGTATTTCATATTCTTTTTTACTAAAATTTTATTTTAAAATAGAAACACACACCTTGTGTCAAATAGGTTACATAATGTATTTATTATATGTGGTAATGACTCAAAAAAATAAAATTGTACTTATGAATCATTTTTTAAACTATTAATAGAATATGTGTTCATTTACATTATTTTTGGTGAGTGAAAAGTTTTGATCTAAATTGTTAATTTAAAATAGATAATAGAAAAATTGAGTCTTTCTATGAACACCATGTGTCAGAATTAGGTGAGACTGATTCCTACAAATCAAAAATAACATATGGATCATTTTCCTAATGTATCGAAATAATCCGAATGTTTTTTTCTATTTTGAGTATGTCAATTTTATTTTTTAATAAAATTATTGTCAATTTTAAATTAAAAGATTCACTTGGAGTTATACCTATCATATTGTTCATCTAATTGAAGTGAAGATGATTTATATAGATCGATAATGAATTATGGATCATTGTCCCAATTATCAAAAAACTCAAAACTGGTTTTCTCAATTTCTAGTAATTCAATAGTATTTTATACTAGAAAATGATAAATTTATATAAAAAGAAGAACTTGTTTGTCATATGGGTCAAAATATGTGTCGTATTAGGGATAGACTAATTCCTAGAATCCATAAATTCTCTAAAAAATACAACTTCTTGTGTTACTATTCTTCTCATATGAATTCATTGATGAACTACCAACACATCTTATTGATTATTGAATTATGGCATTGGAAAATTGATAAATAATTATAATGGAAACCATGTTAACATTTGAAGAATAACCCATGTTATAGGTTTTGTATATTTGTTATGACACTTGATAGAAAAATATGACTTCCCAAAAAATGTTTTAAAAAAACATAATAATTGTAAGATAACAATAATATGAATACAAATTTATAAATAGAAGATAAAATGATGAAAACATTATTTAAATATATAGCGTCAACTGACCTTTTTATGATGGATGTATACATTCTTGACCCATTTCATTTTTTAATTACCTAAGTTTCTAGATAGAAGTCTAATCTCTCAAGAGCTTGAGCATTTTAAAACAAAATACTCCATCTCAAACTAAAAAATCCACCTTTTTAAGATAAAAAATTTTATATGAGAAAAAAAATAAGTAAAAAATAAATATAAAATAATGAATTAATTCTATAAATGAAATTGATTAAACTATTAAATTATCAAGAGTACCTCATTTATTGATAGCATGAAAATTTTCTTCTCTTCATGAAATGGTAGTGAAAAGAACATAAAGGAATGAGATAAATGGAAACATTGTATTGGTGAAATGTTTTTGAGGGAGAAGAAGTGTGTGCATGTTTGGATGTATAATGGAATTATATATGAATATATATAATATAAAATAAATGACATATGAATATATGACTACATAAAATATCAACTAAAAAACTAAATATTTATTTTATTTAAAAGATTAGAAAATTAAATTATAACTAGTAAATAAAATGATGACAAAATTATTTAAATAATTTGTAAAAATGCCCCATTTTATGATGCTTATATTCATTCTTGAACCATTTCCATTTTTCCACTATCTCAATTTCAACCCCAATGTGTAATATCTCATTAGAATTAAAATATTGAAACATATAACCCCAACTAAGAAAAAATAATCCTCATGTATTAGGAAAAAATTAATAGGTGACTAGTAAAAAATTTATAAATTAAAAAAAAATATCAAATGATACATTGTATTTATAGAGGCTTTTTTTATATTAAAACATAAGTATTAACTATATAATTGTGTAAAGGTAGTTTCATTTCTTTACCTACAAATTAAGTGGTGGGAAGTTATTATAATGTGATAAATGCCAACACTAAAGGGGTGAACTATTTTTGAGGGAGAATATTCATTTAGATGTTTTGGTAAAAAAGGTCATGAATGTTTGATAATAATATAAAAAATAATCCAACCCAAAAGAAATAAGGAAAATTAAATCAATAATTTAGTATATACATTTTCAACAAAATATAGAATTTATATCATAATATATCATTTACATCAACCCAAGGGTATTATTTATTATATTCTATTCTATTATGGGACTGGAAACATCATCATGTGCGGTAGATTATATCTTCACGAGTCATCAAAAATTTAATTTATTTTATTTTAATATAGTAGAAAACATATAATATATTGATGGAAAAAAGTAAATATTAAAAAACACTTTCACCTTCTCAATGAACTCTATTTATTATAGGTTTTATGGATTTGGTTTTTCTATTGATAATCCAAGCTTCTTCTTTGTGGAAACCTTTAATGAATATGTCTTTTTATACATTTGGACTAATATTAAATGATTACTATCTCCTAATTAAATGGTACTTCTTGATTGCATTTTCATCTTACATGATATTTGTTTTAGTCTCAATCAGGACAATCTAGCAACTATTGTTTATTAGATTTTCTATATAATATACATTCACTTATTTTGATTCCATTATAAACGGTGCAACTTTTTTCTCACTCCACACTAAAATTAACCTTCATGAAGCCCATTTTTTAACTTTCAATGCACTCATACTGTCAACATATTTGTCATAGAAAAATGGAACCTAAAATGATCTATAATCCAAATCGTATATCCATTCAATATTTCATAAATATTGAATATTTAAATAAATTGGAATTATATAGTAGGAAAAAAATATGTTAATCACTTCCAACATATGAATTACACCACTTTTTCATTGTACTACAGTCATCGTGTTATATTGTATAGAAGGTATAACAATTGATTATAGAACCAATGTATTATATAAAATTTCAATTATTACCCTTTCTATCCATCAATGGAAATAGATAATTGAATTCAGATATTCATATGAACCATTCTATATTTGATCTCAAAAGGATCCTATAAACTATTCATTATGTGAATTTGATAACCATCCTTCAGCCCTTTGTGGATTGAAATATCTATGAATTTTTTTGGGATTCAACATATAGATTAATATATTTATTATTATGTAATATTTAAATCTACTCTTACACCCACTCTATCAAATAATTCTAACAACATCTCTTCTAAAAATCCTTTTAGCCATAAGGAGTCCTCTATGAAAATAAATTAGGAGACTAATGTGATCAACATTTGATAGTTAATAGGAAAATTATTCATAAGATTATTCAACAATATATCGTTCTACAATACAAACATCTGGATGAAATTAACTCATAATTTACAATTTTAAAATCATCGTATATCATTCAATGGGTTACATTCACCTATAATGGATAGGACTATAAATTTTAACCTCTATAACCATGTAAACCATTAGGTGGACCATACTATCAAATAATTATGACAGGAAGAACATCTCTAATTTAAATAATATTTCGGTAACATACTCATTCATGGTACGTATCTTTTTTTGTTCTATGGATGTGTTGCATATATCATTGAAAATAATTTAGAGTCTTGTTAATGTATGTCATAATTTTTGAGGCATATAGAAAATGAAAGAAACATGTACCAAATCATGCATCAAAACATTACGTTTGTGTGATTTTAGTCAATGTAACATCAAATTAGTCATTGACACGACATTATAGAATTTAATGAAAACCCCTCTAGATATTTTCACTGTTAAGGGGAAAGAATTTTTTTTATTTTTACAGTCTCTATATAGTGTACGCAGTCGTGGGAAGAGAACTAATCCCATTCACAATCATAGGTTCAAACTCTTCCCTTATCCCCATGTCATTCATGACCAACCTAGTCTTGATGACATCATTCATTTTTTTCGAACATTTTGTAATGTTACAATAATAGTATCAGGTAACTTTTATCAACATTCATGAAATTAGTAATATGGATGTTATAAAAATAATTCCAATATGGTGATTCAAATAAGTTTGATCTCATATTCAAACCCTATATCATATTTTTCATTGAAATTGTTTGCCTAAATTAGTGTCATTATCTATTACCTTATCTTAAAATTAATCACCTATTAAAGGAGATAGTGTTGTACCTTGTTCAATATTCCCATTTACTACAATCATACAAAATTTGTATTAAAGTCATTGGGGTAACCATTTTGGTTGTCCAAAAAATGTTCTTGAGGAATGTTTCAACCGAACTCAGTGTCTGCAATTTTATAAAATTGGACACCCCAATATTAATTTAATGGTACAGCCTATTAAATCTTCTAAAGTGGTTAAGTCATTTATCATTGCATACAACATGGCCCTTAATTTGAATTATTCACTTATAATCTTATCACATATTGTAACACTTGTATCCAAAAACAATTTATGATCATCAATAAATGGATCCAAATATAAATCAATATAATTAACTTATTTCTTTGGTCAAGATATAAGCATAGAGAACATAATGTATTTTATTTTCATGCATAACCATGAGGATAGTTATAATTGATCAATATAACAGTCCATGTACTGTGAGTACTACTTTATTCACCAACATGATTTATTCCATCTACATATAACACAATAAGAACGTTTCTCATCAAATTTCCAATTTCCAGATTCTCAAAATAAATTTTATTGAATTGGGGAGAATCTAGTGGATGTAATAGGTTCCCATCATTAATTCATGTATCTATAGTACATGTCAATTGTATCATATTTTCATAAAATACATTTAGTATTTTTAAAATTTATAATGTTAGGAAGGGACCATGATGTTTTGAATGAACTTGATTAATTATTATTATATCAATATACACCTCACATTGATCATTTTATGATGGAATCATTATCCTTGTCAAAAAAAATTAAAAATTTATAAAATCATGTTTTGTTATTTTGATCATTCCCATTGAAGTTAATATTATTTGCATCACATGTTTAACATGGTAGTTTATTTTCTTCTAGCATTAAATCATTCTAGATACAAAGTAGTTCTGTAAATATGGTATCTCTCCATCCTCTTCCTTCATTCATATTATATGACATTAAAATATCTGAAAATGTTGTGTATGTAGTAAATCCAATATACAATTGTAACATATCATAGATATTTAACTCCTAAAATAAACATTGGACAATCCAAAATTTCATCTTCAATTCCCATTATCAATTCTTCCATGTGTCCCCCATCATCATTTATACTGGTTTTCATATCAAATGTTCTATAAACTAAAATATCATCTTAATTGGTGTGCATGTTCATTGTCACACCATTTTCATTACAACACATGTAAACTAATCTATTCTATGAAAAAATGGGCTTCCAACTATTCTGTAATAATTTTTCTTCAAGAATTATAATGAAAATTCAATCACTGAATTTTAGAAGGGTCTTCTGCATTATCTATTGCAAACATCATGAATTATTTACTTCAATTTTGATACTCCTTAGGCATATGACTAGAAATCATTCATTTTTTATTCAATTCCATTCTGTTGGGTTCATAAAATTTTCATTCTGTATAGTAAGTTAATCAATATAAAGAAGATATTCATTATCAAAGATGAATGTTATTGATATTTCATGTAAGGGATAATAAACTCTTTATTTTTTCAATAAAATCAAGTATTATTTGATGAACATGATAAACAAATTAAGAATGTAATTACACCACATTGGTAGGATTTATCCTTTGAATTCATCCAATGATGAATGTTATAGTGAACTTACATCCTCATAAGCTCATCTTCCAAATAGTTATCATTACATTTTGTCATTTGACAACAATCATCCATATCTTGTGGACATACACCTATGATTCCTAAAATACTCTAAGAAATAGTCATCCATGATATTACTACTACTCATAGTAGTACAATCAACATAAAACAGATGGAGGATGAGTTTCAATTAACTAGTTGAAATAATAACTATTGGGGGGATGAGGCTAATGAGGATGATAGTTATACACCAC
Source organism: Viscum album (assembly GCA_963277665.1). Classification (NCBI taxonomy): domain Eukaryota; kingdom Viridiplantae; phylum Streptophyta; class Magnoliopsida; order Santalales; family Viscaceae; genus Viscum; species Viscum album. Next base: position 1,165,399,645 of record OY728133.1, on the reverse strand, counting down.
TTTGTTTTCTAAAATGGGTAATGCCTCCCATTTGGGAGAATTACATGGATGGTATTTAGTGATTCCAAATAAAGGAACCAATAAATGTTGAACTAAAATATTAAAAATAATTTATCTAAATTACTCAAACAATTATAGAATATGATAACCTATCTTCTATTATTGAAACAAGTTATATAACTACCTAATTAATAATTTCATTTAATTTTGATGTTAAATAAAATAGTTGCAAACATCTCAAAATTGTAATTTCAACTTAATTTTAAATTTTATTACAAATAGATAATATATTTTTATGAAAAAAATATACCTAATATCAAAAACGATATTATAAATCTCAAAATTCTTGTTTGATAAATTGATTCAAGTATTATTTCTATATTTGTTGAAAACAATAATAATTTACCTGAAAATAAATAGTAGTCTTTATAAGAAAATTACCTTTTCATTCCCATTATTGGTTATATATATATATTTTTGGCAAATTATATAAAATTTCAGTTATAATGAGATAAATACGAGTAATTATAGAATATATATATATATATATATATTATTTTAATGTATTGATGACCCACTCCTACAAAAATAATTCAAAATTGAGATGAATATTTTTATGTCAAATTGGATGATGAATTTCAAAAATTTAATGAACTCTATTGAACATGTGACAGATGATGTCGTTGTGTGATATATTGTCATGGTTTTATAAAAACATAAATGGATTTAAAGAAATAAAAAAAAGTATTATATGAAAAACAAAGGAAATTAAGATGAATTTATTATGGATTTCAAACTAAAGTATATAGAAAAGGAACATTCTTTTAAAAATTTTTATTGGTTGTTCAACTAACATGATAGTGAAATTGATGCAATTAATGATTTTTGACAAGATTAAAGTGAAAATAATATTTTAGAAGTGGTCGATCTCTAAAGATATCTTTTTTATTTAATAGATCATGGGAATAAAAACAAATATTAAATAAAGATCGGAAATTAGATGGATTAACAATAAACTGCCATAGAATTTATTAGTTGTGAGATGAAGGAAAATAAGTAATTTTTTGGAAGTAATGATGATTGGTTTAACATTTGAAATATGTCTATATTTTTACAATGGTATAGAATACTAGATGAACTATATTCTATTTAGGGGTTAGGAAAAATTTATCAGAATTGTGTTTGAATGTGGAAGTGGATTTGTGTTAATGATAAATTGATCATATTAGATACTGATACATTTATTTAAATATTTAAAAAGTGTTTCTTGAGATGTTTTTAGGATGACAATTTAAAATTTGTTGATATATTTTATTAATTAAAAGAGGGATATTATTAATAAATAAAATTAGGAATTAGGAATTTCAATGAAACAACACTTGATGTTTAGTCACTATGATATATATGAACCTTCTAAGTAGAAATAAAATCATTCTAATATGTATTTAATTTCACCAATTTACATTATTACTCAGATCATATGAATTAATTTTTAGTCTCATATACATAATGCTCTCAAGGGGGTGACAATTTAAAGAAGAAGTATTAATATTTATTTTCATTCATTTGGACAAGATGTCGATAATGGATTATGGGGTTCAGTATATGACCCACATATTATGGTGTGGTAAGAAATAATATTTATATTCATTATTAGTACATCAATTTGGATAGTCATGTTCATTCCCTTAATGATTTAATTTTGTATCACTCAATATTTCTACCACATTATTATATTTATTGTATTTTTTTTATTTTAATAAAAAATGAAAAATATTGGGTATTTTGAAAATTTATGTCAAAAAAATAACAATAAAAATGAATATATAATATTATGAATATATTATTATTAGAAACAATAATTGATACCTATAGGTTTCTTATGGATGTGACTAATTTATTTCTTAATGTATTGTCCCAATATAATTATCACTCTATAGAAATTATCAATACCATCCACCTAACCACCTCAATTTATTTATCCCAAATATGTATCTAGTGCATTACTATCAAATGTGAATTAGGATTCATATCTTCTAAGACTAATGGTTAGAGGAATCCCTTAATTGAGTAAAATAATTTTTTCATTCCATATCCCTTGATCTAAATGAATGAAGAGTTTTAGTGACCCTGGTTTTTCTATGTAAGATATTGGAATATTTATAATAATATTTTCAAATCCAAATGCTGAGACAGTGTGTGATTCTGAGGGCCAGTGTGTCAAGTGATAATTTTATAATAATATTAAAGATAGTAAATGATACGTGTATGAAAATTCATAAATAAAATTGGATAACTCTTAAATGGTATATTTGATCAAAAAATTCAGAGGCCATGATTGGGTCTGGGAAATAGTTCTTAATCTAGTCGTGACATAAAATGAGTCTTCATGGGTCATTCAGACCCCACGCTAATTAGTGGTATGAAAAATCGTTGAATTAATGTATTTATTCATTCATCCAGTAGCTCAAACCCAAATATCTTCTATATAAAATCTCAGATTAGAAATTCCAGGGTATATTTGAGACGGGGACGTGATATTTACCCTAGGTGTAACATTACTTTTTTCGGTGTGATCCATCTATAGAAAAATCCACGGAGGACGTAACCATAAATAAAATAATTAAAAATTATTATTTTATTTTTAGTTCTAATCTAAATAACTCATGAATGGGGGCTCATATTGGAAGTCTAAGACCACCATTGAGTTCGTAATGTGGTGTTATCCCTATGAACATCCAAATGTGGGTCAGCGTTGTTCTCTCAAAGGAGTTAGTCGATTGAGGTACATTTAGTGAGATAATTAATTAATTAATTAAATTCATTTATTATTTCTGTTTTTACATATTTATATATCTATAAATATTTCTACATGGAGGTTTTCCCATGGTTTCCTCATAACCTTAAGATTACCAATGATGACCTCCCCTCTCCATTCTATTGGAAAAATAATACAAATGATGATGGATGATGATGAAACATTGGATCAAGGCTATTCGAAACGTGAAGAGCACACCACAAAATGGTGAACTAGTTGTTAATGAAAGATGATTGATCCAATTCATGTAGCACTTTTTAATAATGTTTTCCTTCCCTTTTGATTTAAATATTGATTACTGATTTTATATACCATTAATTTATTATTATTATTCATTGTGAGAGCCCCAAAATATATTGATTATATTTATTGTTCTACGTTCTTCATATGATAATATATGAATTTTATTTTTGTCAGTGGTTTGATAAAATACCTAATGAAAAGTCATTATACATGGATTCAAGTTTAAAAATTAGATAGATATGCGATATCATTATAATGAGAGTTTGGAATTGGATCGAAGACTAGTTGAAGGGTTTCTATACTCCATTTGGTGAGGTGGAGGTGGGATGATTGGATGGTGTTTCTAGAGTAGATTAGGTGGTTACGATATGAACATCAGTGAAAAATTATATCATTATGGATGAGTTTCAAACGATGGTGGTTCCTCACTACGAATGGCAGTGATTGAACACAGTGGCATGAAATTCAAAGACGCATGCATGGTTTCATGAGGCCATATGCAAGTGGAGGTGATGTTGTGTGGTGGTGTGGTCAAGGTTGTAGGGTAGATAGGTTTTCACGGGTGACGATAGATAATATAGAGCCAAAAGAATTGAAATTAAGGGTACACAAAATATGCACCTGTTGACATACTAGAAGCAATGTGGTGTGCCTCATCTCGAATTTATGTGACCTCTCTTTGGTAGTAGGTTTTAATGAAATTAATTATTAAAAATAATAAGAATAATAAATTTTCTTAGTTGAAAAAAATTATAATTCCTTTAATGGAAGTCCACAACATATACATAAAGAAGGGGGAGAGGATAACCATGCCTCACTTCATTATCTATAAGGTTAATAATAATAATAATAATAATAAAATATCATTATTAATTAATTTTTGTTATAAAACCATATCTATCCCTAACATCCCCACATGATGTTAGATTAATGAACAGCCAGTAGTAGGGTCACCCTAGAATTGAGATGGAATCATTATAATTGATGTTAGATACAAGTACTTTAGGGTGACCGTCAGTAGTAGGGTCACCCTACGGTGTGTGTATCTTGAATTAATTTCCACAAGGATCACAATAGTATAATCCATTTTTTTATCTGGTGCTGTTTGAGGAGGCATGTTAGTGAAATTACATTTTCACACTTCAAACCAATGAAGAGCATCGTGCACTGATCCATATATTCAATGATTTCTCGAAGGACACTAAAACACATATGAGTACTTTACCATGCCCAAGATGATCTTCATCATGTCAAGCTCGAACGTGACCATCTACGGGAAAAGTGGAAGTTGATAGAAATTACCACTCGAGCGATGTTATTCGAGCCACCCCAAGAGTCTGTCACCATCGCACACCTTACCCGTAGGTCTTATGCGGCTATTTTAAAGGGTTATGTAACAAATCATTAGTACTATGTTCATGTAAATTATTATTTTTTTATATAATATTTAATATACTTTCTTGTCATTATTGATACATTGTAAATAGTTTGTAATGTGCAAATAGTGTTTTCATTTATTATTTAATTAAGAATTATATTTTATTAAATTAAGGGATTTTTGAATTAAATATTATTTTAATAAATTATTATTAGTATTATTATTAAATTAATTTTATTATATATAAATTATCATATAATTGTATGAATGACATTTTAATTTTTATTCAGGTTTGAGAGCCAATTTTTTTCAAAAACTGTGAATTTTCGATAAATTTTGGTTTTTATTTTAAAAGTGAAAAATAAAATATTTAGAAAATTATTTAGATAAATTAAATGTTATTTCTATAATCAGGACGTCAAAATTATAAAATGGTGATTTTTTCATAATTTTCTGAGACCGTGAATTTTTTGGGTAAAAATTAAATACTGTTTCAATATATAATGTGTTTTATGACATCATAATCACCCAATAGTGAAGTAATAAAATACTATAAGCATTATTTTCTGATAATATATTATTTAAAATTAAAATAATATTATTTTGGGTTTGTTTGAAATAATTTTCAAACCATTAAAGGACCCTTCATGACTTATTAAACACCTTGTATTTTTAAATTATTTTCCATGGGAGTGTGACTGACCTCCACAAAAGCAACCATGTTATTTTCAGAATTTCGGACTTTGGTCTTCTAAAATATTTTTTTCCTCTTCCCCTTTCCAAAATCCATGGGAAAAAAACCATGGGATGGTTTGTGGATTGAATGAATTTAATATAAGGGGTTCCAAACCGAAATAATAAAAAATTCCCTCAACTTTCCTATATAAACCCACCCAAGCTCCCACTTCCTCCCGACTCAAAGCCTTTGAAGTCTGTCCAACCTCTGATCTCCAATCTCTAGAATCCTACCAAGGTTCCCCAAGCTCATAAGAATCCTCTGTCAAGCCTCTCTCAAGCCTTTTGAAGCACACTTCCAAGTAAGGGGTTTCTTCTTCCTTTCTCATTTTTGTCTGTTTTTATTTAAGTTGTTTTTCCCTATTAATTTCAATTATGAATGTTGGGGTATGGTTTCAAACCTCTCTCATACTTCCCTATTTATGTTTGAATGATAGGAGAGCCCCTTTCCTCTCATTAAATGCCTCTCATGTACACCCGTTACTATACCGAAATTCCGAAAGGAACTTCTCTCTCTTCATTTACATTCAAGCAATAATTTTGTATCATGAATCTAAATTACATTACAATTGTTGGTACTTGTATCTATATTACCTCCTTACTGTCCATTACATGGAAATATGATGAGGAACCCCTTTCTCTTTCATCAACCATTTTTTATGAATTCTTATGTCATGCCATTACGCTGCCGAAATCACACTGATTTTCTAAGCCAATGCCATTGTGTAGTGAATCCCATACCCATTTCTCCATCAAGGGTATTCACATTTATACACATTTACATATTTATTATAAAGTTTCATTTATGAATTCCACATTCCTTTAGCATGGAATAAATGATTATGTTTTATGAATCCATGTTTTATGATCCATGTGGCACACTTATTCATAAAATGAAATGTTTAAAAAGGGTGCACCCTTATAGCGCTCCAGTGCATTGGGTAAAGTATATTATCATGATACGTCATGTGAAACGAGTGTTGACTCATGATAATTCAAGTGTAACAAGGGTTAACTCGTTATTCAACTGCAATGAGGATTTACTCATGCTCTATGTGCAACGAGCATTGGCACATGCTAAATTCCATGTTAAGTGTTGTTGCCACATTTCGATGTTATGATTATCATGCTTTATCATGACTTTATGTTCATGTTTCTCTTATGATATATTGATATACCTATTGTCTAACATGTATTTTACTCCTCATATATTCCATGTTAATTCCCTTACCAGGCTTTATAGCTCACCCTTTTTCTTATGCATGTCCTCATGCTATCCCATGCAATGCTATCTACGAGGGAATGTAGTGGACATGTAAAGGAAGTTTTCAATAAAGTTGTTGTATTTCATGTTTTAAGTTATTATATAATTATCCTAAGACCCAAAGACACTAGACCTCTCGATATTCCATGTTGTATCAAGTGAATAGTTTGTGTAATAAATCATGTTTATGTTTATAATAAAAGCAGGGTTGTCATAGTTGGTATTAGAGGATAGGTTTAGTTATTTTTCGGATTAGGATTAGAAAACCCTAGTAAAGCCTTAAGTACAATACTATGTATAATAAAAACATCCCTATGTTTTGGTATGTACTGAGTAAGTGGTTTATCAAACAAATACATCTCTGTATAGATACGATCAGGTAGAGGCAGCTCTGGCATAGATGTATCCTAGGGGTAAAACCCGAAAACACCGCTTTGAGCTAGAATATAACGGGAACTGGTGCATGGAAATGGGCCTTTCTGCACTCTTGGTTACGAAACTCATGGGGGATATGTTTTGATAAATTCACAAGCTTAGTATGAACCCTTATTAATGGAATTTATAAAATTTGCCTACGAATATATGTTAGAATTTAGATCATGAACAGACTAGGTTGAAGCCTATAGACTCATGAGTTAAGGAAATAAAAGTTTATTTTTTTAAGGCTTAAACTTTTGACTTTGTATTACCCTTTATGTGTTACCCCCTAACATTCCTTTTATTCCAGCCAATGGCCGGTAATAGGAGGACTCGGGCTAACAACATGTGTGAAGATCATTGTGATGACTGTACTAATGGGATTCCCCATCCAATGGGAGCGGGAATCGTGAACATTTTCATGCTTCTCTCTCAACTAACTCATGCTTTGAATAGAAACACGGGTCAAGAGGAATGTCCAAGCCCCCCCCCCTATGAAAAAACAAGTCACTATCGAGTGATTCATGAGAAAAAGCCCTTCTACTTTTAGTGGATCATTCGATCCCATGATCTCTAAACAATGGACCAACTCCATTGAAAAGTTCTTCTAAATCCTTCAATGTTCTGAACAAGAGAAGGTTCTCCTGGAGTCTTATCGTATGGACGGTGAAGTTGATCAATGGTGGACGTTGATCAAAAATATGAAGCCTCGGGACGAGATTAATTTGTTGGAATGGAAGGATCTCCGGAAGATGTTTTTCGATAAATATTTTCCACGCACCCTACAACTTAAGATGGAAGGGACTTCATTTCCCTCAAGAAAAATGAAGAAGAATCTGTTGGAGCGTACGAGGAAAACTTCACAAGGCTTGCCTGATACGCTTCTGGATTTGTCATTACCCCCAAATGCAAGGTTGACCACTTCTTTGGTGGGCTGAAGCCTAGCCTGCGGAAATCATTAGCGATCTGTGACATCAACAAGTATGAGGAAATTTTCCGATGTGCCCTCAAAGTAGAAATAGAGATCAGGGAATCACAGGGGTATCATGGTGACAAGAAGCATAAGGTGGACTTCAATTCTAGCGATCTGATGTATAAATCCAACGGTGCTAAGAAGATACAGCAACCCACTTTCCAAAAGTGCGGAAAGAAGTACCCTGGAAATTTCCTCAAGGGGATGAGGAAATGCTTTAGGTGTGGAAGAAAATGGAACCTTGTTGTTATCTGTCAGTAAGAAAGACCTGCGGTTGTTACAGAGGAGAGGAACTCTCCATTCAATCCTCAACGCGTTTTTCATTGCTACAAATGCAATGAACCAAGGCCTCTTGAAATTGAGTTCCATAATCTAAACGTTTTCAGAGGCAACCAACAACCTCTAAGGCAGCAAGAAAGATCTTTTTCCATCACTTCTGCCAAAGTGAACCCTTATAATGAAGCGGTGACATGTACGCTAGTTATTCATTCAAGAATAGTGAATGTACTTTTTATTTAGGTTCTGCACAATCTTTTTTATCTCAAATGTTTAGTAGAATAATCCCAGCACCACCACAAACAATGGAAGTGAAGATGCCGGTGAGTACAGAAAATTGGGAAATCATTGCATCACATGAATATAAGCACTCCCCTGTTATAATATGTGGATTTAATTTCCCGGCGAACCTCATCATACTCCCTCTGGTGGAATTTGATGCAATTTTTGGTATGGATTGGCATTCCTTATATTGATCCAACATAAATTTTTGGGAGAGGTAAATCACACTTCATATGGAGAATTGAACCCCGATTCTTTACAAGTTTAAGGAGGAAGATAAATCTCCTTAGATCCATCATCTAAAGCATGGATATTACTGCCCTATGAGAACGCATATCTGGATTAGATGACTGAGTCTAATGAAGAAACCATCCTTGAAGAAATGCCTATTGTGAGGGAATTCGCTGAAGTGTTTCCTGAGGAACTTCCTAGTCTTTTTCCTAGAAAAGATGTTGATTTCTTAATCGAACTTATACCAGGGGAGCTTCCAATATCCAAGACTCCATATATAATTACTATCATGGAACATGAAGAGGTGAAGAAACAACTACAGGAGAATCTGGATAAAGGTTTTATATGCCCAAGTGCTTCACCATGGGGTGCACCAGTCCTCTTCATCAAGATAATGTATGGGTCAATGCATCTTTGCATCGATTATTGTGAACTTAAAAAAATCACGATGAAGAAAAATTATACTCTGACATGGATCGATGAATTATTCAATCAGCTGTGTGGAGCACAATACTTCTCTAATGTAGAGTTGCGGTCGAGATATTATCATGTAAGGGTGAAGAAAGAATATGACCCCAAGACTGCTTTTCGTACAAGATACATGCACTATGAATTCATAGTAATGCCTTTCGGACTCACCAATGCTCCAAAAATCTTCATGGACATAATGAATAGAGACTTTAGAGATTACCTATACAAATTTGTGGAAGTCTTTATATTTGATATTCTAATATACTACAGAACCATGGATGATCACGAGGACCATTTAAGAACTATACTGGAGACTTTGCGCAAGGAGAAGCTCTATTCAAAGTAAATCAAGTGTGATTTTTGGTTGAAGGAGGTCTCATTCATGGGCCATATCATCACAATAAATGAGATATCTGTGGATCCATCTAAAACAGTTGATATTGAGGGATGGCTGAGGCCAACATCGGTAACGAATATTCATAGCTTCTTGGGGTTAGCTGGATATTAGCGACGATTTGTGGGAAATTTATCACAATTTTCCAACCCTCTTACAAAGCTAACGCGAAATGGAGTAATGTTTTATTGGAGTGATGAATGCGAAGAAAGCTTCAAGGAGTTGAAAAGGAGGCTTATCACTATGCTCGTTCTCACTTTACCCACAAGTGGGGAATTTGTTTTGTATTCAGTGATGCTACGAAGAAGGGAATAGGCTATGTACTGATGAGGAATGATAAAGTGATATCCTATGCCTCAAGGCAGTTGAAAATCCATGAGCGAAACTATCAAACACATGATCTAGAGTTGGCAGTGGTGATCTTTGCCTTGAAAATCTGGCAGCATTATCTTTATGGGGAGAAATGTGAGATATATATTGACCACAAGAGTCTTAAATATATATTCACACAGAAATAGATTAATATACGCCATAGAATATGTATATATCTCATCAAGGATTATAACTATTCAATACATTACCACCCTGGGAAAGCGAACAAGGTGGCAGATGTCGTAAGTAGAAAGGACCCAACAATTCTAACAATGATGAGAGTTGATAAGGATCCAATCTTCTTAGACTTGATGAAGATGGACATGGGAATCATAAAGAAGGGAACATCATCAATCCTTTAAAAAATTATTGCTCAACTGTCTCTTTTGGAAAGGTTAAATGATGATCAAAAGTGTGATGTGGGAATTCTGGAAAAAGTGGAAGCTATCAAAAAAGGGAAATCCTCGGAGTTTTATGTTAATAAATAAGGAATTATGTGATTTTGGAAGAGGTTCTGTGTTCCATCATGTCAGGAGCTGAAGAAGGAACTTTTGGATGATGCACATAGTTCAAATTTATCTATTCACCCAGGGAGCACAAAGATTTATCAAGATCTCTGAGAAAACTTTTGGTGGGACAATTTGAAAAAGGAGATCGTTGAATATACATCAAAGTGCCAGGTGTGCCAGCAAGTGAAGGAAGAGTGGAATAAGTCTAAGGGGATGATGCAACCATTGCACATACCAGAATTGAAAGGGGAGAACATCACCATGGACTTTTTCACTGGACATCCGATGGCATCCAAAGGAAACAATGCAATCTGGGTTGTTGTGGATTGTCTTAAAAATATTGCACACTTCATTGCTATTCGGGAGGATTTCTCTTTGGGTTAGCTAGCACAAATATATACCAGGGAAGTGGTAAGGCTTCGTGGAGTTCCACTATCTGTTGTGTCTGACATATATCCATGATTCACCTCTATGTTTTGGAAGATTCTTCAAAAAGCTCTAAATACTAAACTGAACATCAGTATGTCCTATTATCCTCAAATTGATGGCCGATCTGAGTGGACTATCCAAGCACTTGATGATATGTTGAGAGCGTGCTCAAAAGACTTTAAAGGTGTATGGGATCAATATCTTCATCGTTTTGAGTTCTCTTATAACAACAGTTTCCACTTGAGCATCCAAATGGAACCATATGAAGCCATGTATGGGAAAAGGGGCCGAACACCTACATGATGGAATGTGGTTGGTGAACGCAAGATGCTTGGACAAGAAATGGTCATGGAAATGGTGAACAAGGTGAAAACCATTCAGCAGCATATCAAGGTAGCCCAGAGTCGACAAAAGAGTTATGCTGATAATCATCGATGAGACCATGAGTATAAAGTTGGAGACATGGTTTTCTATGCATATCTCTATGGAAGAAGGTCATGATGTTTCGAAATAAAGGGAAGTTAAGTCCATGGTACATCGGCCCCTTCGAGATTCTTGATCGTGTCGGGGTTGTGGCCTATTGACTAGAACTTCCACCTACCATGGCCAATGTATATGATGTCTTTCATGTATCCCTCTAAAATAAGTACATACCAGACCCTTCACATGTACTCTCTTCTGAGGTGGTATAGTTGGAGGATGATCTTTCTTATGCAGAGCAACTGGTGAAGATCTTAGATCGTAAAGAAAATGTTCTATGAAATAAGAAAATGCCCCTCATCATGGTAATGTGGAGAAACCAGAAGTTTGAAGAAGTGACTTGGGAATCAGAGGAAATGACGATGCTGAGTTACCCACATCTGTTTTAGTGTGGGAAAAGGAAATTTCGAGGGCGAAATTTCTTAAGGGGGAATATTGTAACTACCCAAAGTTTCATTAATGGAAATCCCACATGATCTAATTAAATGTCTCTTTATGTAAAATGTTTATATAAAATGTCATCTTCTTTGGTTTTATGTTAAGAATTGTGAATGTTGCATTTATAGACGTTGAACAGTGATCACATGATTAGTATAAATATAGGGCTTCAAGAAAACAAATTTACTCAGCCAAAGGAAGCGATGGTCCCATCTAGTAGAATTGCTCCATAAGAATCCCATTTGTCAGAGCTCGGAAAAGAGGTGGTGTCTCTGGGCTTCACTCTTGACCAAGCCCAAGCTGAGCTTCATCATGTCATGCTCGAACTTGACCGTCTACTAGAAAAGTGGGTGTTGATAGAAATTACCACTCGAGCGATGTTATTCGAGCCACCCCAAGATATTTTCACCATTGCACACCTTAACCTTAGGCCTAATGCGGCTATTTGAAGGGGTTATGTAACAAATCTCTAGTACTATGTTCCTGTAAATTATTTTTTGTATATAATAATGAATATACTTTCTTTTCATTATTGATACATTGTAAATAGTTTTCAAAGAGAAAATAGTTTTTTAGTATTTATTTAATTAAGAATGCTATATTATTAAATTAAGGGATTTTTTAATTAAATAATATATTAATAAAATATTCATATTATTATTAATATATTAATTTTATTATATATAATTGATAAAATAATTTTATGAATGCAATTGTAATTTTTATTAAGGTTTGATAGCCATTTTTTGTCAAAACCTGTGAATTTTCGATAAATTTCGGTTTTTATTTTAAAAGTGAAAATTAACATATTTAGAAAATTATTTAGATAAAATATATGTTTTTTCTAGAATCAGTATGTCGAAATTATCCAACGGTGAATTTTTCATAATTTTTTGAGATAGTCAATTCTTTGGGTAAAAATTAAATACTGTTTAAATATATAATGTGTTTTATGACATTCTAATGACCCAATATTGATTTAATAAAATAAAATAACATTTATGTTCGGCCAATATATGTTTTAACATTAAAATAATATGATTTTTGGTTTTTTTGACTTACTTTTCAAATCATTAATGGACCCTTCAAGACTTATTAAACACCTTGTCTTTTTATATTGTATTCCAGGGGTGTGTGACTCACCTCCAAATAAGAAACACTATTATTTTAAGAATTTATGAATTTGGGTTTATAATATATTGTTTTCTTATTCCCTTTGACAAATATCATGGGAAAAACCAAGGCATGGTTTGTGGTTAGGATTAATTTAATCTAAGGGGTCCCAAACCTAAATAATAATGAATTCCCTCACCTTTCATATACAAACCCACCCAACCTCCCACTTCCTTCTCACTCAAATCCTTTGTAGTTAGTCCAAACTCTTCCCTACACTCTCTGTAATCCTCCCAATGTTCCCCAAGCTCCCAAGAAGTCTCTCTCAAGCCTCTCTCAAGCCTTTGGAAGAACACTTCCATGTAAGGGTTTTTTATTCCTTTCTCATTTTTGTCTATTTTTCTTTTAGTTGTTTTTCCCTTTTATATTAAATTATAAATGTTGGGGTATGGTATAGAACCTCCCTCATACTGACATATTTATGTTTTAATGATGGGATAAACCTTTCTCTCTCATTAAATGCCTCCCATGTTCACCCGTTACAATCCCGAAATTCTGAAAGGAACTTCTCTCTCCTCATTTACATTCAAGCAATACTTTTGTATCATGAATCTAAATTACATTACAATTTTTGGGACATTTATCTATATGACCTCCTTACTGTCCATTACATGTAAATATGATGTGTAAACCCTTTCTCTCTCATAAACCATTTTTTATGAATTCATATATCACGCCATTACGTTGCCGAAATCACACCGATTTTCTAAGCCAATGCCATTGTGTATGAAAACCATGACCATTTCTCCATAAAGGGTATTCACCTTTATGAAAATATAATTATTGATTATAATTTTTCATGTATGAATTCCATATTCATTTATCATGGAATAAATGATTATATTTTATGAATCCAAGTTTTATGATCCATGTGCCACACTTATTCATGAAATGAAATGTTTATGAAGGGTGTGCCCTTATAGTGCTCCAATGCATTTGGTAAAGTATAGAATCATGATACGTCATGTGCAATGAGTGTTGACTCATGATAATTCAAGTGCAATGAGGGTTTACTCATGCTTCATGTGCAATGAGGATTTACTCATGCTCTATGTGCAATGTGCCTTGGCTCATGCTAATTCCATGTTAAGTGTTGTTGCCACATTTCCATGTTATGATTATCATTATTTATCATGCCTTTATGTTCATGTTTCTCTTGCGCACTATTGATATGCCTATTGTCTAACATGTAATGTACTCTTCATGTATTCCATTTTTATTCCCTTACTGGGCTTTATAGCTCATCACTTTTCATATGCCTGTCCTCAGGCTATCCCATGCAATGCTAAGTACGAGGGAATGAAGTGGTCATGTAAAAGAAGTTTCCAATAAAGATGTTGTATTTCATGTTTTCAGTTGTTATGTAATGATCCTATGCCCCAAATACACTAGAACTATAGATCTTCTACGTTTTATCAAGTGAATAGTTTATGTAATAAATCATGTTTAAGTTTGTAATAAAAGAAGGGTTGTCATAGAAATATTCATCAGACGATGGTGTTACTCCTTTTCTTCTCGAGCATGTGAGAGAGTCTTGGCTCGGAGACATTGACTACGAGGTCTTTTGTGAGAGGATATCATTGGTAGTTTAACATGATGGTTTTTATGCATTGGGGAATCACTCCATCTATTTTATATATGAAAATTTATTCAACACACATTTCGAGAATTGGTGATAAGGGAGTTTCACACTTCTAATTTGTCCATACATCCGGATGTTGTGAACTGCTAGGTGATGGATTTGGTATGCCCACAATTATTTCTTATTTTCTAATTTTCAAAGATGAAAACCATTGAATAAGGGAATAATGTAGAGAACCTAAATTTTTTTGAAAGAATTTTAAATATATCTAGGAATATTTTTAGAGAAAGGTGCTGAGAAGGTGCATGATTATGAGTGCCACTGTACCTAGAATTAAATTTATAAAATTATTATACATATTTTATGTTTCATGTGTAAAAATTATTAAATAAAATGATATAACACTTAAATATTAGCTCATTTAAAAAATTTAATCTCCATGTTTGGCTCTGTAACATATTTTATACACTATGCAATACATAAAATGAGTATGTGTGTGAATTTCAGATCCCTCACTCATTAGAAGGAATGTTAAATGGATGAATTAATGTATTTATTCATTGATTGAATAGATCAAACTAAAATATCCCCTAATGAAACATCAAATCAGAAATATAAGGTCATAGATGAGATAAGAATATTGAATTTACCCCCTTCATGACATTAAATTTTTATGTGTGGGTTATATATAACTCATGAAATGTTACTTGAATCAGAATTCTGATACCACTATTGTGTTCATAATGTGGGGTTTTTCCTTGGAACTCCCAAAATTAGGACGACTCCGGATGTTCAGATGAGATAGTCATTGATGGTACTTTTAGCGAGTTTATTACTAAATTAATTTAATTAATTAATTATTTTTCTAACAATTGATATATCTATAAATATATCACTATGGATGTTTTCCTAATGATTCTGCATAAACATAAAATTTCCAATGAGGATGTACCCTCTCCATGTCATTGGAAAATGACGATGGACAATGGGAGATGATTACAAAAATTTTGATCAAGGTGATTCAGAGTGCGGAAAAGGAAACCGATCAAGGTGTTCATGTTCTTCATCAACAACTATTGATCCATTACACGTTGGACTTGTCAATTATAGTTTATTCCCATTTTTAATAAAATATTTATTATTGATTTCACCTACCTTTGATATGTGATTATTGTTCATCACATTAGCCACAAAATATATTTATTATAGTTGTTATCCTCAATTCCACATATTTCTATCAATTATCATTTTTTGGTCAGTGGATAAATAAATTATGCGACCATAAATTGTTGGACACAGATTTTTGTTTGAATGTATGATAGAGATTTGATTTTTATGGGAGTTTGTAAACTGATCAAAGACCAGTTCTAGGGTTTCTATACTCTATTAGGTGAAGTGGAGGTGAAACTCTTGGATTGGGTCTCTCGAGAATATCGGTTGGCAGGGATACAACAATCGGTGACAAATCAACCAGTGGTGGCTGAGGATCGAATGGTGGGGGAAACTCCCCAAAAACGGTAATAGCTAGGCATAATAGTGTGATTTTTAGTGTTTCATGCATGGTTTCATAAGGCCATATGTGAATGGAGGCTCTGATGTGTAGTGGTGCGGTTAGTATTATTGGGTAGATTTGTTTTCACGGGTGAAGATAGTGGTTTTAGAGAAGAAGGAAAGATGAAATTAAGGGTTTTAAAATAATAAGGGCATGTGAATCCACATAAAGTAATGTGGGGTACCTGATTTAGATTTTTTTGACCTATCTTGTGTATTAGGTCTTAAAGAAATAAATTAATAAAAAAATATGAATAATGAATTTATTTATATTATAAATAAATAGGAGGCCTTTAATCTGTGTACTCAACGCATAATGAAAAAAGGGGAAGAGGTTTATCATTCCTCGATTCAATATTAATAAAGTCAATAATTATTATATTTATATTAAAATATTATTATTTATTTTTGGTTATAACCTCATATTTGTCTCTAACATCCCCATATGGTTTTTGGATGATGAACCATCAGTGGTAGTGACACCCTAGAATTGAGACAGTCATTCTAAGACTGATGATGGTTACATTTTTCCAAATTGATGCCCGGGACAATGAAACTCCAAATAATAACAAATTTACCATAATCAAAAAATATTGTATCTGATATATCTCCATCTTGTGAGGTCAGAATGATGAATCATCGTGAACACTTCCACCCTACATTTAATGAAAACGTTTCAATATCACTTTGGGGTATTTAAATCGAGATTGAGGTGTAGACCCATGAATCATAGTTCATGCATGTTATAGTGAAATTAGGATTTTCATAAATTTTGCAATTTAAAAAAAATAAATAGTCGATCTTGGTTATTTTTTCCATGAGGATAAAAATAGCGTGATATGTATATTTTATTTCCGGATTGAGATGTGGGACCCATGAGGCGTTATTCATGTGGAGTGCTATAAGATGAACAATCTTAACAAGGATTCCTATTCGGGTGAATTATTAGTTGATCGTATAATATTTTCCAGAAGAATCCAAATGTTGTGATCCATCGGGTTATATGGGTCCCTTTATGGATGCATTTAGTGAAAGTACATTTTTTTCCATTAGGCCAAGGAAGAGAATTGTGCCCTCACCAATCTTTTTCACATATATTCCACTCACTATAAGAGTACGGTTAATCTTATAGGGGTACATGTATATAGCTTAATACCCATGTATGGATAGGTTCAAAAAAAGATGACAAGGTTGGGGAACACATCGTGTGGGCCCCATACGCACTGAGTGCCTCATTATGAATCTTATGGCTCTTGATTTTCCTTCGTTTGAAAGCAGAATTTTGCATTTGAGTACCCTATACAGAGTTTTTTTCTTTTAGAATTTGATGATGACATTATATTTGTCTTTCATGATACTATTTCAATGTTAAGGGTTGGCATGGGAAGAGGTCAAACATGATGATGGAAGCAATTATACAGAATCCCGAGAGCAGTACCATTCTTAACCTCTATCGGGCTATGCATTGGTGTTCCCCAATTGTAGTACCATACGTATGCCTCAACTTGACTATGTATTGGAATTCCACAATGGGTGATCAAGTCCTCCCCTCTAGTACGACTGGGATGTGGCATTTCTCAATAGTAGTTTTAGGCGTACCCTCTAGTATGATTCTGCAGTGGAATTCCCCAATGTCCTTTCTAAGTTACCGTCTAATATGACTGGGAAATGGAGTTCTTCGATGTTCTGCACATACCATCAATCTGTTATATTAGGTTTTGTCTTGCGATGAAATCTTCCATACATAACCCTCCAACTGGGCTAGTCATTGGCATTTCATTGACTACTCATGGGGTTTACCATCCAGTAGTGCTGGTTTGTGTCATTCCTCAGTGAACATCCCATGTGGTACCTTCCTGCCACACTAGAAATTACTATTACATGTTGACTACTTGAGTGGAACCCTCTTACCAAATTATGGAACAAGTTCCTTTCCTAAACTAGTGACCCTCAACTATGCAAGAATGTGACAAGACATGGTTTGACCTACTATTGGACTAACAATAAATAGTGACACATTCCCCATTGAGACATGTCTTGGTGTCTTGACATAAAACTGTGTAGGTGAGTAAGTTCCACCCAAATCAAATAGTATCAAGGTGTGGTGATTGAGTCCCTTAGACATGTGTTCCCTAGGAAGAGTCATGAGATGTTGGGAATCAATGATAAACTATCCTCGGAAAAGTTGGAAACTCTTCTTCTTGGGATGAGCCATGATATGGAGATCCCATTACTCTCTCTCATCTGGGATTGATTGATTGAACATATATTTGTGTTTATATATATATATATATAAATATCATATTTCAGAACCTACTCCATGGGGTTTTTCTTACTCTCCTTCCATGAGAGGTGATGAAAGATGGTGTATGCCATGTTCTTTCCCTGTCCATCTTCTCAATGTTAGATGAACCCAATCTCATGATATAGGTCTTGAAGGCTCATTGAGAAGTTAAACATTTCACGATTTAGGTATCCTTATATTTTTATGTTTTTAATTTTACTCTCATGTTGGATGGAGATATTTTATTTTCCCATACCTTTCTATATCTACAACATTCATCTTCCGTGTATCTCTTACTGATCCCCCTTAAACCTCCTCAGGGAATTATTCAAAGTATCTATATGCTCGCCCCTACTTCGGCTTCAACCTACATTTGATGTGTCTTTTAAATATTATATAATGGTTGATCATGAATTCAGAGGAGCTTAGCGATATAGGGATCCCTGAATTCATATTGTATTCATAGCTTGGGATTTAGGAGTTGGTCTCTCTCAAATGTTTTACATATCATGTTTTTTCAGGTTTGGACATGTTTCTAGTTGGGCATGTATTTTTTCACTTTACTTTCAATTTACATTATGGTACTCTCTTACTTTTTAGAGGTTCGTACATGCTTGGTTTTATTTATAGTAGTGTCTCATCATTTATTTCCTTCCCCCTATAAATTTTCATTGAGTGGGCTACGTGTGTATAGGTTATTAGGCACATGCCTCCTTGAGTTTTGTGTGCCTTCGTCACTTGTCAACACCCCCTAGCCAATGGAGGTGGTCTAGGGGTAGTTGTGGCTTGAGCCTCTGGTTGGGTTCAGTCGTGATAAGAGGACCCCATTTTACATGTCCAGTGGTCACTATGTCAATCCCTGTTTTTTCACCAATATGAATTGTATTCATGATAAATTTATAAGAGGGATCATTTATGAAAATATAGTGTGTGAAGAATTATTATTGTAATAATTAAATGATTAATGGCGATAAAATAATGATACAACTAGATGATGAAAACAATACAAATCACAAATAGATATCACCAAATAAACAATCAATGTGTGATGATTAGGAGATAATATGATTCATTGGATCGAAGAATTTGACCGTTCGAGAGATAGAAGAGTTATTACCTAACCTATATTTTGTTCGACCATTGGATCTGTTTGACCCATGAATTGTTTGTGCCTTGGTTTCAATTTATGGAATTATTGGATCCTTGATTTGAGCCTTGATTCTAGATTTGATTTGATAAGGAGCAGTTCTGGGTGAATGGGCATCTCGCATAAAAATTCAGATATCATGATTGTTTCACCATGATGAGGGTTCTTAAAATAGATTTGGGCTCTTTTATCAGTGTTTCCAAAAAATGACTAACAAAGATCTATTTTATCAATGCTACATTAAGAAGGGTTGATGAAAGATATATAATTATCATTATACATTAAATATTTTATAAATATAATTATATATATATATATATTTAATTAATAAATATGTATAAATATAAATATAGTAACTTTTTTTTATTTTTAAAATATATTAATTATTATTGTATTATTATTTAAATAGTTAATGATTTTTTTACTATAATTATAGTTTTTTTAAATAATATTTATGTATTTCTATTTTATATGAATATATATAGTTTCATAACGATATACATATATATATTAAATATTCATAAAAATTAATATAGTAAATATAATCTTTATTTATTAAATTTAGTCTAAATTTTTAATTATTTAAATATATATAATCATTTAAATAATTTTATAAAAAACAATATTAATTTATTTATGAATATAAATATATAAATGATCAAATATAGTAAATATAAATTTATAAATATATTTATTTATAAATAATTAGTTTAAAATTTATTTTATTAAGTATTAATAAATAATGAACCTTAATTGTGTGCGTGATAAAATTGAGTGAAATGTACAAATTAAATATTAGTACAATTTAATAATATTGAAAAAATGGAAAAGTTTTATTAATTGTATATAAATTGTTCAAACTATTCATATATATTGAAATAAAGAAGAATACATATTGAAATTATTAAAACATAGAAATTAAATATATATTCATAAATTATATAAATTTATTGAATACCCAAACAAATATTATATAGATAATAACTAAGTAATAAATAATAAAAATATATTAAAAATGAATAAATTCTAAACTGTAATTAAATTAAAAACAAATAAATAAAATTTATCGATTACAGACATGATATATTATTTTTATCATGTTATACTAAAATTATAAAATGAATACAAAAAATTTATTAAAATATATAAATTTTATTTGAATATGTGTCTATATATTATTTTATTAATTACGTAATTATTTTTCTATGTGCTTTGTATATAAACAACAGTAATTATGTATATGAATGTGACATCAATACAATAGATGATTTATATATGTTTAATTGAAATGTCAAATGAAATCCAATTATGTCCATTACTTGATGGAATTAGTCATTATTTTTCATTCATATTAATTTTAAATTATAATACATTATTCAATGAATATATGACTATTTAATTTAAATCATAAATATATTTTATTTTATAAATTAATTTTTTATATGTTCGTAAACATATATTTAAATATATATATATATCTATATTTTTAATATATACTAAATTATAATATTATCAATAATTATTTACCTAAAAAATGTTTAATATTTTCATAAATTAATTTATATTTACATTTATTATTTTTAATTTCATTTTACATATACCAATATATTTAATATTTAATATGTATTAGATTCTATAATTTATATATTGTATAATCAATTTATTCATATCCCTCGATCATTATTTCGTTAATAAAAATTTTAATAATTTTTCAATAAACTCGTTGATATTCTCTATTTATTTTGTTATTTCATTCTATACAAGAGCAATATCAATGCTAAAAAAAACTAATAAAGCATCCCTTTATAAGAACTAATAATTAATTGATGATAAAGGGTATCCATTATCATTTTAAAAAATTAAGATCAAATAAAGGGTATTATTTGTCAACACTAATCAAAAGTGGTGATAAAAGTTATGCTTTATCACCCAAAAAAAGAAGAAGTGATAGTTGATATATCTTCCATAACTAATAAAAGTCACCCTTTATCATTTATTTTTTCTTATTCTGATAAATGCTAGCACATTTAACGTTATTTTTTATAATACTATCACTTTCCTCATAGTTTCTACTCACTGTGCGCAATCAAGAATCCTTGTGACATATACCAACCATGATCTAAAGATGTCTTCTTTTCATTTCCTGGTTTAGTCTAAACCATGTGCAATACATGTAATTTAAACTATGTTAGGACAAAATGAACTAAAAACACACTCTTCCTTCACCAGCCACATAATTTCTCCCCAAACTATGCACATTAACTAGTAAAAGTGCAAAAAACTACTTGAAACCTCCAACACTCCAAATTTAACATAAAAAACACAACATGAATCTCATCCAAAAGGTTAAAAACTATTAAATAAATTAAAATACTGTGGTTGGGGTGTGACAATCTTGTCTACCACATAATCTTTTTCCCCTCCAAGTTCACCATTCTTGATGAGGAAAAACAATAATGCTCAAAAATTGAATTTTTTGAAATAGAATGATGAACCTTACTGTAACATTTCAACTCAGAAATTCACACATGATCATCACTATAGTTAACTACAAGAAAATACATGGTGGATCTCACGTCCATTAAAAATAATAAAGAACATGGAACCAACACAAGACTCCAGACCCAGAGGGAAATCATCAAAATATGGTCAAGAACAACTTCGATCCAAACCATGAATAATCATTTCCATAAGAAACAAAAATATCCCAAAAAAAAAACTAAAACAAAAAAAATCATATATAATGATAAACATTAAAATATTCACATCAATACATTCACACTATATTGATTTGAGTGATACAAGGATGCCACTATCTTTTATATTATAAGGATTTTGAAATGAAAATAAATAATATATAAGGATATATTAAAATTTTCTTTCTCCGATGTTGAAGATAAAAGTTGGTTCATTAACCCCACACATATAAATTTATGACCGTGTGAAGAGATTTACTCTGTGGTGTATTATTAGAGCCTTGGTCCATGGATGAATCTTCTACTCTACAGTAATGAGATGGAAACAACTATTTGGGTCTTTCCCATGTGGAATCACTTTTTAATTAACATCTATGGATGACCCAAATGAAAAAAAATCAATGGAACTTCACAGGTTTATTCAAAGACGGCTTCAAATTCCAGAATAGAAAACTGATGAAGCACAAATGTGAGTGTTCCAAAAAATGTGAAGTAGGAATTGACCAAGGATAATTCTAAGGATTTAATTCTTCTAGAATAGACCTCTTACTCGATGAGGTTAATTAATGAACTCCAAGAGAAATTGCATTACTAACTAATAACCATTTCTCCTTAAGAACCAACTCGACTATAAATAACTTATTCTCCAGATTCCTAAACAAAAACTGCATGGATTTCATGGATCAGTCTTTAATATCTAGATGAAGACCCTATAAAAAATTATCTTTTAGATCATTCATTGAGGTGATCTTTCTAGAAAATGGATATATCTCATTGATGCGTTCAACATAGGCCTTATCCATATTCCAACCTTGCAGAATTATCAAGAGCTCTAAAAAATTCCTCTCATTAAACTACTTAGGAATAACACATTGGATAAAAGGGATATATAATACTGTATGAAATCCCAAATTTCAATTATATTGTTACAATCCTCTTACACTGATCTAATGTTGATCCCCCAATCAAATACTGGACAGATCACACCATCACGACTTCAAGAGTTCTCAAAAACCTGAAAAGCCTTACATCTTCCTCAATCGATTCCACAACATCTTGTACATCTTGACCGACATATAATTTCAAAAAAATGGAGAAAATTAATCTAGAACACCACTAGGGGTATTTCTATAGAGAACAATCGGGGGAGACTCACTAGAATCCTTTGGGATCATTTCTAGCATCATACTTTGTACAAGATAAAAAATGAATCCAAATCAACATCGAATCAAAAGATAGTTAAAGGGATATAACATTCCAAAACACCAAACACATATTACAAACACCATGAAACAATATCCAAATCCTATTTCAAATTTTTATTTCCATTTTAATTGAACAACGTTGTCATCCCAATGATTCTTCTCAAAAATACCAAAATCTAATATCAAAGCCTACTCAATCACCACGTCCCACTTTCCAAATGCTCTAAAACACTCCCAAGTACAATGTAAAAAAATACAAATCCAATTGAAAATGAAAACATATCCCAAAAATAATGTTATTCTCAATACTACATTTAAAAAAAATTCACATTTGAACATTGAAACCCAATCAAACAAAAACACACAAAAACATAAATGAACTTGAATAAATTGGAAAACGAGAAACTAGTGGTTGTTCGTATCCCAACCAAACATTATAATAGACTGTACCCTAATCCAGCACAAACCCTTAGGAGTATCATATTCAATAAAATCTGGTTCAACATGGTTTGCTACCTAATTCAATCTAATTTTCTGGCATTTGGTCACTTTTTTGTTATTCTCTAAATCAAAAACCACACAAGAACCCACAAAATTAACCCAAAAACCCACAATAAAATACCCAAGATAATGTCTTCCCCTAGTAACATTATGATCAATAAAAAAATTATTACAAGATTCTTTTCTCATACCATCCTAATGAATCCCAAAATATGTATATCTAATCTACCATATCCCATAAATAATGATGGGTTTCTCCGATACCATTTTCTTATCATTCAACCCGCGTTGATGAAAAAACATGTCACCATAGTCAATTATCCAGAATTTCATAGAGGCATTCCGGACCCTCTCAGGATAAAAACTAGTGTTGATTATTAGTTATAAAAAAAATTCAGAATTATTTATCCCAATATAACTCATATACTATTAAATTTTATTTTATTTTCAAGGAATCACTTTTAAGGAAAATGGAAAAACATGTACATAGAAACAAAGGTATATCATCCCTCAAAGAAAAATATAAGTTAATTCCATATAAATATAATAGTTCTTAAAGGACTATGTCTATATAGTTTCCATTTAATTGAAGATACCTCCTAGTCTTTATTGTTCTTGTTGGTCACCTCAAATTGAAAGGCCACTTTTCACATGCCCATACAAGTTCCCCCAATAATTTCAGCCACTCATTGAAGACACATATCAAAATTTGATTTTGTGTGTTGATCGAGGAGAGTTTTCCTTTACAAAAATAAAACTGCAATGCTATTTAATACATTTTATGTTAATCCTCCTTAGAAACATTGATCATTAATGATTCCTCTAGAATTTCTTCATTGGAATGATTGAGAAGATTATGAGCCACTTCCTTTCCAAAAAATTTCTTTTTGACCTCCCATAGGGAAATAATTTTTTCTTCTATGTTAGGTACTGGGGAGAGATCCCTTTAAGCCTGAGATACCCTTAAGGAACCTGCATTTGAGATCATGTCCCTTTGATCTTCCTTAGCCCTAATAGTGGAGGATGGAACTAGATGACAGTGCATAAGAAGCTCCAAAGATATATCATCAATCCATGCTTTTCTATCCTTCTATGACTCTATCATAGGATTATTAGCTTTTCCTAAACCTATAATAACCAAAGTTCTTGTTAATGTTGGAGTATTCATTGTGAGGCCTTGATTTCATCAAATTGATGACTGGGAAATTACTAGAGTAAATTTACGTTCTTTAATTTATGTGACCCATACCCCACCATCATCGCCAGTTGAGGGTATTATTGATTGGCTAAAATTGACTTCAAGTTCGAATCCTTCATGATAAGTTCAGAATTTTCCATGGGACATGATTCAACGAATTTAATTTTCTATTTATGAAAAATAGTACCACATACTTCTCGATCCACATCCCCCCCCCCATATGGGAAGTTGTTATGGTTATGTAATGGCCCCCAAGAGCCATGCTGGCTAAGGGAATCTGCCTTGGAGGTACCGTATTCCTGAAGTGTAGTGAAAGGTCCTTCCCAGTAAACAACCTCTTAGAATGAACTGAATCAACATTTGAAATTAGTGAAGGGAGAGGACTGTTATTACCAAACACTTTAGATGTCAAACTACAGAAAAACAAAACATATTTCAATATATAAATTATTTCTTATACCTTCGTCCTAGCACCCACAGTACCTGGGACATTTGGTAAGCAAACCAAATGGGATGCCTCCCATTTATCTGTAAGAAAAACTAGAGGTAAATGATACCATTCCATCTCAGCCTTTGGGAAATAAAGTTCCCTCAATATTCCATACATCCTTGTTTTCATGGAGATGAAATATTCCCTAGACGTAGGCTTGATGAGAAGAAATATGTCTAGGACTCAATGACCACTTGTTGTTTCTAATGAAATTCTTCCCCAACTGAGAACCACACCCACTCAACCGTATATTTTGAAACATCTACTACAATAAAAATACATAGGGAAATTGGATGAAATAAAAACCTAGTTTGGGAATCAGTATAAAAAAAATGACCAACTAAATTCTCTAGTATTCGGATTATAAAAGGGTTTTGAAACAGAATAGGGACCTCGGGAAAGCTTACCCACATTGATGTTTTTGAGGAATCCCACATCATGTAAAAATCAAAGGATCTTCTGAGAAATTGTAAATTAAAACCATTTCATGATCATGGAGATGTAGACCACACCATGATCTAATCATCTGATGATGAAAAGGTACACATAATATGTCATTTATCAAGGATCCCAACTATTTTTTTCTCCTAGATCCACCAAGATCCAAAAACAACTCTGTCAAAGATGTTAACCGATGATTATTGTGAACTGAACAGAGCCACCAAGGTCTGATACAAGAGAGGTGAAGTGTTAGTGAAATTCGAGGAGGAATGATCTAGCAGAGGGAGGCCTTCATGGAGGTTCATAAATTTATGGAAAAGATAGATTTCATGGAAAAGAGGGATTAAGCCATGGTAGGATAATGTGATAAGAGATGGACTAGGCTTTGATGAGGAAGGGAGTCCCCTTCAACCTGATGGGGGAGGTGTAGAAGAGGTGTCCATAACTGCCTAGGGGATGGCTGGGTCGGAAGGACCTACCAATGAGGGATCCCAAAAGGGGTATTTCTTTCCCTGGACATTTACAAATAAAAACAATAGTTTCCAACATGACTAATAAAATATGAACATAAATAGATACATAAGGAAATCCATATAAAAAACAACTACAATGGAACAATCCATAACATTAAATGAAAAAACTCAAATATTGAGTAAAACAAGAAGAATAAAAATCTCCATGTCACCTTAAGTCACCACTATCAATGAAAACTACCACTCTCCATAAGAAGCCTAAATAGAAATATCAACGAAAAATAGATATGGTCTACCAAGACATAGTTCCATATATAGGGTGTTTCTATAAATAGATCATTCGGTAGGCACCAAATAATTCATACAATTCCCTTGATAAAGAAGTCTATAAACATCAGTTTGAAATGCACTAAATAAAAATAATATTTTTTAAATTAAATATAAGAATTAAAATTTCTATTTGAAACCCCATTTCGAAATCAAATTTTCAAAAAAGAAACAAAACTAAGGTAGTTTATGAAATAAAAGAACATAAAAACCTATGTACAATATCATGGAAATGGTACTAAATCAAGAAATAAGAAGTAAATATTACATGTAAAACCAAAAAACACTAGAAAAATTGTGACCAATGTTCTATGAAATAAATCAATAATGTAAAAACATGAAAGCATAAGAATTTCCTAATCAAACCCTAATGAAATGAATGATTTTACTTAGTTTGGATCCACCTACCCGCATATAGTGAAACTAGAAAATCAGTTTCCAATATGGATGCTCTATACCTGTGTCACTTGTGGAAATGACAACCTGGTATATCCACGATCATAGGAAATCTCACCTTTTTAATTAGGAATAGATATTAATCATCACTTGATAATCAAGATAGAGTATAAGAATCCAATGATATTAATATAAAGTGGAATTTGGTGTTTATCACAAGCTTCATATTGAGAACAACACAATGATACCACTGTGAATTTCATTCCAAATATCTGAAACCAACCGTTCAATGACCCACTTTTTGAAAGGATTCCTATAACGGTGCCCATTACACATAGATCCTTTCAAAGTGTTAGCTAAAAAAATGTCAAAAATGTTTTAAAAACAATGTCCGAATTTTCACTAATTACCTAAAAATCTCTAAAATATAAAAAACAAATTCCACTTCTCACACTCATATTGAAAACACTCTCTGTTGGTTGGTGGGACTAAAAAGAACTTCTGATTTATTTAATTAAAAAATATCATTTCAATGTTTTAACCATGAATTTTGAGTTGTAAAGTTACGAATCATGTTTCAATGTACCAAACTATAATTTTTTAGTTAACACATGTCAAAAAACACATTTATTATTATTTAATAACAAAATATCCATTTTGGGAACATTTTATGTTCTTAGGAATACTATTTGATAGATGGGTGGAGAAGAAAGGATATAAAGGAAAGAATTTTGAAAAGTGGGATTAAGAAATACATTTTCTTTTATAAAATTCATTTATCACATGTTTTCCTACCCATATGTGAACCCAAGAACATATCAAAATTCCCACATCCACTGGAACATATATCACAATCTAAATAAACAACAAACTTTCTTATAAATTTTTTACAAGAGGCTCAAATTGATTTAAAGGCACCAAAACCCACATATAAGGCTTAATTGATAAGGCACATATATAAAAATCATCAATCACGGAGAAACAAAATCCAATAATGTCCAATTTCATATTAGACAAAATATTTCAACTTTATCATACATCTTATATTCATATATAGAAAAGTATATTTATATAAATTTATTGGAAACAAATTATTATCGATTTTCTAAAATGAAAACAACCCAATAATCCAAAAATACATATCTCATAGATGTATATAACATTTTATGATTAAATTAGTAACCTCAAGCATCAAACAGAATGTTCTGGAATAGATGTAAACTGAAACACCTACCTCTATGTTGTGTGAATAAAAAACACTTAAGAGAGGTAATAGCTTAACATGAACGATGAATCAAATACCATAACATCAATAAAAAACCAATACATAATCCCGATATACTAGGGTTTGAAAAATAGGGATCCCACATAAGAAAAACAAAGTCACCAAGAGGGAAGGAGATGACAAGGATAAAATTGGGAAAATATCTAATGGAAGATCACATAATAAGCATTATGAATCACCAAAGTAGGAAGGGGAACCAAGGGGGAATATCAAAGGACCCCCTTTAGTTGTATATTTTGAGTAAAAATGTGGAGTAATACCATTTGAAATGAAGACTTATGGAGGTAAAGATGGAAATTTCTATATTTTCAAATCCTTGTTAGAGACATAGTTCATCCAAAAATTATTACTAACCATGTTCCCATTGTCTGAAAAATATAAGATAAGGTGTACCCACACAATCTATCCACAAGGTTTGTTATTTCGTGTGCCATCCATGTAAATTGCCTTAGTAAAAATTATAGTGGCTCCCTCAAACTCTATGAATGGCCTCTCCTAACTGTGTGAATGCCTTGTTCCTTTTCAAATACCAAACTAAATAACCATATGATTTCTCCATTTCCTTGTATATATTGAACCATAAAATGCATAACCTTTGATATTCAAACCATGCATGAAATAAATGAACTGAAAACACTTTATTCCTTCAAAAGCTATAATGTCTATCTTAAAACCATGAACACTATCCATGCATAGAGCTATGATCCACCCATAAATTCAAAAAATATTATACCATCCCAAGAAAATAAACTCTAACCTCAACCAAAAGATAAATTAAAATGAAATAAATGAAAATAAATGAAAATTAGGTTTGGGGTGTGACAAAATATCATTAGTACACTGACCCCACATTGTAAACTATAGGGATCTTACATTAACTGACTGATCATCATTGATATTCATGAGATCCATATATCATACAATCCATGTAGACAATAATAAGGTTCATTAGTTCTTTAAAACCACTATTTATAAACAAATGATGTCAACTAAATCATCCCAACCTAATCCCCCTTAATGAACGATTCATAAATCATAATCACACTGATCAAAAACATGTCTCTCAAATTACAAGATGATCCCTATGTTATAGTTTCTCATGATCTATCCCCTTATTGTGACACATATTGAATCACCCATTAGATAATCCAACGAATCTTCCACATTCACCACATTATCTTTTCATGGATACTGCATCTAGTACATCTCACATTGGTGACTTCAATACATGATGTTTAACCCCAAAATATACCTCAATTTATTATCTATTCTCATCAAAGTATCTTTGTGATCCCTATACAGCTATTAGGGGTCCATACAAAGACACTACAACCAACCTGACCCCAATATCATAGGAGGGGTATAATACCAAAAAACCCTATCAAATCTTAACTCCAAGTCCAAATGGACACTATATTATCTAGGTACATGACAAGAATCACCTAAAACCATGTAAGGGGATTCACATCACTGAATTGAAATATTATTAACTCACCACCATTAGAGGTAATGAAATCCATTCCATCTATTTAATTATATGTATCCCAACATTGGAAATTTTTGTAAAAACATACACCCCAATACCCTTCCAATCTCTCATATCATCTCAAAATTATACTCCCACATTAGTAACCAATTATTCAAGTGATCAGTAATTATCCAAGAACATAAGAGTAGTTATCCTCAACTTAGGAGGCCCTAACAACCGCATCACAACACATTTGGATCACTCTAGACCTTATCAACATTCTCAAACCCAATCATTTAGGAAGAAAATAACTCCCATGCATTTTAATACAAAATCTTTTGAAATTATTTTGACACCTCCCTTGATATAAGAGTATTCACCTTATAAGCTTTGTTGAGACTCATCCATGCACTCACCAATCCCTCAAATTTCCATATAATTCTCATCCAAGACCACTGAGAGTGAAAAATTATACCATGAACAATATCCTAAAAAATAATTACAATTAAATTAGAAATGATTAGAAATAATTATTTTATCAATGATATAATATATTAATCACAAAAAAATCACATATAACCTTTAATGAGTAAATCATTTAATAATTAATCCATAGAAGGCATATCAAAACACACTGTCACTAACCTGAGATAAATTCCAATCACCCAAAAAAATTCCACCATCAATTTCATTTAGTCAATTTAAAATCATTAACTAAATTAATCCAGAAACATTCCTTCACTATAACCACCATTGATGATGTTGTAAAAGTTTAATGAGATTCCAAATACGTAAAAATTAAAAATAACCCCATCACTATTGATAAATTTTTATATGATTCAGTTTAGTCCAAAACTAATTCCCATACTAATCCAAAGAAAATCAATAGATTGTAAAGGGGTAATAAAAAATATAAATCTAGATGAACCAAAAAAAAGTTCCATCACAAAACCTCTAAAACCATCCCCCAGAGTGGGATCAATGTACGGATTGAAAAGTGAAGGAAAATCATAAAAAATTCACCTCAAATCATCCATCATCCTCTTTGAAATCTTATGTAAAGACAAACTCAAAATTATCGGGCATCCTCAAATTTAATTAACCAGTCCAGTTTGGGTCTTTCTCAATAGATTCCCTCACCGGATAGCCAGTGGTACCATGAATACCTTATAAGACCATTAATAATTCCTATACTTGGTCCAGTCACAATAGCTACCCATTAGATGTAGTGTAATTATAGTATCCCTCCAAACACATCGTTGGTTCTTAAAACACTTTCTTGGGGGTGTCCAATTCCCATGTTTTTCTAGAACATCATTCAAAATATCTCTTTTAAGACACTAATTCTATTAGAACATTGTTCTAGATAATGGTTCTCAAAATTAGGAAACCACTTAATGAGAGATTTACATTCCCTAAAAAATTTACAACATGTAATGATGATCATTACAAACCCTAAATAATAACAATACTCATCCTTGAGAAACAATGGAATCCTCAATAAACATATCCTAGACTTTTCCCGAATTAAATTTAGTGAGATCACACTATGTTCGATCACTGAATTTTACACATTCTTCCACTGTGCAACTCCAACACTAAGCCTGGATAAGATGGATTTTCTCTATAAATATCCAATCTCATTTCAAAACTACACCCATTACAACTAATATGAATCTATCTATATATTCTCACCCTCACCGTAACCCCCCAAGGTTTTAAAAATAATTATAATGAATGAAATAATAAAACTCAATGAAACAGAAATTCTTGTTAAAGAGATAGTTATAAATTAGCAATTAATGTATAATTTTGCTTCTTCTATGATATGGATTTCAAAAAATTGTCATCTACAATTGTGATAAGTAAATTTTTTGGTGTCCGATATAACTAACTTGAATTTTGGTCAATAGTAACATGCCATTATGAATAGAAATATGATCATAATGAATATTAAATTTTATTATAATATTATTTTCTTAAGGCTTTAAGATAATGACATCTAGATTAATTTTTTAAGGTGATATAAAATGAGTAATAGTTTTAAAATTGATATTTTTTGAATAAATTATGATTTTTTTCCAAAATTAAATTAATCATTTATATAATTTATTTTTCAAAAAACGGATTCCATTTTTGAATTATTGACTTCCACAAATGGTTTTGGTGACTTTTTGGTATTTCTATAAAATTCCAGATTTTTTGGAATAGTGAAATATGGTAAAATACCATATATTTAAATTATCAGTTCAATGCACTATTGTTGACATCATGGCTGATGTAATCTTAATTTATTGGAACTCACATGTTCTATTTATTAATTTTATAAAAATAAATAATATTATTCATAGTCTTCGATAAAAATGTTAAAATAATGATTAAAATAATTTAAAGCCCCTCCTCTCCTCTACTATAACTACCACCCTCATTCCTTTATTCCTCTCATAACTCTCAAGAATTGAGAATTGCCTATGTTCTACCAAATCTGCTCCCCATGTACCTTCCCAATGTCCACGACATTCTGATTTCACCAAATTTCCAATACTAGAGGCCTAAAAGATGATCTCCAGGAAAGGTGATCAAGAGGTGCAAATCATCATTTTTTTCTTGTGTTTTTTATTCAATTCAATTATTTTCTTATAATCACTTCCCCTAACCTTATCTAGGAGGTATGAAATCTCTATAATCTGATATATTATTAATTTATCATTCTTATATAAAACAATCATCATTATTCTTCCTATCATCTACCTCTTATTCTAAATATAAATAAAAACATTGTTCATGATGCATCGTTTTCCAAAATCATGGATGATGTGCATTCAATGTCCATTACTTATAATTTTATAATAAAACTCTCTATATGGTTGAAACAGAATTTAATATGTGTTTTTTAACCAATTTTATGTTCTGGAATGAACTTTTATGCATGATATTATATTATATAACGAATCAAGTTCATGATTTTCGGGCAACCGCCAAAAATGATCGAAACAAATATCATTAATTTTTTATCTAATGATTAATTGTTATATGGGATAAAAGAAATTATTTATGGTATCATTATATATCATTTAAACATATTAATAACTTATATTTCCATATCTGGAATTTCATTACTATACGACAGGATAATCAAATTCCAACCATCCATGGAAATAATGTAAAAAACGGACCCGAAACAATGGAAGGAACAAAACACTAATAATTAAGAGATAAAAAATATGGTATTAAATGATCATATAAAATGTTATAAACATGAATATGTTTTTATAAAATTCAAATCACACACTTTTAACAATTTTACAATATGTTTGGAAAATATTTAATTAAGAAAAACATGATATAAGGGAATTATTAACCAAATTTAAATTCTTTTGGTTAACCTTTTACTTCCTTAATGGTTTGGTTTTAAGATCATTTGTGTGATTTAGTTTATTTGTATTATGTTTAATTATGTCTATATAGAGTTCATATACCTATTCGGTTCACTGTATTGATTCACATATCAAATATGTGTTATTTGTAAGTGACTTTTCTTATAAAATCTTCTTATAAACATCTAGTTTAACAAAATTCAAAGTGAATGTTTTTAAACAAGTATTCTTGTCTGATTATTATATTACGGTTCTTGGTAATTTTATATGATTAAGGGTGGAATCTATATCTATCTCCAATGAATTGGATAAGTGTAAGTTGGAGGATGTTCGTATGGTTACTCCATGTGTAGCTACGATGGTTACACCATAAGTATACCATGAGGGTTACATTGTAAGATAGCTGTGAGAGTTAAAATTCATAAAGTATTCGGGAGGGTTACAATATAAGTAAGTAATTCCCCATGATAGCATTATGGTTCTAATTATTTTTATGTTTTGTGGAAATCTCATCGAAATCTTGAGTTTCACAATGTCTTAATGGGTGATAGTTATGTGTTTTTGAGAACTATTTCATATGTTTACATGTATTCATAGACTAATGTTTTATTTATTATCTTTTTATATCCCTTATTGAGATTTTTGTTCTCTTCCAAAGTTTTTAAATTTTTTTAAAAGTATATAATTATGTGTAATACAAGGAAGGAAGAAATATTAAATGTTATGAATATTTTTCCATGAAATCATGTTTTATTTGGAATGATTTATATTTTCAAGGAAATTGTACTATTTTTTGGGTATATTATCTATAGGAATGTGGAATGTTATGTATGTATTATATCCAAATTCTATAAAAATATATACCTGGAAAGATCCCCAATATGAAAGTAAGTGATTTATTGACTAAATTTCAAGATTATGTAATTTAATAAGGTCAGTTTCTTATACTCCCCATGTCAAAACCCATAAATGAGAACTAGTCAGAACACGAAACAAATTCTCTCAATATTCTCATCCACTCACAATTATTCAACACTAAGCCACAAGACATATCACAATGTATTTAACGTTATGGAATAAAAACATTTAAAATCACCATCACCAATGTCTTAACACGAATCCTTATGTAATTTCCTTATAGGGTCACTAAATACATGCTCCATCACACCTTATTATCTCCCTGAGCACTGAAACACCTTTGATATGACACATGAGAGGATCATGCAATAGCCACCATTATCCAAATGTCAATTTAAAAAATATAATATAACCCACCCCAAATCTCTACATTTTCTATCTTTTAGTAACCAGACAATATATGATCACCCACACACCAACACCAAAATATCAACTCATCTATCCACAAACTAATCCACCATCCACAGCCCTCTTCACCTGAGTTTCACTCAACCGTGACATGTATGATGCTCATAACAAAATGAGTATCTTTATCAATTTCTATCAGACTGAATTGTGGGATCAATGTTTCACACTCTCTCTATCAGTACATGGAATAAATGGACATGGGCCAATCACTCATACCAGAGCACCAACTACAAATTCTGACAACTTAACACGACAATATCATTGAAACATATGAATTGACAAAGAAAAATCTCACACTAAATGTGGGTCACATACTCTAACCAACCATTAGTTTTATCCACACAATATGAATTTAATTATTCTACTCCATAATTCCTAACCTCAAACATTTCCCAATAAAACATGTTGGTGACTCCTAGAAAGAATATAATTGTCCCATCCCCGAAAGGACTCATTAAGGACTATTGATTAATAGTGATTACTAGGGTATATCATTCCATCGCAGTCATCAACATTAACTACCAATGGATGTAACCCATTTTTTAACCAAGGACCTGGGAGTCCAAACCCATACATGTCTCACTAAAGACACATATCACCTCACCAAAGAGTGTACCCAAAATGAATCCATCATACAGCTACCACCATTACATTAACCAAGCTCTTCCATAACTAAAATGATTCCAAATAGACGATAACATTACTTTCTCAAAGATCTATGAACAAACAAACCCCAATAATTACAGTATAACATCATCACTAATAGACCTTTACTTTTCCAAAAAAATTCCTTCATTCACTCTAATCTTCCCCGTGTATTATGACCGACAATGAACCTTTTCATAGGTACATGTCCACAGCCCATCATATTGTAAATTGAAACCAATTAATGCATTCTCCAATAAAACCCAATCAAACAACCCAACTCGTTATCCATGCTTCTCATGCAATCTATCTTGGGGTCACATGGCTACCTACTGACCATGATCCATAGAAAACATATACGCAACCATCTCAGAGCTCTCTATGTACCCCCTTTAAAATTATGAAATCTACCAAATCCCCATAATAAAAATTGACCAACCACCACGTAAATGTTTTCTATGAACTACAATGGAATATACAAACATCCACGATGCTTGACAAATGTACATTTAAACTACTAGTTCATAAACCTAAATGGTTCTTCCATAACAAACCATCCATTAATTCTAATAAAAAGGCTTGGAAATGTCCTTTTCACATACCACTTAGGGTTTCCATGTCCTCAATGAATCTCATGAAATTACATAGATCACATCTCAGGTATCCTTCCCATAATATAGACATCATTATCAATTCCGAAACCTAAAACAACCCTCAAACAGTCTCTACAAATCCATTTTCCAAGGAACTACATTTTTAACACTAAGACCCCTCCTTCCCTAAGATCAACCATACATTATATATTATATATAAAAACATGGTATATATAAGTATTATTCCAATAATAAGATACATGGGTAAACAATATAGTTTTCAATTAAAATAGATCAAACCTCTTGAGAGTAAATAAACATATGCAGGAACACAAATATTATGTGAATTAAATATGTTAGATAAAATTAATTAACAAGGACTCCTTCCAACATTCCCTGATATTTTCATGTTCATATTTAAAATTTCCCTTAATCTGATCCAATAAAAATCATAAATCTCAAAATACATGTGTGAAAACTAGGGTGAAATTAGACTATTATAACATCATAAAAAAGGAATATCATTCCCATGAACTAGGATCATGGAATTCCATCCGGAAAAATCCCTTATGATGAATTGGACTTGAATTCATTAATAGATCGAAAAATCCCTATACCAATTAACTGTTATCTCCAAAAATCATAAAAAACAATTTTTGATACCTTTTTGTAACGGCTCAATCCTATATCCCATCCAAGATATCGCCCTTTGTGGCCCTAAGCATGCCTTACCAAAAACCAGAGTTGTCAAACTAGCATCTACAAAGTAATACCAACAATTGGGATACTATACAATCTTATATGAGTAATATAAAATTGTAACTAAAAAATCATACACAATATAGTGGTAAAAATAAACCAACACATTATATAAAATAAAAAATATTGATTCCATACAAATCATACAACTGATAACTAAAATGGACTATCACAAATTATAAAAACAAAAATAAAAAAACACACAATGGAACAACATTCATCATAAGGTATTATAACAATATATAGATATCATCATGATGCCCCATCAAAAAACTAATACAATCATATTCTTCGACATGACAATAAGATTTCATTTCTATACAGAAAATGAGATTCCCATGAAGGGGTGAGCATAAAAAATAGTAAGGTCTCACTAATTACCCCTAATAAAATCCACCATATATAAATGTTTATTCCTAATGAAAATAAATTCAATAACTTGTTAATTGAGATATTTGTTCTATATAATCAATCATAATACCGAACTAGGTACACAATAATGTTAGTTTATTAGGTGGTAACCTGGTCACCATGACCCTAACTAAACATGATTTTGAATCATTATAGAATCAATATATAACATTATTCTATCATGCATAACCATGAAAGTGTTTCAAACTATATAGGTTGTGTGGTGTTCAAAACCATGGCCTGACACCCAAAGAAACATGACATGATCTACATATGCATTCCCCAACCCACACTTAATCACTCTATAGAGGGTTACTGATGATCTATTATTCCAAGAAACAACATCCAATATGTTATAAAAACCAATCACTCTATGTTACGGTCATAAAACAACAAATTAATCCAATTAATGTCAGAAAATCTACTTTACATGATACATTATCATCATGGTACTATTATCTAATGAATCAAGCCTCTAAAAAATATCCCTTACACAGTGAACCATCAAGTCAAACATGTGGTAGGTCACATTCACTAACCCATACCCATATATCCTATGGAGTAAAATCAATCAACCCTTACCAATATATAATGGTGAGGTCTATAATTACCTTAACCAATCATTGAATACTCTTGGTACAACACCTCATGAGTACCAACCAAATCCACCTCATGATATGGTCAATATGTCATAAAAAACATCGTATCCTATTAATAAAAATTCCATTTGAACCCCGGTCAATATTTTCTTAATAATTATCCCCTCTTTACAAAAAATCTCATATCACATATTAATATATCCAATATGTATTGATAAACCAAAAAAATATCTAATCATTGATAGCATCTCTAGAAAACCGCCTTCTAGTGGAATTGCATCATAGAGTCACACCATGACCCAGACCTCAGGGTTTTCTCCCACCTCACAAAATTCCCTCACCACTACTAGTCCAACAACATAAACGATATACAAAGCCTTTTCATCTATTCCAACAATATATTCATAGGTGGGGTACAAAACCAAACTAAAAATCCCTTATTATACCAAGTCCACGTATTTAGGTAATCCCCTCACTCTACATTGAATCTAATACAAGACTGTATGCTCAAAAGCGAGTCCACATCCCCAAAAAGATATTAAATATTCCCTCCAACCATATGACCCCAATCTACCCATGTATGCCCCTATCTATAGGTAACATAACCTAGAAAATCTACATCTCAACACACTCTCTATGACCCAATAAGGGTCATGTGTCAACTTAATGGTGCCATATACCCGTATAAACTATGAATTTAGGTGATCCAAAATTTCCCATGTTCTAAAAAGCCCTTGGTCTCATCCATTGAGGCCTATGCTACTTTGTCACCTCGCCTAAGAACCAAATTTACATTATCCCCCATTCTTGACACCACTAATTTATACAAGATTAAATACTCATGTAACAAAATATATATTGTTCTGTAATAATGGTCTCACCTTCAACAATATTAGTGTTATACTCTATGATCCATTATGCCTCATCCATGAACATTCCAATCCCATGAACTCCCCCAAAAATCATATCTAATCTAACTGAGAACAATCCATGATCCAAAGAAACTATATGGCCCAAAATAATAATTAATAATTAATGATTAATGAAAGTTTTAAATAATTATATTATTTAATAAAATGTTTCATATTCTCTAGAAAACTCACAAACAACACAAACATTCAAAAACTAAAATCATTCATCCATGAATGTCCTATCATGCCTCCCTAGTACAAACCTAGGATAAATCCCTATCACAAAACTCTGATTTTACCATAAATTAAATTAGATTTAATTAATATTATTAATTAATTATATATTTCTTCCTAAATTAAAAATTAATTCTTTAAATGGTGGGAAGAAAACATCCCTAGATTCACTTTTTTCTAGAATAAGAAATTAAAAAACATCCTTAGCCACTTAAACCATGCTTCTAGCAGAATTGGAACTCTAAACAAAGATTAAAATGAAGGAAGTAAATTATATTTGATGGGTAGATTAAAACTAAAATCAATTGTATGAACAATCATCAAATATTTACCACAAAACACAACGAAACATCCCCCTACCCTTGATGGGGAGTACAATATAGGGAAAATAGAGTTAGATTGGGCCATGAATTTTCTATCTCAATCTCCATTCGCCAAAACACCTCAAGAGTCTCAAAGGCTCAAAAATTTTTTTCTTACCCTGATTAAAAATTACATCCTAGATAGCCTCAATCATCTACTGATCCTAGGATTAATTAGAGGGCTCTTTCTAGTCCCACTGACAAGCTGTTGACCAATAAAAATTTATAGAAGACTTCTAGACACCTCCCAACATCCTCCAATGATTTTCCAAGCATCTAAGACACCCATAAATTCCTCAAATATTATCCCATAATATTTATTTTATGATTATAAATCACAAGAAAATCTATTATAGAACCCAATTATCTACATGAATTAACCAAGAAATCGGAAATTCAAATTCCCTTGGTAATTTCTCACTTTGGAAACCATTTCTACCACGATTATATGAGAATTGAACATAACAACAGATCACACTATGGATATACACCATTTACATTGATTGATTCTAGTTATCTATATATCATTTTCTATTAATTGAAATGATCCACTATAAGAATTCATTCCGTCGTTCACATTTCAAATAGTTTCTGTAATAGAAACATTTTATCTATGAATATTAGTATCTTAAATATTATTTATGAATAATCATATGTTCAAAAGAATATTTTATTTCAAATATTATTTATTCTATATTATAGTTTGACTATATTAGATTCAATCAATGTGTTTTCTTATCAATAAATACCATTCTTCCTTCTTCATCTCTTCAATCATGGTACCAATAAATGAATGATCAATATCTTTCTACGAAAGGCTAAATTTTATTAGGAACATTTAGAAATAAAATTTATATCATTAAATATATAATTATTGAAATTAACATCATTAAATACAATGTTTATAGAAGCTAATTATATTTCTCTAACATAAGATCCACACATGTGAGATGAAAAATTTATTTTCCTAATTCATATACATGTATTAAGGCCTGATGATGTTAATTAACGAATCAATAAACCACCTTGACCTAGTTATGATCATTTGAACACTACAACTAAATATATGATAAGAATGTTTTCTAAAAATCCAATAATATTTAACCATCAAGAAGATTTCTTTCAGCACATACATGGTAAAAATAACTAACATAAGTGTGATCATGCAATTATTTACACAACCATTGAGGGAAAACCACACCTATGTCACTACATTGTTATGAATGACATTAAATAGAACCAAACAATAAATTTTACAATTCAACAGTTTAATGATGTAATGGAAAACACATGGTTTTTTAAATGTCATTGATGATATTTCTACATGAAAATGGGATTGATTCATTACTTCTATTAATTAATTGGGATATTATTACAATTTAATTAATGTCATAACTACTAATTTCATAATAATAATATTTTACTATTTTAATTTCAATCCTGTCACCACAAACAACCAATCATTATGGGTAGAATTCCATATAGATTATATTTCAATGGAATATCATGTACATGGTAAAATATTTCCACTACCCCAACTCTTTATCTATCTGATTTGTATATTCTACCAAAAAACTCATGGAAGATACATTTATTTTTGTTCATTTGATAATTTAAATTCCTCTATTCATAACTAATAATGATATATACTATGATAATAGGTACCGACTGAATCAAATGGTATAATAAATTCTAGTCTTCTAGACATTGATAAATAATTTACAACCATCCTCATCTATGTATCAAATGTTATATTTAATCATTCACTCATTTTGGTATATATATATACATAGAACAATGTGTTTTGACATGGATGGAGCCTAAAATAATATTCTACAGTTACATATGATGAATACATAGTGGTGATGAGATTCTATAACAGAATCAATGGATAATGTGAAGTGATGACATTCCTGAAAATATCATACCAAAAGATAAGTATTGTCTAAATCAATGTTGAATAATGATATGTGTTTAGAACACTACTCTTTTATCTCAAGAGGATCTAACAGTATTTTAAAAAGTAAAAAAAGGTAAAATCAATGTTTAAGGTGATGATCAAAGAGAAGGATAAAATAGTAAAATCCAATTCATACGATATTATAATAAGGATTGATGATGAAAATATCATCATAATAATGATGGTTTTCAAAAATCCTAAATACATTAATAAAGAGATGTGATCTAGAAGGAAATATTAATTTTTTCATGGATATTATATAATTAAAGGTATTGATGTGGAAGATAAAATTTTTAGTAGTTTTTATGATATATTATATTCATATTTTTATTGTAGTAATGATTTAAATAGGTTTCAAATAGTTTAAAGAAATATAATAATGAAAAATTATTAATATGAGTGCTCATGGAGGATGTTTAACTAGGATAATTAGTGGTTTTTCAAATCAATGATGATGTACAAAAGATGTGTAAATAAAAAAACAATAAATTTTTAAAAAAGAACCAATGGACTTGAATAATATTTTTTAATATTACCTGAGGTATCTCAAATTAAAAAAGATGAAATAGATCAAATATAGAATGTTGATTCAATAAAGGAAGTGTAATTTGGTGATATTTTGTATGATAATGATATAATCTATGGTGAATTTAAATTTAACTCAATTGTATATAGTCATAGTCAAGGATATAAGATATTGAAATTTCCATTATTTGTTATCTTTTATTTTTCACAAAAAATTAATGAAATTAGGGAACACACATTTATTTGTCATGAAAAATATGAAAGGGTGTTACTGAAAATAATTGATGTGCATGATTGAATGATATTTTTCACTATAAATATGGTTTGAAAAAATATTAAATTCATAAAGAATTAATGTTATTATATCTTTATATTTATTAAATAATTAATGGAAACTTGTTATACCTGACAACAATATAGTTGTAAGCTTATTATTCTAATTGTGTAGCTATGATATTTTAATGTAATCTAACGAAATAAAATCTCAGTAATGGGACTAAAATCATGAGACATATCCTCTTTACTATTGAATATGATATGATTTATAGTGTATTAAAAGAAAAATGTCTAACGGTAAGTGGGGTTGTATATTGGGCTACATGTTTTGTGAATTGAATATTCAAAAGTGGAGGAGAGTTAATTTTCATAAATAAAAGTATTTAATGTATTAGAAAGAAGAAATAAGAAACATATATTAATATGAATGAAGTATAATATAGTTTATTTTTTAAGGTATGTGAAAATTGTATTTAGATTATAAAGTAAATAGATGATATTTTTTAAGTCGTAAAATTTATTATAATTATTTACAAAGTAAAAAAGTATTATATTATGGTTATGATGAATCTAATACAACCAACTTGAATGAAATATATTGAACATCTAGTATCATTTCATTAGTGAAATGGTTGATCGAGGAATTTATGAAGTATAACACATTCCAATGAAGAAACACGTTTATGATATAGAGAACAAACAATCAGTCTCCAAATTATTATCGAATAATCAATTAAATATTGGTGTTCATCAAACTCCATCAGTTGAAGGTTTTTTTTATATCCTCTCCTCCATAATGAGTTTAACCACATGGTTATTTATTTTTTGTAGGATTAATAATAGAATTTATTTATATATTAAATAAAACCTTCATCTTGGAAACAATAACACAATGAAATATTCAATTATTTTAACATAGTTGTTGAAAAAATTATAATAAAACTAATAAATATAAAATTACATTCACAATAATAGTCAAAACTAGTACTACAGAAAACATTAAAATATAGAGAAAAAAATAAATGTTGACTATAGATGATCATACACTAATGTAAATTAAAAATATATAATATCCATTGCTATCATGAATTAATAAAACATAAACCATACATAGTAGAAGAACTATAAGTAAGAATTGAATAATTATATATATAAAAATAAAGTGTACATATAATTGGAAATTTGACTATTGGAATGGTAATAGGACCATTGGTATCAGAACCTTGGGTGTGTGGAAAGTTTAATTGTAATTTGATCATTTATCTAAAAGTGGATATTGTTTATGGATTTTGACAATGTTGTGGGTTTTGTTTTAGGGTTTTCTTTCAAGGGGTTCATCACTGTGTTTATTCATGCACCCTTATAATTTATGATTCATATTTAAAGAAGAAGAAAATTTATTTATTAAGTATAAAAAATTTATACATATTGATGAATATGATTATAATTATATTCATATGTATTAATATAAAATAATATTTACATAGAAAGTGTTTTTAAAATTTTTACATCAGCCCTATGATTAAAAATTACACAAAATTCATTAATTAATAAATAAAAATCAAATATATTTATAATTATTTTCATGAAAAGGAATTAAAATTTGGAATATATATAAAACACTTGAATAATGGTTAATTTTTCAGTAAGAATTTTGGGATTTAGAATTTCTGTTAAATAATAATATATGGTACAAATATAGTATAAGAAATATGATTTCATTATTATGAAAAATATAATAAATAAATAATTATTTTGAATAAACAACCAAAAATATTTTATTTTTTTGAAAAAAAATCAATTACTAAACATAAAATATACATTCCAATGTTTAATATTACAATTAAAAATCTAAACACATTATTTTGTGGGGAAATAATATTTCTAATGCAAAATTAATGTTAACATTTATATTTTTTTATCACATGAATACTCTCAAATTAATATCCAAATATAAGAAATAATTAGAATTAACAATGTTATTTACAATGGTTCTAAATTTTCTATATCATTTATTTTTAAGGACTACTATCCCAAACTAATAAACAATTCTAAATTATTTCATATAACTAACCATCTATCCTCCCACTCCTCTACACTAATTTTTTTAACATGGTTATTTTCATATGTTCCCACTTAATAATCAATTTAATGGGTTATTATAATATAATGGTGTTCTTTATCTTATGTAGAGAAGATACATTTAAAGTCAAGTTATCGTAATCTATTATCTTCCATTACTATTGAAGTTCATTCAAATTGATTTTCAAGCTAATTTCAAATGTCGTTATAATTAATTTTCATGAACTACAAAGTTTATTATCAATGATTCACATTAATAGTATATTATAA
Source organism: Viscum album (assembly GCA_963277665.1). Lineage (NCBI taxonomy): Eukaryota > Viridiplantae > Streptophyta > Magnoliopsida > Santalales > Viscaceae > Viscum > Viscum album. Next base: position 1,165,355,388 of record OY728133.1, on the reverse strand, counting down.
ATCTTAACCATTTAAAAATTCAAAAACACAATAATCCAAATTCATCTATATTCCATGTACTTGGTGAATTATGGATATATAATATATGAGATGTGGGAGTAATATAAGTATGGAAAAAACGTATTTATATAGTGGAGAAAATTTTGGGACCCATGTTATTGAAAATATATATGGCATAATTTTTCATTTTCAATCAAATCATTCTAACATAGAAGTATTTTGTGATGGATTTTTTATCCCCAATGAGTATAAAAGATATATGATATATAATCATAATTCTTCGGGTGTTTTCTATAATTACATGTATCTATATCCAATGATAAATTTATTATTAAATTAATATTTCCTTTTAATATCCATTTTTTAAGAATGTACACTACACTATTTCATTATTATCATTCCATTGATATGGGTATGATAAATTTCATTATTAATATCATATAGTTTTTATATTCTTTATGATATTTATTAATATATCAATAATCAACCATTGAATTGAGAAATATGGATAAGTATTATACCCATTATTTATATATTGGAATCTATTTATTACATAGCCACTATAATTTATGTGGTTCCTTCTATAACATTTATATATGAATTCCATAGCCTTTTTGTTAATATGATGAATGCACTAGGATTATAATGTGATTGCAAGGACAGAAATTATATATCACATTAATTCTTTGTTATGTGTAGTGAGACAAATATTCAATGGTATTTGGTTTATTCCTTGCCAATTTATGTGTGATTCATTGGAATGAGACCTTGAATGTATTGTTAAAATGTCCAACATCATGAATTCCATCACTATATGCTCTTTTATTGTAATTTTCGGTCTTATTTAATATTATTTCATCCACGGATATATTATTTCCTTAGTATAAATTGTTATGGTATTTTTTTAGTTCTTTATTATTTCTATATCATATAGGGAATTAAAATTATATGATAACATCTAATATACTCTACCCATTAGTTAGCATCTAAGATCTCCCCATTATTTTTCTTCATTTTTTAAGAAATACATTAATATTGTTTGAAATCTATACAGGGTTTTCAAGGACAAATTTAAATGTTTTCATGTTTTCAGTTGATGTATCCAATGTTTTCATAGTAACATAGTGTTCATTTATATATCTATTTTATTAAGGTTACTAAACTATTGGATCCTTTGAATATTTATCTATGTATTTTGGTCCATTTTTATAAAATATAAATCAATTCTAGGTTCCTATAAATGGGGATGTTGAGGTTGGTATGAGGGTTTATTTAATTGATTTTTTGGGAACAAAATTTAGAATAACATGATTACAGAACATAAACCCATTAAAACCCCATATTATATTCTAGAAATAATTCTAAATTACATGTTATAAATTGGAAGGAAATTTATAGGAATTATATATTAAAATTTAGGATTAAGATTTTTTCATGAACTAATGAGGTATATCCCATAATATGGAAATAATTCCTAATTGATTTATATAAATTGTTTCAACAACCTTAATAAGTGTAAATATTACCATTAAAATAAAATCAAGGATATTGGTGTTGGATTTGATCATATATTGAATATATTAATGAAGATACATCATTCTATAATGAATACCAGTTCATTTATAGAATAACCATTTCAACCTAAACATGGTATGACATCCTTGAATCATTGTATGACATAAAAACGCCCATCCTCAAATAAATCCTATAATATACCATAGTAGGAGAAATTTATAATGTATTTAGAGACGTTATTCCTCTAATTTGGACTTCTTGAAACAGATAAGGTTATCATGGATGTATATTTTCAATGCAGAGAGGAATTAAAATGTGTATTTTTATATGTATCAAAGCGGTGGGGGGAAAAAAGTGTTGTCTAATTTTTAAAAAAATCTAAACATTCATTACTACTTTAACCCAATTTGGTAATAATCACTTATTTTAATTTGGTTTAGTTAGATAATTTTTTACATGGAAATAATAAAACACATGATATGTAGGGAAATAATTGAAGAAGAGACATTGTATTGTTAAAATAATCTAATATATAGTTGAGTCATTATCATGACATGTTATTCACCCTCATTATGGTTTCTCAACTAAAATAAATCTCTTACTACAATTTATAAGTTATTCTCATAGTTAGATAATGTATCATTATTTACACACATGAATACTTCTCACAATACTTCCCCAAACTAATCAAGATATAGAAATCATAGTTTGACATTATGTTTTCCTTACATACCATAATTCATACAATTTCTAAAGCTTCTTTAAATTATAATGTATTTTTTATCGTTCCAAAAAAGATTAAATGGATAATAATTCCACATACCAATGTATCAACATCCATAAAGTGTATCTTTTTGGATCTGCAAATAGTATCATATAATTCCAATATTTATAACAAAGTAACACATTGAACTCAATGCTTGTTTTAACTCAACCTCACATATCTTCCACATAACCTAATCTCCTTGATTTCTTAACTAGAATTGAACAAATTTAATATTATATAATCCAATATCTCTTCACTAACAAAAATATTTTCCACTAATAAAAAAATATGAATATCTACTTTGTTAATTCTTATCCATATTGTCTAATAATGGAAATCATAATATGTTATTCTTCATTTATCATTGATACCAAGATTATATTCACCTATGTATAGGCATGACATCTTCCACTTCTTCTTCTCCTTCTAGAGTTCCTTGTTCTTCAATGTTCACATGATGTAAGTAATTATAGATTCAATCAGAGAATCTCTCATTCATTTATTAAAAAATTTTAAGTACGTCATCTGAAAATGTGTTTCAAATGATTAGAATATATAATAATTATCCAATATTATTCTTTAACAATTATTCTCTTCTATCTTTAGCCACATTTTATTATATGTAATTTGTTGGACCTCTGTGGTCTATTACATTTTCAAAATCCAGTGTTTAGGATGTTTTGAGAGGTAATGGTAGCTCATTAAAAGAGTTTTCCAAATTGGCAGTTTTTACAATGGTAAGTTGAGGGTTTCAGTAGGTCGTGGTGTCAGTTGGTTGAGGGTGCCAAAAGGTTTCAACATTTGTTGGTCAAGGTATTGTTATGTCGAGGTGTAGGTGAGTGAGGGTGTCAGTGAGTCAGTGCGTTGGTGATTGAAGACTTCAGTTAGGTAAGGGGTCATTAGGTCAGTGCGTCAGTTAGTCATGGAGTTGGTGAGTTAGGGGATCTGTCGGAGACTGCGTCCTTGAGTCAGGAATCACTAGGTCGTGCGGTGGATCAACTTTGGTAACTCAGTGTCGATAGATCAGTGTCAGTTACTCGATGTATGGTTTGGGGGCTTGATGTCAGTGAATCACCCATTAGTGACTCGCTATCAGTGTCATTGACTCATCCATGAGTGCCTCATTTCTAGTTTTTCCTTGTTTTTCTATTATAACCCCTCTTACATTTTTTTATTTAATCCAATTATAATGAATTTTTTTGGATTTTCAAAATGAGTTTCAATTTATTTAAATAATATATTTAATATCCTATGATCACAATAATTTGAAATAGTCAAGCCCTATGTTCTTGGCCACGATCTTTGTTTAATAGACTTTAGAACCACTTCCAGCTGTTGATATTAGATCTTTATTTTCAAAATTTGAGGTCCTCTCTTATTTTTCTCTTGGTGCATTGAGCACTTTTCTTCTCCAAATGACTTGTGAACCTTTTTTGTCACCCCCCCTCCCACTTCGATTTTATTTGGAATCTCCTTCTTTCCCAACCCCTCCGTTTTAGAGCATGTAGGAGTTTCGATCACGTATTATTCTAGTTAAGGATTATAATTTCTCACATTAATTATGTATCATACGAGGTGGGAGTAGTAAAATTATTTCATAAAGAACTACTGAATCAAAATTTTAACTAAGAATAATGGTAGTGACGAAATACATACTTCATAATGGTCTAGGAGTAGAAAGTTTCTATTAATTTTATTTTTATTTTTAATGTTTGTTTATGATGTTATTTTTTGTGGCAGTGTGGCTTCTCAAAATAATTTTCGTTGGTTGTATTTTTCTACTCTGGGGTGATGCTTTATAATTTTTGTTATTTCCTTGTGAATAGTTTTTTTAATATCAATCTGATTAATCACGAACACATGGCTAAATAAATGGATTCCCTGGGATTAAAACATTTTTGGATCACCCTACATATCAACGTGGAATTTAATTAATAGTTTTGGCCAAATCTGAGTACAACCTATTAGACAAGTGTGACTATGAGTTGTGTTCTTTTTTGTTTTTTATCATTGTGTTGTTTTTAGTGGTAGTTTTTGTTTGATTTGTGAATGGGGTAGAATGACTAGTGTGATGGTATCTCCGGTTGATAGATAGATTGATTTTGGAATGGTTGGACATGTTATGTAGTGGGACTACATATGGGTAGTGGTTTGGTATCATGGATCCAAGACTATGTTGTGTTATGATTTCATGATTACTGGATACTGGGTGTTGTGTTGTTGTGCAGTGGGGCAGATAGGATTTTTTGAGATTGGATGATCTGGTTGGGTGACATTGAAAATTGATAGTTGGCAATGGCTGAACAAGTGTTCAGTAATGGGGAGTGTGTAGTAGGTTGTTTACCCTGGTATTTCTTCTTGGTGTGTTATGGATGATGGCATGGCTTTTTCTTCGGTTCTGTTTCATATTTTCCTGAGTTGGGATTGAAAAAATCAAATAAATGAAATTATAGTGCATAATGACAACATTTTTAATGAAAGGGGTGGGTTAATGTTTTTGTTGTGGATATTGTGTGGTTTTTCATGTAGGGGTTTCAGTAAGGGTAGTTTTCTGTGGGTTTCTTGTATGTTTGGAAACCCATAGGATGTGATGAGTTTTTGTTACTTATATATATTCACATTTAGTTCTTTATGTTTTATATACATCTCCAACCTGTGTTCAGAATAATGATCCAAACACTCCCATTGTTATGGGGTAAGGTCTCTATCCCAACAGCCATGTGGGTGGATGGATGGCTGGTTAGTGACTTTACCTTACTCCCTCTTCTAGGCATTTATCACCCAAGTTTTTCTGGTAGGATATAATTTATTGATGTTTATTACCAGATTTATGTTATTGGTTGTGTGATAGGTGGGTTGTTTTCCCCTATTTCATCAGGATGAGTCCCATGTGTTTTCAATTAGGTTTTGGTATTTGAGAGACCCACGTTTCTATGGGTAGGAATCTGGTGTCGTTTGTTGCCCATGTTTGTGTGGGTAGGTTGTGATAGTGGGGATTGTGGTAAAGCGTGGTAGCGTCAGGATGTTCACCATTAGGGATGAGCAGTTAACCAGTGGGATGTGGTGTGGGGTACCCAAATAATGATGTGCTTATACTAAAAAATTTCTTAATTTGCATTACTTGGTGAGTGTGTCTTGGTGTGGTTGGGTGGATAACATACCTTTTTAAGGGATTTTGTCATTTATGTTGTTTTCTCATGGGGGAATCAGTATGATTCTACCACTTGTGCATGGGTGACTTTGGTTATACTTAATTAGTATACAAACATGCTCACCCTACTTATATAAAATGATTTTTAGGTTTCCAAGATGACTATACATACATTGATCAACCTTACTATCTTGGACATTGGGGACAGTTTTTGTGTCCCTGTATAGTTTTATTTTGGTACTTATAATGGATTTTTCTTATAATTCTAGTAGATTTACATAAACAATAATGTGGGAATGAATTTAGTTTCCTTATATAAATATCAATCCTGGAGTTGTTTGAGGTGGATAAATATTATATCCCAGTCAATGTTACAATAAAAATCATAATGCCTCCCACTATTGTGACATTTCTACACCCTTGGTGTTGGTCTCCACTACGGGGCCTATTGGGGGTGGGACTCAGGGGTTATTATCACTCCATCATCTTATTTAAGGAAGGCATCACCATCTTACTATGACTTCCCTCACAATGAAGATGGTGGGTCATGAAAGAATGTTATCAAAGGCGATGGTTGATAGATAGGATGGTGTTTAGAGTTATGCATAGTGAAGATTTCATGGGTTGATAGGTAAACAATGTTATGTGATCTTGGTGCATGACATTGACTAGGGAAGACCTTCTAAGAAACGGGATTTTAGCGCCCACCACGATCCAACGCATGGTATCTGAGCATACCAAACCTTCAAGTGAGCATATGAAAATTGAGAATATGAGTCTTTAAGAAACGTACATGCATCATGATGAATTTTTTTCTTATTTGTTTTTTGGTGTTTTTAGGAAATTAAAACAAATATGAATTTTAAATTAATCATAAGAGAAAATTATTTACTACCATGTTTTTGGAGTTAATTGTTTTCCTTTCATCTATGTCTCTCGGATGTCTCCCATAAGTGGTACGAGATGTGGAGGTCAGAAGGCCGACCCAGCTGACCAGTGGAGAGTGAATCTAGCATAGTAGGATGATCAATAGTAGAAGACTCTTGGTGATTTCTAGCAGCAGGCTATGGGAATGTATGTGTAAAGTGTCTCAGATGTGGAGATAAAGAGTTAGCATGTGGTGCTCATGATCAAATTTATCCTGATCTACGCTGCGATATAGTAATGGTGTTTTAAGTAGTGATCCAGATGAGTGGAGGAGCAGATTGGTGGCAGATGATCTACATAGGGGAGAGGAAGGAGACGGATGTTTCATGGGAGTTCTTTGAGAATGAGTTCTGGGAATAATCCCTTTATTACATTATGAATGTCGAATAAAAGAAAGATCTATTATCCCTCTAGTAGTGGAGTATATAAGTGAGAGAATTTTAGATAAAGATCTGGCATCTCTGTTTTTTTCATTGGATATCTAATCAATTGAGGAGTCCGGAGTGAGGAGCTTATAGGAGGCACTCCATCCTTCTCTTTAGTATGCGATTACACTCTTCACCCCACCAACATACATAGAGGTTCCTAAGAACGCTGAATTAATGTCATTGATGAAATCAAACATAGATATGCTGGAAGTGGGAAGTTAACTGAGTTCTTTAATGGGGAATGTTGTCAGTAGAAAGTATCTTTTATCAGCCCATTCCAGGTTTCAGTCATCAAGTAGCCAACCCCAGTAGTTTTAATTTTGACCATCTGGCTCTCACCATTTTCCCACAGGCATGGGCCAAAGTTTTTTATTGATGAGTATGTACTAACCTCCAGGGATAGTTACCGACTTGGGCTAATTATGGTGGATGTATGGTGGTTCAATGCTTGCCTCAACAGTAGTTTCAATCTAGTCATTTTTAGTAGCAGGGAAAACAGGCCCCTACTCCACCATGGGAAGTTGGTGTAGGAGGAGGCCAACCTCAAGGTGTTTTTCAAGGACCATTACCAGGGTGTGGTCGGCATGGAAGCCCATATCTGAGTGGTAGAGGATATGTGTTTGGGAATTTACACACCATAGAGGTAGTAGTTCTAGCAGGTTCGGAGATCATTCAAGGTACGATCAGTTTGTTTAGTGTGCTTTCTTGCCCCTTTATTCCTTCGGGAGCTTCACAATCATTTTTTGCTCCCAGTTTGTCCCATGACTTGCGTCTATAAATGGAGATAATCTCTGTTAACATTGTTTTGAGTACACTAGTTAGAGGATAGAACAACTTCTTTGATGTTTTTCAGGTATGTAGACTAATTTTGGGGCATCATCAGTCCATAGACGATCTATTTCTATGTTATATGCAGTCATATGATGTTTTCCTTTTCATTGAGTATTTTTACTCCATTCGTGTTTTTGTTGCATTCATCTATAGAAGGGTCATTTTTTAGATGTGAAAGGCTAGTTTTGTAGCTTTCGTTGGGGATTGGAGCTGTCAAATGGGAGGTTACCATGTGGAACCACTTCTTTCTTTGTTAGTCAATATTTTAGTGTGATTGGTGGATGATGAGATTGTATAGGTTCTGGGTGATGTAGGAGAGTTTCTATATGATTTCCTCAATGAGGTTGTGACTCTATACCCTTGACACGATGTTTTTTATAGGATAGACTTACAACCCAGTGCTAGTTTTATTTTGATGGTTCTTTATGAGATGACACCTTTTGAGTTATGGTAATTTCAGATTCACATTGGCAACCTAATAAGGAAGGGTTTCATCCAACCGAGAGAATCATCACTGGGTGACGCAATCATGTTTTGAAAGAAGTCATATGATGGTCTTTGGATGTACATAGAATACAAGAGATTGAATCAGGTTACATTCAAGAGCTATTAACCTCTCCAAGGAGAAATTATCATTCTGATAAGCTAAGTGGAGTGAGTTGGTTTTTCAAGATATATCCATGGTATGGATATCACAAATTGAGGGTGAAAGAGGGTCATATCCTGAGCACTACTCTGAGGTGCATGTATGGGAACTTTGAGTTCAAAGTTATTCCCTTTGGTGTTTAGAATGTCCCAGTTGTGTTGATGGGTCTTATAAATTTTATATTTCACAAGTTTTTGGACCCGTTCATCATCGTATTCATTGAATATATCCTAATCAATTCGAATTTAGAGGAGGAGCACAACGAGCATCTCAGAACATTTATATAGGTCCTTTGACACCACCAACACTATGGAATGTAGTCCAACTACACGTTTTGGAAATAAGGGGCACATTTACATGGGTATGTGGTGTCTCGATTGGGAATAATAGTAGACATGTTGATGGTCTAGGTAGTTGTTTCATGTAAATAACCCGCAAATTTTGGCATATGTTCACAATTTTCTTAGTTTGGCAGGATACTATTGAAGATTCATTCCAGATTTCTCCAAATTAGTAGCTCTATTTATGGATTAGACAAGAAAAGGACAAGATATTTTGTGGGTAAAGCAGGTTTAGGCAGCGTTAGGCTATCTGAAGGGGAATTTGGTAAGTGCTCTAGTGGTCAAGCAACCAAAGTAAGGGGTGATGTTGAAGTTGTTTTTCAATGCTTCCTATCTAGTATTGGTTTGCGTATTGATGCATAAATGGGGAGTGATAGACTATGGTTCTAGGTAGTTACAGCCACATGAACATAACAATGCGACCCATAATCCAGAAAAATTAGTGTTCATGTTTAATCTAATGATATGATGACATTGCCTCATTAGTGATCATGTTTTGGTCTTCACGGATCACAAGGTATTCAGCTACCCCTATTCTCATAAATACATGAACAAGTTGCTATAGAAGTGGACATATTTTCTCCAGGATTACGATTTTTACATCTCCTACACCTCATGAAAGGGGAATGATGTGGCTGATCCATTGAATAGTATGTCAGAGAAGTATGTGGTTTAGAAATCTAAAGATGCATGGAGAATGATGGAGGATTTGGATTCCTTGCACATAGATTCCTAAATGGATGGTGGAAGAGGCCACCTATTTCAGATGAGTGTACCATCATATCTGAAGAAAAAAATTTAGGAGTCTTAGTGGAGATACTCAAAGGTGTTGGTGATGTGTGATCTCATTGACCAGGGTGATGGTTTAAAGGGATGGTCTGGGGATGGTCATAATCAAATGGTTTTCCATGGAAACTATATTTTCAACTGAAAATAAATGAGGAAGTTCTCAGTGAGTTTCATAGATCATCCCTAGTGGTACACCAAGGAGTTTTGAAGATGTACTAAGGTTTGGGGGAATAGTTCTGGTGGCCCGGGATGAAGCGTGTAGTGGTATAGTTTGTAAAATAATTCTTAGTGTGCCAACAAGTGAAGGTTGAGTACCATGTTATAATTTTTTTGCATCCCCTAGATGTCCCCAAGTGGAATTACGATGAAATATCAATGGATTTCCTCATTGTATTACCTAGGTCCCAAGGAATATGTGATTATATTTGGGTGGTAGTGGATCAGTTGATGAAATCGACTCACCTCATAAAGATCAAAGAGTAAAGTATTGTGGATTCCATAGCACAAATGAATATGAATGAGGTTGAGCAGCTACATTGAGTTCCTAGATCCATCACCTCATATTGGGATACATGTTTTACATCGCATTTTGGGAGGTGATTGTAGCATGCCTTTGGCACTAAGTTACACCTCAACACTTTATTCCACCCCTAGATAGATTCACAAAGAGAGAAGACAATCTAGACATTGGGGAACATATTATTAGCATGTGTTTTGGACATTAGTGGGTTTTGGGTGTGACATTTTACCTTCATAGAGATTGCTTACAATAATAGCTATCACACTTCTAAAGGTGTGGCTCCATTCAACGAACTATGTGGGAGGCCATTTCGTTCACCCTTGTGTTGGATGGAAGTTGGGGAGGCATCTGTTCTTGGTCCGGACCTGGTGAAGAGTGTGATAGAAAAGTTGAAACATTACCATGAGAGTATGGAGGTAGTACTTGACTCGAAGAAGTTGTATGCTGATCGTAGGAGAAGGCCTTTTGAGTTCAATATTAGGGGCCATTTATTAGTGAAGGTTTTCCCTCTCCATGGGATGTGGTGGTTCGGAAGAGGAAGTATGCTTTCTCCCAAGTTCATCAAACCTTTTGAGGTATTGGGAGAACATGGCAATGTGGCACATCAGCTAGAATGAAAATCACTGTTGGGAAAGGTTTCTGATGTCTTTCATTTCTCTTTTCTTCATTAGTATCATAATGATGAATCCCATTTCATTGATTTGGTAGTGTTGGTTATCAAGGAGCACGCAAAATTCGGGTAGTGACCAATAGAGATACAAGATCATCATGAGAAGTTTCTTAGTGGATTGACCATTCCCTTGGTCCAAGTGTCGTGGAGTCATGGTGGCCTGGAGGAGAGTACTTGGAAGAGATATATTTAGATGTGTACATAGTACCCATATTTGATTTAATTTTCACATTTCTGTTATTCCATGTTATGTAATGATTGAGCCATGTTTTATATGATATGGGTAGTTTCCTTGTTATGTAACATGTTATAAATTCCTAAAATGTAAAAAAAATTGATACCTATTTGAAAATCAAGATGAATTAATGTGGATGCGATTAAATTCGTGCTGTAGAGTGTGTGCTGCCCAGAGAAGATAGTATCTTGAAATGGAGGAAGTAATTCTCTAAATCATGTGTATAGAAATATAGTACTGGTGTGGGGTTTCATTTGAATTTTTTGGGTAGCATATGTGGTAGGATGTGTTCATGGATGTTGTGGATTCACTCTATCAACACAAGGTGGTTTTTACATGAGAGGAATCATAAAGGGTGGTTTTATGGACCCTTCATTCTTCTGGGTTTAGTTTAGAATTCTATAGGGAGAGAATCGTTTGAGTGGTATCTAATATAATGTATCAAACCTCCGTGGTCCCTTAATTTTTAAAAATACAGTGCTAGGGTGTTTTGTGAGGAAATGGATATTTTTTTCAATTGTAGGACTAGGGAATCAGTAGGTTGCAGAGTCGGTAGGTCAAGGTCATTGGTATGTCACATCATCATTAGGTTGAGGATACAGTAGGTATAGGGCTAGGTGAGTTATGTTATTGGTGGATTAGGGTATCAGTGAGTTAGGGCTTCTATGAGTTAGTGTGTTGGTGATTCAGGTCGTCGGTGAGTCATAGTGTTGTGAGTTAGGGTATCAGTGAGTCTGGGCATCCGTGAGTCATGTTGATGTTGAGTAAGCGTGTCAGTGAGTCAGGATATCGGTGAGTTAGGGCATTCGTGAGTCAACGCCTAAGTGAGTTATAGAATCAGTGAGTTAGTGTCAATTGTTTAGCATCAGTTACTCAATGTTGGTTTAGTGTCTTGCTGATGGTGACTCACACATCGGTGAATCACTTTCAGTGTTGGTGACTCACCCATTAGTGACTCATTTCCATTTTTTTCAAATTTTAGTAGTTTCATCCCTCTTCTATTGTATTCCAACTAAACCAAATTTAAAGTCTTGTTTGGTAATTTCTAAAGGTGTTTCATAGGATATTAATTTTATATTTAATATCCTAATGCTCGAGGGGGGACTTTGAGATAGTGAAACCTTATGATCATGTCTGTGATCTGACATTAATGTCATCTGGAAATGTTTAATCCTATTGATATAGGATCTTAATTTTCTAAATAAGAGGTCTTCTCCACTCTTTCTCTTATGTAATATAGAACCTTTCTTCCCCAGATGACCAGTGTTCATGTGATATAGCCCCCCTGATTTTCTTTGGAATCTCCAACTCACACAACCCCTCTATTTTGGACCATGGAGGACTATAGGTCACCTGTTGTTCGAGGTATTGATTCTACCCACACTCTTTAACTATGTTTCATGAGGGGTTGTAATAAAAATTTTACTTCATTAAAAACCTACCGAATACATCTTTTAACCAAGATAATTGAAAATGATAAAATAGAGACTTGATAACTGTATGGGAGTGGATTTATGGTAATTTTTTGTTTTATTTTTTATCCATGTATATGATGTGATCTATTGTGGCATAGTGGTATCTTAAAATCAGGGATGTTTTTTGTCTTTTCATGTACATAGGTGATTCTTTGAAACGGTTTTTGTTTCCCTATGAATAATTGTTGTAATTATCAATATGATTAATCACGAACACTTTGTTAAATAAATGGATACCAGTAGATGAAAACCCATGTGTGATCTCCCCTACTTATCAAGGTAGAATATAAATAATTGTTTTTAACAAATTTGAATACATCCTATTTGATAGGTGTGGCTATCTGAAGTGTTATTTGGGGTTTTTTAAATTGTGCGGGTTTTAGTGGAGGTTGATGTGGAATTTTTATATGGGATAGAATGGGACGTTTGATGGTATCATAGGTTGATAGATTGATTCATTGTGGAATGGATGTAGTTGTTACGCACTAGGACTGCATCTGGATAGTGGTTTCATAGTGGGGTTGCTTGACTAGGTTGTTTCATTATTTCATTTTTATGGATGTGGTGGGTGTGGATTTTTTTATAAAGGGGATACCTGGATTAGTTTTGAGAGGATTATTGACTAGGATAACATTAAATAATGATAGTGAGTAGTGGTTTAATGGATGTTTATGAAATTGGAGTTTGCAGTGGGTCATTTTTCCTTGTTCCTTCTTCCCAGTGTTTTATGGATGGAAATGTTGTTGTAGCTTGTGATGTTTTTGGAATTTTCACTAGTAGTTATGGAAATAAATAAAAAATAAAATTATAATGTAGAATGACAACTGCTTAAATTAATGGGGTGGGGTGATGTTTTGGGTTTGGATGTTGTGTGGTTGTGAATGTAGGGGTAGCAACAAGGGAAGTTTTGAGTAGGCTTGTTGTATGTTTGGAATCATGTAGGTTGGGATGTGTTTTTTACCTATATTTATAAATATTTAGTTGATTAAGTTTTTTACCCCTCCCAACTATGTTGATCACTATATGCCAATCCCCCCCCCCCCCATTGTTATGGGGAGGGTGTATTTCCCATCATCGCGATGGGAGGATAGTTGGATGGATTCTAACATTACCCTGCTTCCTCTTCTTGGCATTTATCACCCTTGTGTTTTCGAGAAAGTTGTAATGGATTTATGGTTATTAATAGATTTATGGTATTGTCTATATGAGATGTTTTTTGTTTCCCAAATTTCACCAGGATGAGGACTAGATTCGTTTGGGTAGCATGTGGTATGAGTAAGGACCATGTGTTTGCAGGCATGAATGTGTTGTGGTTTTAGCGTGAAGGTTATGACGATGGGTCTTGTTGAAGAGAATGGATGTTTTAGGACGTTCTCTATTAGGTATGAGATTTTTACAATTGGGAAGTGGTGAAGAGTATACAAATATCGATGTTCTTATTATATTACATTACATGATTTTTGTTACATGGTGAGTGTGCCTTCGTGAGTCTAGGAGGATTGTATACCTAGTTAGGTGCTCTTGAAGTATCTGTTGTTATCTCACAATGGAATTAGTATGATTCTCCAACTTGTGCATGGGTAACTAAGGAATTTACAAATGTGTATACATGTATGATCACCCTACATATATAAAATTAATTTCAAGATTCCATGGAGATTACAGTAGTCATGCTAGACCACACTAACTCAGACATTGGGGATGGACGTTGTGTTACTGCATTGTTTTATTTTTGTACTTACATTGGATTTTATTTGTATTTATTGTTGTTTTACATAAACATTCATGTGGGATATTTTTTTTCTTAATATATATATATATATTCATATATATAATAGTTGTTTGAGGTGGATATATCAAATCTCCCCATCATTGATGTTATAAAAAGTGTAATGCCTCCCACATTTGTGAGATTTCTATACCCTTGGTGATGGTCTCCACCCTGCGGCCTATTGGAGGCGGGACTCAAGGGTCATTATCTATTATTCATCTTGAGGAAGGAAGGTCTCATAATCTTCCAAACCCTTCCCTCATTTGAAGGAGTGTTGTAAAAATATATGTGGGATTTCTTCCATGGTTTCATTCCGTTTTTGTCTCATTATCGACTATCTCATGTAGAACTATATGAGTTCAATAATTTTTTCTCTCTATCTAATTTTACTCCACCAACAAGTAATAATTCAAATTTTTATATTTTGATGATAATTATTCTATTATCTAACCACTTCCACAATCTCCATCTAAGACATTTTCTTTGACAACTAGATTTCATTTTCATTAGTTGGCCTATCAAAGCAAGATAGTCAACATGAAACAACTCACAATAAAAAACATAAATTTTTATTTCCTAAAAAATAATTTCTCTATATCATGGAATAAATTCAAATCATTATCAAAAACATATTTGTGAAAATAAAATCTCTAAAAGTCCTATCTTTTCAAAACATATTAACTTTTCAGATATGATAAATCTAGAGGTAGTTTTAGGATTATTCTATTTTCCAAAAAATCATCATTCATTTATTCTATATTTTCATTAATAGTATTCATGAATAAAAATATTTTTTATATTTATAACATCATATAATTAGTACTTTAATCATAACATTTTTTTTCATTAGAATTATAAATTTTATGAAAATCATTTTTATGGCATGAATATTCTCTTAAAATCCATGTTACGTTGACTTTCTATTTTATAAATTATAAAAAAATATTATTTAAACATTCATTATTATGTAACATTTTTATTATTTATAATTTGAACCATTAAAGTTATTTCCCACATTATCCGAATCCATTTATTTTTGAATCGTTAATTTATAGAAAGCTTATAATTCCCATAAGTGTCAGATGGTCCTTATGATCTCATGCTTATGGGATCATTTTTTGGGTACATTATTTAAGCTCATTATTATTATGATATTCAACATATCATTATATGTGTAACCCTTATGATACCTCATCTATAATGTAATAATATAGTTCAGGCTTAATAATTTAGCAAGCTTTTATAGCTACCATGCTTATAATGATCATATATTTGGAATGATTCTTATAGGGATGGATATTATGTCACTTTGGGATTATAGAATAGTATGCTTTGTTCAATCCACGAGGAACCTTATAATATAGTATAAATAGGGTCATTAATTCATATAAAACCATACATACACAATTCGTCCTTATGGACAACAGATGCTTACACTTGATGACTTTTATAAAGGTTTTGGTTAACATCCAAAATCTAGAAATCAATTATTTAAATATAATAATCCTTCAAGGAATCATATTAATTCATATTCACATCAAATTAAAATAATATAAAATCAAATTAATTTATAAATTATGAGAAAATTAAAAATTTCTTCTATTTGAATTTCTATTCTTTTAGTAAATAATGTATTCAATTTATAATATATTCAATATAATCTACTACTATCTTTATATCGACATGATATAAAAAATTTGATCCTTAATAAAAGAATATTCTTCCCCAAATACTAGAATTAATTTCCAAATGATAGAATTAGTTATGGTTTCATCATACATTTACATGTCCATTTCACATTTAAACAAAATGTGATCATTACAAATAGTTTCTTATTTATGTTATTATATAGCCAACATTAAAAATGAAATTGATAACACGTAATAGTGTTAGTACTTCTCATAGTTTGGATGACCAAGTCAAAAAAAATTGGGGAATGGTTTTCAACAACCCAAATATTTTAAAATAAATGGACAACATAATAATATTTCATCCATTTCAAGATATGTATGAGGAAACTATAAATTCGTCACCCATGACATGGATAAACTATTTATTCATCTTTGTATGGATACATCAAATATTATGAAATAATATGTTCCCATTGAAAATTATGGATGAAATGATCCACTACGTGGTTCCTTCAACTCGGGAACCATAGTGCATGGCGCGCGATGACTTCCCCCCCTTCCTGGTAGCGAGAGGGGGGAGGATGATCCGGTTCCTCTGACGTTGAAGCATCGAACCCCCTTTGTGCTGTTTACTAACCCTAATTACCTCCCAGACTTTCTGTCGAATTCTTTACATCTGAAGGTGCTTGACCTTTACCTCAGGAACCCTAATATACTGATCTCGGAGTTGGAGTTCTCTGAAGCGACAAAGCATCTTGATCTGACCCTGGTGGCTCGATTCAACTTGTGAAGGTCGTCTGTTGATGAATTTGATAGATGTGTCTTTGCCAAGTGGGACTTGCAGGATAGTGCAGTGGTTGGCCTCCTCGATAATCACCACATAATGATTCGTTTCACCTCAGATGAAGATCTGGTTCATGCTTGGTCCAGCTCCCCTCGACATTGCAACGGGTGTAAGTTATTCCTATTTCGATGGACGATTGAATGCTGTATGAATCGGGATCCCACTTCCCTTACGATCTGTGTAAGTCTCCCCAATCTGCCTTTACCCTTTCAAAATCCACCGATTTTTTGTATGGTTGGGAATATGATAGGTCGCTTCCTTTGTTCTGATGTGCGTAATTCTACCCTGTGCCACCCGATTAATCCCCGGTGCTATGTTGAGGTGGACATTTCTAGACTGCCAGTGGAATGGGTGTGGATTTCAGTTGGAGAGGAATTTCGATGGAAGCAAGCGGTTATCCATGAATCCTGGGTTGATTATTTTTCAAGCTGCAAAAGACCGGGCCATTCCTGTTTGAGATGCCATGATGGGTTACAGTGTAGGAGGCCACCGACACCGAGCTCTCTTGCTGAGGATAGGAGACCCGCTATGGTGGATTCTGAGAAAGGAAATCTCAGACCACGGGGCACGCTTCCTGTTAATACATCCACGGGTTCTCCTTAAAACCCGTTGGTGTCTACAGTTTTCGCACGGCTCAGGCATGATTTAAAAAGGGGGAAGGAACTGCAGGTATGTGATCCCAAAGGTGCTGGCGATGGTGGGGCAGCATGCCCTTCAGATGGTCTCACAGTTGTAGTTCTTCAGCAGCAACTTGAGGCATCTGCTGTGTCGAACAGGGATGTCAATGATCAACTCGGTTGGTCTGAGGCTGGTGCGGATACTCATATGGATGGGGGTAGCAGTGGTGGTATTAGTCAGTGTAAACTGGGCTTTGATTTGAGTCATGAATTGGATATCATGTAGGGGTTTGCCCCAGATGTGAGGCAGTTGCAGTCTGCTGGATGTAAGCAGAACCGAAATATGGAGATTGTTGGTTGTTGCATTGGTCAAGGTAATTTTTCTAGTTTTGTGTTGATTAACATACCCACCGGGAATCTCTTTCAAGGGTTAGACATGGCGGTTTGGGAAGAGATACCTCCTATATGTGGCAGTGGCATCTTGTAGAATGAGTGCAAGGAGAATGCAGTAATGTGTAAAGCTGGGATTGATGCTGAACATACAATGGCCGACCAACCTCACTGTTTGGCTATGATTGACATGAACAATCATTCTCATCAAACCCAGCTAGTGCAGTATCAAGAGATACAGTGCCATGGGAAATGGGGAGACCTCACTGACAGTGATAAGGAAAATCATGCGGAGATGGTTAGGCCATCATACAGTGATATTGTCCAAGTGGGGAACAAGGCGACGCCGGTGATCCAGGACAAGGTGATTGCTTCTCCCCGAGGAATGAGGAAAAAAGACCACTCCTATTTGGCAAAGTCGATGCCTACCAGATCGACTGTCAGAAATATGCAATCTTCAAATGAGTTTCTTGAGTTGGAGCAGCTGAATCTGAGGAGGAAATATGCAAAGGGTATGAAGCTCTATGAAAGTTCGGTGTGGAAAACAGCGACCGAGGAAGAGTCTGTTTATCATGGAGGTGGTGAGGGGTATGATTTTTAGGATTTGTAGTGACTTTTCTGGTTCTGTAATGTTTTCTCTCCTGTCATTTTCTTTTATCTTAATAAATGGTCAGGGGTTCTACCTTTGGCTACGCTTTCTTGTTATATTCACATTGAAAATATACATATTTTCATCCTTTATTTTTAAAAAAACATTATGACACAACAAATGGTTCATCAGTGATATACAGATCAATGATTGTATTTATTTCAAAATATTACAAAGGAGAAAAATATTAAAAGCATTTAGTGTAATTAATGTAAAGTTTTATTCCATGAGAACCATTTTTCCTAGTATTTAAATGATTATGTTTTAATAGAATAACTTAAATTAACACGAAAATAAGTATAATTTTTCACATAGTATGTAGCTAATTTTAAATTATTAGAAATACAATATGTGAAGTATGTATAAAACACACAAAGTAATATATATTTATGAAGTTATAGATGATTTTAATTATTATATTGGAATTATCCTCTAAATTATTTTACACATATAAAATGATATTTACAAGAATAATCAAGACTAAGAATGATTTTATAAAACATATATAATCAAACAAAGGATATATATGAAAATTAAAATAGAGAAGCATATTGAATGTAATTTGGTAAATGATAATAATTTGAGGGTAAAATTTATAGCATTTAATAATTATATGAATAAAAACCTTGGGGGCATGTTAATGGGATAAATATTTCTCTTCACGTATATAGAGAATTATTTTCAATGTCATGAGTGTAAAGGAAGAATATAATACACTAAGGATCAATGCATCAATTTTAATGATACATGACACTATTCAAATCAATTTCCCATGTGTTGTGGGATTCTACCCCAAATAAGGGAGATGGTTTCTATTTGGGCTTTTATAATCCCAAAATTATTATTTTAGGTCTCAATTTATTTAATAGTTAGTACTTTGATAGTGAAATTAATGTTATATAACAACTTATTTTTTTATGTATCTTAAGAAATACTTATTTGATGGTAGTTTTTGATGAACTTTCTTTCAACACAAAATTTATTAAAGAAGGATTTTTCAATTAAAAGATTTAGTGTAAATATTATTAATATAAAATATTATTAGGGTGTGTCTATTAAATTTCAAGGAGAGTTTTTAGTTTACAACATTGCTGGTATACTAATGGTTTACTTTTACATAACCCTTGTGATGAATTTTCTATCAGTATATGATATAATGAATTATTATCTAGGGAATGAGATTATAATCCATGAGTATAGAATGTAATTCCTTATATTTATAGGAGAAACATTATAATCTAATTATTGTTTGGAAGAACATCCAATGACCCATCTCAATTGAATTATTTTATAATATTTAACATTGAATGAGAAGGGAATCATAATAATATAGAATGTATATACAGTGAGGTATTATAAGGATGTATTTTCATATAAATTACATGTGTATACATTTCATCGTGAATATTAATTCTATATTGAACTTCTCCATAATTCAAAGCACATATCTTAATCTTCTCACGCAATGGTATGTTTTTAACTATTTGATTTAATGAGCCGTCTACTTGAGTTATATGATATGTTATTCAAACCAAGAACGATTCACTATGTGATGGACTAATTGTTTTAAAATAAGGATGGGTACATGGTGTTATTTACAAAATATAGGGAAATCAACACAATTAATTATATTAAAAAGTATAATACACCTCTCATTGTGGAAATTTTTCATCAAAATCAAGGGGTTAAATAAATTTTAAATATTGATATAGGGTGTCGTGATCATAAATAAAATGTTAATAATGAGCATATACCAATGATATTATAGTATATTAATTATGGGAATTATTTATAGAGACAAAAAATATTTTACACACACATTTACATTTGATTAAATAAATATCAAACAAATAAAACACAATGATCTAGAGGCCAAATGTATTTGGAAGACTAGGGTCATAATAATTAAAAATGTGAATAAACCATCATCAAATTATTTAAACATCAATATTTATACTAAAGAGATTTTATATCGTAAAACTACAAGATATCCTAGGGAATACATAAATACAATTTGTGAGCTATAAGGCATAGTATAAGATTAAACATTACGATGAAGAATAACATATGAGTAAAAATGAATAATATGATATCTTAAGAGACAAGTATAATGATTTATAAAATGAGATAATGGAATAAAGTATATCTAATAACAGGTTCGTCACATCATATGAGTGTGGATGTATCGTAAAACATGACATAAAAATATTTCAAGGATAATTGTGAAGACAACATCACAAGCTGGAAAGAGCCCCATCATGAATTAATTTGACACCATAAATATATATATATCATATCATTTGACATAAACATTTCCGAATGAATTTTAATTGTATCTACGAACAAAAAATTAAAACATGTATTTTAATATTTGTTTAATGTAAGGATTTGATCATTAAGAAAAAACATAATAATTATCCATCGAATGAAATGTGTTACATAATCATATGAAATAAAAACAAAATGTCATAACAAATTGTAATATTTTAATGAATGTATTAACTCATTATAGGAACTCAATTAATTAATATAGAATAAATTGAAATGAATATTATGTCTATGTAAATATTAAAATAATTGGTGGAGATATATTTTTCGAAATATTTATTTTATGGGGTTTTTTAGGAATATGAGGAAAATAATTATTAATGAAAGTAAGAGAATAATACATTAAATAAAAATTGACATAAAAAAATTAATATATATATATACATAATAAGGGATGTTTTAGAAACCATGGATGGGTTAAGACAATTTCTGTAGTGGTACTTGAAAATGGTTAAGAAACAAAGATGTTATATTTAATTGGGATCCCTTACCAATGAATTTGAGAAGGGGAAATTTATAAAATGAATATACACATCATGGTAAGATGAATAAAACTAGTTATATATGTATTTGGTACATATATTATTAACATATAATATGTATATGATAATAATAGACGGACAGAGGGTAGTATGAGAAAATAAATCATTACCAAATGAAAATGTTGAGGTTTAAGGAGAACCCTTACCATATGATACAAAATCACTCTCTACATTCACATCATGTTTGGAATAATATAATTATATTAATTATTTTTAATTTAAAAATAAATTATGTTAGTTAATTATAAAATATAATTATTTATTGCAATTAACAACCCTTTAATGACATATTGTTTTAATTTTCAATGTTATGACTGTGTTCATTTCATAGTTCCATGGTGGGATCCCATATGAATAATTATTAATGTTATTATAAAATGAGAATATATCTATATAATTGAACTGAAATTATATTCATTTATATAATTAAATTTAATATTTCTTAAAAAAAGTAATCATTTCTGATATATGGGTGATTTATTTCGTATAGACATCATCTTTCTATAGATAGATTGTTTAAGGAGTTTTACATAAAATTTAAATTTAAATTTATTATATTTAATTAAATGTTATTTTTACATTCTATAAAAATTAAATATGTTATATTTTACTTATTATCATCATATTTAACAATCCTATTATTTCAAAAGCAAGATTCTATGGTGGTGGACATAAATAATGTACATTGTTCATTGAGTGGGTGAACCAACCATATTTTGAACACAATTTTATTATTAGAAATTATATAAGGTATGGTATAAGATATATATTATTCCATAATAATAATATATTATTCTAATAGGTATATATATATATTTATAGGTGGATGAGAAAAATATGGGGTGGTAGAAGAAGAACAATATTGAAAGAACATTAGTTGATAATTTACCTCTCCCTTTTTTGTCCCCTCTTATTATACCCTTTAAGGAATTATAGAATGGACATTGGTGTGTTAATGTATCCTAGAGACAATAGTAGATATATTTGGGGTGATTTTTGATGATTTTTAGTAAGTTACAAGGATTACAAATAGTGGGGATAATGGGAGGTATTTATAATTGAAGAAGAGGGGTATTGTTAAAATTATACTCATTAGGTTATTATTTTTCATCAATAAAACTAATAGTGATGAATCATGATGCAATATATATTAATTAGTACATCATACTTCAAAACAGAGTTAACATACATCATCCATGACACATTTTAACATGTATTCTTCATATATTGAAAATTATCATGTTTGTTCGTATTTTAATCTACACTAAAAAATAAACTATTTTAGAAAAATAAAAAAAGCTAAACCATAACTATTTTGCAACATTTATATATCAATAATTAATACTATTCACGAAGGAATATTTTTAAAAATGAAAAAAATAAAATATTTAGTTAATTAATTTTTATTGAAAAATAATTATTTTTCTTTTATGATCAATTTTATAACCTTATATGAAATTACTTATGGTATCAAAAATATACATTTCCATTATGATAAAATATAATATAATGAAACATACCCTTTTTAATAATATAAACATTCATTTTACTCATTAAATTTTTTTTATGTAAAACATGAAAATAAATATTTCATGTTTTATGAATATATAAAAATACATTTGATCGTTTTCTACTGATTTACTTAATTATATAACGATATAAATATTTATTGACTTCATTTAATATGATAAACAAATTAATTAACACATCAATATGCGAGGATAAAATTCTAATGTTAATGTAAATATTCTTAATATTAGGATTATTATTCTAATGAATATATTACTATTCTAATGACAAAATATCTAATCTAAAGGTCATATTTGTAATTGTTATTTGAGTTCTTTTGATTCAATAAATAACTCATATTTGATTCATTATTTATTTAGTTCCATTTTCTCTAATGGATATGACTATTTTCATTTTCAGAATTCATACTGAATTTGTAATATTCTATTTCAATTCTATAATGTTTTTGGTATTATGATTACACTTAGGGATCAAGATAAATCTAATTTTAATATTATAGTTATAGTATATTATTTTTAATTTGAAATTGTATTAATTACAATTCATATGTCCATTTTTTATTCTCTTAATGAAATGTTCATGTTAAAACAATTTGTTCATATTATCATGAAATAATTGTCTTCTATACAATACTAAATTATGAAATATCAAACTATTACAGAATCATAGGTGAAATTTCATCAATCAAATTTTCAATCCATACATTATTTCACCATAATGATATTTATTACATGAAATTTGATTATCCAGAAAAATGTTTAACAAGTGAGAGAAATTATTCTTCATTTATTCATATGGTTCCCATGTTTCCATATCATACTTTTGGTTATTCTAAAATACATTGAATAGGTGTGTTATTTTACATTGGGCACTGACTACTCGATCTAATATATTCACCTATTTCCCCTTATAATATAGATTATTTTAAAATAGTATCTCCTATAAATTTAGTATATGTGAGGGTTCTATTATGCAATTTCTCATTAGGGATACGTGGAACATGTCATATAATAGATACTTGGTAGGTGGTAATATGAGTCAAAAGGAAAAATTGATACGATTAATAATATTGAAGTGATGATGTACATAAGACTTAACGTGAAATTATTCCCAAATCTCATTACAATCATCCATGGAGATATATCGAGTAACACGTTTTCTTCTACCTCAATATCATAGTATAAATAATGGTTGTCTGCATTGAACATCTATCACATTGGATAATATTTGATGTATTTTTGAGTTATCATGTCCTTTTCCTCCATTTAAACATCCATTTAAGGAACTAATATATTGTGTCCACTAACTTTATCACAACACAATGTTTTTCTGAATGTTGTCCCATAAAGATCTTTATATAGTTTAATTTGGATTAATCCACGCAAAATATTATTTTATTATAACTATAATAGGGCGAGTTATTGATCCAATCATACCTTTATGTATATCAAAAAATATATCCACAATTTTTAATCTTCTATAAATGACTACTACTAACAGACATTATTTTTTGGGTAACAAATCATATTAATTGTCAACTAATTATTTAATGGATGTCTGATATATTTCTAGAAATTTGATGTAAAATTCCAAAAATTATGGTGTAAAATTGATAGTCTAGTTCAATGAAACCTCAACCATTTTCTAATATATATATATATACTTTTATGTTTACATGTTATAATTCCACTTAAAATTCAAATAAATTATAATTATATCTATGTTCCTCCACCACAACCAATATAGAATTATTCTCTTTAAATTTGTTGTATATCCTATGAAAAAATCCATAGTGATGCCCTCCAATATCTATGTGGGTATGGATAATTGTTTAATCAATACCAATGGTCTTTTCTTTATGTTCTTCAACATCAATAAGATTATTCACTTTGATGTATTCTATGATCATATTCTTCTTACTTTCTACCAATATTGCTCTTAGAGATCTTTATACATTATTGGGATCCCGATGTATGTACAGTAGCTTGATCTATCTATATCCTTAAATATATAATTAATTATATTATTGTTTTATGGTAAAAATATCTCTGAATAAAATTTTCAAACATCTTCATCATAATTTTTAAACACCATTGATTTCCATTTTCTCATAGCATTTCCCATTTTATTTATTTATACATCAAATCATTTGAGAATCATTTATCTTCTATATATGATATGATATAAAAAACATTTGATAATGAAATAATGACATTGCATCCATACTATCTTCAGTTTCCATCCATTTCAAGTCCAATAAGAATGGATCATCCTCAATTCTCACCAGGCATAATGTCGTAGGGTATTTCTACTTAGAAAATCTACCACGTTATTCTCCTTCCTGAAATGGTAGTGGATTTCCCATTCATATTCATTTATCATCCATAAAATTATTCATTTTTGAAAATTAATCTTCTTATATGTGATTATATTATTTAGGCTCTTATGATCAATTTATATTTCACACTTCTCCCCATAGAGATAATGTTGATATTATTTTCGATGTAAAGATTATTTTATCCTATCCCTGATCATTCAATGGATAGATATGCTACTGACATTTCAACATCTTTGACGTAAAGGCTACCAATTTATCATTTCATATCATAACAAAAACTAATTCCTTGTTAAAAGTATCAATATATAACATGAAAAAATACCAATGTGAGATTAGTATGAGTACTGGTGTTTTGAAAACCCCAATTTTCAATTTTGTTATATCCTTATTATATTCATTGGTACCTAAAAACATTATTCCCTTATAATAAGGCATGGATAACAGGTTTTGAAATTTTGAGAAGTTATTCTAAACTCATATATATTACTCAGGTAGTATATGGATAATACAGATCTCCAATTCATATTTTTACCTAGGAAACATCTTAATATCCATGTATATAGAAGGGTCAACATTTTTCAATTTTGTAGGGATAAAATTCCCCATGAAAAATTATTCCTTCACCCATTATTCACATTTACAATACAATAAGAATTTCTTCTCATTTTTTAATTTCATTAGCATAATATTTAAATGATCCTCATGTAGCTCTTTTTTTTGTATATCCAACAATCATATATAATGAATTCCAATAAAAAAATCAAGTAACTACCTAAATAATCCAATCATGAAAACGATGATGATTTTTTTTAAATTAATGATTCTAATTGGAATCACTATTATTTCATATTGTTTATACCTTGCATTGAAGGACTAATGGGGAATATACTCATTATGTTCCTTTATTTACAGATATCCTGAGTAATGGTAGACACATGATAAATACTATACACCATGTGATTGATTGTACCATTAATAAATCTATGGTTGGGCATACATTTTCATTATCATGAATTATTTTAGATCATGATAACAAATTTAGTGGAACATATTCCCATACAGGTTTTAAATTAAAAGGACTAACACAGACCTCCATGAAGAACATGGGCATATAAACCCCTTTAATAGATTTTATTATAATTTATTCTTCATTTCTTCCTAATAAATGGTATCTGTTTTTTAGTTATTCTTGTTTATGGGAAGATAATTGTGTAAATTAAATTGACAACTCAATTTATCTTTATATTGGAATACTAAGAATCTGTTTAGTGAATAATTCTGTATACCCCCTCCAAATGGCATTTTCCTTTGTCATGATTATATAATTTTACACAATCGTTTAAGATAAATCTTCATCATCAACAGTATATTATATCCATTATTGACCTGAAAATTATATAGTAGATTCATCCTCCTCATTACACTCATAAAAAATTGGAGGATAACATTGGATTACAAGAGTTATCTCCCAATGCCAACAATTTATGTTGGATTTATATAACTACAACCAATTAATTCCAAATATTTCATTTAATTGCACTCATGTAAGAATAATATTACTTTTAAAATATATATATTAATAATCATTAACTTATTATTCCATTATATTCTATTTTTTCACCTATGATATTAAATTTTTTGTGTTGGTGACCCAAATATCATAAAATAAATTTTAGATATACAATATGCCAATGAATTTTAATACAAAAATACAAACACAACCCTAGTGTAACATATGTATGTTAATTTATGATCACAATCAATATACAAAATCCATATAGTGTAGAACCACCTGGTTAAATATTTCTGGATATTATAAGATCATATAATCATCATTAGCCTTGTTTTATTTCCTTGACTTTGATAATACACGAGTTACCTACAACTATGAAATAGAAGTGTTAGGGGTTTCCTATTCTGAAATTTACATCTCATTATCTTTTTTACTAGTTTCTTAATTTTACTATGAAAAATATCTACACTTTACCCTCAATTTCATCAAATAATGTATCATTAAATTTCATTTGAAAATTTTCCATTCTTCCATGTCCAAACTTTTAAAAAAGTAAGTAATTTAATATTCTATTATTTATAATATTAATTACCAGAACATCAATGTGGTTCCATCATTTTCATCTTCTTTATATTTTGAAGATTAACTATGTTAATATTGTTAATAGTAAATCACGATTTTTTTGCATAATCATAATATATCTTAATTTGACTCACATAAGGATAGGAATCTCATTAGGGAAATCATTACATTTAAAATAATAGTGTATTTTGGTATGATTCCCTATATCTTCCATGCATTTACTATGATATGTGAATTTTAGTAATGAAATTATTATATTAAGAGCATATAAATATGTAAAATATTAACATATATGTAATGACATGTAAATTAAATTTATATCCTAAACTATCATTATATATTTATCAATATAGGTTTTCCATTGTAGTTATCCTACAATAGATTCAATCCTAACAATCTATTGAAGTCCCTCATAATGGTTCATAATGAGATTATGAATATTCCAAACAATATTCTATCGGAGTGTCAAACTAGGTGTGCAGAAAGGTAACTTTTACATAAACCATTTTTTAGCTATGTAAATATCATATAATGATTTTTTAATAACCATTTTAAATTTTATGCTAGAGAAACATCAACCAGTAGTAGTACACATCGATTTAGATTCATGGAAACCACTCAATGTAAACATTACAAAAATATTCAGGATACTTTCCCATAAATAGACATATTTGTAAGGGTTTTTAATAGTATATATTTAATACGTTCCCTAAAATAATTTGATCATTCTATAATAAAATAGATATTTAACCGATATTTTTACACATATTATTACATTATTTTAAAAAAAATCAGTAAACGCATCTCGATGGTAATGATTCCTTATGTATTTTGAAATAAGGGATTATAATACATCAAAATATGGCTAAAATATAACAACATTATTTGACTCTTGAGGTGGATCAGATAATATCGCTTTGGTGGTAATGTCTATCAACATCCACTTCTCTCATAGGCAGTTCCACTCGAGCATCAGGTATTGAAGAACAGCATGGGATTGGTCAAGTCAAATCCCAATGACTCCATCTCCTTTCCGAGATCTAACAAATGGGCTTCGAATGGATCAATTCCATTTGATGAGGCCATCACTTCCTTTTTTTATGTAAATTGGATTTTTAAAGCCCTGTATTTATCTTAATCATGGGATCACTATTTAACAGCTATATTATCGACATTCACAATTCATAACAGTATTATAAATTCCAAAAACATAAAACCAAAGAAGTTCATAAGTTTTATATATCTGTAAAATGAAATTTATTATGATCAAGAGAAATTTTGATTAATGGTTGTTTGGGTCATTACACTCGAGACAGGGTCCATAAGAAACCTCCTCAAGGTTCCACCGAAGATAATGGAAAACCCTGGAGTCCCTTTTATAGGTACCCAAGATTCATATTATACGCCTTCATTGGGAATCTTTATCCACTAATCTGGTAATCCCCTTAGGTGTTCCTTCATTGAGATGAACCCATATTATCCACATCTATCTGTGTTCTAATCAGTCGGATCCATCACCGCAAGACATTAAACTTGTGGCATACCCTATGATAAACATGGGAAGAAGAGGAAAACCATAGAGATATGTCTATGGAATATAATTCCATGCACTCGACATGTTATTCCTCGAGCTTATGCGCCCTTTAGAAGCCCTATCATAAGGGGAGGAAACCCATAAGCACCAATGTTCCAACGCCCAGAAATGCTAGAAATTTATAATAGGACTACTCCCTGAATCGAATGTTGCTTCCTAGTTATGACCCCCTGGAATGTACATAAAAAACCATCATGATTAACCATCATCCAAAATGAAATGGGTGTGGGAAGAGTTTCACAAATAATGTCTTAGTCATTAAGGGAGACCTAGAATATGCAATGAGTTCTGAGATGGAATCCCAAAAATGAAGAACCAATATCCTAAAATCTCATTTCAATCAAGGTAAAAATGACCCTGAACAAGCGATATTTGTTGTCCGCCATTGGAAAGTTGGAATTCGTGGCAACACACCTGTGCATCCTTAAACAGATGGACGTGTGCCTCAGATAAAGCCTCATAAATAGAAATAGTGAACCCAATATGATGTTCTTCTCTTTAATGTGGAGATTAGTAGCGTTCAAGACATTAGTCGATTAAATGTCACTAGATCCAGGTATCTGGCACCATGTCCCACTGAGAAAATAGTAGGAATGGTGTAAAACTCACCAGAAATTAGAGTAGTTAAAAGATGGTTATCCCGGTATGCGATGTTTTTAGCATGGAACCTTCTTACCAACCTTGGAAGATGGATTGCCACTAGAGAACTGGACGTCACATTCCTACCCTCAGCACTAATGGTTAAATATTCCTTCATTGTAAGACCAAATCTTCCATGATATGAAACATATCACCACCCACCTATTAGTGAGGGGGTTAGGGAAGCGTCAAAATGAAAATTTTGTGCAACCTCAATGCCTCTATGACGGCCTCTACATCCACGGTCTGTAGGTTCACATGCCCTATCTCCCCAACTGAAAATGTTCAGAGATGGGTGATAAACGATCTCATTCAATGATATAAGGAATAGAGGACAATTCCAACACATGATATGGCCCAACAAGACATAGGGGATTATGTGCACATAGGCACCACTACCCCCAATGGACACATAGGGAGAAACATATCCCTCTATTCCCTATTATCATTTCAAGAGCCTCTCCCTAGAATGCTTCGACGACTCCCTCCCCTACACCAATTAGGCGACGGATTTCGAGGCCCGCCCAACTATAATCATGTCCTAGGAGACTCCATGGAGGATCCCACTGGGCCGTGTCTGCATCTCCACCCTGCCCTGCAGGGTGAGAAATAGGAAAGTTATACACATGCACCACTGACACCAGTCTTGTTAAGCTGACATCAGCGTCGAGCTGTAGCTGAAGAGGATACATGTCAGGGGGTCATTATCATTGGCTCTCATGGTATGTGCCACCTCCAAAACATACCTTCAATGACTTATTCATAATGAGTAGTGGAACATATATTCCTAGTCCCGATCGAGGCCCCATCCACCCCACGGGTGGGTTGGGATGACCCTCATGGACGCTGACACAAGAAGCACCTGCCACAGGGTAACCTGTGATGGTGACATCCAACACGGATGTCCTCCCTATTCCACCACCAGCAAGAGCATTTTTCCCCCACTCCCATGAACAGTATGTAGGTCCTCCCCGTGCCACCATAATTCCATGAAATGGTTGTTGATGTGAAGATACTACCTGTCAGGTCAACTACCATCACAACGGGTCTTCCCAAATATTTTATCACAACAGACGGAGGCCTTCATCCTCCTAGAAATAGAGGTAGTAGAGGTATTCCATGATTCAATGGCACACAACATGGATGTCTTCACCATGTGCAGTTTGAAGAAAACAAAGGCCCTCCTCATACTATCACTAATAGGGAGAACACGCCTGGAGATTTTTCCCATGCTACTCCTAGTTCCAATAGAGGTCCAACCCACTCTAAAACCTCTTGTGGATATTCCCTCAACGCTTTATCTTATGAGCACAGTGGTCCTCCCCATGTTCCCTTTTTAAATTTTCTAGGTGCTCCTAATACCCTATCTTACCCAGGAGGAAGTCCCCTCTGCCCCAGTACCAGTTCGGCCGAAGGTCCTCCTCACGCTAGGAACCTTCCCTATCCCAATGATCCAGCTCGAGGCAGGAGGGCAGGTCGCCGCTGCTATAAGAATAATTCTAAAAATATTCATACCACAATTAAACATATATTATTTTTAGATTATGAAGCAGAATTCTAGTTAGAAATGGAACTCTCACTATGATCTCCATTGTCATGGGTTGGGGCCGGAACAAAGTGTTTAAACCTCTTCCTTCCAGAAAGAGAGGTCCATAGGATCCCCACCTACCTCCGGAGATACACTCAAGAGGAGGAATATTTGGCCTCTTTATATGGATTGGATGTGAAATCCCCTCTTCCATCACTATGGTCAATCTCTACATCAACTGGAGATCACATAGATTTATTCTATGGACCGATGAAGGATGAGCATCAGCATAGTCCACCAACAGAAACCACATCCCCCCGTTCCAGAAACTGTGGTCACCCTCCCATCTTATAGGGATGTGGTTCCTAACTCACTGCATTCCATAGGTGGTATCCCATGATGTCATGGTTTGTTATCTGACTCTCTATATTCCCCATTTTCCATCCTGCCATCTTATCAGTCTTCTTCAATGACGTTATAGGCCCCCCAACCACCCCTAGTCAACGAATGGGGTAACCAACGGTTAGTCCCCAGGTCTAAGCCAAGGAGATTGTGGGAAATTCAAGAGGAAGATCATTTCCTGCAGATGATCTAGCTAGTTGGAACAGTGAACATCAGTGTGACGGAATATTTCACCTAGGAGGGCATCAGAATTTTTTGTCCAACCCTTAGGTGATGCACTTCCTCCTTCGTCGTCGGCCTGTGGCTTAAACAAGTAGTCATGAACACTTTGATGACATTGAACAGAAGTTTCGTATTGATGAATTGGCCCCACTCTCTATGGACCACTGTCCTGAGTCACCCGGTCAGCATCTGAACCTCCAGCAATGATGCATTAAGTGCTTTAAATAGATACGTAGGATTATCAAAGAGGCTTCACCCCAAGTGCACAATAGGTAAGGCCTTTCCATTGCAAGAAGGTATTTCAAGGATGAACCCGCCAAAGAGGATCAAATATAGGCCCCCCCCCCCAGAAAAATGTACTTAACCATGGTGGAGCCACCTCGACATCCTCATAGTGTCCCGCCACCACTGGCATAGCCTTTGGCCCAGCAGTGACAACCTCAGAATCGGTAGGTGCCTCAGCGTAACGTGCCTCCACCACCTAGCATGGATATTCGGGTTCCGCCTCCTTAGCAGGCTCCTCCATCCCCTCACTAGGGCCAGCCTCCAAGGGCCCATTCCCAAATAGAATAAACTAGGACTACTCATTTAATTATTCATAGTTCCCTATTTAGTTTCAAAGTTCCATGAATTAAGGAATTATAAGGATTTCGGAATGCAGGAGGCCCGAAGAAGCGGATCACCTTGATATACCTAATTACTCCCTATACCACCAGATCCTCGGTCACACCATGAAAAATGTTATGTTTTAAAATACTATCTTTAAGACCAGGTGGATAAAAACATAGTTACATTAGGCCCTGCACCGACACATGTGGAATGTATATTCCTATAGCATGATGGTGATAGAAGCAGCGAAGGTGAGTGTCAGCAGGTTTCTAACTGGGGCCTAAATAATATGATGACTGGATGGATCTTAAGGTAGTCGCCCGTGCCAGTGGAATTATATGTGCATGTTTTAATTGACACAAGCCTTCATAATTCGATGATTCCCTACAGTTACTACTTTAGTGTTGGTGTCATAACCTTCCTGCTCCTAGAAGGTCTATTTTCGGCAGCATAATGGAAAAAATCCCCCCACTGATGCCATCGTCATCTCATACTCTAAGTGAATTCTGGCCCCTAGAGATGGTTATTACCCCAATGGTTCATCCAGTGGTGGAGGATTCTTCAAGTTTCAGCCAAGGGCATGCTTCAATTAATATAATTGAGCTAGTAAAACCCTACATGATGCATGAGGACAAGGAACGGTGGATGGATTTTCCAAATTTCACCATCTGTCACAAATTTTGATTGAGTTGTGGTTATGTGATTTTTTGGAATGCCTTTGTCATCAATTCTAGCTAGGCTTCAACTTCCACCGAATCCAATCAAAATACCCAGATTTGATCTTAGAATGCACATTCCTCTCTTCTGATTTCACCAGGTTTGCATTCACTTCCATTTGTGTTACTCGATCAGGAGTAGTCAACACAACCATGCCATGATCAACCATGTTATGTTACGAGCTATCCTTAGTCATATGGCCCACATCCGGTAGTCACTCCATGAGTTTTTTCTAGCAAGCATTTGGCCATTCCCAACACAAGTCAAATTCCAGTTAAGTCAGAAGGGCTCGTCACACACCCCCACAACAGAATGACCTCATGCAAGAATAATTTTACGATTGGCATGGCTATATGATATTCTTAAGCTTCATGAAATCATTTTTGAAAGGCTCACTATCTTCTTGTCCCTTTTCCAATCTGTGGATATTCATGATTCCCATGACGAGGTTTTATGAAGCCCTATCTAGTTTGAGATAGAGGTAGCAGTTGTTGAAGCCTTCCATACTGAAGTAGCAGAGCATGCAGAAATTCCATTGATTTTCACTTTCTCTAGAGAATATTAAGGCTCTCTAATATAGTGGAATATTCTTACCTTGTATATCAATGTGCCAATCGATACTATGGAGGTTTCTTGCTATCCTGTTGACACAGAATCCATGAGAAACCTTATCCTAACACGAATGCTTCGAATGATGGGGTTGTCTGAGGATGATCTGAGCCACTTTGACATAAAACATCAAGGTTATGATAGGACGGAATAGAAAATGGTCAAAATTATCTACCTAAATACATAATTAAAATATTTGGTAGCTAGCACCAAATTCAGGGTTGTCTCGTAGGACACAACTTACAACAATTTGATGGGTAGGCCATGGCTCTACCTACACGCGGCCATCCCCTCTTTGTACCACCAATGCCTAAAGTAATATTTTAATTGTTGAGTAGCATAGTCCCTGATTAAGGGTATCTCTTTTCCTCTTGTGATTCCCACTACCTGGATTCTGACTAATACAAGATCAAGGATGAGCAGATCCAGGATAGTGAGTTTGAACCCGCTATGGCTGCAACTAACCCATGGAAAGGCCTAGATGATTCTTATATTTTCCTGATCCATTGATTGGAGGCCACAACTTCATACATGAGGAAATGTTTTGTTCTCTCAAGAATTAGGGGGAATAAAATTTCCATGTCCATGCGATGCTAGAAGATCACCTCGTATTATTATAAAAATATGGCATGGGTGATCCCATAGCCCCTACTCCCATAAGGTATCGAGATTTCCACCCCACGTAAAAAACAATATTGTATACATGATTGATTTGTTGGGATGGGATAAACCGACTCAAGGAAAAATGCCACTATGGTTTTGATATCATCCAGCTTGGCCCCTTGGGCCGAAGTCCAGTTGGGGTCTGGAAGTCAGTTTTGATCATTATGGTTTCAGATGCACAGGAGTCCCCCAATGTGGTGTCCACAACTACTCAGCTAGGAACTAGTGGCCCATCAAGATCTATTAATTCGGAAGAATCACCTCTTATTGATGACCCTCTTATATGAATGAAGAAAAATATTTCGAGGATGATCCACCCACTATCAATGTAGGTGTCTTGATCATCTTTAATTAATTGGTATAGGTGAATCTTTTTAGTGAGAATGAAATGAATCTCACATTGATCAATTTCGCTATTCCATTAGAAGAGAAACATAGATATGTGGACTTCCTAAAGAAACATCATGATGTATTTTCCAACAGTTATGACGAGATTCCAGGACTAGAACCCCAGGTCGTCATGCACTGCCTAGGTATTCTAGTGAATCATCGTATGTTCAAACATACTCCCAGAAAGATGCACCCTTCCCACAGTTTCATGGTGAAGGTTGTGGCTGATAATCTCCTCAGATCCAACTTCTTTAAAGAGGTTCAAAACCATAGATTTCTGGCCAACATTGTTCCCATAAGGAAGAAGAACATAAAAGTTAGAGTCTGCATCAACTTTCGGGATCTCAATTGTCATTGTTCGAAGATGATTCTCCAACTACTATACCATAGTTTTTGATTGATTCCATATCTATGTTTCAAGACCTCTCCATCATGGAGGGGTATTCCAGGTATAACCAAATCTAAATTGATCATGAAGATAATGATTTTACAGCCTTAAGGGAACCGCAAGGTACATTATGTTATCAGGTAATGCTCTTCGATCTAATGAATGAAGGTTCCACCTATCAGTGTTCCATTCATTTTATATTTAATATTTCCCTTGAGAAATTGGTTGAATTCCATGTGAACGATCATGTGGTTAAATTTTACTAGAGTCAGGCCCATCTCAAGGCTCTTGAGAAAGGGTGAGGATTCCTTCAGTCCCTCAATCTGAAGAAGAACCTGTTGAAGTGTGCCTTCGGGTTTACTTAAAAGAGAATTCTAGGCTTCATTGTCTGATATAGATGAATTGAGATATATCCAATGACGATTAATGACATCATCTATATGTCTCCCCCAAGCAACATCTGAGAGCTGTCTGGTTTTCAAGGCTACATAGATGATATACACCGATTCATTAAATATATGGATGTAATGTGTAAGGTCTTTTCATAACTTATGATGAAAGATGTATATTATCATTAGGATGAGGAGTGGGAGACTTCTTTTGAGAAAATAAATAATTTCTTGTTACGCCCTTTGGTCCCGATGCCAAATGTTTCTGGAAAGTCAGTGGACCATTATGTGAACACTTTGGGGTGATCCCTCAAATCCCTTCTCGCCCTGAAAAACAATGAAGGAATATAGAATAGTCTATGTTGTCTCATATGCATGATTAATGATACGGGGGACAGATATTCCTCTATCAAGAAGTGTAGCCTCACACTGGTACTCTCAATGCATAAATTGAGACACTACATGCAGCATCAAGAGATATTGCTAGTGTCCTGAGAGGATCCTTTAAATTACATTCTGAACCGCCATATGTTGACTGGAATTTTATCATGGTGGGAAGTGATCCCCCAGTATATTGACATTTGGATTGTCTCTCAGAAGTCCATTAAGTTACAAGAATCGGTAATCTTCCTTTCAACACATCCCTCTCCCACAAACAAGTATCAGGATCTTGATATTCATGATGAGGCAATCCTTTATTTGACCAAGTTGTTTCATGTTGTAAAATTCACTTTGATTGTGCCTCCTAAATTCCTACTAATAGAAGACTCAGTAATTCTGAGCTTAATCGGGTGGGCCTAGGTATGTCTTCATTACTCTAGTAATGGATATTTTTAAATATTCATTTCTATTGTTAGTAGGTTATACTAATAATGAAGAAGAGTACTGGTCTCTCATCACGAGTCTCAAGCTGGCCCCCGAGATTGAGGATCCCCACATAGATGTGAAGGGGGACTCGAAATAGGTCCGGAAGTAGTTCAATAGTTACTACATCCTCATGAATCTAGACATTGTACAACTATTGGAATGTGCACACCAGGTGATGGCCCAGTTCCCATCACAGCCAAAGGTTACTCATGTCCCTTGTTTGCAGAACGGTTGAGTCGATGCCTTGGAAAGATTGGCTACATATTTGGAAGAACCCAACTAGTGATATGATTATTCATGTGGTGCACCAGAGAGTAATTTGTAACACCCCAAGCTTCTACGGTACGCTTCTCTTTGAATAATGTGATAGCATGTGTTGTACGCAACATCGAGTTCTAACACACCACAACCAATAAAACTAGACCTTATGAATAGTAAATACCTACTTTTTGAAATTATATATATATTATATTTCAAAATGAACTTGATTTTTGGATTCAGAATATCGAAATTATCCTAAGTTGAATTTTTCAGAGAACGTCCAATTTTTATAGTGAAAAATACTTAAAAACAACTTTTTTAATCAAAATAATTTATAGTGATAAATTATATTATTTAGTGGATTTATAGTATAATTAGAATATATTTTTACCATTTTATCCATTGGTGTTCATTATAATTAATTTCACTTTGAAATTGGACCTAAACAATTGTCAATCTTTTGATATATATTGTTTCTTAAAAACACGCTATTTGTTGTAACAGTGGGAATTAATTATAAAATTAATTAATGCAACTTATATGTTTGGAATTTTGTAAAATAGACATCATTTTTGAATTTGGAATATCAATTATAGCTTAGGGTGAAATTTTGGCATTGTTATGAAAAACATAAATTTTTTATGAATAGTTAAACTACTAAGTGGTAGTTAAAAAACTGAATTTTTCATAAAACATAATTTTACTGCTTTTGTGAATGGAATTTCAAAAATCTGTGAGACACGGTTAATATCAATAAGTAAAATGTGGTTCAATGAGATGAAAATAATTTTTGTGAATAGTAACTTTTTACTTTTTTTTACCCCGGTTAAAAGTAAATAGGGTAATTAAGGGTAATAATGATATTAATATTACCCTAACACATGTCCTAATTCTATTGGACAAGTGTATCTTGACCAAAAACAACCTGAGGAATAAAATATTTTCATTTAGGTCCACTTGGATTAGATTAGGACATTTATTATTATTTAATTCAAAGAGGAGTTAAAAGAGTTAAAATCAAAGTTTAATTACTAACTCATTTTTAATATAGGGTTATACATAAGATAAAATCTATTGTAAATATTAATTAGAAATAAAAAAAGATATCATACATAATGATATTTTATTTGTAATTTTTAGACGTTATATAATTTAATTTATTTATGAGACATTGATGATGCAGTAATTACCATAAGAGTGAAAAATTAAAATAATTGATATTATAAATACACAAATAAATATATTTTGAGACTTTTTATGAATTAAACTAATTTTTTAAGTTAATATGACATGTTAGGATTGATTTAATAAAATTTTTTCGAAGTAATCATTCTGTTATGAGTTTCACAAAAATCAACTATTGAATAGTGTCAAAATTGACATAAAAGAGTTATTAAAATAAATATTATATTATTAATTGCTATTAAATTCCTAAAAGTCTAAGGTTAGGCCAAGAGACTTATATCATGATATTTGTATCATTAATGGTCCACTTAAGGGTCTCCTGGATGTATATAGTAAGTTTATTAACTATATAATATAAAAATTCAAAGTGACATGGTAAATGTCAAACTAATTAACTAAGAGTTAATACTTATTGATAAGGTTAATATAGTAACCCAAACCTGTATAAATTCTATTGTTTGAATGGTTTTCAACCTATACCCACCTTAACATTTAAATAATCAACTTTGGAGCCATTAGAAACCGAATATGAATTTATTATAAATTAATATTTCTAGCTTTTCCAAAGGTGCCCCTCACCCCTCTTATAAAAAGGCACTCCTCCTTCTAATTTAGTCACACCTTCAAAGCCTTTTGGTTGAGCCAAACTCTGCCCAAATACTCTGCCAACTTCCCTCACTACAACCTAGAGGCCATATTTTGATCAGAAATCCAACCTAATGAGCCCTTTTGATCAAATCAAAAGGAAGATCCCAAAGAAGAGGTAATGATTTCACCACACTTTTCCATGTTCCTTTCTTCTTCCAGTTCTTCATCCTTTGTTATTACCATTCTAAAATAATAACTCCAATATCATATATATACAATGATTTTATTATAAATATGGTACAACCATATTCAGTATTCTATCCACCCTTTGAATAACATGTCACCATACGTGCGTACGCACGGCTTACCGTCTCCACGTCGTGGTGTAATTGTTATTCAATATCTTATTATTTGGATGGGTATAATAATGATATGTAGCTCATGTAAATAATAAATATAACATTTTAATGATTCTATATATATGATATACCCTCCATTTATATATTACGTTTATATCAAAAGAATGATATTGTCGCTCGTGCGTACGTACGGACTACCGTCTCCACGAACGCGATGAGATTAATTCTTCATCATATCCATTCAAGTATAATTAACATTTTATGATTTAAAAATGATTTTTATGGACTTTATATCATTCTGGATATTAATAATATACAACTTATCCATTACAAACATTTCTTACATAACAAAACATATAAAAGAAAACGAGTAAGTTAACACCCGAAACAACGATAATACTAAGATATTATTAACAAATCAATGTTAAAAGATCATATATGATATCATATTAATCTATATGATTCTTGTATAATTTAATAACAATTATTTTTCCATTATACATGAGGTTAACCTACCCCAACCAAGGAAAAGTAAAAGGTAAGGGTTATTTCACAATCTCTTCATTATCTGAGGTTGTTTATACGCAATAATCTACTGGGATCTCTTTATCATCCACATCCATGTTTCTTAAAAATGAATTTCAAATTTTTAATAATATTTACTAGAATATGGATTCAATTAATTTATACCTTTATTTTACTTTTTACATGAGGTTTATAAAGGAATCATTCTGTCGTTTTCCAAACAAGGTGTTTTTTAACCTTTTCGACAGAATTAAGGTAAGAATGTTTTTTTATATTATATGGTGGGTGTGGCTATTTTTCGCTGTTATAATATTTTCGAATCCTCCCTTACAAGATTATAAGAATATTTTCAAAGAAAATGTTTTATTTTATAAATATATGACTTTTAAATGATTTCAAAATAGAAAGAGATATTTCTTTAAAAAGTGTTTTGATTTCATCTATGTCAACATCTTTTGATGGATTTTACGCTTATTTGAAGTTGATTTGTTATGATACAAAACTTATATATGTATTGAAGGTTTTCTGATATCTTTGACTGTGGATGTGATATTTTTATACCATTCGTAGTTTATGGTGAAAGTATTGACATTTCGTATGCTAGTTTTAATACGAAAGGTTATGTTATGTTTAAACCTATTCATATGGGAATGCATTGGACTTAATATGTGAGGGTGGAGCCCTCTATAGCTCTTCGATGCATCGGTAGGTCTCTTGAGAAAAACTAGTGTCTTGGCACAAGACCTTGGCAAAATCTTATTTGTAGTCTTGGGATGAGGCCTTGGCTATGTGGTTATGATAGTCTGGCATTATGCATTCCATCATTATGAAAGTGGTTATCGATATTGCATTTGATTATGCGACTAGTGAAATATCCATGTGAATTAGTAAATGACATTATTTCATTTTATTTTTTCCATACAATGTTGAAGTTCAAGTTTAAAAGGCTTTTGTTATAGTTATACATTACCTTAAATGTTTATTCTTATTTATGAAAGTTTCCGCTATATTGTCATCCTTGCTGGGCATTTGAGCTCACCCCTTTTCTATGTTTTATTTTCCCAGGATGTGAAGAAGTAAATTATGAATGACCTTCCGGGATATTATGAGGGGATAAGAGTGTGAATTATGGAGACAATATGTTGTTGTAGTAGTTTTTCACTTCATGATGTAATGTAAAACTTTATGAATATATCTAGTGTTTCCAAGGCTACTAAACCAATCGGTATTTCGAGATTTGATCTTTCTTGTGATCATGCCAATGTTATGTAATAATGCACCGACTCTGGGTAACTGGGGTCGGAGCGTTATAGGTGGTATCAGAGGAAGTTTAGTACAAACCTTGGAAACTTGATTTAGATAAACTCTGATTAGAGCACGTAGACCTATGATGATCCTTGAGGATTAGTATAGAAGAACTTCCTAAAATTTTTGTATTGTAGAGATATTGTGAGTTTTCGGTGCAATACATCCCTGTCTGGATACGATCAGGTAGAGGCGGCTCTGGCACAGATGTACCTAGGGGTAAAACCTGAAAACACCACTTTGAGCTAGACTCGAACGGGAACTGGTGCACAACAACGGGCCTTGATGCACTATTGGTTACGACACTCCTGGGGGATATGCATAGGATAACTCACATTTTATTTACAAATCATTATGAAGGGTTTATGAGTATATACTTCCTCAATGAAAATATTCTTATGATTATGGATTATATCCATAAATATTTTAATTTATGTTAAGTGTTTTATAAGTATGGGATTATGTATTTTTATTCATAAACTGATCTAGTTTATACCATTGTTTAGAAATGGCACCTAGTGGATGAAATTGAAACTGTATCCATGCACGCCCTCTATGTAGGGATATCCCTCCTGCTCAAGATAATTATAGTGGATTTGGTGATGCAACTGGTGTCGATCGGCTAATCACCATACTGGGACAAATTACTCAGGTTATGAATGATAACCTTACCCGTATGGAGCACCCTAATCCACAGCGTAGAGGATCAATGTTAGATCGATTCATGGGGCAACAACCACCAACGTTCAATGGGAGTACAAATCCCTTAGTAGCTGAGCAATGGATAAATTCCCTAGAGAAAATATTGCAGGCTTTGGGGAGTAGTGAAAGGGAAAAAGTTATCATGGCAGTTTACTGACTCACTGGAGATGCTGATCAATGGTGTTCATTGATTCAAAACATGAATGAAGATGATGAAGTATCAAACATGGAATGGAGGGAGTTCAAAGATCTGTTTTTAGAAAAATAGTTTCCTCGCAACCATCGAGCAGATATGGAAAGGCAATTTCTGAGTCTGAGACAGAAGAAGGATGATAATGTCGCAAAGTATGAGGCTAACTTTACAAGGTTAGAAAGGTATGCTGGAGATTATATACATAACCCAAGAAGTAAGATTGATCATTTATTTGATGGGTTAAAACCATTTCTCCATAGAGCACTAGTCTCACAATCCTTTTCATCATACGAAGACATTGTATCATGTGCTATTAAGACCAAAAAGAAATTCTCTAAGTCTTATGACATTAAATCTAAGCATGATAAGAAAAGACCTGCTGATCAATCTGGGAATGGAAATAAGGGGAAGAAGGGAAAGGATGAATATCCATCATGTGGTAAATGTGGGAAGAAACACCCCGGTACTTGCTTGAAGGGAATAGGGGTCTGTTACAAGTGTGGTGAAAAAGGCCACCAAGCTCGTGATTGCAAGGGGAAGAAGGAAGCTACCAATGTTCAGTGCTACAATTTCCGGGATATAGGACATTATTCAAATGAATGTCCTAAGCGTCAGGAGAACATACCTTTGAAAAGGACACGGGATCAAGGCCAAGCTTATGCAATCACTTCTGCTGAGGTAGAAGCTTCGAAAGACGTGGTGGCAGGTAATTTAATGGTTTCCTCAAGTTTAGAAAATGCATTATTTGATTCTGGATCATCGCATTGTTTTATATCTTCCAAGTTTGCTAAGAAAATTTGATATTTCCAATTTGATTTAACAAGGGAGTCGTCATTTAAAACTCCTAAGGGAAGTATCATTGCAACACAGTTTTGTGAATAAGTCCCCATTAGAGCACATAAATGTTCTTTATCTGCTGATCTCATCGTCATACCTATGATTGAGTTCGATATAATCCTCGGTATGGACTGGCTTTTGGAATATGATGCAAAGATTAATTGTATGAAGAAAGAGGTTACGATTCTTGATGATGATGATAAGGAACAACTTATCTTTAGAGCATAATCATCACCACCTAATTCTTATCTAGATCCTCCCCTAATAGCTCAACTAAATTCAATTATTGGGGGGGAAGAGAATGAAATAACTGTGGGTGAGGAAAGTAATGTTCAAATAGAGGATGTACCTATTGTGAAAGAATATGTAGATGTATTTCTGGAAGATTTAACTGGACATCCTCCAGAACGGGAAGTTGAGTTTTCCATTGATTTAATTCATGGATCAAGGCCTATATCGAAGACCCCTTATAGAATGGACACTATAGAATTAGTTGAACTAAAGAAACCACTAGAGGAATTGAGTAATAATGGATTTATTCTACCTAGTGTTTCTCCATGGGGAGCCCCTGTTCTTTTTGTTAAAAAGAAAGATGGGTCTATGAGGTTATGTGTCGACTATAGGTAGATCAATGCTATAACAATAAAGAGTAAGAATCCCCTACCTAGAATTGATGATTTATTTGACCAACTACATGGAGCTCACTACTTTTCAAAGATTGGCCTTCGATCTTGATACCATCAGTTGTGTGTGAAGAAGGAAGACATTCCGAAGACAACATTTCGAACCAGGTACGGGAATTACGAGTTTACTGTAATGCCATTTGGATTGACTAATGCACCCTCTATATTCATGGATCTGATTAATAGAGTTTTCAAGGTGTATCTCGATGAATTTGTGTTCGTATTTATTGATTATATCTTGGTATACTCAAAAAGCTACGAAGATCATGAAAATCACTTGCGCATTATCTTGAAGACTCTGAGATGACATGAATTATATGAGATGTTTAGAAAATGTGAATTTTGGCTTCAGGAGATTTCTTTTCATGTCCATATTGTCTCTAAAGATGGCACCTCTATTGATCCTTCTAAGACTAAGGCAATCCAAGAATGGCTAGCATCGACGAGTATAACCGTGGTACATAGTTTTATATGTTTAGCAGGTTATTATCGACATTTAGTCCAGAATTTTGCCCGATTATATAACCCATTAACGAAGCTCACACGTAAAGTGGATAAATTTGTTTGGACAAAAGAGTGTGAAG
The DNA here is from genome assembly GCA_963277665.1 of Viscum album. Classification (NCBI taxonomy): domain Eukaryota; kingdom Viridiplantae; phylum Streptophyta; class Magnoliopsida; order Santalales; family Viscaceae; genus Viscum; species Viscum album. Next base: position 1,165,312,120 of record OY728133.1, on the reverse strand, counting down.
AATGTTTCAAAGAACTGAAGAGAAGATTATTCAATGATCCTATATTTACTCTACCATAGGGGAATGATGGGTTCTTTATTTATAGTGATGCATCGAATAAAGGACTTGGTTGTGTCCTTATGCAGAATGATAGGGTTATTGCCTATGCATCATGACAATTGAAAATTCATGAACAAAAATATCCTAATCATGATCGCGAGTTAGCATCTATGATCTTTTCTTTGAAGATATGGAGGCAATACCTCTATGGTGAAAATGTGAGATTTATACTTATCACAAGAGTTTGAATTATATTTTCTCACAAACAGAACTCAACCTGAGGCAAAGGAGATGGCTTGAATTACTCAAGGATTATGATTGCACGATACACTACCACATGGGGAAGGCAAACAAGGTGTAAGATGCTTTGAGCAGAAAAGATCATGGAGTTTTGAACAATTTGAGAATTGAAAGGGATCCCATTTTCATGGATCTAGTGAAGATGGACATGGGAATAACCAGGGAAGGTGAAATATCAGTGCTTTTTCAAATTGTTGTCAAACTATCTTTACTATAAAGTATTAAGAGTTCTCAGACCGATGATGAAGAATTTCAAAACAAGATTAAATCTGTGAATGATGGGAGATTGAGAGACGTTGTGTATGAAGATGGAATTTTGAAATTTGGGAAGAGACTTTGTGTTCCCGATATACCTGATCTAAAAAGGGAATTGCTGGATGATGCTCCTAGTTACAATTTCTCTATACATCCTGGGAGCAGAAAAATGTATAGAGATTTGAAGGAACATTTTTGGTGGGACAACATGAATAGGGATATTTCCGATTTTGTGTCAAGATGTATGGTTTGTCAACAAGTGAAATCCGGAAGGCAACAGCCTTGAGGAGTCATGCAACCTCTTCCCATACCGGAGTGGAAATGGGACAATATTACGATGGAATTTGTCATGGGACTACCAAAGACTTCTAGAAGGAACGATGCAATATGGGTTATGGTTGATCATCTTACCAAGTCAGCACATTTTTATGCTATAAGAGAAGATCTACCCCTGGAACGTCTAGAAAGACTATATATTAATGAAGTTTTGATACTTCATGGAGTACCACTATCGATTGTTTCTGATCGTGATCCCCGTTTTACTTCATGATTCTAGAAAAGTCTTCAGAAATCCCTGGATACTGAGCTTCATTTGACCACTACTTACCACCCTCAGACAGACAGACAATCAGAACGGACTATTCCAACCTTAGAAGACATGTTGAGATCTTGCTCACTTGACTTTCAGGGTATGTGGGATCAGTATTTACCTCTGCTAGAATTTTCCTATAACAATAGCTTCCATTAGAGTATTCATATGGCACCATACGAAGCGTAATACATAAAGAGATGTCACACACCAACCTTTTGGGATGACGTTGGTGAAAGAAAACTTGTAGGTCTAGAACTGGTGGAGGAAACGATGGAAAAGGTGAAGGTAATCCAAAATCACATCAATGCAGCTCAAAGTAGGCAGAAGAGCTATGCCGATAATCAGAGGAAGGATTTGGAATTTCAAGTCGGTGATCATGTTTCCCTAATGGAATCTCCATGGAAGGGAGTTATACGTTTTGGTAAGAAAGTTAAATTGAGTCCCAGGTACATCGGACCTTTCAAAATTCTAGAATGAATTGGGGCTGTAACTTACCGATTGGAAATTCTGCCAAGTCTCTCCAAAGTTCATGATGTGTTCCACGTATCTCTATTGAGGAAATACATGCCTTACCCAACGCATGTACTCACCTATGAATAATTAGAACTGGAACCCGGTCTATCTTATTGTGAAGAGCCCGTCAGGATTCTTGATACGAGAGAACATGTACTGAGAAACCGGAGGACGCGTCTTGTAAAAGTTTTGTGGAGAAACCATAAGATGGAAGAGGCAACGTGGGAACCCAAGAAACTTATGATGAAGAACCACCCGAGTCTTTTCATGCGGTAGTATTCTGGAAATTTCAAGGACGAAATTATTTGATGGAGGGGAGAATGTTGCACCCCAAGCTTCTACGGTACGCTTCTCTTTGAATAATGTGATAGCATGTGTTGTACGCAACATCGAGTTCTAACACACCACAACCAATCAAACTAGCTGTCATGAATAGTAATACCTACTTTTTGAAATTATATATATATTATATTTCAAAATGAACTTCATTTTTGGATTCATAATATCGAAATTATCCTAAGTTGAATTTTTCTGAGAACGTCCAATTTTTATAGTGAAAAATAATTAAAAACAACTTTTCTAATCAAAATAATTTACAGTGATAAATTATATTATTTAGTGGTTTTATAGTATAATTAGAATATATTTTTACCATTTTATCCAATGGTGTTCATTATAATTAATTTCACTATGAAATTGGACCTAAAAAATTGTCAATCTTTTGATATATATTGTTTCTTAAAAACACGCTATTTGTTGTAACAGTGGGAATTAATTATAAAATTAATTAATGCAACTTATATATTTGTAATTTTTTAAAATAGGCATCATTTTTGAATTCCGAATATCAATTATATCTTAGGGTAAAATTTTGGCGTTGTTCTGAAAAACTTCAATTTTTGATGAATAGTGAAACTACTAAGTGGTAGTTAAAAAACTGAATTTTTCATAAAACTTAATTTTACCACTTCTATGAAAGGAATTTCAAAAATCAAAGAGAAACGGTTAATATCAATAAGTAAAATGTGGTTCAATGAGATGAAAATAATTTTTGGTGAATAGTAACTTTTTACTTTTATTTACCACGGTTAAAAGTAAATAGGGTAATTAAGGGTAAAAATGATAATAATATTACCCTAACACAAGTCCTAATTCTATTGGACAAGTGTATCTAGACCAAAAACAACCTTAGGAATAAAATATTATCATTTAGGTCCACTTGGATTAGATTAGGACATTAATTATTATTTAATTCAAAGAAGAGTTAAAAGAGTTAAAATCAAAGTTTATTTACTAAAAAGATTTTAATATAGGGTTATACATAAGATAAATTCTATTGTAAATATTCATCAGAAATATAAAATGATTTAATACATAATGATATTTTATTTGTAATTTTTAGACATTAAATAATTTAATTTAATTATGACACAATGGTGATGCATTAATTACCATAATAGTGAAAAATTAAAATAATTGATATTATAAATACACAAATAAATATAATTTGAGACTTTTTATGAATTACACTAATTTTATAAGTTAATAATACATGTTAGGAATGATTTAATTAAATTTTTCCCAAGTAATCATTCTGTTATGAGTTTCACAAAAATCAACTATTGAATAGTGTCAAAATTTACATAAAAGAGTTTTTAAAACAAATATTATATTATTAATTGATATTAAATCCTAAAATTATAAGGTTCGGCCAAGAGACATATATCATGATATTTGTATCATTAATGGACCACTTAGGGGTCGCTTGTATGTATATAGTAAGTTTATTAACTATATAATATAAAAATACAAAGTGACATGGTAAACGTCAAACTAATTAACTAAGTGTTAATATTTAATGATAAGGTTAATATAGTAACCCAAACCTGTCTAAATTCTATTGGTTGAATGGTTTTCGACCTATCCCCACATTAAAATTTAAATGATAAACTTTGGAGCCATTAGAAACCGAATATGCATTTATTATAAATTAATATTTCTAGCTTTTCCAAAGGTGACCCTCGCACCTCTTATAAAAAGGCACTCCTCCTTCTCATTTATTCACACCTTCAAAGCCTTTTGGATCAGCTAAACTCTGCCCAAATACGCTCCCAACTTCCATCACTACAACCTAGAGGCCTTAGTTTGATCAGAAAGCCAACCTATGGAGCCCTTTTGATCAAATCAAAAGGAAGAACCCAAAGAAGAGGTAATGATTTCACCACCCTTTTCCATGTTCCTTTCTTCTTCCACTTCTTCTTCCTTTGTTATTAGCATTCTAAAATAATAACTCCAGTATCATATATATAATGTGATGTTATTATAAATATGGTACAACCATATTCATTATTCTATCCACCCTTTGAAAAACATGTCACCATACGTGCGTACGTACGGCTTACCATCTCCACGTCGTGGTGTAATAGTTATTCAATATATTATTATTTGGATGGGTATAATAATGATGTGTAAATCATGTAAATAATAAATATAACATGTTAATGATTCTGTATATATGATATACCATCCATTTATATATTATTTTAATATCAAAAGAATGATATTGTCATTCGTGCGTATGTACGGACTACCGTCTCCACGAACGCGATGAGATTCATTCTCCATCATATCCATTCAAGTGTAATTATCATTTTATGATTTAAAAATGATGTTTAATGAATTGATATCATTCTGGATATGAATAATATACAACCTATCTATTACAAACATGGCTTATGTAACAAAATATATAAAAGAAAATGAGTAATTTAACACCCGAAACAACGATAATACTAAGATAATATTAACAAATCAATGTTAAAAGATCATATATGATATCATATTTATGTATAAGATACTTTTATAATTTAATAACAATTATTTCACCATTATACAGGAGTTTAACATACCCCAACCAAGGAAAAGTACAAGGTAAGGGTTATTTCACAATCTCTTCATTATCTGAGGTTGTTTATACGTAATAATCTACTAGGATCTCTTTATCATCCACATCCATGTTTCTTAAAAATGAATTTAAAAACATTTTTAATATTTACTAGAATATGGGTTAAAGTCATTTATACCCTTGTTTGCCTTTTTATAAGAGGTTTATAAAGGAATCTTTCAGTTGTTTTCCAAACAAGGTGCTTTTTAACTTTTTCGAGAGAATTAAGGTAAGAATGTTTTTTATCTTATACGGAGGGTGCGGCTATTTTTCACCATTATAAAATCTTCGAAGCTTCCCTTACAAGATTATAAACATGTTTTAAAAGAAAATTTTTTATTTTATAAATATATTACTCTTAAATGATTTCAAAATAGAAAGAGATATTTCTTTAAAAAGAGTTATGATTTCATCTATGTCAACATCCTTTGATGGATTTTACACTTATTTGAAGTTGATTTATTATAATACAAAACTTCTATAATGTATTGAAGGTTTTGTGATGTGTTTGACTATGCATGTGCTATTTTTATACCATTCATAGTTTACAGGGAAAGTATTGACATTTCGTATGCTAGTTTTAATACGAATGCTTATGTTATGTTTAAAACTTTTCATATGGGAATTCATTGGACTTAATATGTGACAGGTGGAGCCCGCTATAGATCCTTGATGCATCAGTAGGTCTAATGAGAAAAACTAGTGTCTTGGCACAAGGCCTTGGAAAAATCTTATTTGTTGTCTTGGCACGAGGCTTTGGCTATGTGGTTATGATAGTCTGGCATTATGAATTCCATCATTATGAAAGTGGTCATCGATATTGCATGTGATTATTCAATTAGTTGAATATCCATGTGAATAAGTAAATGGAATTATTTCATTTTATTTTTTCCATACAATGTTGAATTTCAAGTTTAAAAGGCTTTTGTTTTAGTTATACATTTCCTTAAATGTTTATTCTTATTTATGAATGTTTTTCGCAATATTGTTATCCTTACTGGGCATTTGAGCTCACCCCTTTTCTATGTTTTATTTTTCCCAGGATGTGAAGAAGTAAATTATGAATGACCTGTAGGGATATTATGAGGGGATAATAGTGTGGATTAAAGAGACAATATGTTGTTGTAGTAGTTTTTCACTTTATGATGTAATGTAAAACGTTATGAATATATCTAGTGTTTCCAAGGCTACTAAACCAATCGGTTTTTCGAGATTTGATCTTTCTTGTGATCATGCCAATGTTATGTAATAATGCACCAACTCTGGGTAACTGGGGTCGGGGCGTTACAAATTTCTCCTTTTACTCCAGACGATGATGATATCAATCAGAACAACAACCTTACCATCAGAGACTCTACATCAAGACTCACAGGTCCCCTTCCATAGCTTTGGAGGTGACTTCCAACTAGAGTCCCTCCTTCATTTAGTATCTCTAGCATTGAAATATCCTGATAGATCGAGACGAGTGTGAGTGAATCTGATTCTGAGCATTATAGTTTATCGTAAATATTGGTGTTAGTCTTGAGTGGATTCTCTACATAAGTGGGTTTTATTGGGTTCTCCTCAATTACATTCAGGGGGATTTCTTAGGTCATGTAGGGGTTCATGCTCATTCCTATGAGGCTCATCATACCAGGCCGAAACAAACCCACTATATCCATAGGTTAGGGTATTTTTGGTCCTCTAGGATTGGTGATTGTATCGAGTTTTCAAAGAGGTTCCATTCATTCTAAATCCATGCTAATTTTTGGCATCGACTGCCAAAACCACTCCACAATATCAAGTACCCTTGGCCCATTGTGGTCAAGGGCATGATTTTATGGGACCATATCCACAAGTGACAACATTCTAGTGCAGGTTTATCCTAACCACTGTGGATTTGTTTCTAAATCTGCAAAGGAAGTTTCTCTCAAAGTGGTCAAGGACCGTTCTATCATTGGCATAGTGAGTTCCAAAATCATATACTGGTTCAGAGACCCTCAGTTCGTCCTCACCAATATTGAGAGTAACATCTGGGTAGCTAAATTGATGAATTTTTAGGCCATGTACAATATTTTTTATGACCATACCTCCCACTATAACGTGAAAGAAAATGGGTAGATTTCGGTGTTTAACAAAACCAACACTTACATTCTACAGATTATGTTTGGTTAGAAAAATAAAATTTCTCCAAATAAAATTTGTAAATCCATCTAGGCCTATCACACAACGACCTGAGATTCCATTCAAGTGGCCAAATATTCCATTTTATACGAAATTGAGGTATTCCTAAACATCGATATTCATTTTCCTTCATTGCGGACAATGTTATACGATCAACAGACAGTAGACAAGGAGGTCGAAATCCATCTGGATGAACTAGAAGCACACGAGGAGAATATGCTTTATGACCTGCACAACCTAGATAGTCATCAGAACAAGATAGACAGAGCATTGAACAATATTTTTTGCCTCATCTCATTCGTATTTGGTGATATGCTATTGGCCCTAAGAACTCCGATGATACCTGGTTGGAAACCACCCAAGATAGAGCCCAGATGGGAAGGTGTATACATCATTCACAAGGATTACCCCAATGGCACGTACTTCCTAGTTACCGTGGGTGCATAGATTATAACACATCCCACGAATTCAAAATTCCTCATGAAGTACTTTTCTTTAGTAATCCATGGTCTTACATGATCTTAAATTGATACATCCAATATAATAATAAACTAATTTTTCATCCCACATGATGATAAAATGATAAACAGTCTGATCTCTAAGACCATAAACTTTGATCTATCTACCCTCACATAACCATAAAGTATATCCTATTAACCACATGACATTAAAATACCTGATTTGTCAGAGATGATGGACGTCAAACTACACAGCATCTGTCCTGCATGACATTAAACCATATGCCATCCCATAGAATGTTAAACTGTATGTTGTCCAGCCTGATTTTAAACTGTCCCTTCCTTGCTGCATGATGTTAAACTGCACAACAATTCTAATAACTACATACTTCTTGATTCCTATCCTCATGGGATATGTAGGAATACATAGATGCTTCATCTTGGAGCCCAACCCGCAAATTTTTCTCTTTGACTACCCATGGGTGTAGTTCTCTTGGAGGACTGCGCATGGTATCGAGTAGACTTATTTTCCCCATTGGTTCCAGGTTTACAATGGCTGCACCATGTTCCCCTCCCTTTCATATATTCTCCCACATCCTCTTTGCATGACATTAAACAACATGGACCTTTCAGAACTACATATGGATTGAATCACATCATTATGGGATACGTAGGAACACCTAGATATTTTTCCCATATGTCCAGCACCAAACTTCTGGATCTCTCCATTGGTCTGGCCCCTTGGCCTGGATGCTTCCCAAAACGCATGTTGTGGTATGGGCTCATGTTGTCATTCACATCGGGTTTCTCATGACCACACCATGTGTTCCTCTCCTTGGAGACCCCCATTTCCAACATCTTTCACAACCGAGAGGACCCCTGAATGGAATGTATTATAGGCCATGGGTCTCTCCTACCGTTTCGGGCTAATGTCCCTAAGGATCCTGGACGACAATTTGATTCATGTCTTGCATTGAAAATGTGGTCAGTAGTTGACACTCATTTGTTGTTCCCATTTTAGATCTCAAATATGGGGCAGTATTTTTAACGTGGTCAGCGATTATCCTCCATCATTATTACCATCCCCATATGTCCCAAATATATGTTGGAGTGATTCGTTTTCTCAAGATGTCCATTTGAACTTTAGTCTGCCTCGAACAAGGATGTTGGTCTAGGTGGGATGGACCCTACCATTCTATTTCCATTATTTTATTTCCCTTATCTGATGGTTATAACCACATCCCATTCCTTGTTTCTCACACTGAGAAATTCTCACATAGTCATAGGAGCATTGGGTAGAACCTAATCCCAATCCATGTTTCTCACCATGAGCATTTCTCACGAGGTATTAAGAGCTTTCTTAAGTCCATACACTCTATAAATGGTCACAAAATCGATGGTACAAGCTCTATGACCTTAAACATAGATCACCACCGTCCTCACCACCTAACTTCAAACTAGATGATCCATCTGAACTAAAGAACGTAAAACAACTCTGTACTCATCTCTCATGACAATAAACTACCAACTAGCTGGGACATTATGCTCATAGCCCAGCCTCAGGTCCCTTTACCTTTTTACCCCCTATCCCATGTAGTCAATTAGGATTGTGTGTTGTGGCCTGGACTCTATTTCCTAGTTCACTTTGAACAATATTTTCCACTCCGTATACATCCCCTTGAGACACCTCCACTCTCTTCGTCCTTACTAGAGGATGTCAAACTGCACAGGTCCCATCATGTTGTACACGACCCATATTTTGGGTTTCCATTATCTCTTACATCCGAAAGGACCCCATAACGACATGGATTATAGGCCTTAGGTCTCTTATTCCATTTAGGGCCTATGTCCCTGAGGATTTTGGGTGAAAAATTGATACAAGTCCCACATTTCGAGTATTGTCAATGGTTGACACTCATTCCCTATCCACATTCCATGAAATGATACATATACTATGTTGCGAATATGGTCAGCATCTATCCATCATCATTGTTTCTGTTCTGTGGTATCCCACATGATAGGTGCAGTGATTCATCCTTTCTACCCATCTGTCCCACACACAAGACATTAAAATGGGAATTTATGGTCTGAGCTCTATGACCATAAACTATGTTCTACCACATCCTCATCGCATGATATAAAACTGAATGACATCTCAAATTACAACATTTGTCTTGATTCCCATCCTCATGGGATACGTAGGAAAACCCATACATTTGTATTCGGTTCTAGCCTAGTTCATTTATTATTTCACTCTGCATTTTGGCCCAAATTTTCTCCAGGAATTATTCATGGTGCGGTGTCTGTGGGATTCTGACCACATTCACATCAGGTTATTATCCACAGCATATAATTTACTTGTCAAGATTCCCCCCATATCATCTTCCATAAAATAAGATGTTAAGAAACTTGTTATCTCTGAGAACTATGTGTGGGTTGAATCATTATCCCATACGATAAGTAGGAACACCAAGACATTTTGTCTTCAGGTCCAGCGATTTTGACCTCTTCATCCCTCTACCCCATGGCCTATGCCCTCGATGAAAGAGGGTATGTGGTGTGGAAGGGACTTATGTCCTCATTCATGTCGAGTTTTTAGAATGCACGCCACATACCTTTCTTTCTTTGTACATTCTCTAGCTTGCCCAGGAGCACTCTGGTTCAGGACTGAGAGTGTTTGATCACATATAGACATGTTATCTCCCATTTTCATTATTCAAGTTCCCCTTTGTTTGGGATTTAATTTTCACATCTGAAAGGACCCCCAACGACATAGATTCTAGGCCCTATGGATCAACTACCATCTCGTTCCATTTCCCCCAAGGATTCTTGAAAATATTTTTATACAAATCCCACGTTGTGAATATGGTTAGTAGTCGATGCTTGTTTGTTTGTTCCCATTTCAAGTACCAAGTTGGGAATATCCTCCGTCGTCACACCACCCCCATTAGTCCTTATATATTGTTTTCAGGATTCAAACCCTTTCTCACTCCATAATTTTCAAGTGGAATTTTGATACTCTTGGTGATATCCCTCAGTGCGTGTTTTCGCATTAGGAGGACAAAGCAATGAAGAGGTGCCATTCGAGGATCCACACCATTTCCCCCTTTCTCTACATTCTACATGTTGTGAAGACCTTCTCCAACATTTTTTCCCACATCTTTTGTCGCTCACATGTGCTTTCGGATTTTGTCATGGTTTACGCCCATTTGGAGGAGCCTCACTTCCTTTCATCTGAGCACTATGACCATAAACGATGATATCCCCACGTCAGCACACATGACATTAAAATTTCATTTCCCTACTAAAAAATACGTTTGGATTCATTCCCATCCTCATGGGATACATAAGAACACCCATAAATTTTTTCATCAGGTCCATCCAATTATTCTATGGAATTTTCTAGCCCCTTGGCCCGAGTTGTTTTCTTGTAATCACATGGGGTGTGGTGTGGACCTTGTTCTCATTCATGTTGGGTAGGATTTAACATGCCATGTACATTCCCATAATAACCTCTCTATTGCGTTTTTTCATGAAATATGACATTAAAATATACTTATTAGTCCCACAGGACATTAAACTGTTGTGTCTTTACTACATGACATTAAAATTCATGGGTTGGTCCTATCATATAACCCTAAACAATGACATCTTCATCCTGGCTGCATGACGAAAAATGGAACTGCATTGTGGGGTCCTTATCGAAGGGGGCATCATGATTTTTATTAGTCATCCCCCATTTCAATTTTCATGGCCTACTTATGGATTTATTATGAAATAAAACCTAGATTCCTTGTCTTGGGGCCATTGGTTCAAAAGAAAAACATGCATCATAATGAAAAAACACGATCTTTCAAATGCCACTTCTTTTGGTATGTGGGTGAGACTCGAATGAAAGTAATGTCCCTATCATTGGTACCCTACCGGTCCACTTCTAGAAATACATATGGATTGATCCACTTCATAATGGGGTATGTAGGAATGCATGGGGACTTTTCCCCGGGCTGATCCCAACTGTCAATTTGGGTCCATAGACATAAAATCTCCCCAGGGAGTTCATGGTGTGATATGGACTCATACTGCACTTATTCACATCAGATTTTTCAATTACCACACCACATTTATCCCCCCCATTCTATATATGGTTCAATCTCTATGACCATAAAAAAATCCAACCTTCCTTGTCGTATGACACTAAACTACGTGACATTTTCCAAAACTATGGATAGATTGATTCCCATATTCATGGGATATGTAGGAATGCCCATACATTCTATCTGTGGGACCAACCCTAGGAATAAAAAATCTTTACCATATTCGGAATCTTAGATCGAAATTTTTTGGGATCATGTGGTGTGGCGAGTACCTATTGGGTTTTCATTTACAAAAGGATTCGAGACTACCGCCCCATGTTTCTCTATTGACTCTTATGAGAATGGTCTAGGTTCTATGACTGTAAAATAAGATCTCCATATTGGAATTGTGATTCAGGATTGGATATAGATCCCCATTCCACACAGTTCATCATACTAGATCCCCTCTTAGTGGTCTACTCTAAGACCTTAATCTAGGAGCCTATGACCCCAAGACCCTTGTTCGTGGAAAGGGATTTGACTCCCTCTATCTGATATGTCTTATTCCCATACTCAAATGCATCATGGAAAATTTCCCACAGTATTGAATATTTACATGGACATTCTCTTGTTTCATGTCTAGGCTTCATGAGTCCTTTATTTGGATCCCCATCCTCTTCCATATCTGAAGGGAACCCCTTTATGACCAAGTTTCATGCCACCTTGGATCACCTACAGTGTTGGGCCAACACACCTGGAGACCCCATATGATATTTATGACAGGTCCTGTATTTCAAACATGGTCTGTGGTCGACCCTTGTTTGTATGTCCCCATGCTAGGCTGCACAAAATAGATACTGGATTTCAAACATGGTCAGAAGGTATCCTCTATCATCACTCCACTATCATTGTGATCCCAATATCAGGAATTGTGATTAAAATATATCCACTACTTTATGTTTATGATGGATTCCAACACACTCAGTTTTACACCACCGTGCATATATTTGTGTTAAGAATGTGGGTTAGTGATTTTGGGACATCATTCACCTAGAGTACCATTGCCTCTAATGTGTTCCTCCCTATACAAAGAAAGTACCACCACCAATACTCGTTTTTCACTTTGAGAATGAATCACGTGGGATTAATGATTTTGGCAGGATTTGTACTGGTGTATCCATACCATACATGCCTTCCATCCTACTGTGTTACTTTAAAATACATAGGTCTTTCAGAAATACGTATGGATTTATTTCCATCCCTATGTGGTATGTAGGAATTCCCAAGTAGTTTTTCTCAGGTCGAGCCCAAATTTAGATATCATCAGCCGCTCAACCTAAAATTTCTCATGGGGATACATGGCGTGGTGTGAAATCTTTACGTCCTCATTCAAGTAGTTTTTACATCTACCACCCCATGTACTCCGCTTTGGGATCTTCCCTCTCACTATCCATCCTACAATAAGACATTAAGAAACACGGGTCTTTCAAAACTACGTATAGCCGGATCCCCTCATAATGGGGTATATTGGAGTACCTAAATATTTTTAATCTTTTCTGGACCCATGTTAGGCCACCTCTAGTTTAGGGATAAAAAACAATCATGGAACATGTGGTGTGGTGTGGACTCATATGGTCCTCGTTTATGTCAGGATATGTACCACACTATGCACCTCATTTCTATGTAACCATGTCCTCAACACAACAAATTAAACTATTGTTCTACCCTGAAAAAAATCTGGACACCCCAATATAACTATGGGATGCTTCATATATCTTTCCAAAGAATATTCCCCTTACCTACATTGGTATCTGACCATGTTGTGCTCAAGAACTACATTTGGATTGATTCACATCCTTATGGGATACATAGGGACACCCATAAAATTCAATTTGTGCCATGTCTGAGGTCTATCATCCACCTTAACATGGCATAAAAAAAAGGAATCCTAGGCTCTCACTAGATATGTCCATTTAAGAGGTATGTTTCATCCCTGATCAGACTAAATTTCCCAGGTAATAATTTTCAACATGGGGGTGCATTTTCTTGAGTGTTGAACTCTATTTGAACAACCCATCACTCCACCCTCCATGATATGTGTTCCCTTTATTTAGACCCTTGTCCTCATTCACGTTATAAGGAAACCCCTAACAGTAATGATTCCAGGACTATGGATCGTCTACTATCCTGGGCTAATGTTATGAAATAACAATGAATAACATTTTGAGTCAGGCCCCATGTCTTGAATATGGTTAGCAGTTTTCCCTCATTTTTTATCCACATTTTAGGCTAACACAATAGGGATACTGTGTTTCGAACATTGTAAATAATTACCCTTCACTGTCACGCCACCCATACAATGTTCCTAATCATCAGCATTGTGATTCATACATCCCACTCCTCTTTGTTATGATATATTATAATGCCCCTAGAGTTACACCACTCAAGCAATAGATCACATTAGAAAAAATATTAATTAAACTATTTTGAGATCTTCATTCTCCAGTCAGGCCTACCTCTCTCATCTGGGAAGCCAGTATTGGACATTTATACCCCGGATGCCAGAATTGTGGTTGGAAATACCACATTCAGATGAGGAAATGATGCAACCATCCCTTGGTTATCTCATATTAAACATACCATGTGTGATTAGGGATTGATTGTTGGTTACTCAATAGTAATGATTGAGATGCTATAATAAAAATAAACAAGCAAGAAGACAACAAGCCTATGTACACAGTTTGTCATAAGAAAATAAAGGGAGAAATGTTTATAGATTTTCCAAATCACGGCCTATATAGATCATCCCCATTGATGGTTTTATCCAGTGCTACCACCCTCTTTCTTGTAGCCTTCCAAACTGTTTCTGACTCCTTGAGCTCTCTCTCTCTTATAAAGTAGCTATAGAGAAGAAATCATTTTCTCAGATCATCATTTTCTCTAGCTCAATAATTAAAACATCCATTTGACGGCATTAATCTATTTTTTCCCCTAGCCTTCGACCATCTGGGACTTCAGTCACTCGATAATCTTGGATTGGACTGTAATGAATATGGATTTCTCATTTTCCTATCTGTCAAGGCGCTGAACATATCGACCATCCTCAAAAAACCTTAGTATGTTCACATATCTATTCATACATTGGTCGAAGACGAGATATTTTCTACTCTCCCACATCTTCTTAGACATGTAGTCCTAGATCATTGTGTGAAGATGATGTGCAACCCCCCCCCCCCCTCGGTGTAGAGAAGGCGCAACCATGTGTATAGTGATAACATTCAAGGAACCCATTCAGGAATTGAAGGTTTTTTGGAGGCACCCAATACACATCCACTCCATGTACCGTTTCAGATGAATTTCCTCAGATGCTTCAGGATCAGAATCATCAATCTCCTCAGGGTCTGAAGGTTGATATCTAGGGATAGCATCCAGATGATCCATGGTAGGGTCTCCCTCAAGCATTTCATCCAAGGTGTTAGGCTCTACAATATGTGGGTGACCTTCCACTCTCATCTCCATTTCTATAATTTTCCCTGTCAACATCATACCACAGATGTAGTGTTATCACTTGTGTCTAAAATCCCATGGTCACCAGTTTTATAAATCAGCATGGTTTTAGAAGATGGTTCTGATTGGGTTGGTACGGTCACAATCAGATTATCGAGACCTGTTCTGGATTCAACGAAATTCCAAGCAGCCAATATCATGATTACTACAAAACAAATGAATTCCCTAATCATATGACGTATCCTATGAATGAAATGGGTATCTGAGTAATGAAACATACAAGAGATCAGCACATCAGCCTCTAGCATTTTAGTCAAGGCAGGGGCTATCACTTTCGAAGATCTTAAAAACACTTGTCAATTCAATAATGGGTGTCCACTCCCCAACATGTTCTATCGGTTCACCTTCACCCCCTTAGTTGGATCTTTATGACCACTAGTAGCAATATGTGCCTAAAGAGGATAAGAATATGACCAGTGATTAAAAATGTTTAAAAGATGAATGGTTAGGAAAAGAATTGAAGCATACCTTGAGTTGCTCATCTATTTCCATGTCAGAGCCAACAAAACGTTCTGCTCTCCCACACACTCCTTTGGTGGGATGTCCACTAAGACACTTCACCTCCAAGATCCTATTCAATATCTCTGATTTATTATTATTATTCTTCTTCTGATTCATTTTATTCTCTCTCCTCATCACTATTGTCATCTTCAGACGACATTCTTTTTGGATCATGCTCCGGGACAAGCATTAACTTCTCCATGAGATGTGGTTCCTGATGCTGCCCTCGCTGGCATGAATATACGTCCATGACCTTCAAATAGGAGGGCCGAATATGAATTCTTACTTTTTCATCAATTCTAATTAGCCTAATTTCTTGCATCTAGATCCCATCTCGAACAAATTTCTTCCAAAGGGCATCAGGGATCATAAACGGTCATAGTGTTAACCAGGATGACTATATTGAATGGAAGATTTTATCCTATGAAAGTTGAAGCTGATAACCTATCATCTTCTCAGGATGCACCATGGATACATTGCCAGTTTTTTCATGAGCCCATCTCCCTCATGATGATGGGGGTATGTCCGCAACACGTGACATCCCTACTACTGTAGTCCCAGGCTTTGCTGAACCATCTACCCAAATATTTCCTATCCTTTACTCAATAGTGGCACCATGTCTTCAATCTCTCCATCTAGGGTCATTAGTTTCCACCTTGAGTTTTCAGAGTCGCTTCTATTGGATCCCATCTGGATATTCCGCTACCCAATGTTCGGTATATTGTGTTGAGAGGCGTGCATCTACTCTAGTGTTGGGAAAGGTAATTGCCTCACCAAATCCATATGTCGTAAAAATCAGCTACATTTGACAATGAATGCAATGATTTTTCTCCCCCATAAATTGGTATGCACCTTCTTCATCATCCGTTGGAGGCATCCAAACTACCTAGAAACCCTTATCGGCACATAGGGCTCGCAAAGTATGTGCCCATCAACACGGGCCATATGCACCCCACATATGATCCTATTAAAGGATTATATTTTCCCCACTGATCATTCCCTATAATCTACCATCTGACCAAATGGGGTTGGGAATAAACAAAAATAAAGATTGGGGTGATTACCGATGTTGACCCTTATCCCCTCATCATTGAGCATTATCGACATGGTCCCATAAATATTTAACAAAGATGATAACAGACAATTACATGGGGGACAAATAAAATTTGGAAAATGGTACCCACCATAGTGATCTATGATCCAATCCTGAAGGATTTGGAAAGGGACACAGATCCACTTCAGTAAGCGCCCTCTCGAAATACACCACATAAAGGAATACAGTCAGACCATCATAGGGACACCCATGATAAACCTCTGATTGGATACTATGATACCGACAATCACAAATTTTATTGGGATTACTCCTGTACTTGTGTCCCTTATTGGAATTAGCCACCCACTCAAGAACTTTGCAAGATATTTGGAATAACGGATGTTTGACTCTCTAGATTCATCCACACTAAAGCCCCTGGTTTGATATTTCCCCATCTCAAAGATCCTCAAATATGGCCCGCTCTTTCTCCTCTACGCCATAGTCAGACATCGCTTTCCTTGACATGAAATCTTTATATTATGGTTTCTCAATAGAAACAGGCTAAACGACATTGAGTAGGTGAGGTCCTTCTGAAATTCATTAACACCGAGCCTCTCCATGGCCAGTTCTAATATAATCCATGTTAGGATGGGAGTTCGCGACCGATCCCCCCAGATATTCTCTATTGGGAGAAACTTATCGTACTAGTTCTAGTCCAAAGGGATACTCCTGGTTCTTGGAACATCCCAACGAATGATTCCAAACTATCCATGATGAATATGGTATGTGTTTGTATCATGGGGACACTGGATAAAATGGTCTAGCCTGATTTCTTGATTGCTGTAGAAATGGAACTGTTACATCCACACCACCTCGAATAACCAAATGTGTCTCTATTATCCTCCGAACAGATCTCATGATTGGCATTCCCAATATACCCATTCCCACTGACTTGTTAAAATTCCTCCATACCATAGTGGTCCCAATGATGTAGCCATCCCTTTGTCTCATCAGTGATTCTCTGTCAGAAGGTACCCACATTATAGACCGAAGAATCCTTAGAGACATGCTCACCTATCGAGATAGTCCTGATGCATAAATTCTGGACAAAGATGGTCGTGTTCATGGTTTCTATGATAGGATGTCCATTTTTTATAATGTTGTATCATGGAAGATAATCCATATGCATCACCCATGACCACGGTGTATCGACATCAAATCCCGTCACTAGTACCTCCTCTAAAATTCTGATGTCCCATATCGTTAAGTTGTCAGATTGCACATTATCCATCCGGGAATGGGTTTGCATATTGAAAAGAGCTTGGTAATCAGATATAACTATTCTAGCACCATAAGCCATAGGGTTCGCAATCATCTCATCCCTCCGAGCAGAATACATATCATTTATCCCATCATCATTCGGATTAGCATCCATTTTTTGGTAAAGACTTGAAAAACCATGAGTTTTTGTGAAAAACTAGGTGGTTACCTGAAGAACCAAGAGTTTTCATGTGTAAAACAAAGGGGTTTCATGAAAAAAAACCAAAAGGCTGAACAAAAATCCCAGATAAAGACCCAAAAAATAGGTGTTGAATGAAATATTATTACCATATTCGGGGAATCACATGCCAAACTGAATTGATACCATGCAAAATAAGACAAGATTTACGCGCATGAGAGCAATAGTTCTTATCGCCTGAGAAAACCGGTACAAACCATGGGACCCCTGAGTGTATTTATAGGTGTGAATTGGGTATTCCATGTTCACGAATGGGATTGCATGCGACAAACTCTGTTTTTCACAAACCACCCCCAAAGGGGCTAGGAATCTCGGTTTTCCCTTTGAATCTGACCTCTACACCCCCTCACATATCCAATTCCGATGGGGGGTATTTGTAGATTCTGAAATCCACTGGAGGCCACATGAAGGAATCCTTGGGAAAACCATAGTCATATTTTGACTTAGCAAACCATTATGGGATGGGTCGAAAGGCAGGGTGGAAAATCTGCGGATTTGTGCATAATGTCGCTCCAAGATGCATAAATTTGTGTGCCCGGAATATTTTTTCTGGCCCATACGGAATGTTCCGTGTATTGTTTAGATGGGTCAGGTCTTCCACATAGGTCGAATTGCATGCTCTTCACACTAACACTGATCAACTATAAATATAAGGGCACCCCCTCCCATCTGGGGGCCGAAGAATTAGATCCTTCTACCCAACACATAATCCCCCTCTTCCACCTGCAATAGATGATGTTCAGGTACAACATTTTCTGCGATATGTCTTCTAGGGGACCACCATCGTGTGGGACCACTGGGACATGATCCGATCCCAGTTCAATTATTCATAGATTATTTTCACAAAAAATCCCTCCCCTTTCACTCCAAACAATTCCCACTTGCATGCCTGGTTACACCAATTTGCACGTAAAACCTTCCTTATCCATGCAATATTGACTTATTATGCACAACAGCTCTCATTTGTTTGCATATTGTGTGAAAACCCTTCCTTTTGTTTGTGATCCATACTTATAGCACTCAACAACATTCATTTATGCACATATTGAGCACAATACCTTCCTTTTACATGTAATCATCTCTCCTTATGTATCCCCTTGATCAGGTCTTCAATATCTCTTTTCCCAAACACCATTTTTTGGCACATCACATGCACAAAACACATATGTTACACACCCATCTTCCATAAGATTTTATAAGTTCGTAAGAATTGATTTCAATGTCCCTTTCATGGTTCTTTACATTGTGTTGCTTATCATTATGCTTCTTCTCATAAGCACGCTAATAGCTATTGCCTCTTCACATAGCCACTCTACTGTGACCCCTCAATAGATCACTCCCTAACACCCCATTGCCATTTCATTGATGTTTCCTTCCCTTCATCAAGGGTTACAACATGCTGGTTATGTATGTCATATGGGTGTGGAGTGAACCTGCCTCATCTGAGCTACAGGATGATAAACATCCAAGCACCATCGTCCTCATCCCAAGACATTAAATACAACCTCACCCCATGAAAAATACACATGGTTCCCTACCTTCGACATTCTTAAAGCCTGGTCTTTTACATGACAGTGAGATCATCCTCATATGGAATGAGATTATCTTTTTTGAAGTGGTGTCTGTCTACAATAAGGGACCAATATTGATGTAATCCCCATGATTTTCTTATTGGAGGAAGCACTCATACTCCTCCTTTATTCTTCGGTGAAAAAGTCAAGAAGAGGGATGGGAACTGAGACCTTCATTACCCCATACCTCTCCCTAAAGTCTTTGTCTCTATCAGGCCTCCATCATGGAGTAAGTCCCAACCACCATCTTCTTGGTCCACTAACCACATGTAATACATGCTTCATTCCTTGTGTATGCATCTTTCGTGACGTGATCATCAGGTCTTTGTTGCCTATTGTTTCTCACACCGAGCATGACTCACATGGGATTAGAGTAAGCATTGATCATGGAATACTTATTGGGCCACCCTAGTGTGTAATTCCCAAGACCCCATTCTGATATACATGGATTTTATCCTTTCTCTCTCTAGGAAAGGTATGTAGGAAGCCTCCCTGATTATCAAGCTCAACACCTACTTGTCCCGACCCTCTTCACGTCGGTTCATCATCATCCCGCATGACGTTAAAATTCAAAAATTATTCCGAACTACGTGGAATTTTATCCATTCTCTCACCAAGAATGGTACGTAGGAATCCACTGAGAGGTTCAAGCCCAAAACCCACCTACCGCAACCACTTCTCGTCAGTTCACTGTAATCCCCCTTTTCCTCCCGCATGACTCTTGACTATACCCATTTGAACTACGTTGGTTTTGATCCCTATCTCATTGAAAGGGTATATAGGAAGCCTCTATGATGTTTAACCCCATCTAGTTGTAAGATTTTGTAGCCCCAACTTTTGGTAATCCATTGTAGTCTGCAATAGAAGTTAAGTCATTGTTTCATCCAACTAGTGGTAAGCCTAAGTTGTCCCCTTCAATAGGGCCCACATCTTTGGTCCGCCTCAAGCACTAGACTAACCCGGGATGCTAACCATACATAAGCCCCAATATATCAACAGGTCTATGTCCTATGTGCACACCCCGATTCTATGCCACCACTAAACTACATGGACATTGATTCCCTACCCTGGGGATACATAGGTACCCTATATATGGTTCTAGCCTAACATCAGTATTGTCCACCTGAAGATTCAATATCAATCTCCATTCACATATCACAACAATCCATGTCCATTCTGATTCTTATATGAGCCCCCACATCTTGGTGAAATCATGTAATCCACCCCTTCACTAACCATATCAGCACTTGGGTCATAAACCATATGTAATCACTAACATGTCATTGGGTTTTTATCCACTTCTCACACCCAAAATCATCATCACATTGAACTACCTGGGTTTTGATCCACGTCACTCGAGACAGGGTACGTAGGAATCATCCCCAATGATTGATCCAAACAAATAGAAAAACCTAGTGTCCCCATTATAGGGACCCATGGATCCTCTTGTCTTCCTTCATTGGGATTCTTGATCCACTCATCCGACATGTGCCTTAGGTGCTCCATCTTGGGGATGCAACCATCTGATCGATTTCAATCAGTGTTCTGTTTAGCCCGATATTTCTCCACAAGACGCTAAACTCGCGGCATACTCTGTGATAATTATGGGAAGCTGAGGAAAACCTCAAAAAAAATTCATTGAAATATAATTCCCCGCACTCGATTTGGGTTGACTCGGTATTCTACACCCTCAAGAATCCCTATCATAAGGGGAAGAAAACCTAACATACCAGTCTTTTAGTGTCCAGGAATGCCGGAAATATCTAACATAACTACTACCCCAATCTATGTTTGTTTCCCTTACATCACCCCTTTTTATGTCCAAAAAAAATAAACGTAATTAACCAGTATCCAAAAATATATTAAACAATGAATTTTTTCATTAACAATGCCTTAGTCATTGAGGGAGTGTCGAACTAGGAATCAAGTTTCGAGGAGGAATCCCCAGAAAGAAGAACCGACATCCCATCATCCACTTTTGATCAAGGAGAAGATGTCCCTAAACAAGTGAAAAATGTAACCTAAATTTATAA
This sequence comes from Viscum album, assembly GCA_963277665.1. NCBI lineage: Eukaryota > Viridiplantae > Streptophyta > Magnoliopsida > Santalales > Viscaceae > Viscum > Viscum album. The sequence continues at coordinate 1,165,290,559 of OY728133.1, read as the reverse complement.
ATAGGGAATTCATGGAAAAATACCATCATGTCCTCCAACAGATGGATGCGTTCCCTAGATAAAGTTTCTGAAATATAAGATAAGGGCCTCACGATGTGCGTCATTGAGAATCTCAAGAGCTCACAGAGCACCTAGCTTAATAGAGTGATAGGCTTCGTAGAGCGTAGGGATTCAAAAAGACCAAGGGATCTTAGAGAACCTAGATTTGTAGAGATTAGGGGCCCACAGAGCATAAGGGCACACAGATCACCTGGCCTTGTAGAGCTCATGGGCCCATAGAGCACAATGGCTCACAGAGGATATGACTTTGCAAAGATAAATAATAAATAATGCATATCAACTTAGCCTCAATGTGTCACAAACATGTTTTTAGTGGGTTCTTCAAAAATATTGGTTGTTTGTAAAAGTCTTGAGTGCCTAACAGGGTCTCCTTACATAGATATGTCCCATATGCTTTGCGAAAAAAACCCATTCCTGAAGTGGGGGTCAATTTGAGGAAAGGGAAATGGATCTCACGATGCTCAAGTACCTCGTACGATTCCTTCATTCAATGGTTTATAGAGAAAAAGGTCATTTGCGATTTGGTATATTAGAACATGGATGCTGAGGGTGTCGATCCTTTTGGAGTTTGGGGAACTGAGTATTTATAGGCACCAGGGGGTATAAAGCTTTGATGGTGCACCATAAAAGCACTTGTGATTCACCATCAAAGGCTAGTTGAATCAACTTCATCATAATGGAGAAGTCTACCATCATCTCCTCAAAGGCACATAGACATCCTTCGTTTACTATATGGTGCTCACAGAGGATTCCATCAATTTCCAAGGAATCTCATAGGTGAACATATTCCCTCTAGGATGAGAAGAATTTCATCTATTTTGTCATAACCACATAGAAAATCATCATTTTCCTCTGAGGCTAGCATAGAGAATGTCTTTGAATTTTGATGGTTGTAATGATAATGGGATTCCTTAGCATTGCAGCTGTTGTGGTGCTGATGGACTTCATGAAGGTGCTTTGTCGAGTAGCCTAGTTTGGAACCATTGCATCATTTTTATATCTTTCACACAAATATATTTTGATGCTAACAAATTTACCCCCTCTCCAAAAAATGGAGCCGATGAGAAAGCGAGGTTCATATTCTATGGGTACATTTACAAAACATTTGGCAGACCGTGAAGTGAGATTACGAAATAGGTTCAAAATTACAATAAGTTATGAAGAGGTTTAGAACTCCACGAAGCTCACTGCAGCTCGGTGCACTACAAATATCAGAATCCATAGCCTATAAGTAGTGTAGGATTAATCTACTTTTTTACTTACCTATATTTGCAGCTTCATGATTGAACTCTCGATTTTCAAAGCTCTATGCACTATATGACCACTCTTTGTGAACTAGACCCTCTCTGCTCTACATCACCCAGTGAGTCCTTAGGCTCTTCGATTGTGTTCACCAAGAGTTGTGTCTGCATGCTCTATGGTAAAACTATACAGTCGATCTCTATGATCATTCTTTGCAATCAAGATATACAATAGAGCATTGTGAACAAAAAATAAAATTATAAATTCCTAGGACTAAATGAACTACCAAAACGCTACATGGGGGTCCATGCAGATGATTCTTTAAGGGAAGAGATGGCAGCTAATCTGGGATTCATAGAATGTGTGTGAAGCTATTAAAACCCTCAATCCTTGTTGGAACTCCAATCATAAATCCAAGAGAACTACCCGCAATGAAAAATATTTCCATTTTATGACATTTGTCTAAGGAATGATGTTCTCATCTCTGAACATAATAAGAAGGAACTAGCCTATTGGTTTAGGAGTACACCATTCCAGCACTAGTGGTTCAGGGATTACAACGGTCATACATGTGATTTTCACACACATGTCAAATCTTAATGCCTATATAATCCTGTTAACAATATTTATGGGAAGGCATTGGAGCCATATATATCTCTCCCACAATACCAAACCATTCTCATGGCAGCATTGGAGAACCCATATAAGGGGTGGACTAATTATTCGGACATGCGCCATGGAAGCAATTTTATGAAGGTTTAGGCCTGGGATAACTGGGTTTGTGAATTATTTGTGGAATTCAAGGCAGATTTGATGTTTGTGGGGTTGTATGCAGCTTCATGGGCCTCCCAATTCCACATTTATCATCCCAAACTCCTAATTCCTCTGTGTTTGAGCAGTTGGTCATCGAGGACCAACATTTTTCATCTTCACCATGGGGAGGTCGGTATCAACTTAGGGGAAATTTAGATGATCTCAATGATTGTCATCATAGGGGTGATGTATGATGAATTCCTCCCCACTGAGAATATATAAGAGGATTTGGAGCAAATTTCGCAGTCGGAAAATGCACTGATGGATCTGGTTCCAATTGAGGATAAGAAGTGGATAAGGGAAGTCCACTTCATGTTTTTGTTCAAGAACTTCATAAAATTCACATCAAGTCCTACCACTGAATGGAAGGAATCACCCAATAATCAACCTTTAATGCGTCCCACCTATCCAAAGGGATCCCATCATAGTAAGGATAATTATTATCATAGAACCCTGGAGGAGAGACTATAGAACCTGTGGGGGTATAATGTCAACACCAAGTAACAGTTGATGGTTAGGCTGTCTTGGTTTATTTCTATGTTGAATAGCAGTTGGATGTTTTCAGTCCAGGACACAAATAAAGGTGTGCTTTCAACCATGTTTATTATGTTGTTTGTGTCAGTGTTTTGGTATCATGTCAATATGGGGATCTCAGTGATTGAAAAAATGTATAATGTGATGTGGCACATCAGTTAGGTGAAGAAGTTGCATAGGGTGTGTAGAATGCTTTATCTTTTGTATGGATGGATCATCATGAAAATGTGAACTTATGAATATCGAAACCCTATATCCCATTAAGGATTATATTTTCAACCAAATATTCTGAATGTGGAGGGGATTATTCCATCCATGAAGTCTCTGAAACTAGTGATACAAAAATTCAGGATGGTGGATGAATTCAACTTTCATCCATTTATGTTGCCAACAAGTGCATTCACAAATGAAGAACAGGGAACTAAGGACCATCAGACCTATCTCTTGACCAATCAGGGTGGATTATTGGTATCACTAATCAATGATGATCAGATCTATGATACATACACCCTACACGAATTTTTGAGGTAGTTCCAGCCCATGTGGAGGTTGGCCCTGCAAGTATACATGGTAGTAAACCACAAGGACCATCCATGTCTGATGAGGTAGATGCGGCTCATGCTCATGTGGGAGGATGGTAAGATTCCGAATGAGATGCCTCCTCCCATAGCTGTATATGGGCTAGTAATAGAGTTTTTCAAGAGATATGAGGTTTCCTACATAGAGTAAATGACGAAGCTATGAATCATTCGTGCTAGTAACGGGGTCCCGCCTTAACCTCGAGGTCGGGGCCAAAAATTAGAATGAACACATCGTGGTGTCAGGGATGCAGTAGTGAGTAGTCGAATTATTTTACTTCATGCGCTTATTACGAGACACACTGCAGAAGAAGACCCGACAGTCCTAGAGGAGCAGAGTTAGTGGGAAGGGAGGCCACCCTGGGGGTTCTTGCGAGATACCCACTTAGGATTTAGGGAAGCAGCTTCACCATATGGAAATGCCTAAGGATTATTTTTTTCTAAAGGATTGGGACACCTTGGAGGTTAACAGAAAATTATTCAGTCTTTCCTAGATGTGGAACCATCTAAACTATCTCACGATTGATTTTTCAGTTATCGATCATATCAAGGTCAGCTTTTTGGTGTCCCAAGCTGATGGGGAGCATTACATCACCAAGCTATAGGTAACTGGGCACTATTAGGGTACTATTTGTCTAATGAATGATCGAGTGAAATTGTTTCTAAATCAAACATTCACTCCATAGTTTTCTACTGTAGAATTGAGGGAGATTTTCCCCTTTCCAAAAAAACCAAAAGATTCCCTCTAGTGGGAATAGGCTAGCATAGGGAGCCTTTTAGAATAAAGTGAAGTTGTGAACTATGTGATCGAAGAGTTTGCGGAGGCCCTAGAGGTAAACCCAAAATCATTTTGTGGTAGACCTAATTCAGGTCACCTAGGTCTTCTCAACTGACATGTTCCCTATACAAGAGATCCTCATATGCAAAACCCTTCCTTAATGTTAGTCGACATGGAAGCGAGGTCTAAGCCTATGAAAATGGTGATCACTAAATCTAGAAGTGCTGCAAAACCCAGTTTGGTTCACCCAAAGTATCTATATTTACCAGCCATATATGGGGGACAACGCATCGGTGTTCTAATAGTGGAAACCCAAGGGAAATACCTATTATTCTATCTCTATAAATCCTCTCCTTTGAAGAATATATAACTGTAGTCTATTGAACCACGCCAAATGAAATCATGGTGTTTCTATATTACCAATTCTTAAATCGTGTAGGGAACATTAGTAAGAATGGATGGGGATTCTGGTGCACCCATTCCCATGGGATCTCTAATTCTCATGGAAGTGGATGCCCATGATGATCAAATGATAGTGATCACGATTACAGATAGAACCACTAGTAATATGTAACCTAAGATCATCATGGTAGATTCCAGTTATTAGGATCATTTTAATGATATGGGACCCGACCAACCCAACAAGATAATAGAGGAAGGTCCTAATGATGAAATTTTGGTGGCGTTCCCCACATATGAAATTGTCAACTTTGAGGGCCAGGACAAGAATACATATGATAAAGTGGATATAAAGGCCTTCTACAACTGGTCATTGAAACTGTTCCATTTCTTCATCAAGTAGACCCCACAACCCTAATGGATAATCCATATGGGGAGGCTTTATTCATAGTTATGAAAACTACTTACTAGAGGCATGAATTACCAACTCCCTCAAATACTCATTTGAGATTACATGGTAGAGAAAATATGGGAACATGAATGCATCCTCAGTGTGTGATAATAGAGGAGGATGTTTGAAAGCATTAGAAAACATCAAAAGGTATAGCATGAGATCTAACACTTGAGGTAGTGGGGGAATGAGCACTTTTCTTTCCTCGATGCACAATTGGGACTCATATCACGACTGAGGACACAATTGGGAGAGGATGAGGAAGGGATGAGGAATGTTTCTCAAGAGATGGCCATTATCCAAGCTAATGAGGAATGGACCTAAGTCAAAGACAATGAGTTGCGCCCCATTTCTATTTAGGAGGAGAAGGAGTTTAACAGGAGATCCATGGGCGTATTAATTTGTATTAACTAATAAATGTACATTCAAGATTTTTTGTTTACATTGGTAGTGTGCATTAGTCTCATTATTGTCTTTGATTACTTCATCTCAATCGTACCTGAGAAATATCACGTGATCAATCCCTAGGCTAACGTGGGTCATTCCCAATGTCAGAAACGAGGTATTACTACATCTCAATCAACCCTGAGAAATATCTAGTGATCAATTCTTATACTCATGTGGGTTATTCCCAATGGTAGAAAAAAGGTATTACTTCACTGTAATTCTATTTGAATATGATATTGACAACCAATCTCCTAAAATACCAGGTCAGAAAAAATACTCTAAGATTCTCAAAAGAAGAATGGTCCATGGAAAGAGAAAAGGGTTATCAAAATAGCCAAACTGCCCTCTCCCAACATGTTCTAGTGGACATGTGGGATAACTCCATGGGCATTGGAATAAATCCAAACACAACTAATGCATAATGGAAATTATGATTCCACAAATTTGGAAAACGGTGAGGATGAAATGATGTCAGAGGATAGCTATTTTCGAAATTTGAAACGCAACACCCATATTGTGTTATCCTGAAATGGGAACAAACAAATGAGGGTTGACCGCTGACCCTATTCAAAACCCAACAACAAACTAGATGTTTCATCTTATTTTGTCCAGAACGTTGGCCTGTGATAGTAAGAGAGCCTTACGTCTGAGCATTCTAATCATTAGGGGGTTCTTTCAATCGTGTAAGGGAATGTGTATTCAAAATAAAGGGCACACAAAGTGTGATGATAGAATAATATTCCATATAGATGATGTCCAACAATATTAAAATTACACCACAATGATGATAGTGCACTAGTTGAGTGTATCAGTGTGAATTTAGAACATATATACTTCTTGAAGTGACCTCCATGACAAGGACCTAAGGTGGTCTACATTTTTTATGTCATGTAGACGATGATGATAACCATGTAATTTATCATCATGCAGTGAGGATGATAGTGAATAATTTAACAACTTATGATAAGAATATTTCACATAGTTTAAAGGTATTACTACCAAAACTGTGATCAACAATTTAAATTCATGTTACATAGACTAGAGACCCCTAGTTAATGGTCATGATCTTTGGACTATGATTTAGGGAAAGGAACAAGGAATGTTACTGTTCATGGGGAAAGGCCTAAGGCGAAATGTATGGACATTCCTACGTATCCTATAAAAATGAGAATCAACCGATAAATAGTTCTTGAACATAACATATTTTGATACCGACACTGGTTTGGGAAATCCTTTCTGGTGAGGTGGCCTAAACATCCCATAATTGGCATGGGCCACCATGAACTTGTTTAGGGTAGGGGAACAGTTTAATGTCGTGAGTATGGGACATGCCCATGTAGTTTATTATAATGGGGAAGTGACAAAGAAATGGATAAATATCGATAAAGGTACACAGATGGTCAACTACAAACCCACCATGAATGAGGAAAAATTTTCACACCAAACCACATACATCCAAGGAAACTCGTTCAAAAATGGAACAATAGAATTCTTGGTGATGTGGTTGGACCACATAGAAGATGTCTCGACATCTCTACATATCCCATGAGGATGGGAATCAATCCAGACGTAGTTCTTGAAGGTGTTATGGAGGGTATATAATACAAAGAGGGGAACTTATTCTAGAGCGAAGAGAATGAAGGGCTAGGTAATTTATCATTCCTTAGACTGGTGGTAGAAGATGTTTCATAGTTCCATATGATAAAGGAATACGATATCTATCATTATGATCATAGATCTTAGACAAAACGGAAATATTCCCAAATATTAAATGCGGGACGTGGTGCTATAAAGTGACTTGATGTGAATGATGAAAAAATAGTCTGCACAACAACACAAATTTCTATAAGAATGCACAACGTATAATGTAATCATTCTCGTACTACTAATGGACTAGATCTCATAGTTTATGGTCCTAGATTTCAGACCAAAATATGTGTGGTTCTTTAATGTATGCAAAAACCATAGCCATATCTCTAAGCCCACATGTGCTATGCTCTAAGTGAGAAATATGGGTAGAGAAGATCATTAAAACACAAGTAATACACAACTGATGGAGGTAGTTTGGACTCGAAGATGACACTTACGACACCGAGTCACCATTTATAACATGAATAGGCTCATAGATGGATAACACCAAGGGTGTCGAAGATCCATTTAAACATGAAAGAGTGGAAATGGATGTGAATCACATGAACAATATTCACGTCATAATTGGGTGACATAACGATGGAGGTTAACTGTTGAACATGTTTGAAACACATCATACATATCATGTGACCTGAAATGGGAACAACAAATGGGGGTTGAACACTGACTATATTCGTAATGTAGAACCTGTCACACAATGTCATTAAAAATCCAATGGGACGGTGGCCCAAAGTGGTTGGTGAGCCACAAGGTCTGGTATCCATATTGTATGAGGGTCCTTTTTTATGTGAATAGTGATGGAAACAAAAACAATGGGACATGTGAATCATGAAAACGAATGTATGCATGTCAACGTGGAACCCAACACTCTATATACTAAACCAATGTGTATATGAGCACGTTAGTGAAACATAATAGATGTTCAGAAGTCCATATGAAAAGGGGAAAAGGGGTTGATGAACCTAGGGCTAGACCTGATGATGAAATGTATGGTTGTTCCTATGTATTCCATGAGAATGGGAATCAAGACATAGGATGTTCTAGGAATGGAATCATTGGGTATCAATTCCAGGGGAAATGATTTAATGGAGGCCTATCCCTTGCACTAAAAGAAGAGACATTTTCTGGTTCTTGTTTTTTATTTATGGTTGATTTTATTTTATTTTTTTAAGAAACGAACCCATGATGGTGTATCTGGGTGTAATCGTAGGAATCAAGACATATGGGGGCCTTGAAATATGGCATAGTGGATGACTAATACCAAAATGATGTCCCCTCAAGCGTGGAAACCACAATGTGGTTCTATTTTTCATCAGGAATATAGGTTGATTATGTCACCATTTAGGGTCATATGACAGGACAAAACCATGTGTTTTAACATCTTCAAAAAAGACACCATAGTTTAAAGTCATGTGGGACCAGAACTAATAGTTTAAGGTAAAATGGATCAGATGTATAATGAATAATGAGGTTCTAAATGGAATGTGAATGGTGTGATAAAGCATACCCAGAGTGAATGAGGACATTAGTCCAGACCACATCACATACACCCCCTAGCAGAGGGGACCTCAGGCCAAGGGGATAGAAAAGATCAGAGGACATGGGGCTAGACCCAAAGACAAAAAAATTGGGCATTCCAACGTATCCCATAAGGATGGGAATCAAGCCACACATCATTCGTGAAATGTCATCCAATTCTACATCATGTGACAAGGACGTGGAGGTCTTATATTATGTTAATAGATATCAGACTGAATGAATTGAGACCTCTCCATGTGGGGATAAACCATGATTAAGTCCCTAAGCCCACATGGTGTATAATCAATGAGAGAAACATGGGGAGATATGTTCTTCACCACACATGGAATACATAGTAATGGGAAATGGTTTGGGATTATGGATGACACCATGATGTTGATTCGTCCTCTTAACACGCAAATTCACACAAATGGGAATATCACAATGGGAGTTAGAATTCTACTTGGTTGTGACGAAGTGAAATGGGGCATGAATCACGAGACAAATATTTGGGGCATAATGGGGATGGTTTAACGATAGAGGATAACCACTGACCATGATTGAAACACATCATCTACACCGTGTGAACTAAAATGGGAACAACAAATGAGGGTTGACCAGTGATTGTATTCAAAAAATGGGACCTTTCACATATTCTTGTCCAAAATCATCAGTGATATTGGCCAATGACAGTGGGAGAGTTCCAATTCCAAGAATCCATGCCATTCATGTGTCCATTTAGAAATAAAAGATTATGAAAACCCCAAATGAAGGAATATTTGATGCATGGTGATGGACTGAAAGCACATCCATGAAAAACTGAACACTCTAGGACCTGAAAAATAGTGCATTAGAGCACAATGGTGTGGCACAAAAAATGATCGATGTGCCCAATCAAGAGAAGATGACAAAGGGATATGAGTGGATGTAAAGGGGGTGGGGAGCATTCAAGAGAGAGGTATGTGGTGTGGATGTTTCAAACCCGACTTCAATGATGAAATGAGTCTTCACCATACTTCATACCCCTGGGATAATATATGATAAGTTTCCCTAAGGGATAGATGTTTTTTTAAAAACCTAGTCCCATACCAAAAGAAGAAATGTCCTGGTATTCCAACGCAACCCATAAGGATGAGAATTAAGAGATATATTGTTCCGAAGATCTCCATTCACCTTAACATCATGTGGTAAAGATAATGAAAGAAATAGTGTCTCAAGGGGACATGTGTGGTGTAGGAAAAATAACCTAACTTGAATTAGGACAAAGAGATTATACCACATTACACAATCCTAAGAGAGAGCATGGGACAAGATGCTGGAGATGTCATGAAACTTGATGCTAGGAAATAGACGAATGGTCTGGGCATTCCTATGTATCCCATATGGATGGGAATCAATCCAAATTTATTTTGGGATGGGTTTTCCCGTTAAAAATTATATGGTAAGGACATGGCGATATTAGTTTAAGTTATTAGAACTCGGACCATTTTGTAGTTTATCGTCATGTGGGATGATTTTTGGGTAGTTTTACAACCTTCAAATCAGATGAATCAAATAGTTTAATGTTTAATGGTGAATATAGAGATAGTTACTCTTAAACAAAATACTACTTGAGGAATTTATCATTGGTGGGAGGTGTAATGCGAACACCATCCATTGTTACTAGTTAGTATGCACTATTTCGGTAATCCTTGTGAATGCTATAAATTACCTACCTTTTGGGATCCATCTTCAGTGGCTTCCTACCAGGTATCATTGGATTTATCAGGGCCAATACTATGTAACCATGTAATAATATGTGGAGGAAAACATTCTTGTTAAATTATAGGACTATCTTGTTATGATGCCTCTATAGATTGTGTAGGGCACAAAGCCTGTTCTTATCAATCACTTCCAGTTTATCCAAATTGATTTCGGCTACTTTATCTGGTGCATGTTGGTCATAGATGGCTGTGCATAATCTGGGTAACTGAATATCTATGGGCATGACTACCTCTGTCCCACACCCCATGTAATATAGAGTCACTTTTGTGGAATTACGAGTTTTCTTCTTGTAATCCCATAGAACATATGGGTGTTTTTCTAGCTAACTCTTCTAGTTCTGGCTGACGTTCGTCTGTAAGATGTTAGAGAGGGTTTTTTGAGTGCCTTCATATGTAAATTTTCATTTTCATGATAGTGAGAGGTATTATTAGAACATATATTGTACATGGAATTAAAATTCATTTTCTCATATTCTTAGAAGTTGGTGTCATTATCGGTGAGGATGGTTTGAGGGGCTCCAAATTTATAGATGATATTAGAGATCACTAACTAAATGAATGACCAATCATTGACTTCCTTGAGCAGAACTACCTCTTCCCACATGGAAAAAAAATCCATTGTGGTTATGATGATCCAATACTAGCATGTTATTTCGAGTGGATATAGTCCCATCAAATTGAGTCCTGATACCACAAAGGTCCATTTGTTTATGGTAGTATGTATACATTCTCGAGGATGATGCAAAAACATATTCATGGGTTTGACATGTATGGAACCTTTTGTAAAAATCAATTAAATCACCTATCATGGTGGGCCAAAAGTATCCCAATCTTCATGTGTAATGAAAATGATTTATCCCTACCTGAGGAGCCCTTCAGTAACCGACATGATCATCCTGCATGACCAGAGAAATCTCTCCTCCTTGAATGCTATAAGTTGAATCAAGTAAAAACCACACCAATAAATGATTTTGTCAATACTGGGGAAACTCTAGAGGGTAAAATACCCTACACGTAATCAGATATTCTCACTCATTCATTGGTCTACTGTGAGATTACCATGCTGATGATACTTGATAAATGGGGTCCTACAGTTAGGTGTCTCTTCTAACACTGCAGTAGGGGGACATTGAGGTCCCGATTTGGATGAATCGGCAGTATGTTGTCTAACCATCAGGTTTTCATCATCGTTCATAGTGAAATAGCAATTAATATTCAATACACCACATGGATTATCAAATCATTCTGGATTGGCTCTTCATGATATGTGAAAAGGCCAGCCAGGGAATCAGCTCAACTATTCTGTGATCGAGGGACATGAGTAACCTCTAGCGGTGAAGGGAACTGGGCTATCAGAGTGTGATTACACTCTAATAGTGGTAAAAGTCCCAGGATCCTGATGATGTAGTCAACGTGGATATGCTTGATGACCCGTTTGGAGTCCCCTTTTACACGAATGTGGGACACATGAATCTCGAAGGCATGATCGAGACAGGTGATGATATTCTGTAACTCTACCTCATTATATGAACAACCTACTAACTCAAGAAACAAATATAGTAGGAAATATTGTGCTGGAGTGATGTAGATATTACCTAGGCACAATCTATTGAGTCTGGGATCATTGATACTTTTACTAATGGGGCTTCAAGAAGCTCTGTAAAAGTGCATTTTCAAACATGGAATGTCTTGATCCACTATTAGGATTGCCTCATCTAGAAAGTTAGTATCCAGATCCTACTCTTTGGGGGATGGATGGGCGGAAAAAAATAGTTGCAATGACTTTCCCATGATAGACTTCATGGAGAAAAACATGATGTTGAAAGTTTTAAGTATCACTACCCACTGAGATAGATGGAATGTCAATATGGGGTGGTTTACAATGTACTTTAGAGTATCCACTCAGGACACTTGTTGTATCTCATAGTGATGTAAGTAATATCACAATTTTGGCACTGAAAATAGAATCAAAATGAATATATACTTGATAAAGGAATATCTGGCCTCTATATCGAGGATTATGTGGCTAAGATACTATAAAATGTTATTTGTTATATCATTGTTCTAATGAATGAGAAGGGCACCGAGGGACCATTCTAGATATGTCATAGAGAGAATCAACGGATTAACTTGAATGGATGGAATTAGAACTGAGGCTATACCTGGTACTGATTTATTTCATAAAAAGAATTATTACACTCCTCATCCCACAGATAATCAATACCTTTCATCATGAGTTGGGAAAATGTCTTACACATTCCAGAAAAATTTACGACGAATCAAAGTATGTTGGATATGTTGCCATAAATGCCTCAGAGCTCCTAAATATTCCTCAGAGGATACATCAAACTAATAGACTTGATTTTCTATGTATTGATTTGAGTGACTCCTTATCTGACAGTGAATCCGAGAATACTTCTGGAGGTGAACCTGAAGGAACCGTTCAAGGGGTTCATCTTCAGACGGTGGGAACGAAGGAATCCGAACACTTTCCCAAGATCATTGAGATGGTCCTGATGCTAGCGAGATTGAACCATAAGGTCTTCCATGTAGCATTCCATCAATGTGCCTAGGATCATATTGAATATGTTGTGCATGGAATTTTGATAGGTGGAACCTTCATTCTTTAGACTAAAATGAATTATCTGGTAGCAGAATGTTCCTAATGGTTACCTGAAGGTTGTATACTCTTCATCCTTGAGGGCCATTCAGATTTGATTTTATCTAGAATCCTATTCATTAATGAGATAGTCTGGAACCTAGTAGTGGAATCAATAAACAATTCTGTTGTAAGAAGGGGAAAATATTCCAACAGATAGTGACAGTTGAGATCCCAGAAGTGGATGCAGATTCTGATCTTTTTATTCCTCTTATTTAGGACCACAATGTTAGTAATCCACATGGGGTACTACACATCCTTGAATAATATTTATTTGATGCGCATATCAACCTTAGCATTGACAAATGAACCGTTAGAAGAGTTTATATTTATAGGAGGTTGTTTGAACCCACAATGATTTGTTGGGAGACCGAGATGCTGGATGGTGTCCTGAGGGTCTAGTCTGGGAATCTCATCACATCCCCAAGAAAAGGCATCATGATTCTGCCTTAGAAAATCCACATATTTTTGTTTCTCATCTATTATTATAAAGGCACTGATTATTGTGGGTTTCATATCATTCTTGTTATCGAGCTTCACATGTTACAATTCATCGACTGTAGTGGAGACACCATCTTTGAATGTGGGAGGAACGACTTCCAAATCCTCTTCTTCATACACAGTGAGAAGATCATCAGTTGTATGTTACTATTCCGAAATGAAAAATTTTAATGGGACACTGGTTCCCAACTGAATGATAGAGGACAACGCATCTGAGGACTCATGCACTACTGAAACCATGGCGATGAAAGCTGTCAACTTGATCCCATCTGGCCTTCGACCCTAGGGGACACGCTTGTTAATATCAAAGAAATCATAGAATATCAGTTTGATATAATTTATCATAGCAGAGCTAAATAGTTATGTATGACTTATTGTTGTTTCCATGGGTTGTACATTTCAATACCTTATACGAGTTGAGGCTCGAGAAATACTCGACCATAATTTGTGAAAAAATACAAGGTGATCTTCCAGTTCTCCAAAGGATTGGTAACGTGCTACCCCGTGATTCTAGAGGCAACAAAGCATTTCCCCAAGTTCGTGGTTGAGGCCTCCAATCAATGAATTGAGAAAATTTAGATATCATATAGCTCTACCCATGGGTCAGTCACAGCCGTATCATGGTTATCCTCATTAGCCAGGATCTGCTTTTCATTGCTCTTCTAATATTCATCATCCATGTAGTGGGCTTCCCAATAGGAAAATGAAGACACATAACCTTGATGTCTGGCTACTCGACCACTATGGGAGTACATAAGTCATTGGAGATATGAGGAAGGTACTATGGCATCTAGTTGAAGCCATGGCATGCACATAAACACATTGTATGTGGTGTCTTGTCAGACAACCACGTACTCCATTCTAGCAATTAGGACACCAAATTGGGTCCTCAAGAGAATTTTTCCAACTAGATTATACTCTTTCCTATCATCATGATGAATTTTCATGTTAGAGGGACTCATATCCATTCTGACAGCCCCATCTTGTGGAGCATCTCAGTTGGAATAAGTTTTATCCCAGAGACAGTGTCGAAAAGACAGTGGTGAACCACTACACTATTTAATTGGACACTGATGTAAGAAAGGAATATGTGAAACTGTATAGGAGATCCATAATCTTCTCCAAAGAATGTGATAATGGAATGACATCTCATATGCTCGACTATCGGTGAATTGATAGATTCTATTGCTACCACCTCCATCTCAAACTATATGGGGCTTCTTAAGTCCCCTAAAAGGTCCTCCGACATAACTGCTGATAGGCGGGGAGCCTCAAGGATATAGAGATTCACTGGATTTCTAGAAATATGCTTTATTATTTCATACTTCTGTGTCAGGCGTACACTTATACTAATAAGAGGTTGCTCTATGGAAAGAGTTCTAACAGGAACTGCTTGTTGAATTGGTGGATTCTGGATGGTGCTTGAAATGTCCCATTGCTCAGTAGTCAAATCACAGGGAGTGAATATTGGATGCGGTCCATATGATTGAGGTCTATCCATGACCTAACATGGATGACCATAGTATGGTATTGGTTGCTCTGCCATATTGAGTAGAAAAGATGGCAGTAGTGGTAGATTTGATGAAACGAGATGAGAAGGCTATACATGGTGATCTCTGTGCTGGGAAAACATACTTGTCTCGGTGGCGTGCACAGCCCGGATGGAAGCATTGTATAATGAATTCTATCGATTCACAAGCCCACAACTCCATCGACACTAGTGTAAGCTTGGGATGTTGGGAGGGTCCACCTAGAACTCTCCATCATTGGGAACCATGTATGGATTTACCTGCTCCACAATGCTAACCAATGTGTTCCCTTGATCATCACTTGAGGAATCCTCCAATAGTTGGTGGATTCTAGGGGAAATCACCATATATGAGTTAATGAAATTACTGAGATAACAGGATAATGATGGAATTGGTGTGGGAATTTTATTTTCCATACAGCTTATATTCATTACCTTTTGTTAAGAGGAATATTAAGATATTGACACAGATGTAGTGGTTTCTTGTAGCCTGGTGGCATCTGATGGCTTCGATCGATTCATAGGTGCATGGATAATACCATGGGCATGGGCATCTCCCGTTCATGTAATCCAGCCATCATATTTTTTAGACCTACGGTTAGACACCTACTACCATTCGCCCTCGTGGTCGCTGTCAGGATTTGTAAACACACACACCACATGTGTCGAGGCCAGCCCAACCTGACTATGTGGTAGTTGACATTGTCATGGATCCAGTATTAAATCACATAACACTACTTGAGGGAGTTCCCATGGAACCAGTGATATGGGAAGTAGTTGGGCTGATCGATGGGATCTGCCTCTTTGGGCATCTTGTATTCTGGAAACCACAAGATTTTCTAATCTAAGGTGCTTCAAAAATAGATGGGGACCTGAGAGTCATAAAATTATTAGTTTTGTTTCCTTCGATTTTGGAAATGATATCTTGGATACTAGACCTAATAAGGGGATGTAGGATCTTTTCAGTGAGGTAGAACCTAATTATCCCACCTAGGTGGCGATGGTGAGTTACGAGGTGGCATCTTCCGATTCTGAGGTGGGAGATTTTGGGCCATAGGCTATGCCTCAGGTGGTGGGACTCAATGAGGATTTTGACGTGGCTCTACTGGTAATACTTCCATCTTCCT
Source organism: Viscum album (assembly GCA_963277665.1). Taxonomy (NCBI): domain Eukaryota; kingdom Viridiplantae; phylum Streptophyta; class Magnoliopsida; order Santalales; family Viscaceae; genus Viscum; species Viscum album. Next base: position 1,165,274,511 of record OY728133.1, on the reverse strand, counting down.
AGGGTCCCCAATTTTTACTACCAAGTCTAGCTCGGCCATGTCAGATCATCTTATGGGAATTGTTGGGGGCAACCGATGGGCATGTTTGGCCTTCTCTAAGGCCTCTTCTAGATACAAGGCATATTTAGTGAAATCGAAAAATCACCCATGGTAGTTATAAGAGATGAGAGGAGGGTACTGTTTGGTCTTCAAATTCCTTACACACATCATTAATAATTTTTCCTCATTTAGAATCATATCAATGAAATATGTGAGGCCCTTCCACCTAGAAACAAAGCATGTGATGCACTTTTCAGGCCTCTTATTACATTTGATGAGGTCATCAATGCTATTATTTTGAGTGGTGGAACTGAACAGGTAGAGAAACATCCTATGAATTTCCTCCCAACTAGTTATTGAAAAAATTGGTAGATGCATGTACATGAAAAAATTGGGCCCTTCCAGTGTTTACACAAAACATGGGTTCTTGGCGGGCTCATGCTACACTGGAGTTTCCATCATGGGTACAAATCATGAAATAAAGTGGTCCAGATGCTGCAGTGGATTACCTATCCCATTATTGGGGGAGAAGGTAGGAATCTAGATACACAAAGCTGCTGAAATATCATCCACACATCCTAGATATGGCTTGGTGTCTGGCGAGATCGCCAATTATTGGGTTCAAAAATCATTGAGGTAGGAAATGAGAGTGGCCATCAGATCATCTTGGAGGAGATTCATATCTAGACGAGGATCTCTGACCACTAGCACGTTGGCGAGTTCTTCAAAATGGTAAGCAGAGCCAACGGCTCGTGGAGTGGCTGGTGGGATGACTTCTGGGGCTGTTGGAGGAACGACATTTACTGCGTCTGGGGGAACCTGAGTTTGGTGCTGATGAGGGTTATATAGCAACTCATGTATAATCAGTGATGCATATAACACCATATTTCTATACACTTTGGACACAACACTCTCTATATGGGCATGAAGGTCACAGCCACCATGATTTATCCTCTTTAATAACTCTATCAGTCCCCATAATAACTCTATGTGATCTCATATTGAGGTGGATAATGACCATATTGACAATAAGGAGGATTAAAAAGATGGGCCATAGAAATGGGCCAAATATTTCTTATCCTGTATGTATCTTCGGAGGGATGAAGGGATCCAGTAGAACTCACTTTCTTGAATGATGAGGCTTATACGCCTTCTTCTTGCCTTAGACCTTGTCTTATAAGATCGGGGTGAAGGTTCTATCACTAAATCGCACTCTGCCTCATAATATGTATAACAAACATGTTTGATTACAGAATAAAACTTCTTTGGGTTTTTCATTTCATGGTGGCGACCCACCCTCTTGCGACATGATGGTTCTTCAAGACAGGGAATGTTTTTGACATGGGGAGGTCTGTGAAGATTGGTGCTACCGTGGGGAAGACATATGCCCGCACTGGACGGGATATGAAGAGGGCCTTCATATTAGCTGTCGTTGATGCAGGGAGGACCTCCACCCGGATGAGATGGGGTGTGAGGGGAACCTTGAAATTTTTTGAATGGAACACGGGGATGAACTCTACTAGTGATAGTAAAAACATGGAGGGACCTTCATGGTGACCGTCCATTGTGCGGGGATGAACCTCAAGTCGGTCAGCCCAATTAGTAGTGGAACTAAATGTCCTTATTACTTTATATAATTGACATTATAAGGGCCATCATGTTAATCGTTGATGAAGCGATGATGGCCTATGCTTTGGGGATTGCTAGCATGGGGAGAACCACTATATTGAATGAAGTAGGGGGAAGGACCTCCATTCTTCCTAATAATTGTATGGAGAGGACCTCTATACCGGATTTCATCATCATGGGTTATACCGCGAAAGATGTTTCTTGCCCCTATAATCTGGATAGACAGTTCAACCTCTTTATAATATGGATGGTGATTCATCATTGTTTAATCTTTGAAGTGCCCCTTCTCTATAACTCGGAGGGTCCCCCACCCAATGAAGATACTGGGTTGATATATTATTTTGGTTGTTTCTCATTCCACTAATGTCGTGGATGATGATGACCCCTGGCCGGCATACTCTTATACTTACATTCGGAGTTGACGCTAGGTTACCTGAACTCGAGTTGGCAATGCAAGGGGAAGGACCACCTATTCTTCAGTCTGTAAGATTTACTGGAGATGTTGACACGGCCGGGTGGTATCCATCCTTGGTGGCTCCCTAACTAAATTCCCGGATGGGTTTACTCGAAGATTCCTAACATCATTAGCATAAGGGACTTAGTTATATGAGTGATTCGGTTATAAGATATTGAATATGTTGGGGATAAGATTAGGGAGGAGTGGCTCCTCGTGTAGCCCTTGGTGGTTGTGACATTGATGGGGCACTGAGGCCTCCATGTCTTGGTAGCCCAGGTCCCTCATTGGGATGACCCCTTCTTATTCATATCATCGAACAAGACTATCAATAACCCCCAACCAAATAAATTCAGAGGGATAGATGGGGCGATGGATGCCAATAGCTGCAGTAGTGGGAACTATCATAAAGAATATGAAGCTACATGGAATTGTATCATTCGTACGGCCTCTTCCCCTACATTTTTGGGAGGGAGAACATTTGTTTCATTTATCATTGATCGTGGGTCCTTAAAAGTAGACAAATTAACTCATTAGTAATAAAAATGGGAAACTAATGCACAGTTCCCCAGCAATGTTCAATCTTCCTTTGATATATTGAAATGTCCATGATTAAAACATTATAGAACAAAATACTAAAATATTAATTGCCCCAATCATTGGTGAGTTTCATTCTAGGAAAAAAAAATTCATAGTGGGACCTGGTTCCTTATAGCTTGATCTAGTGACATGATTATCTTTTGATTACTCGAAAGCTACTAATCTCCATGTTGAGGATAAGATTCACATCGGGTCCACCATTTCTATTTCTGATTCTTTTTCCAGAGAGTCATCATCGTTTTGTGACATGTTGGCTGTTGCCCCACATTCTTGATTTCCATGGAATGCATCATCCATCACATTTTTAGTGGTGTTTGGTCTTTGATCAAAATGGGATGTTGTGATGATGGTTCTTCATTCCATTGATTCCCCCTCATAATTCATCATCTAGCCCTAGTATCCCTCATAGATTTAATATATTGTTAATGAATCACATTCCCATTGTAATATAACTAAGAACTTCAATTAAATAGACTACTTTTTCCAAAGATTCAAAGGGGTCATGTCAGGGAATCAACCTTTGGTTAGGGGAGTAATCAAATTGGGCAGTGCAGGCGTGTCTGAATTCTGAAATACTCGTACAGCTGGATCTCTTCCCCTTATGATAGGGATTCTCATGGGTGAGGAATCCCAAGGCATCCCATATCACGTGTGGGGAATGGTATTCCAAAGGCATGTATCCAAGTATTTTCTCGGTTTTCCATTTTTAACATTAGGTAGGCCGTGAGATTAATATATTTCACAAATGGTATGAGAGTGATTATAATAACCCATGGAGGAAAATGAGATTTGTACATCCCTATGAGGGATCACCTGAGGTTTTTACTATGTGGGTGAATCAAAATGTATGATGAGGACAAATATGAGGAATCTTGGGGTCCTACAAAGGAGACATAGTGTTTTATAATTGGATAGTATTGAACCTTAGGTAGGATTCCTAAATACCATGTGTAGAAGATAGGGATCAAAACCCACATAGTTCAAGATGGTGAATCATGGGATCAGAGTGTATACAATGGATAAAAACCTGAAGAAATATTGGGGCTTACGCATGGTTAGTGGCCCATTGCACGAGGGTCACTCTTGGTTTGATGGTTGTGAATTGTGTGTGGGGATTATGCATAGTTATCTACCCAAGGAAACGGAATGATACCACTTGGAAGTGGTGTACAAGGTAATAATATGGATGTATACTAGATGATTGAGTGAAGTGGAAGGGAGGAACAAGAAGGAACTGATGTGAAGATAATATTGTTGTTGGGATACATCCTCGAAGAGATTTCCTACGTATCCCTATGAAATGGAATCAATGTGCAAGTAGTTTCGGAATGGGTAATTGAATTAGGATGTATACTGGATGGTTGAGCGAAGTGGAAGGGGTAATATGAAGGAACTGATGTGAAGATAATGATGTTGTTGGGATACATCCTCAAAGATATTTCCTACAAATCCCTAAAACATGGAATCAATTTGTAAGTAGTTTTGGAATGGGGAATTGAATCAGAATGTTCTCAATGTACAGTGATCCAACAACATGTTGGGTCTTACGAGTGGTTAGCGGCCGATCGAAATATGGACACTATTTGTTGATGGAAGATGGATCATGTGTGGAGATTACACATGGTAAGCTTCCTAGGAGATATTCATACCCCACTAAGGGTTGGACCAAGGATGTGGGTACCAACAAAGGGGACACCATACTTTACCAGTGTTTGGGGTTGAACCTGAAGTAGGATTCCTACGTAGCCTGCCTAGGAGACAGGGATAAAAACCAACATAGTTTAAAAGATAATAGTTTAATGTCTTGAGGGATGAAATGGGAATATAGGTTAATGTCATGTGATAGGATGGAGAGCTGACATTAAGTGGTTGGGATTGATGGGTGGTGTTCTTGGGCCACAGAGAGGCTTCCTACATACCTTTCTAGTAAAGGGTGAAGATAAAATTCCATTATGCTCAAGAATGGGGAATGAGGTTTATACACAACGGTGGACCAAAGAGGGTGTCAAGGTTGATTCTACATCTAAGATCACATGAGTCAAGCTTTGTGTCTGAAACAAGAGGCAACAAAAGACTTATAATCACTTTTAGAGATGTGCACCCGTGGGGAATAGAGTGGGGCTTATGCATGGTTAGCGGCCCATAGAGATAAATATTGGGTCTTACTCTGAGAGGGAAGCCTAAGGTGGGGACCATATGTATGAGGAGGATATGTTAATCATAAATGATTCATCCTATTAGAGGGTGTCAGGGAATACATGGAGACTGCCTGAGGTGAACATGGTGAAAACTCTTATAGGGAGATATATATATATATATAGGGTAACCCATGAAATTCCCCTCTCTAATCCTTGAGACCTACTGCAAATGTGGTTTTCACATTTTAATTTCATGTAATGGGGATGTGGGTGTTTGGATGATTAACGTCATGTAGCTTAGATGGTGAGGATTCACCACTCACACCTAGGACATACATAACTATTGTGGTTTAACCCTTAGTAATGGTATGACAACACCAATGTCGTGGAGAGGTGGGATTGTGGGTTGATCCATTGAAGCGATAATGTTATAATGGATATGCGAAGAACCAGTATCCATTAGTGTGCCTATGTGAGGAGGAAGGAGACAAATCAAGGAAACATGAAGCACTACTTAAGGGACCATGAAATCAATTCATACTAGCCATAAGGGCCGTATGAAAAAAGGGGCCATGAAGCAGGACACCTCACGTGGAGGGGATACAAGAATCTCAAGAGGTCATTGAGAACAAGGCTTTGTAGAGATTAGGTCTTCATAGAGCTCAGGGGCTCATAGAATGCATGGCGTCATAGAGCTCAGGGGATCACAGAGTATAAGGGATCACAAATATTTTTGCTTTGTAGAGCATAGGGGATCACCAAGTAAAAAGGATCTCATATTATATGTCCTTTCAAATAGGTGGACATGGAAAATCATAGCATCTTATCCTCAATGGTGTGTACACTTGTTTTTTTAGGTTGATTCATGAATATTGGGTGCTTTTCAAATTCTCAAGTACCCAAAGGGTCTCCTTCCTTCAAAATGGCCCATTGGCCCTATGAAGGAAACCCCACCTTGAAGAAGGGTTAAACATTAGTAATGTGATAGGGTTCTCACAGTACTCAACTAACTCAGAAGATTAATTCTTCCAATGGGTTGTATATAAAAGGGTTCTTTGTGATTTGGGATAATGGAAGGAAAAGGTCAAGGTTTTGATGCTTTATGGGTGGAGGGAACCTAGTAATTATAAGCACCTGGGGGCATGATGCTCTAATATAATGACACAAATAAACTTTTGCTTCACCATTGGAGGAACGTTGCATCAATTGTTTTCATAACCGTGAGGTCAAATGTCATCTCCTCTAAAGTACATAGCCTTCCTTCATTCCATCTACGACAGTCACAGAGGCTTCCATAAAATTACTAGGAATTGAATAGGTGACCATATTCCATCTGTTGCACGAAGAAATGTTTCTAGTTATTCTTAATTGTAGAGTCGAACATTAACTTTCTCTACGGTAGGTGAAAATAAGGTCTTTGATTTTCAGAAGCCATCGTGCTAATGGGATTTTTTGGATTTGCACCAGCCATGGTACTGATGATCTTCACGAAGGTTCTTTGCGATGTAGCCTGTTTTAACACCATTTCATCCATTTGTTATATTTCCCACACACATATTTTGGTGAAAAAAAATTAATAAAAATGTGAATCGTAACATGGGTCCGAAAATAGTGATCATGAGGGCATCAATTCAGTCAATAGAAAGGAACCCAAGAGTAATAAACCCAAAAATATTATAACAAATACATAAACACTTCATGATAATCCATGAATCCAAAAACATTCTATATGGTTCCAATTACACAATGTCTGGAGAATTGGAGTTTGTTCAATAATTTGGGGCCTGAATCATCTAATGTGATATAAAATATACCAAGTAACATTGATCTGACCATGTAGTGAGTGAATTATGAACATCAATTATATATGAAAAAAGGATAAAAAAATATTATTGTGACAACACATATCCAACCTACCACACATGTAATAATATTCCATTTTAGATGAATGAAAATTACTATAAAAATAATTAATGGAAATTGTGATCAAGCTACCAGGATCAAGAAAAATTCCACCTATGTGTATGAAACCTGCACAACATGAAAAATTTACAATGAACATGAAAGAAATGGAGGGATGAATTATATATATCCAATGACTTTCATAGGATGTGCCCTGCATATGGGATGATATAACACTGAAATTCATGATACCCTTTTGCAATGGACCCTAATACCACTATTTTAGAAGGTTCACCAGTTCATCCACTAGGAAATGCATTATTAGAACAAGGAAATAGAAGGAAGAAATGGCCCCCTAGAGGATCTTTGTTTGTATCCTCCCATAGAAACCAGTACCCATCCAGTAATAGAATCACAACCACCTTTAATTCCTTTTTGTCTCCATAAATTCAATGAATCCAGAGATAGATAATGTCAATCCTGATCTAGTCATGTTGATCAAGGCTTGAAGAAATAGTAAACATATGTCACAACATGGAATCCTATTCAACTTCAAATGTTTTGTGATAAAATATATTTTTCTTGGGGGTTCATGGAACTGGTTTTCATCAAGACAATATAGACTCCATTATGATTGATCAAGTCATCGATGAGATGAGAATTTTTTTGAATCATCCACTGAAATTCTTTATATTTATATGGAACAACTTTGAACTAATTAATTCGTCACAATGAATCATTAACCTAGGGGTCATGCATAGCACCATGATAGGATCTAGTAGAAGTAGACCAGATGTGGAATCCATGAACAAACATATATCGCATTCCTCATCCATCTGGATATTCTAAAAAATGACACATTTTTTGTTAAGAGCCTCATTGATAAAAAAGTGTAGGTTCTTGATTTCACACATGAACAATCTGGTATTGGTCACTCTATAAATACTTGTAATCCACCGGCCCAATTATGAATCATGAAGCTGATCTCCCCCTTCCCAATGATCCAACATGAGTTCTCTAAGAATATCAGAATATGATATGTCATAGAATTAAAAAATCTAGAATCCTTTCCCACATGGTACCACAAATTAATGACATACTTTTTATTGACGAAATGTCCCAAATTTTTCAAATCTTCAATAGCTTCCAAAGACACATTTCCTTTCATACTGTTAATCATACACTATACATTTATAAGGATTATATCCTTTACTCTTAGGACCTAGCAACCCATCCCATAGAGTCCCAATAATATACTATGTTTTAGTGGGAATCCCAAATGAAATAAAAATTATTAATCTCTATATCATTTAATAATATATTTATAAACTTGAATTTATAGAGTAAATTATTTGAAATATATCTAACAAAATAATTATCCTAGGAGAAATTCCTAAAAAAATAGAGAAAATTATTCTTCTAATTAATAATTCTAATTGAAATTTTTCTAACTAACCCCTCAATTTGATGGATACAAACCCCCCCAATGTGGGACAGTTACTCCATTATACTCCATGGAAATATTCTCCTACAGATAACTATGACGTATTCAATCGATGTGGAAAAAATTATGGTTCAGCAAGTAGGAAGGAAAAAACTCTTTTTATCATAATTAATATATTATCCACTCCATTTATAGTGCTACTACAAAATCTTGTCAAAAATAGAAATGGATATCCTTCTACCATTAACAAAACATGCCATATCATATGTAAAATGAATATGTGACAGAGTAGTAAAGGAAAATCTTTTCTGAAAGGGATGCATATTTCTATTAATATTGTTCTAATTTAAATACATTCTCGAGGAATATTCACCCAAAATGAATCGATTTTGAGAAACTAGCCACCCTGGCTCAACCCTTTAACAGACTTCAAGAAGCCATAAATCACGACCATGAAATAAATGGCTAGCCAAGATGAGATAAATAACCTAAAAATAATTTCATAAACCCAAATTGATAATCCCATGAAACTCATAACCATGATAATTCAATTCCATTTGATCATGATGTACACTTATTCCATACCAATATTGATGAGAAATATTTTCTTGGGGACGTTGTATTAGAGTCCCCAACCATTTCATAAAAAATAACTATGGCATGATGGATGGACCGAAATTTCAAAAAGTAATATTATTCTCCATAAATCCATCTAGGTAGAAGATAAGAAAACCATTTATTGAGAATATTCAAAAATATATTCTATATATATTTTCCAAACTAATGGTTAGAAACTAAATCAATGTTTTAGGATCCTAAACCTTTGGAATAATGAACAAGGGGTTGGAACATGCATCATGAGGAATGATACATCTATTATAGAAGTCCTGAATGTCCTTAATGAGGATTTTTTAACCAGCTCCCAAATAATCACATTAAATTTCCATGGAAAACCATATATCTTAGGATATCACTCTATGTTAAGGGAAATAAAAAAATACGATATCATTCATTCTTGGGGAACACCACCCAATATGACATTTTTGAGATCATTCAACACCATTTTAATTGAAGTAAAAATGTTGGTGTTTCTATATAGACACACAATCTGCATGCATGGGTTAACATTTAATAGAATATAAATAAAAATTTTCAAATACATCAATCTCAAAACTATAGGATCATTATTCTACAATCCATATTGGATGAGAATATTCAAGAATGTGGTGTAGTGCTCTTCCTTGACATAGGAAAGGATATATGTCATGTTGTGATCCCCCATGACTGATCCAGGGATTCCCACTATTGTTCCAAAAGCAACTCTGATAGCTTGAACATTTTTTGAACCAGTTTTGAGAAAGAACATCATCTAATCCTACATCAAGGTGATAATTATGGATAGAAATGTCCATCGAGATATAATACTGTCACTTATTGTGAGTGGGTCTCTTTTTATTCCTTGTTTGGAGTGAACCCTTCTTGTGACCAACAATAATGTGTAACCTAACCCACTAGATAACATGCATAGACTGATCCCATGAATTCCTCACCTCAAGAGGAAATATGGGTTCGACAGATTGTGATACGAAAAGAATAAGTGACGATACATGCCACATTTATCTTCAATGCTGACATGTAGTGAAGAGTTTTCTGATAGGGCCAAACGAATATAATGAAGTGATGATCTAGGAAAATAACAAAATAGTTACAATATTAGAGATACACATGTCAATGTGGAAGCACATACGATGAATTCCGTCTGATAATTTCCCCTTATGGAAAAATCAACCAAAATGTTGTGGTCTACTAGGTCACTACAACAAAATAGAGCTAGAAAACTCTAGTTGTCTCTCCCATGAGTAGTTATCACCTCTTATCTATTATGAAGAATCCAAAATGGAATTAAATTGTGATCCTATGAACCATGTATCAGAGCATTCATCGAAGGATAATAGTTCATTCCATATTCTCCCCCCTCCTAAGGCCCCGTAATTGGAATTCATCAAAGATAAGAAACTAGAAAGGGAAAAACATGAACATGATAGTATGAAACATAGTAGGATCCAAAACCATGTGATCGAAAATATAAATCTTCTAAAAATGAATATATGTTATAATTATATAGAGAACCGTGCATGAAATCCAGAAATAAAACTCTTCCACAAAAATACAAGTCATTCTGTTCAATGTCTATATTTAACATAATTTATGAATACTAGATAATATATTTAATTACAAAAACATTATAGTTTTAATAAATATGAAATTAATATTAAAATATAGTTTCAAAAAAGAACACATCATAATCAAAAACTAATTAGAATAGAAATAATTCTTATAAATAATTTAAAATAATGACTAGTGTTTGTGGAATCTCGATTTAATGTCATGGTGAACCTAGTGAGATTAGTAAAAATAGAATTATGGGCTAGCACAATATATATGTGTGAACCCACATGGGTTTCTTAGAATTATGAGATCAGAGGGTACCACCGGTACAATATCCATTTCATTTCCCAAATAAAAATAGTATTCATGAATCTCGGAACATTTATTAGAAAAAACAAAGCATAGTGCAATATTAAAAATAGTAAAAACCTATAAAATATCAGAAATCTCAAGTATCAATCATAAAATTACATAGAAAACTGAGTATCTAAATAAACAAGGGCCTTCTAATCTCTTGCTGAATGTACTTATTAGGTTTTTGTATTCCTATATTAAATATAACATTACTACCTGGATAATAAGAGTGTTTTGAAACCTAGACGCTCTTAGAGACCTATGATAGTATACCTTCTTCTGCAAACCATCTCATACCAACCATAAATTAGACCACCAATCATGTTGTAGAAATGTCCAAGGGGGTCCCGATCCTTATGGGATAGAAATGAGAATTGGCGCATTATAAACAACTCAATTGGAATGATTAATAAAATCAAATATATTATACTAATAATATAAATTTTAGTCAAATATTAAAATTTATAATCCAGAAATTGAAAACCTATATTGAGAAAAATAAATAGGTATAGATTGAGGGTAATGAAAAAATATTATCACTATCACCACATAATCCCTCACAAGAAAAAACACAAAATTTTCCACATCCATACCATCACATGAATTAACATCACTAATAATATAATTAAATGAAACCATGTATGGCCTTTTGGCTACTGAGATAAGGAAACATTGTTTGGAAAACATATAACTATTGCCTATATGGCTTAAGTCCACATGAAGTCCCAAAATAATTATCATTCTATGAGTGATCATTATATAAGTTAGTAATATAAATTTAAAATTAAAATTCATATATATGGTTGATAAAAAAAACATATTATGAATTTCATGTAAACCACACACCTTGAATTTCCCATAAATGTAAGACCCATTTAATTATTGTTTGATAAAACGTTAAAAAATATATTTTAATTTTTTTATTGAAATGTAAAAAATATAAAACCTTATCCATTTTATAAAAATTCCTCCTATTTTTTAAAAAATATGTCCATCATTTAAAAATTTATTCTTATAATATTCTAGTTTTCATAAAAATTACAATTTAGTAATCCTCTTTAAAATTGATTTAAATGAATAATTGTAACATTTCGGGTAAATAAAGAACATGGAATTTTTCATATTTATTATTATTTGTGGTTTAAATAATAATTCTACTTTAAAGGGGATTATACGTTCGATGACGTACCCAATACACAACAATGAGTTTCTTTGAAATCTTATGTTGCACACTAATAATATAATATTATTATTTTAAATGGTAGTTAACACCTAGTCATTGTATTTGCAGGAATGAATAAAACTAGCTACAATAAGATGATACATGTTTTTTGAATATTTTTTATTTATTCAATAAAATTTAGAGGCTTAAAATAAGTAATGAATTTGATTTTAAGCATAAATACTATAACATTTACTAAAAGGTCAATTTACCGCCTTTTAATGGAAAACCCTCATTAAATCTATTTTTTGTCATTTTTTATGTTCTATTAGAAAAAATGAAATTCTTCTTTCGATTTGGGACATCGAATTTTACATTGGATGAAATTTTGGTATTTTTCTGATAATGTTCATTTTTTAAGGAATAGTGAAAAGTACTGTATTTTAATTCAAAAGTGCCTAGTAATGTAATTTATTTATATGGTTATATTATCTTTTTAATTGGGTTTAAAGTGTAATTAGATTATATTTATACTATTAATATAATGTTGGTCATTGGATGTAATTTCATTTTAAAATTGGACATAAAAAATATCAATCTTTTGATAGTTAATATTTCATAAATACACGGTATTTTTGTTTAAGAGGTAGGAAATAATTTTAAATTCATTTTTTCCACTTATATGTTTTGAATTTGGAAAAATGGATCCATATTTAGAATCAGTAGGTCCAAATTATGTAAATAGATAACTTCTATTTTTAGGCATTTTAAATATGTACTTGAATGAATATTTTATTTACCATGATTAAAGGGTAAATTTAATAAATAAGGGTAAAATATAAAATTATTATAATAATAAATTACCCTAACAAGTCCCCAAATCTAGTTGGATAATACATATCCGACCATGTGATTCCTTGGGTTGAATTTGGGATTCCATGGAGCCATATGGGAGTAATAATGACACTATATTAATCAATTTAAAGTAAAGAAAAAATGACATAATCATATATATTTTAGTAAATAAATTTGTACATGGTGTTAAATAAGTTATATTTTCCACTATAAATATTCATTATAAATATAAAACGATTTACTAAATTAGGGTATTTTTTTATAATTTGTTGACATCATATAAATTAAATTATTTATGACACTATAATGATGCAATATTTACCTCAGTAATAAATGATTTAAATAAATAAAATTATAAATATTAAAACAATATCCTAAATCTGTCTGATTCTTATTGGATTATTTTATTACGACCATTAGTCATCATAAATTTGATATTAAAGAATATTTGACATTTTGAAAATAAATATGAGGTTATAATAAAATAATTGTTTCAAACATTCCTTAAGATCCCCTCATCCCCATTATAAAAAACTCTCACATCTAACCATTTCCTCTCACCTCCCAAGCATTTTGGTTTGTCCAATATCTGCTCAATTAAGCTACCAAGATCCCTCTCTTCATCCTATAAGCCTTACCTTTGGTAGAATGAACTTCAAGAGAACTTTTTGGTTCAATCCAACGGTAGTTAGCCGATTTAAAGGAAGAAAAAAGAATATAGGAGTCAAGTTGGACACGAGGTAAGGGATTTTTTGTCTCACTTTTAATTCCGTGAGATTTCCATTGTTCACCACATATTTATTTCATTTGTGTACTGTGTACTACCATTTGATATATATTATCATTATTGTATTTGTATTCATGGTATTATGTGATTCATTTGGTGGTTACTAACTTTTCTCATACAACTCGATTGATTTCAAAGTGGTAAGGGTTTTTCATCTAACCATTTTATTCCTGTGAGATTCATGTTATATTAGCCACTATTTCCTTTTGTGTGGTGGATGTACTGCACATGATTTTATTATTTATGTAATATCCTTTAATTAATGGGTATTTACAAATTCATTGTGTGATCTTTCTTTCATGGGGTGTATGTTTCGTAAGTTACCAAATCAGTAAGGGAACCTTTCACCCTCCTATTTTTAAAATACTTCTCTTTTGTTATGTCTTTTAATTTACATCTTATTATGTTTGGATATGTTCTTATATATCCTTATTATTTTAAATTTAATGTCGAAGTGATGAGATATCCATTTCTCTCTCATCAACTTATTTTTTGAATTTTAAAGTGACGTTGTAAGGCTGTCGAATTTCTGTAAGGAAACTCGTCAACCCAATTTCAATTTTTGGGTTAAACATAAAATTCATGATTATGACGTGATATTAATATGTGTGAATAACCTATGATTGTCTGAAACATAATATTCACATATATTTGTTATATTCTTATTTTTCACAAATAATTATGTAATTGATTTATCCTTAATCTAAGGATACCATATTTATAAAGGATTTCGTCTCAATTTCCATTTCCATTGATACATCGTTGTTGATATGCACTAATTCACTCTTATATGGTGTATATACTATCCTTTGGAATATTATATCAGAAATATATTTATTCTCATGATATTATTATGTTATGATTAAATGTTATTCCATAATTATTTGTATTCCAGGGTCTCTCATTTTGTAAAAAACTCTTTAAATAAAATATCGTTTTAAATGTTTTAATGTTTTGTTCTTCTAAAAAATTAATATTAATGTCCATGTTTTAAAATGGTTTTAAGTATTTATTCATATGTACATGAATGTTTTAGAATTGAAATTTATTTCAAAATCTTCAAATTGGTATGGGACACTTTCATTTAAAAATATATTAATTTATTCTTTTATATGGTTTTGAAAGTGGGTTGATTAAAGCTTTGATTATGTCAATATTTTGAATTGTTATATTGTGATTGAAATGTGGAAATGGTATCCTTCTATTTTATATGTTTTTTGGGTAATGAATATGTTATTTCTATTGGACATTTTTTAAATATACGGGTGGTTCCGTGATAAAAGTTGGGCTGGTGAGCCTGAGATAGCTCTCCAATGCATTGGGTAATATAACAGAGGTAAATGTTAATATTTCTCCTATGAGATTTAGGGAATATACTATGTTGGGTATTCCAAATGTGACTCCCTCTATTGTTGTGATATCTATAATGTATGTAAGTTATTTATGTTGTAAGGTAACTTTTATGATTTATCATTTCTATGTGTTGTTCATAAATCCTATGATTTCATGAGGTATGTTATGATTGAAAAGAATGGTTTCATTATTTTGTATTTATTGATGGGATAATATATTAATTTATTATTTTATATACCTTACTAATATTTTTATGTTTATCCCAAGTTTTTGAAATTATTTCCACAAGACTTAATGATGAATAAGGGTCAAGGATGGGATCAAGGAAAAGTAATAATGTCTACAACATGGAACTAGACATGAATATTTTTGTCAAAGGTTTTTATTTTATGGAAAAATTGATACTGACTAGAATCGTCTACATGTAATATTAATGTTGTTATCTAAATGTTATGACATAATTTTCTAAAACTCTAAACCTGAAAATGTCATCAATCTGAATTATTCATTTAATTCAGGATTATCTAATGTTTAAGGTCGGGTCCTTATAATTGGTATTAAAGGTCATTTTATACAACCTCTGGGATTAGGAGTTCTCATTAAACACATAGTCAGTCCCTATGTCTAATATTTTAGTTAAGTCCTTGTTTTATAACTTTTTTTGATCAAGGAAAGTATGTTACAAATGGAAGGATGAAGATCTCAAATGACATTCCTGTCTATTTTTGATGACTTCCTTGCAATAATTATTGCAAAGTCATGTTTTGAGGACTGTGAAACATTTTCTAACATACAACTCACTTGAAAGAAATTGTTTGAGACATAAAACACATCCATTATACCCTAATATCATCGTGGATCATGGGTTCTATTTAATCAAATCCCATTTTCAAAATATGATCATATTTTCAAGAAAGGTAAATATTTTCAAGTAATTTTTAATATTTTACCTTATTACAATATTTTGAAGCATATTATGATTCTGAAAAATATGCTGAAGATGGATACCCTTGCGCAACATATTTATAATAGATTTTACATTATAGTCTCTCAGCACATACCTATGGTATTTCAAAAGGACCATTAATTAAATGTTTCTAGTCAAATTCGGTCCTACTGTTGTATAGAAATCATGTTTTATCAGATGTTTTGAAATTATCTGTCATACATGATTATTTTCCTAAAATTTTTTTCTGTGAACACCCATATGAACAATGTTGTACATGATGTATTTGGATGAAGGAAGGAAATGATTTTGAAGGAACTCTAAATCATTGTTGCAATGCATGGACCTTATACATACATGAACAAGATAATGATGAAACCAAGTGGACACCGTGAAAATGGTCAGAGGTTATTTATTTTGGGGACCATTTCATTTTATCATATTGTGGTGAAATTAAAAAAATGACAATATATATAAGACATAAATAATTAATATGTGGAGATCATAATGATTTGGGATGAAAATTAGAGGTATAAGGAAAACCATTTAGGTTAAAACATGTTAGTGTTATTTTTTAGGTTTATAAAAAGGACAACCCATAGGATGTGTGACAACCCGTCTCATCCGGCAAGGCCACAGTAATCAAACCCACAACCGAATGGTGACAAGGGTGCATCGTGTACCACTGGCCTACAAGAAGTCCTTGTTTTCTATGACTTATTCTTTATAGTTAAATGGATTAATGGACCAAGAATAAATTGATTTTATGAAGTTATATTTTATCAAATAGATATCCTCAGTATTGGAAAATTATTTGGTGATTAAGTTATTTTGAAAGTTATTCTATATTTTTAGGAAACACTATATTCCTATGGAAAATAGAATACTATGGGATTTCATTTGTGGAATAATAGTTGAACACGTTATTTTTGGAAGAATTTATGTTTCATTTTAGAAATATGGATATTTGGGTTAATAATGGAAATGAATAACCTATCATAGAGAGTTTGTGATTAGGTTAATTACACTTTAGTATAAGACTTTAAGAGTATTATATGTTTTTAGAGTTAAATGTTAAGATTTACTGTTGAAGACTATGAGATTAAATTCTTCTGAGTTTTTGGTTTCAATCTTATTTTAGATTATTTTGAGGAATTTTATGGAAAATTATTTATTGAATTTTATTTGTTGAAATATGGAATTTTTTGGAAAATTTTGGAGATTAGGAGTAGTTTTTCTTCTTGTAAAATATTGTAATTTTGGGTATTATTTGATCTCTCACTAACAATTTTGGTTTTAGTTGATGTCTAAAGACAAGGGAAATATATATTTTTTTTTTTATATTATGTGATTATCTATAATATTATTATTATTCTTTTTACGTGTCCAATTCTGTATGAATTCTCATTGTTTGGAGAAAAGATATTTTTTTGGTGGAAAAATATTAATGAATGAAACTCCACTGAATGGTAAGTATATTTTATTAGGTTATTATTCTATGTAGTAAATAAATTAATCAAAATTATGAAAAATAACATAATTTTTTTTTTGGTTTACGTTTCCTACTGGGAAATCAAAGACCGTTTCACACATCATAAGTTTGTGATTTTCTTGCGGTTATCTTTCTCCTAATCTTGTTCTCTATCACTCTCCATCAGAACATGACAATTTTTTATCTCTTCCATATCCATGTTTTTCTACATGGAATACATGTATGGGTTATCTCAGGTGAACTTTTTTTTACTCCTCTTTCATTCTTTAAAAGTGATAGTTTTGTTGACTCTTTTTATGATGTTGGATTTTCAATGACGTTTCCAAGCATAAATTTAAAATTACGGGGACGCAATTCCCAAATGGGGGAAGGATGTGAAATCCCAGGTAAATAAAAATCATGAAATTTTTCATATTTATTAATATTTTTGAATTAATTATTAATTATACTTTAAATGGGATGTTATGTTTGACGGCGTACCTGATACACAACAAATGGGTTACTTTGAAATCTTACGTTGCACAATAATAATATAATATTATTATTTTAAATGGTAGTTAACGCCTAGTCGTTGTATTGGAGAGAATAAATAGAACTAAATACAATATGATGATATATATTTTTTAATATTTCTAAATTTATCCAATAAAAGTTAGTGGCTTTAAATAAGTAATGAATTCAATTTTAAGCATAAATACTCTAATATTCCCTAAAAGGGCGATTTACCACCTTTTAATAAGGACCCCTATTTGAATCTAGTTTTGTCAATTTATATGTTCTATTTGACAAAATAAAATTATTCTTTAGATTTGGGACATCAAAATTTACATTGGATTAAATTTTGGAATTTTTTGATAATGTTCAATTTTTATGTAATAGTGAAAAATACTGTATTTTAGTTCAAAAGTGCATATTAATCTAATTTATTTATATGGTTATATTATCTTTTTAATTGGTTTTAAAGTGTAATTAGAATATATATTTACAATTTAATCTAATTTTGTTCATTGGATGTAATTTCATATTAAAATTGGACATAAAAAGTATCAATCTTTTGATCGATAATATTTCCTAACAACACGGTATTTGTTTAAACAGTGGGAATTATTTTTAAATTAATTTATACCAATTATGTGCTTTAAATTTGGAAAAATGGATTCCATATTTGTAATTATCAGGTCCAAATTTTTTAAATATTTAGCTTTTATTTTTGACATTTTAAATTCTTACTTCCGTAAGTATTTAATTTGACATGATTAAAGCGTAAATATAATAAATAATGGTAAAATATAGTATTATAAAAATAATAAATTACCATAACAAGCACCCTAATCCTATTGGATAATAAATAGCCGACTATGTTAATCCTTGTGTTGAATTAGGGACCCCATGGGGCCACATTGGATTAATAATGACACATTATTAAAAAATTTAAAATAATGAAAAAAATGACATATAAAAATATTTTTTAGTAAATAAATTTTTACATTGGTTTATATAAGTTATAATTTCGACTATAAATATTCTATGGAAAGCTTAAATAATTTCATATATCATATTATTTGTTTTATAATTTCTATACGTCAAATAATTTAAATTATTTATGATACAATATTGATACAATATTTACCTCATTAATAAATTATTTAAATAAATAACATTATTAAAACTAAAAAAATATCCAAAAACTGTCCAATTCTTATTGGATTATTTTATATCGACCATTAGTCAGCTGAAATTTGATATTAATGAATATTTGACCTTTTGAAACTGAAGATGAGGATATAATAATATAATTCTTTGTAACTTTCTTAAAGAGCCCCTCCTCTCCATTCTAAAAAGCCCTCATTTCTAACCAATTCCTAACACCTCTCAAGTCTTTTGGATCATCCTACCTATGATCAATTAATCTCCCAAGATCCCTATATTCATCCTATTATCCTTACCTTAGGGTAAAATCACTTCAAGAAACCCTTTGGTTCAATCCAAAGGGAGTTATATGATTTAGAGGAAGAACAAGGAATATACGAGTCAAGTTGGACACGAGGTAAGGGCTTTCTTATCTAACTTTTAATTCAATTATATTTCCATTGTTTGCCACTTATTTATTGCATGTGGTGTATTGTGTAATTCCATTTGATATATATTATCATTATTCTATTTATATTCACAGTATTATGTGATTTATTTGGTGGTTATTAACTTTTCTCATACGACTCGATTGATTTCAACGTGTAAGGGTTTTTCATCTCACTTTTTACTCCCTTGAGAGTCATGCTATATTAGCCACAATTTCCTTTTTTGTGGTGGATTTACTTCCCATGATTGAATTCTTTGTGTAATATCCTTTAATTTATGGCTATTTACAAATTCCTTGTGTGATCTTTCTTTCATGGGTTATATGTTTCATATGTTACCAAATCTATAAGGGAACCTTTCACCATCCACTTTTTAAATGAATTATTTTTTGTTATGTATTTTAATTTAAATCTTATTTTGTTGAGATATGTTCTTTTACATACTTACTGATGTAAATTTTATGTTTATGTGACGAGATATCAATTTCTGTCTCATCAACTTATTTTTTGAATTTTAATGTGACGTCGTTAGGATTTCGAATTTCTGTAAGAAAACATCTTAACCCAATTTCAATTTTTGGGTTAAACGTCTACTTCTTTATTATGTCATGATATTACTATGTGTGTCTAACCACTGATTGTTTTACACTTAATATCCACTTATATTGGGTGTATTTATTTTTATTACACAATATTTTGTAATTGATTTATCTTTAATCTAAGGATACCATCTTTATATGGGATTTCATCTCAGTTAACATTTCCATTGGGACATATTTTTTGATATACACCAATTAACTCTTATATGGTGTATATACTGTCATTTGGCATATAATATCATGAATAAATTTATTCTCATGACATTATTAAGTTCTGATTAAATGTTATTCAGCAATTATTTTTATTCGGGGTCTCACATTTTGTTAAAATCTATTTAACTAAAAGATTATTATAAATGTTTTAATGGTTTATTATTGTAAATCATCCACATTAATAACCATGATTTAAAAATGTTTTCATGGATTTATTCATATGGACATTAATGTTTTGAAATTGAATATTTTTTCAAAAGCTTCAAAGTGGAATGGGACACTTTGATTTACTAATCTCTTTATTTAATGGTTTAAATGGTTTTAAAAATGGTTTGATAACAGATTTTATTTTGTCTATATTTTGAAATGATATATTTTAATTGAAACATGGAAATGTTATCCTTCCATTATGTTTTTTATGGTTTATGAATATGTTATGTCAATTGGGCATTGTTTACGTATGTGGGCAGTTCGGTGATAAACCTAGGGTGGGTGAGCCTGAGATAGCTCTCCAATGCATTGGGTAACATGATGGAGGTAAACGATAATGTTTCTCCTTATAGATTTAGGGAATATATTGTGATGGGTATTTCAAATGTGACTCCCTCTGTATTTTTGATAGCTACAATGTAAGTATGTTATATATCCCATATGTTACCTTTATGATTTATGGTTTCCATGTGTTTTTCATAAATCTAATGATTTCATGAGGTATGTTATGATTGAAAAGTATGGTTTCAGTGTTTTGTATTTATTGATGGTCTAATGTATTCATTACATATTTTATATCCCTTACTGAGCTTTTTATGCTCATCACATGTTTTTGAAATGTTTTCCATAGGAAATAAAGATGAATAAGGGTCAAGGATGGGATCATGGAAAACTTATGCTGTCTAAAACATGGAACTAGACATGGCTCCTTTTCAATAGTTTTTATTTTATGGATAAAATGGATACTATGTAGAATCATATACATGTAATATTCATCTTTTAATGTAAATGTTATGACATAGTTCTCTAAAACTCTAAACCTGAAAAGATCCTCAATGTTAATTATTCATCTAATTCAAGATTACGTAATGTTTAAATCTGTGTACTTATAATAATAATAATTTAATAAAATAAATGATAAAATGGAAAAACATCCTACCATTATTTAATAAAAAGATTCATTACGTGAACCAAGTATATCAAGGGAGAAGACAGTACAAAACATTAAAACTAGTGTGATATATTATTGGAATCACATATCTAACAACATTCCCTATGAATCGACATTTTTTTAAAATCCTTAATAATGAAATAATTCCAAGAAGAATAACATATTCTCAATCTGGTCCACTCATAATTGGTTGATCAGTTGTTATTATAGCATGTCGACATTGAGTACCTACTTAACTACCCATATATTCTCATGATGTAAAAAAGATAAAAGAATGTATATTTTCAAAAGATATCATAAACGTGAATAATAATCTCACCCATAGTTAAAAACTACTTTTATAGAATCATCATCTTGACATTCAGATAGACAAAATTAAATATAAACATTCCCCCAATAATGGATATTCATCACACCAAGGAATTTTGGTTTTATATAAAAAATTTATAGTTTAATTGAAAAAAAAATTACGATAAAATTGAGACTTCTAGAATCATATATGGAAAAACGTTTGGGAAAAAATATTTAAAAACACACCACTCAACCACCATACATTCACCATGTAATATAAAATACAACATACTCCCATTAGAATCCATGAAATCCTTTTTAAAATCTATGAATCTATATTAAATACTCAACTAAGGGATAATTTAACTTCTATAATTTTAAATCCATTACCAAAATACTTTTTGTAATATAACCAAGAAACAAGGGTAAACAATAATTTCAAATGAATTCAATGTACTTGTTTTAAGGTAAATACCTTTTAATTAAAAATAAACCATGTAAAACATGGTTCCTTATTTTAAAAGGTTCATATATAGACATAATATACAATTCGAAAAATAATTATTCTACTAAAATAGAAGAAATATTAATTCAATAATTTTATGAAATATGAAAAATGATAAACATACATCAAACCTGTAACACTTGGTGAAACTCCATTGATGACAGATAAAATAAGACCACATTGATAATCCAAATATCCTATTATCAATATTCACAATGAAATAACAAAAATAATTCAATATGTTTTTGTTGAGGTGACATACATTGAAGGGGAAATATAATAAAGAGATGATGAAGATAGAGGGTGGAGAAGGAATGAAATTCTATTGAGATGACTCTAGAAATTAGTAGGGGGAATGAAAATCCATTGGAGGGGGATGTGTTTAGAGTTTGGGATCAATGGGGGATCCTAAAAAATCCTTCCATTGACATGTTTTCTGTATTGACAGAATTGGGGAGAAAAGACCCAAATTTATGTGTTAAATATTATGGTTGTATTATTGGAATTCAATAATTTTTTATCCATGACTGAGTCAAATGATTTTCCTCCATTTTTGTTCAAATCATGTCCCATCACTGCAATGTTTAGTAGAATATTTTATACACTTGTCATGAAAAGGTAACACAGTTAGAGTAATGACATTACAAAAATGTAATTATCTCTTTTAAAAATAATAAATATGTTTCATGGTTTCCACATGGATAATACTAATCATGGACCAAACTGTGAAACATTGAATTCATACAAAAAACCAACAAAATTCATCTGAATTCGGCATAAATGAGATAAAAAATTTAACGACTAAAAATAAAAAATTGGAAAAATAATGTCTTGGCATGAAAAGATTACACTTATTTTTTTTGGAATAATAATGATATGAGTATGATTGAATTAATTATGTCACAAAATTTTAATAAAATAGGTATTTTATTGACTGATTTTGTGTTAATTTTTAATGAATCTCTATTTATTTTATAGTTTTTTGGAAATAGATGATGTTTTAAAGGTAGAGAGTTAGGTTTATGAATGATTTTATTCATAAAATATTTCACACATTAAGGAACCATGTACATATTAAGAGTTTTATGAAATGGTCCAACCATAACATGTATAATTATTATAATATTTAACATGATAATTTATTTTATTTTAAAACAAATAAAACCCTAGTGTCTAGAGTATTGGTGTCTATGGATATTAGATACAATAAAAATAATTGTTAAAATATATTATTAAACGTATTTAATAAACAATCATAAAATATTATATCCATTATACAAATATCATATAATAATCCTTTTTATTTATTATAATATGAAATTATAAGAAAATAGTGATCTACAATGCTCATAATGGTTAATTATATGAGATAAAAATTTAATAACATAAATCATTAAAGGAAGAACTTGTGTGTATGCGAACATAATCAAGGTGAACATAAATTACATAATAAAATCATACAAAATTATCAATGATTATAATCCCTGAAACATGATATAAGGAAACTTTTATAACATAATATATGAATAATCAGATATTTAAATAAGATTAAATAATCATGACATGGGGAAACACATAATATTATTGTTGTATAATATTGAGAGGTGTTATAAAAATATGGAACTTAAATAATCATAGAAAATAATTTATTATATTTATAATCTCTAGAAAAATCATCCTCACTTAGTTTATAGGGACTGTAAGTGGATTGGGCTCACTCCCCAATGATATAAACAAAGTGGACAGAGTCCCCTAGTGGTTTAGGTTCACAACTCAATCACATAAATGTAATTATTTGAGACATTAATCCTTAATCAAATAAATGGAGGAATATATAATTATATTCAATAAATTAAATAATTTTAAACTATACATATGTCTCCCACATTAACTAAAAAACAATCATAATTTAGTCATTAATAAATTAACTCGAAAAAAATTTATGTGTTTTACAAAAACATCAATAAGATATTATCAAAATCAAACCAAAAACATATTTTAGTTGGGATTCTTAGATTTAATTCATATTGAATAAAAAAATAAAATGATATGATGAAAAACTATTAACACTTTAATTATAGATAATAGAAATTAATTTGAAAAAGTATAAAAAAGTATACCTTATTTTTTATATAATTGTTTTAAAGGAAAAAATTAATAAAATAATACTTTTGGAAAATTATTTATAATGTGAATAAAAAATAAATGATGGATTTTGTAAACAACATAGGGATGCTTAATAATGAGTAAAAAAGAAATTTTAGGGGGAATGATAAAATGACGAAAATGTTACTTAAGGAATCCATTCAAACAACAATAATAAATTCAAATATAAAATGATAATTACGCAAATAAATCACATTAATGGGTATAATTAATTAAATCTTAACTTATATAAAATTGATATGGGAGATAAGTATTCATAAAAAACATATAATGCTAGCTCCACTTACATGCATTCATTCAGTTAAATTCTGCACCAAAGGCATGTGAAATTATATGAAGGAATGTAAAATTTAAAAATAACATGAGGATAAAAAATAAGATGTACTATAGAGAAAATCCAAAATTTCCCAAATTTTTTATTTAGATATAGAAAAGATCAAATTCAAATTGATATTTGAAAATTACCCCTTATTTATTCTCCCAACTTCCAAAATTGTAGTTTATCCTCTAATATAATATATATAGGAATCTTAATCACTTATTAAAAATTTATATTCCTAAATATTTCATATAATAACATTAATTTATGATCCATTATTACAAATATATTAATGTATTTCTTACACTTTATACATTGTTGTTAATTGTTATGTTTACCCATGAATGCTTAAGATTGTAGTTTCTTGCTATTAATCCTTGATCATGGATTCACCACATCAATAATTTTCAAGAATATGTATTATATGTTTTTTTATTTTATAAAGTCCCATGGTTATTTCAAGGATGTTAAGGATATGGTTTACATGGATTGTTTGAAAAGAAACCTTTCAATGATTATAAAATTAAAAAAATTACATTTACTGATTAATATAATTTTCTATATTATCATTACATGTTTATTTAAAAATAATAAATTAATAATTATTTCCAAACAATAGCATTTTTTATGTTTTCTTAGTAATTCATGATGTCAAAGTGATTAAATCATTGATATATTTGGTTAAATCAATCCTATATAATAACATGTTATAATAAATTAATGAGTAAGAA
The DNA here is from genome assembly GCA_963277665.1 of Viscum album. Lineage (NCBI taxonomy): Eukaryota > Viridiplantae > Streptophyta > Magnoliopsida > Santalales > Viscaceae > Viscum > Viscum album. The sequence goes on along the minus strand of OY728133.1, from coordinate 1,165,249,123 downwards.
CATGTAATTTTAAAGTAATTATTTAACTATTATGTAGCGACTCAGGTTTTTGGCCTTGTCAGACTTTGTAATATTTCTACGAATAATTCCACAGCTAGGCGCGAAGACGGCGTGCGATTCCGAGGCCCGGTGTGCCCGGAATTAATTTTATAAAAATGTTAAGTTTTTTTTTTACTATGCACGTGGCGGGGGTGTGATATCTCCTAAACGGTATCTCAGAACGGGAATCTGAGGGCACGGTTGCGTCCGGAACGTGCCGTTTACCCTAGGCGGGGTGTAATCTTTGCGGGCGCGGGCCTGTGGTGAGAAACGCCACCAGGGGCGTTTCCGTAAATAAGTGGCAAGTTGGTGTGCGAGCGTCGGCTCGAATAACTTATGAACGGAGTCTCGGATGAAAAATCTGAGACCGCCGTTGCGTTCAGAACGGCGCGTTTACCCTAGGGGTGACCTTACTTTTGTTCGCATCGGGCGTCGGGTCCGAGGCTGGTTTGGCGCCAGCGGGCGGCTGATATAAATATCAGCGCCCCCCCCCCCCCTTTATCGTTCTTCGCCGTTCTTCGTCGTTCTTCGCCGCCACTCTGCCGAATCGAGCAAACGGAGCGCCCACGAGCTCAGAATTCGACGGCGGACGTTCCAGGAGCGCGCAGCGGAAGCTTTGGAGCGCGGATCTGAGGCAGAACGTCGGCCTTACGCCCGCGAGGTAGGCGGTTTGAGTTTTAATCCCCGATCCCGTTTTTGCTGCGTTTTTCTGCAAATTGAAGCCGTAGCAGTGTAGATCTGGTCCTGAGGGTCGCGTAGGCACCTCCGGATCGCAAAACGGACCACCGGGGTGACCCCGGCGGTCCGCGAAAGATCCGCTGATGCGGCACCGGCGCGGCGGCGCCGGCGCCGGCGGATTCCGGCGGCCCAGCGCGGCGGCGCGCGGCGGAGGCGCGGCGGCCGGCCGCCCAGCGCGGCGGCCCGCGGCGGAGCCGCGGTGGCGCACGGCAGAGCGCCGCCGGCCAGGGCGGGCCGGCCGGACCGGCCGGTCAGGGCCGGTCCGGCCATTTGTCGCATACGGGGGTCTGTAAACCCTCGTATCTTGCACCTCGGGAGTCGGATTCGCGTGCCGTTTGCGGCGACGTGACCCTGACGACGAGGCGAACCCTCCGGTATGGGTTCGAGGGTTTAAAGGTTCGGGATCGTGGCCCGGGAGCGAGAAACGTCGTATAAAATAATATTATTTTATTATTTTACGACTTCGGGCCGTTGTAACTTCTACCCGGAGCGTCCGATTGACGTGCTGTCAGTGGCGTTGAGACCCTGATGGTACGACGGACTTTTTGAGATGGTTTCCGAGTGTTGGGTTTGGGAACGGGGTGCGGGCCCCACGAGGCCGGGTTTTGGCGTTTGCGGAGAAACGCAGCTTTTGCACCAGGAGTCCGATTTTGGCAGATGAATAGTCGATCCTGTGTGTTTTTCCGAGAGGATCGCAATGGTGCGTTCCGTTCGACGAGTTTCGGAATCCAGGCGTGGGCCCCACCCGAGCTGGCCTTCGGTGAATAGTACCTTTTTCACCGGGTGTCCGTCTTGGGCGAGCGAGTAGTCGATTCCGCTTGTTTTTTCGAGGGGGTCGTCGTAGTGTGATCCGCTCGATGGGTTTCAGGATCGTTGTGTGGGCCCCGCACGAGCTAGCTGCGGTGAATAGTGTCTTTTTCACCGGTGCTCCGTTTCGGGCGAGTAAACAGCCTATCCTGCGTGTTTTTCCGCGTGGAACGCGATGGTGGCCTCGGTTTTGGCTTCGGAGGTGCGCAGTGTGGCTTGGGGGCGAGTCGCTCGGGTTAGCGACGTTTGGACCAGCAGTGGTTGAGGGTTCTCCCTTGGTTCGTTCCTATGAGGGTTCGTGTGGTATCACAACCTTCGTATGGGTTGTGATCCTCTCGATGGGATGTTTAAACTGTTAGAGTTGTGGTATCCCTCCGGTGGGCCCGGAGTGGATCCTCTAGCATCTTTACCCTAGATCGGGTTCTTGGTATCGCTGTGACCGCTTATTCACGGGCATCGATCCCCTATCTAGCAGGTTAACCCCGTAGGGTTTGTGGCATCATCGGGAATATGATCCCCTACGCGGTGGGTCGTGCACAGTAGGGTTGTGGCATCGTCGGGTTTACGATCCCCTACTCAGCATGATGTTTATAGTAGGGTTGCGGTATCGTTGGTTATACGATCCCCTACTCAGCGCTTGATGTCGGTAGGGTTGCGGTATCGTTGGTTATGCGATCCCCTACTCAGCGCGTGGTTCCGGTAGGGTTGTGGCATCGTCGGTTCGATCCCCTACATCGCGAGTTATACCAGATAGGGTTCCGGTATCGTCGTGACCATCTTTATATGGACGATGATCCTCTATCTGAGTGTGAAGCTTCTGTCGAGTGCAGATCGGGTTGTGGTATCCCCCAGCGGATCCTGGGTGTGATCCCCCATCTGTGAGAACTACGTATGCCAGATCGGGTCGTGGAATCCCCCAGCGGACCCTGGGAGTGATCCCATATCTGTGAGCTACGTATACCGGAGTGGGTCTTGGTATCCCCTAGCGGACCCTAGCGGCGATCCCCTATCCGAGGAGTTTGGTGGTTATGGTGTTCCGGTGATGCTTCCTCGGTGATGCTATCCGACGAGGGTGGTCTCACGGGTGAGCGTCTGAGATGTTTGCGAGTATCCCGATGGAGTGTATCTCTCGGATGAGTGTCATCTGGTATGACAGTGTTCGTGGTGTACTCTCCTGGTTGTGGACAGTTGCTGGTGATGAGGTCGGTACCTCTTGTGGCTTTGTGGCGTGAGCTGTGTATATCTGGATAGTTCAAGGTGTATGTATGGGCATACACATGAGCTGAGCTGAGCCGACTAGTTGTGTTTAGCCGAGGATGGTCACGAGATGGAGTTTCTCTCTCGTCTGGGTTCCCTCTGGCTGGGTTGAGCGGACTGTTGCCTTCAGTTGCTCCCTGGGGTTTTGGGTTTTTGGGGTGCCTACTGAGTATGTTTATAATCACCCCTGCACGGGCTTTGCCCGCACATGTTTGTGTCTTGTGCAGACCACATGCCTTTTGACGGAGTCCCAGGAGGACCCGGAGCAGGCGGAGCTTTGTGAGCGAGTTGACCCGGGGTGTTTACCGGAGCTGTGCCGAGCGAGCTTTCCGGCGGGTGTTTGTGGCAGCGTTCCCCTTCTTCAGAGCATGTTGGATGCGCTTTGTAGTTTTCTTTTGGTGGGCCCTGTTTTGCCCTTGTACTTTTGCTGTTGCACTCTGGTTTGGGATAGATTGTATGCATGCATTTACTTTTCAGTTTCTATATCTCTGCACTGTTGCATGGAGGTGTTTGTGGGTGCGTGTGTACAGGTACCTTAGGCTAATGCCTCCCATGTGTGTGATAGCCTACTCGGCGCTGGTCGCCAGCCCCTGGCCTATTGGAGGCGGGCTTGGGGAGTCGCGGCTCGAGCCCCATTGGGTCGGGTCGTGACAGAGTGGTATCAGAGGAGGTTCCACCTTTGGGATCTCAGAGCGTAGCTGGTCTAGCTGTGAGTTTGGTTTGGGTTGCATAGCGGCAGTGTTAGGGTGTCTCGAGTTCGGCTTTCAGGCCAGGGACTCCAGTGTTGGTGCGGCGGCCGACGTATCCATACACCAGGACTCTGATAAACTGCCTTTCGACTCGGGACATTCGTACACTGGTCGCGGGGACATCATGGTACATGCATCATATAGGACTGGGTTTTTGGTTTTTTAACTTGTCCTTCTTGAGTCATCTCTCCAGATATACTCTTTGACTGTGGTGTGTCTTGAATGTATTTCAGGATGCCTCCACGACGACAGCCAGTGAGGGTTCCGTAGCAGGATTGTGCTGATGACCCGCCCCGTGTAGTGGCTGTGGAGCAGGGCGCAGGTTCTGAGGTTGCACCTCCAGGTGGTCTGCCAGTTGAGCCACCACCTGTCGAGCAGCTGGTTGTACCGGCGGTGCAGGACGAGGTTGCATGCAGGCTGAGTGCGTTGCACGAGTTCCAGAGGCAACTACCTCTGAGGTTTCGGGGTGATCCAGACCCCCAGGCAGCTGATGACTGGCTCGAGGCAGTTACTCGAGTTTTCCGCCTAGTGAGGACACCTCCAGATCAGAGGGTGGTCCTAGCGGCGAGCCTTCTGCATGGTTCTGCCGGGCGATGGTGGAGTTTGGTGACGCAGTCCCATGACGAGGAGACGCTCACGTGGGAAGAGTTTGAGGAGACGCAGTCCCATGACGAGGAGACGCTCACGTGGTGACGCAGTCCCATGACGAGGTGAAGCAGTCCCATGTCGGAGTACTCAGCGAGGTTTACAGACCTGTCGCGCTACTCCCTGGATATGGTTCGAGACCAGTTCTTTAGGGCTCGGACCTTCGAGCAGGTCTTACGCAGGGACATCCGAGCAGGTGTGGTTTCTTTGTGCCTGCCCACCTATGCTGGAGTGCTGGAGCGAGCGCTGGTGGTGGAAAGCTTGCTGGCTGAGCAGATCTCTCCTGTTGGTGCTGGGCACGCGAGAGCTGAGACTTCGTCGGTCGGATCGGCATCTGGTAGCCGACGACAGACTCAGGGGTCTAGACGTGGCCGACGTTTCAGGAGGCGACCCCAGGATGGAGGATCTGAGCCTCAGGGCTCACATGGCTCGCAGGCCAGTTTTGGTCAGCCGCAGGAGAGGCGGTGTTACGCTTGCGATGGTCGGGGACATCTTGCTAGAGATTGTCCGACCCGACGTGCTGCTGAGAGGGAGCCGGTCGATGGGCCCCCTTGGCAGAGGCAGCGTCTCGAGCAAGGAGGTCCGCATGGCGGCGGACGTGGCGTCGGAGCTGGTGCAGCGGGAGGCGGTGGTAGACAGTACCAGTTTCCACCACCCCCACCTCCAGGTGGTCCACGCCAAGCTCAGGGAGCTGGTGGCCGAGGGCGAGGACAGTTGCATGCCCTGGAGGCAGTCGACCCAGAGGCACCGCGGATGGATAGAGGTACGCCTTGTGTCTTTTCTACTTACTGCAGTAGTTTGTCAGACACTGTTTAGCGGTACTCTTTCCTTTTGTTGCTTGCTCGAGTTTTGTTCAGGGCGTTGGTAAGACCCTGAGTGGATGTTGTTGGTGAGCTCGCTGGTGTGTGAGACCCAGTGAGAGTCCAGTCGCTTTCCTTGTGCTTAGGGCTTTTCGGGGACGAAAAGTTCTAAGGGGGGGAGGATGTAGCGACTCAGGTTTTTGGCCTTCTCAGACTTTGGAATATTTCTACGAATAATTCCAGAGCTAGGCGCGAAGACGGCGTGCGATTCCGAGGCCCGGTGTGCCCAGAATTAATTTTATAAAAATGTTAAGTTTTTTTTTACTATGCACGTGGCGGGGGTGTGATATCTCCTAAACGGTATCTCAGAACGGGAATCTGAGGGAAAGGTTGCGTTCGGAACGTGCCGTTTACCCTAGGCGGGGTGTAATCTTTGCGGGCGCGGGCCTGTGGTGAGAAACGCCACCAGGGGCGTTTCCGTAAATAAGTGGCAAGTTGGTGTGCGAGCTTCGGCTCGAATAACTTATGAACGGAGTCTCGGATGAAAAATTTGAGACCGCCGTTGCGTTCAGAATGGCGCGTTTACCCTAGGGGTGACCTTACTTTTGTTCGCATCGGGCGTCGGGTCCGAGGCTGGTATGGCGCCGGCGGGCGGCTGATATAAATATCAGCGCCCCCCCCCCCCTTTATCGTTCATCGCCGTTCTTCGTCGTTCTTCGCCGCCACTCTGCCGAATCGAGCAAACGGAGCGCCCACGAGCTCAGAATTTGACGGCGGACGTTCCAGGAGCGCGCAGCGGAAGCTTTGGAGCGCGGATCTGAGGCAGAACGTCGGCGTTACGCCCGCGAGGTAGGCGGTTTGAGTTTTAATCCCCGATCCCGTTTTTGCTGCGTTTTTATGCAAATTGAAGCCGTTGCAGTGTAGATCGGGTCCCGAGGGTCGCGTAGGCGCCTCCGGATCGCAAAACGGACCATCGGGGTGACCCCGGCGGTCCGCGGAAGATCCGCCGGCGCGGCGGCGCCGGCGGATTCCGGCGGCCCGCGGCGGCCCGCGGCGGAGCCGCGGCTGCCGGCGGCCCAGCGCGGCGGCGCGTGGCGGAGCGCCGCCGGCCAGGGCGGGCCGGCGGCGGCGGCCGGTCCAGGCCGGCCGGACCGGCCGGTCGGGGCCGGTCCGGCCATTTGTCGCATACGGGGGTCTGTAAACCCCCGTATCTTGCACCTCCGGAGTCGGATTCGCGTGCCGTTTGCGGAGACGTGACCCTGACGACGAGGCGAACCCTCCGGTATGGGTTCGAGGGTTTAAAGGTTCGGGATCGTGGCCCGGGAGCGAGAAACGTCGTATAAAATAATATTATTTTATTATTTTACGACTTCGGGCCGTTGTAACTTCTACCCGGAGCGTCCGATTGACGTGCCGTCAGTGGCGTTGAGACCCTGATGGTACGACGGACTTTTTGAGATGGTTTCCGGGTGTTGGGTTTGCGAATGGGGTGCGGGCCCCACGAGGCCGGGTTTTGGCGTTTGCGGAGAAACGCAGCTTTTGCACCAGGAGTCCGATTTTGGCAGATGAATAGTCGATCCTGTGTGTTTTACCGAGAGGATCGCAATGGTGCGTTCCATTCGACGAGTTTCGGAATCCAGGCGTGGGCCCCACCCGAGCTGGCCTTCGGTGAATAGTACCTTTTTCACCGGGTGTCCGTCTTGGGCGAGCGAGTAGTCGATTCCGCTTGTTTTTTCGAGGGGATCGTCGTGGTGTGATCCGCTCGATGGGTTTCGGGATCGTTGTGTGGGCCCCGCACGAGCTAGCTGCGGTGAATAGTGTCTTTTTCACCGGTGCTCCGTTTCGGGCGAGTAAACAGCCTATCCTGCGTGTTTTTCCGCGTGGAACGCGATGGTGGCCTCCGTTTTGGCTTCGGAGGTGCGCAGTGTGGCTTGGGGGCGAGTCGCTCGGGTTAGCGACGTTTGGACCAGCAGTGGTTGAGGGTTCTCCCTTGGTTCGTTCCTACGAGGGTTCGTGTGGTATCACAACCTTCGTATGGGTTGTGATCCTCTCGATGGGATGTTTAAACTGTTAGAGTTGTGGTATCCCTCCGGTGGGCCCGGAGTGGATCCTCTAGCATCTTTACCCTAGATCGGGTTCTTGGTATCGCTGTGACCGCTTATTCACGGGCAACGATCCCCTATCTAGCAGGTTAACCCCGTAGGGTTTGTGGCATCATCGGGAATATGATCCCCTACGCGGTGGGTCGTGCACAGTAGGGTTGTGGCATCGTCGGGTTTACGATCCCCTACTCAGCATGATGTTTATAGTAGGGTTGCGGTATCGTTGGTTATACGATCCCCTACTCAGCGCTTGATGTCGGTAGGGTTGCGGTATCATTGGTTATGCGATCCCCTACTCAGCGCGTGGTTCCGGTAAGGTTGTGGCATCGTCGGTTCGATCCCCTACATCGCGAGTTATACCAGATAGGGTTCCGGTATCGTCGTGACCATCTTTATATGGACGATGATCCTCTATCTGAGTGTGAAGCTTCTGTCGAGTGCAGATCGGGTTGTGGTATCCCCCAGCGGATCCTGGGTGTGATCCCCCATCTGTGAGAACTACGTATGCCAGATCGGGTCGTGGAATCCCCCAACGGACCCTGGGAGTGATCCCCTATCTGTGAGCTACGTATACCGGAGTGGGTCTTGGTATCCCCTAGCGGACCCTAGCGGCGATCCCCTATCCGAGGAGTTTGGTGGTTATGGTGTTCCGGTGATGTTTCCTCGGTGATGCTATCCGACGAGGGTGGTCTCACGGGTGAGCGTCTGAGATGTTTGCGAGTATCCCGATGGAGTGTATCTCTCGGATGAGTGTCATCTAGTATGACAGTGTTCGTGGTGTACTCTCCTGGTTGTGGACAGTTGCTGGTGATGAGGTCGGTACCTCTTGTGGCTTTGTGGCGTGAGCTGTGTATATCTGGATAGTTCAAGGTGTATGTATGGGCATACACCTGAGCTGAGCTGAGCTGACTAGTTGTGTTTAGCCGAGGATGGTCACGAGATAGAGTTTCTCTCTCGTCTGGGTTCCCTCTGGCTGGGTTGAGCGGACTGTTGCCTTCAGTTTCTCCCTGGGGTTTTGGGTTTTTGGGGTGCCTACTGAGTATGTTTATACTCACCCCTGCACGGGCTTTGCCCGCACATGTTTGTGTCTTGTGCAGACCACAGGCCTTTTGACGGAGTCCCAGGAGGACCCGGAGCAGGCGGAGCTTTGTGAGCGAGTTGACCCGGGGTGTTTACCGGAGCTGTGCCGAGCGAGCTTTCTGGCGGGTGTTTGTGGCAGCGTTCCCCTTCTTCAAAGCAGGTTGGACACGCTTTGTAGTTTTCTTTTGGTGGGCCCTGTTTTGCCCTTGTACTTTTGCTGTTGCACTCTGGTTTGGGATAGATTATATGCATGCATTTACTTTTCAGTTTCTATATCTCTGCACTGTTGCATGGAGGTGTTTGTGGGTGCGTGTGTACAGGTACCTTAGGCTAATGCCTCCCATGTGTGTGATAGCCTACTCGGCGCTGGTCGCCAGCACCTGGCCTATTGGAGGCGGGCTTGGGGAGTCGCGGCTCGAGCCCCGTTGGGTCGGGTCGTGACATATTATATTAGTTTCAAAGTATTCAAAAACAATTTATTATTATGAAAAAAAATATTTGAGAAGTATTGGATAAAGAAGATATCAAATAATGAATTATTTCAAATACTTTAATTACAGATCCTCTTAGAAATGATATATTTGTGAATCCTTTTATTGAAAATATGCAATGAAACATGACATTGGAATTTTTTCCAAATAAATTGGTTTTGATTACAATAGATCATAAATATTTTTTATTAATGTGGGGATAGGAGGGGTCCTTTTTGAAGATATTATTAATGAAATTTTCTCTAATACACATTCCTTAATAAATAATGAAATGTAATTTTACAAAGATAGTGGATCCAAACACGAAATAGAAAGGAAAAAGGATGATAGGGGGTTTATAATCCCTTTATCCATCCCTTTAGAGATAATTTTATGAGATATTTTATGAATTTATCCGTTAAAATAACCATTTACATCATTTTACCTTTCCTCTAATAACTAAAATTTACCATAATAAATTATTTTCTACATGAATATATAATTTATCTTCTAAATTTATTCCTACATTCTCATTTTGAATTCTTAATCCCTTTAATAGAAATAAATTTCTAAAAATGATAAATTTATCTTCAATACTGAATATATATATATATATATAATTTTTTGGAAATGAAATTTCCATTTTAAAAAAATAACACATAATAATATTTGTTAATATAAAATAAAAATATAATGAGTCTGTATATATTAATATAAAAATTAAAACATTTTATTATATTATAATCATCCATCAAAGTCATACAATGAAAAGTAATGTCAATTATAAGATAAATATCATGTTTTGTTAACTTATTTTAATAATATCCTATTAAAATTATTTATTTAACATCAAACCATAAATTTTAATTATAATATTTCCTTGAAATAAAAAACACCAACATACTATTTTAGGTTAATAATAATAATATATAATGAATAAAAATTCATATTTTGAAATTACCACTATTATATTTTATTCTATATTTATATATTATATGTTTTTAATTTTATAATAAAAATTACAAAAAATAATATAAATATAGGATACAATTATGTCACTAGAAAAAATATGAAATTTTTGCATATATAATTACAATTTTACATTCTAATATATATCCTTACATATTTCATAGAAATTATTTATCTTATTACATGATATTTTGTCATGTTGTTTCTCAGATTTCATATTTCTTCTAATCTTGTTATAATTATCAATAGAAATATAATCTTCATTTGATATTTCAATGATGAAAATTTTAACCTTATACTTTTTTTAATGTTCTCATTCCATTAGTAATTTTTTATTTTTTACTTGTTTAGTAATATTTTAATGTTTTTTGTATTCTATTATTATACCATAAAAAGAAATTATTTATTTAATTTTTATGTGGTCACATTTATGACATGTTATTAAAGATGGGTTGTTAATTTAAATTTAAATACATACTAAAATCAAAGGGTGTTACTGGTATTGGGTACCTAGTGGGTGTAGATGGAGAAAATGTTGGCTATAGAGGGAAATTGATTTATTGAAGACCTTATGGTGGGTGCACAATAGGCACGGAGTATCTGCTGGTCAGTTAGAAAATACTACATGGGTGAATTGATGGATTGTTTTTATATTTAAAACATAATTAATTAATTGTTTTAAAATTTATAAAATAAGTGATTTTCTCATTTAGGTAGGAGGCAGGTCGCTCCGAATTTTCTTCCCCCACTCATTTACTAACCCCTACGGAGGCTATCTCCTCTATTTTTGGTTGGAATAATTGTTTTTATATCCTGGTAAATCATCATGTAAAAATTAATCACTCAATATCTGTTAAGTCTATATTTGTAATTTTTTTATCATATAATTATTTTAATTCCATATTTACATTTTTTTATAGATTTTTTTCCCTCACATTAGTACCGATTCAGTAGGTGATGCTTTACATGGTGGTTTCTAAAAGTTTTATGTACATAGAACCTAATTTTCATCAACTATTTAATATATGTTTCCATCAAATATTATTCTGGAACATGTTATGTCTCCTTTATTGTTCTTATTATTGTACTAGGTTGGAGTGAATCTTGAAAAAGATACTCTAACAAGTGAAGGCTATCATATTAAAAGACCTGTATAAGGAATTCTAGAACAGACGGGGATATTTGAAAGCATGGATACTATTTTTCTATATCTAGATGATGGAAGTGTGGATTATTTGTCTTGTTCAATAATAACATTTATACAGTTTCATCACGTATTAGTATAATTTTTCAAAGGTTGTGTATGATTCCTTATATGGGTCCATGAAATTATTTAAACCCACATGTTCATAAAGGAATATATAATCATGGATAAAATAAAATTTTAATTTAGTGGGGGTGTCATAATTTCAATAAATATTTGGGATGAATTTAAAATACATAAACATTATCAAACATGTGTGATTATGCATGGAATGGGTACCAAATGGTGATAAAGGAGGCTTAATTGAGTATCATGGCCATTCTGGGGATGAATAGTGTACTAAAAAAATGGTAGGATCTAATAGAAAGCTAATGATTAGGTATTAATAGCCCCATGATTAAGGGTTCCACTAGATAAATATATAGGTTTTTAATGGGGAGGATATTTATCATCCCCCATCAGGTTTTTTAAGAGGGGAAGCTGTATTTTCCTCTTTTTTTCATTCATGTTAGCTGCCCAAGTAACTACCCCTTCATTCATGATATCCGTATAATTTGGGGAACAATTCAGGTATTTTTATTAGATATTAGAGTTATTTTTCCTCCATATTTTATTGACATGGATCATATCCTCTATTAATCACTAACAACCATTCCTCCCAATTATAGATTTGGTGATGATTTTAGGGAACCATTCTAGAATATATTAAAAAGCATAGGGATTTCATATATCCTATAAAAAAGAAGCCCTAAGGATATATACCAATTTCAATCTACCCTATTTCATTGAATGTCATTTCTCTTATGACTTTTCAAAAAAAAATCCATGAATTAAAATTAAAATTAATTAATGTTTTGTTTATTCACTTTAGGGGTTTCACTAAAATATGGGTCTAGAGTACACAATGGGTAAATGAAGAGGATTTTGTTATGGTTTTGGTTTAAATAGGTCATCCAGTGAGATTATAGGAAATTTTTTTGATTTTAAAATTAATTGGAGTCTTTTAATAATTTTTAAAATTTATTTATTTATATATTTTTGATAATTTTGGGGGGGGGGGGTTATTAGTGAGGTTCTCACCCATTATTCAAGGTATTAGCAACAAGTTTTAGTTTGGTGATACCTTCTACACTATTTTTAATTTTAATAAATAAAATAAGAAAAAATATGGTTAATATAATTATGAGATTAATTATAATTTAGTAATAAATATGAATTGGTTGTTTTGATGTCTTCCTGGTGCTCAAATTGTGCAATGGTACATGGTGATCCATGATGGGAATTTCCATGATACTATGAAATGGGGTTTCCCATCAGTTTAAGTTATATGATCCACATTCATCTATAAATACATATTTTTAATTTATTTAAATAATGTTGTACATGGGGTCTCACTAATTTCGGGGTTGTACCTATTTAATATTGCTTATATTTATTAAGTAAGACTAAATACCAAGACAGAATTATATAAGGCGTCGATGTCCAGAGAGACCATCTTGTTCTGGATTGACATCTCGATCACCAATGTCCATGTATTTTTATTAAACCATCAACCATGGGATATTGGAAAATAATGAGGGGCATGCATTGACTAAAATTAAATCCATTATCCATAAAATTAGCACTGATAAGTGTCATAATGTACAATTTGAAGTGTGTGGTGATCACAAAGAATGCATGGACATGGGGTGACCATGATGGATTACCTAGAGCCATATACCTCATAAATATGACATTGAGCAAAGGGTTTGTCCCCCATAGATATGTGGTTATTTGGATATTAGATGATATGGTTATTAGTAGTTAGTTCAGGTGTTGAGACAAACCAAGAAAGTTTAGAAATTGGGTTTTTCATAAATATGAATCTCCTATGTGACTTTCCAATGAGACCGTTGAGGCCTAAATGAGTCCCCTGGAACCCTAGTAGGATCCTTAAGTGTATATTCCCCAAGCGATATGGATATTTTTTTGAATTGTTAGAGATGTTTGTGGGAGTAAAAATAGATCCCAAACCAATGGTTAATTCTATTATAATAATATTTTTGTTGGTGTTAAGTTATCATTTTATGTGGTATATGATTTATTTATGTTGGAGTACATGATATTTTCAAATAATCCTAGGAATCGGTTTTTCGGTCTAGAACTAATGTGTTTTCTTGAGATTAATGTGAATCAACTATTGAGATAGATGATAACCTTAGAAGCCCGAAATATTTTCGATCAGGTCTACTGGTATTTTGTGTGTTGACTCATACTTTGAATAGTTTCCAACATGATAATAGTTGATGTAGTTTTGGACTTGAAGAGGTGGTTCTTGAGATCTATCATCAATAATATTAATAATGTGCTTATCTAAATGTCAATTATTTGGGTATTTTCAATGATACCAAAAGTCCATTGTGAATTCTCAATGTGATGGGATTCGAATGATGACACAAATACAACATTTTGAATGTTCACAGTGGACAATATTTGAATTGAAGAATTAGGTTCCTTATCACCATATACCACCATGAATATATGTTATACATCCATAGAGGGACTATTGTATCAAATAAATTGATGCCTAGGATAACCCCTATTATTAGTTGGATATACTGGTTGTAAATCGGTTAAAAAGATGCATTCTTTTGGATATAACTTACATGACCATGGGATCTAAGTAAGGTGTTACCGTTTATTTTCACAAACACCAATTCATAATTTGCAACTATATAAATATATTTGTTATCCCTCCACCATAAGATTCATACATCAACATCAAATCTAGAATTTTATGTTATGAAAGTGGGGTTAATACTAAGGGCTTAATGATGAAGAGTTACTAGTGTTTCACTAGGATCTAGTACACATCATGTTATATGTGACAGCATGGTATCAATGGGATGTGACAATTGCTTCCCTTGAAATGGTTTCCTTTCCTGAATACAATCCTTCATGGAATGAAGTCCATATATTAAATCTAGCCCAATGACATGTGGATTGAGAGGTGTTTTATTTTTTAGGGTACAAATTTGTATCCCCCAAGTGGTAATGGTTTTCACATTCTTCATGACATTATCGTAGACTGCCGATCATTGGCTCATATAGGTAGTATGGTGGTTATTTATAATATAGTAATTTAATTACATAGTTGGACATTTCAGATGCACAAAAAAATATATACCATTTATCTGTGGGGGAAATTTGGTGTTCCACTACTAATTTTTTAACTCAAACCTTACATAGTAATCAATTTAACACTAGAACCTTAGAATAATGTTCACTTATTATGGGAAACTATTTTTTGAGGACATAGGTCAGATCGAATATCTGGATATTTGGCATAGGATTGAACACTATGATTGAGGAGGAGCTCAGGACCATGGAAGCCCATTTAGTACTTGTATTTTATTATTCTATTTAATTTTGTATTTATATGATCTCCTATGTGGTTTACTAACATTGTCTTGATATATTCCATCTACATGTAATATTTTTATTGTATTTGATGTTTATTTACGCTGCATAATCAGGTGTATATTGTTGTATTAGTATGATTACTAGTATTTTTATCCATTAATAATCACTACAGTATAGGGGTATAAACTCAATGTGGTAATTCCTTTCACCATCGATGCTAGTCATAAGTCTCTAGTGGTCGGGTTGGTCAGACGGTGGTCCTGTAATGGTCTAGTCATACTACTATTTATTGTATGTTAGTTCATGTCAATAAAACAATGTATCAGAACTATTGTTTTATATTTTTCATATTATTTTAGATATGGTAGTCATGAAATATTCCAATGTTTTAAATAATGTGATCTATTACAAATGGGTGCATTGAGAACAATTGTCTAGTTATGATGTTCATGTTACCAATGAGTGAAATTGTGGTTCTTACCAATTGTGGTTACTATGGTATATGATATTCTTCATGGGTTACTCACAAAGGTTTTTGAAGTTAATTATTTATTATAGATTTTGATATATTCCTATGATATTATAGGTGTCACATTCCAATAATGTCATACATAATATGAACTAACAATTACTATTTCAAGTGAAAAATATCATTGATTATTGAGGACCAATTTTTTAATGTGTTTGAAAAAACACATATGGAGTTTTCTAGTATATGTAATTGATATAATAATACTCATATAGGATTTATTTGATGTGTGTTATCATTTTATTTAATTCCATATGGATCTATGACACAATGTATCATGATGATAAAGATATTTTCACCTAGTTCAAGGGACTTATAAGGACCCTAGTTGGCCAATTGAGTCATATGATACCATAGTGGGAAAACCATTTGGGGTTGTTCTTATTTTGGATGTATTATTTAATGTTCCATAAATGACTAATATTGTAGGTTTCTATAAATATAGAAATGAAAATCTATTTAAACACACATTTTGATGGTGGTGTTGTTGATATAGATATAAATATGATGGTGTTAGTTGAACTCACCCAATATGTTTTTTTAATTACAGTTTCAGTAAAAACTATATATCATTTTAAAATGTTGATTAAAATGGTGTTTTATCAAATCAATCCTCTATTTTGAGTTTCCATGGAAAATATCATCAAGGTTTAAGTAGTTATGGGCATTACCATGGATGACATGACATTCTCGGGGAGACGCCTTGTGTGAGTATTCTTGGTGAGTAATACTGACCTTGTAGGCTAATGATTTGGAATAGTGTTCCTAGAAAATGTGTATGTGAGATCCTAGTGGGGGTGATCATAAAATTATGAAACATATTAACATATATTTTAAAATGAGTGTTCACATGTGTTAGGAAATTGTGAGACATTACCATGGACTATGTGAGATGTACCAGGGACACATTGACAATTCTCATCTTTTTAGTTTTTTCAGAGATGCGTATGATTGAGGGTAACGTACAATGGGGGATATCCTAATACTAAGTGGTAAAAATAAATGGAATTAAACAGTTTTGTGATTTGGGTTCAGATTATCTCATGTTCATTTCTATGGGGTTTGGGATATAGGAATGTTGTTGCATAGGTTTTTTCAGTGATGAAATCTTTTAGTTTTAGGGACTTAGGAGTGAAAGTGAAGTTTCATAGGAATAATGAGTTCATTTCTAGAAACATTTGACGTTTTTACGGATTCATCAATTTGGTGAAAGTGAAATTTCAGGGGAATACGGAGTTCATTATTAGATACAATTGACTTTTTTACGGATTCAACAATTTTGTGAAAGTGAAAATGGATGCTAATGTCTGGGAACAACATTGGTTAGTGGATTTTCTTATGGTATGATTCATAGTGGGTGAAATGTATAACATTTAAATAAGATAATTAGGAATGTTCAGAGTTTTATAGTTTAACATTGCATCGAGAATTTTCAATTTTGTTGGTTGTGAGACCTAAAGTATAATTTTTATAGCGATTTAATTGGTGGGTAAAATATTGTTAATCCATTACATTCAATGATATTGAATGGTGTATTGAATTTGTTTTTGGTACTCGTTTAAATTGTAAATTGGTAAGTCGTTGGGACCCATCTGAGTTAAAATAGATATTAATTAGATATTATATGTATAGAGTCACATGTTTTTAATGTTATCATATTTTTTCCATTGTGATAGAGGAGAAATTAGAATTGGATTGGGTATGGTGGACAACCAATACGGGGGAATCATAGTCAGGTACATATTTTAGGAGTTATGCATGGTTCTTAAGGGGTGAAATTTGTGTACTAATATAATGGGTTGAGGTTGTGATTGAGGATTGGTATAATTAATGTCCAATGGTGTGGACACCACCAATGTTTATTGAGGTTATAAACATAATTTAATTTTTTTAAGGTTCTAAGGGTAATATCTCCTGGTTCTCAAAACATGTGTTGTTTGATGTTTCATAATTTTTTATCTGGTATGACTAATTGGGTCATATATTTCCATGATGTGTTGTAGTTGATAGATAATAATTTGTAATGGAATGAACCAAATTTTTTAATGGCATGGGTGTGGTTGGATCATTCTTCACATGATTGATGAATCAGTTTGTTGCTGATGTGGATATGAATCTCGAGTCTCTAGGATTACATTGAGAAGGAAAAATATAATTTGAATGTTTTATAAAATTGGGTTGAATAATTCAATTCTATCTAATGATTGAATCTAATAAATTAATTAATTTAGTATTAGAAGAGTGTTAGAATGTGTGGTATGATATGATGACAATTTCGAATGGTGGAGGAACCAATTGTTGAGTATCATTGAAATTTGGTAATGAATATTAGTATTAAATTTTGTATGATCTTGGAATTTGTTAGTTAATAAATTCAATGTGATTAGGTTTTTATAATGGAATCAGTGGTAGAACATAATTGTATTTATAATGGATTGACCATAGGTTGTCCAACCATTGTTTTTCTTTGTGTATGGATGCATTTTATTGTAAAATGTAACGATCACATTGAATTAGATTTGGTGGTAGTGTTACATGAGTGTTTGTTACCATTTAACAACGTTTCATCATGTTTAGGAATTACTAATTGGCTATAAGACTTATTCGATACAGTTTATAATCGATAATGAGGGGTGAAAATTTTCTTTGACCAGTGTTTTCAGGTGTGATGGGGACTGGTAGGGTTAATAATTCACCGATAATATTGTGTAATGCAGATATGTATTCCCAAAAGTTAATTGCAATGGAATAATAAATAATCAAATATAATATCCACTTTTTATCATAAACATATGACGAGGAAAACTATGGAATAAAGGAGTAATTAGATGACACGGGAGATTCCAATGATAGTAGAGACTCATGGAGTGTCATTGCGATGTGCTGGTTAGATGTGATAATTAGAGCAGTCATATCAAAATTCAAATAGTTATAATAATTTGTTATAGTTATTTGGATATTAATTTTAGAGATATAATCAGTTTATCCAGGCATAGTTGCAGATGTGGGTTAGATTTAATGTTTGTATTACAACTATGAATTCATGGGGATGAGAAGTATTATTGTGGGTAGATTTTAAAACATTGTGGTGATATATGAAATTACAATTGGATTAGTCTTTATTTCTAATTAATGGGGTTTTTGGATTATAAATCAGGTTTTATGATAGAATTTTGAGAGAATTAATACCTCAAACTCTGGTGATTAATCATTGAATGAGTACAATATGGTGATGAGGAATGATTATATAGGGGGAGGGGTGGGAAGGAAATCATGAATAAAATTCAAAAAACATTAGCATCCAACATCTAGATGGTGGATATAAAGACAATCCCACTTGAGGGGCTCCACCATAATTTTAGGGTGATATATTAAAAGGATATATATACCATTATGCCCAATAATGTTTTTATGAAAGGAGGATCTTTTTTCCTCATGGATTTGTATTTACAATTCATTCATATATCATAATATTCCCCCAATATCTACCCATGATTGGTGGATGATATTAGAGTTTTTATTTACAAATCCATGCTACATTTCTTCCATCATTTCCCCCCCATGGATCATCTCATATATTATTCTTTTAATATCATTCTTCAGCGCTATAGATTTTGTGTTAATTATACCAAATCGAGGTCGAATTGGTAAATAATTAAGGGGATTTCATGAAAACTAGGTATATTATTTTACATGGCTTTTTACACACATCAATTAATGGAATTAAATTTAGAAAAATTATTTTGTAGAATTATTCGATATTTTGGATTATTTTTTTATAATTAATTACTATGTTGTAATCGCATGTGAGGGAATTTTTTGTAATGAGGTTGAGAGTACACCATGGTTTTTTGATGTGGGTTCATTAACATTTTTGATGAGTTTAGGTCATCGAGTGAGATTTTTGAATTTTTTATTTTATTAAAATTAATATTAAAATTGATTTTTTTTCATAATTATTTTATTTTGACATCATATATTAGGTTGAAGTGTGTGTTTTCTGTGGAAAACACTCATTGTGTGAGTTATTATTGATTGATCATTTTTTTGGAACCATCAAATGTGACACCAAGATTTATTGAATTATTTAACATGTTATTAGTTGTAAAAATGTATATATAACTAATTATAATTGAGATATAATAAATTAGCTTATCTATTGAAGTGAGACAGTTTCATGGAAGGTTCTTATAAACATAGATACCCTTTGTGGGAATTTTTGAGATACATTTATAATAATTTTTTCTTAAGTTAATGAAATGTTTTAATTATTCATGTAAAATTTAATGATGTGAATTTATTTTATTCATGTGTTATGAGTGGCTTCACCACTATTTTTATTGATTCTATATAAACCTATTAGTTATTTAAATATAAAAATTAAATGTATGATATAATTACAGTAGGTGTTGAGGTCCTAATATACCCTAGTGTATAAGTTAGATATATCATACATCAATAGTCAATGATTAAGATAGAACTATTTAAATTGGGATATAGAAACACCAAAAGGGGGTTAGAAGTAACTAAAATTAACATTTTCAAGCATAGTGTTGCTTGTTTTATGTTATATAATAACCCATAGGTAGTGATAAATGATGATTGTTAGGGCATGGAAAAGGGTTGGAAATGTGGAATACAACCCAGTTCATAGAAATGACCTTGAGGGGAGTATTTATCCTCTACTAGGTTATTATTTCCTTTGTAGTTTGACACTATGGAGGCTATCATATGGGTTTCATGTTCAGATAGATAGAACCTACTCAAGAATGAAGAGGTCTTTAGAAAATATATTTAATGTTACTTTTCAATGGGTGGAATAGAGGCTTTAGTAAGACCCGAGATACCCTTATAGGGTCCTTTAAGACATATAAACCTAGAGACAGTGGGGATATGGTAATGGTTTGAGATGGTTGTGGCTGTTAACCTTGAATTGGAATCTATAGTTAACCCTTTTGGGTATTTAAGGACATTAAAGATGGAAATTTTGCAAGCCATTATTATGATTTAGTATTTATTTATGTTTAATGACATGAAGAATAACATTATATTTCATAATTAGAAGTTTTTACTTGAATTTATGATATTTACCAATTGGATTGAAAATTAATAATCATTATGGATGATACCCTTTGATGTACTATTTATTTGGGATCTTGTCTCATGGTTTAAAGTGGGTGGAATCTATATTTGACTAACATCGACTCGAGGAATAGTTTATGCAGTCTTGGATACCTAGTGATGTTCCCTATGAACCGGAATTGGGATAAGTGATTAAGTATGTATAGAAATGAATATAATCGATGGTATTTAATTGATTCCATTCCACCATTGAGAATTCTTTTGGTTCTCAAATTTTAATGGAGATACTAGTAGAACATTGTGAATGCATTCAGTTCCCATTATTCCAATAGACATATGAGGTGATCTATGGTTGTAAATCCACAAGAATAGATATTTTACATCCCGAGTGTTAATTTTGGATCCCCTGAATCAATTCCTATGTTATCCCCATGGATCAGTTTGGTTCAACAGTTACAGATTAGATGCAAAAAAACGAAATTTTAGATTTCAATGAACATGAAAACTTTATATATGAATTGAATTATACTTGATTTATAGGGATTCAGATTAGTAATTCATTAATAGATGTATATGATATCGTAGGACGTCCCCCTTATTGGAATCAAAACATAACAATAAATCATGAATGCATTTGTATGATCACGGAGTTCAACCTGAGTGCTTTGGGAAGATGGATTCCTAGTGAAACCCCATGGTATGCAACCCTTCCAAAATGATGTCTGAATGTGGGATCCATTTGTCATAAACTAAGGTTCCCCTGAGTTAATTCTCATTCTATGAGATTTTTTTACATGGGATAAGAATTTATAATTGATCATGGTCCCATGCCAATGTATTGACACTGGTTACCAATACAATTGTATGATATTACCCCCTAGTGTAGTGACGATTGTAACTATCATCATTAAATTCAAAGAGTAATTTAAGCATCGGTATAATTATGTAGTATTATTGTAATATATTTTTCATTAAATATTTATTTATTCATCTATGGATGACACATATTATAAACTACATGTAATGGATATGTAAGGGACTGTGTTGGTGGTTCTCAATTTGGTCATGTACTCAGAGAGGATAAAAGTGACCGCAGAACACGGGTACCAGAATTGAATACTCATTTGATAAAGGAACTTTTTGGGATAGGGGCCAGTTTTTTATTGAAAATTTAGATATCATGGACATGATATGATTTTGCGATTGAGGATAATATCAGGGCCACGTGGAGCTTGGGATATTTTATTTTATTTTTAATTTTCTATTTTTTTGTGAATTTCATAATATTCTTTGGAGATTTTCATTGTATGATTTTAATTATTCAACATAGAATATTATTATTTATTTGGATTAATATTTACCATGAATACTTTTATTTCTATGATTTAAAATGTATGATACTTGGTTATTTTATCCAATACAATACACTCTGATACCCGGGGTAGATCCTTTCCACAATACCTCTTTCAAATCCCACAACTAATTGGAATCCTATAACACATTCAGATCAAAACATGAGGCCATATAGTGTTAAAGTATTACTACTGTTCGAACTGACATAAGACTAGAAAATATGTAATAACTATCATAGTTTAATGTATGATAGTGGACGATCCTGGGAGATTTTTGGGTAATGTGAGCGATGAAAATCCAATGAAAATAACCCATGAATATCGGTAGGTGGCAGAATCTGATTATCAATTGGGACCTACTATATATAGGTGGGGTGTGATTTCTAGAAATAGATCATTGTGATATATTATTAATATAATTTTTTATTGTGATTGTAATTTATTTATTTTTGAATGAAATGAATTAGTAATTCTCTCCCATATATGTAGGAATAAATTCATATCGATGTAAAATATATTTTTTTCTTTTATTAGTTTCTTATATTTTATCTTATGTAATTAATTTTAGTAGTTTTTGTTTCATATGAGGGTGTGTGGGTTCCATTATTTTCAATTTATTGATTTTAGATAATTATTATTAGTTATGATAAAACGGTTTCCAATGATTATTCTACTTATAGATGTTAAAATTTGTGGTCCCTATGCAATTTTTTAAAAAATAATAATATTATGGTTGTATTTATAAATTCCGACAAGTTGAATCAAATCATATGATTTAGTTATTTTATACACACTCTATCGTTGTCTATTAATTTAAAATTCATATCATTATTTTTTTTCAAATCGATGGGAGTAAATACTTCTAGAAAGAATGGTATCCAATGAAGTAATGGTCTAATAAAAAAAATATATTGGATAAAATTTAGTTTCTAGTGGTTTAACATGGTAGAATATTTCTTTTATATTGACACAAATGTTTCAAATTTTGCAGTGAAACTAAGATGAATTGAAAAATAAAAATTTAAAAATTATGACATGTAGTCACAAAGAAGGATATGATTATCACTGGACCAAAATGATATTTATATCATATAGGTGATGAAGATAATAGTGGATCTGATGAAGTACCTATAAGATACATATGTAAATCCAAATATAATGAAAAATTATTTCTTTATGAATGTGTTATTTGACATGATAATTACAAAAGGAAGACCGGTGTATGTTCATGTAATTATGTTTAACATGATTTTGTGTTAGCTTAAATTAGTTAATGTTTTGTTTATGAAAGACATGTGGTCACTATTTATGTTTTTATTTCATCATGAATCATAAGACCCGATGGTGGAAGAGAGTCTATACATATACTATAATGACACATAAATAAAATTCTAAAGGAAGGTGTTTTAAAAAGATGTTTGATATTAATTAGATGACACATAATAGAAATTAATTTAGGTATTTCAACTGGGACCCGACCTATATAATGAATTATAAATAATATGGTCCACCTAAATACAATGTATTAGGATTTTAGTGTGGGTTCTTAAGTGGTTATTTCCAAATATTATTTCGTATAAATACCATAGATTAAGTTGTGATTAGTTTACAAATTTGTGTTCATATTCTTTTGGAATCATGAATTATTAATTCGTGGTGGATTTTCCATTATATAATTAAGAGGGCTTTCTTAGTGAATTATGTGATTGAATGTATTTATAGGTTCTATATATATATATATATTTTATGATAAATATTTCATGATAATGGGGAAGCAATGTTTGAAATTATATACATTAAGTAGATGAATATTTGGGTTATTGGAATTTTTGAGCATACCCGGGACCTATAAAAATGAATTATCAATTATATATCTAAATGAATTTTGATTCATATCATGATTTATATATTGGGTATATTATATTTACCAACATTGTATATTTATAGAAATAGGTGTTAAATTAGGAATATTATATCTATTGGGAAGAACATATGCATGGAAAGATTATATAATGAAAACATTCAAACATATATGGGAATGGAAATTATTTCATTGTAACCCACAAAAGAAAAAAATCATATTAATAGTGTATAAATGTGTTCATATTCTCAATCACATTGATCTCAGATCCTCAAAGGGTTTTATCAATAAAAATTAGATAATGAAGTAATCTATCAATAATTAAAGGACACCCATGTCTCAAATGATATAGATCATGTTATTCTACGCCAATATATTATAATGGTTGGGTGTAATACATTTACACATTAAAAAATTATTCAAATAGTAATGTATGGGTTCACATACTTACTCATAAATATAGTTAGTTCAATTTGATTATTTTATGGAGGCCTTTTATTTAATTAGATTTATAAAAATATTGTCTTCATAAAGTCAGATAAAGATAAATAATATAGTATCAAGGAACTATGGAATATTTTATAAATAAAATGAATTATAATATTATGTAGACAAGACAGTTAACTATATGTTATATAAGAAGGTTTGAGAGAATGATACTATATTTCTGAATTCACAAATAGTTTTTAGATGGAGTAGTCAATTCTGTTTCATATGTAGTGAATAGAAGTCTTTCTAGAGTAGTAGAGGAAGATATTAAAGATGGGATTTTGGATTGAATACATTTATAAGATCATGAAGAAGAATTTTTTGGAAGTATCTCCTATATTTATTTTGATACCAACTATCATAAATAATTTATTTAAAATATTTTTTTTGTTTATTGAAAATAATATTTTGGGATTGTAATAAGGACAATTATAGTATCATTAGAGGTAATATTATTTTCATAAGTATGATGGTATTATGTAAAGGATAAAACATGGTGGAAGAATGAGTTCACAAAAAAAAATAATGTGACCACATAAACATTGATCTAAATGAATTACCAATAATATTAAATGGATTAGATAACATTAAAATTTATTTAATGTTTAAAATAATAACTAATATATGTAATAAGAACTGAATATATTAGAAACATTTGTATATCGAGGAAGATATATTAAATGTGAAATTTTGAATGAAGTGAATATATAAAATAATGAACTACTAGATGAAATATAGAAGTCATCAAAGAATATGTTATTAATTTAGATATTCAGAACATGTATTACTAAATTACATCATATATATAAATGAAAATCCATGATCTTATAAGAGTAAACAACCCTCAAAATTTTTCAAAATGCATAATTAACCGTGAAAGACGACATAGATTATTTTCAAGATAATATAATATGGGAAATACAAATTACTTTAAATGGATAGAAAGAGATTTAAAAAAATGTATATTCAAATAGAAGTCAGAAGCAGAGAGCTGAGATAGTTATAAGTCTACGATCGAGGTAAATTAGTTTTTGTAGAACAATGAAGTGTATTCCTATGAAATTGTCAAACATGTTATTAGAAAACCAACCGTTCAGATAGGTTTATATATAGTCTAATACAAATATATAAAACATGGATAAAAGGATATGAATACAAACGTATTTCATGGAGATTTATAGTAGAAAATATATATGAAGCACTTAGTGGGATTAATGGAAAAGGTAATGAGGACATGATTTGTGATCTAAAAACATCCTTCACAGTTTGAATCATTATTGAGGTAAATGAAGCAATATATTTTTTTCATTTACATCTTAGAAACTGTTTATATAATAAATATAATACTATTACTGATAATTTTTTTTCAAGGATTTAGGTAAAATCATTCTTCTCTATTATTATTAATACATGTATTATGTGAGTCTATATATTAATTAGAATCATGAAGTGAAGGATAATTTGTTCAGGATGATTGAGACATACAATATAAGTGAATCACAATTTTTTTTATAATGTGGATTTAATTTTAATATAGTAGTCAAATATTAATTTTATGTTTAAATAAATATATTTGTAATTTCATCGAAAGGTTTTTAATGATTATCATTTATCATTTTCTAGCCCTGTTGAACAAGCATGTCATGTTTATGAAAGATAAATAATTAATTATAAAATATATGTCTATGTATATGAAAAAAATTCTATTTTCATCCAGATTTGGTAGCTTGATGCATTTTATGGTTTTTATATGTCTAGGAATTTCTGACATAGTGGGATTTGATTGTTATTTTATGGAGAAATTTGGATAGGAAAATTTCTAAAATATTATGTGGATTACTATTACAAAAACATTTTTTAAGATATGTAAATTTTTATAAGAATTGATAATACTTTTATGGTTATATTTATGTACATATTTTAGGGATTATTTATTCCAAGAAGTGTACAATAGGATATTGTTTACCATTGGAGAGAAATTCATGACTGTGATGTGGAGGGTTCAGCTAGTTGTTGCAAAATCCATAATGGATGAAGTTCATTTTTAATCATGAAAATAGATAAGGAATTGTTATATCTAATGTTTTTTAACAAAAATATTACTTCCCTCCGCCTCTCCCCTCTCCCTCAATGGAGTAGGTGCAAACCATGCCATCACATCCACTCCTCATCCCACCTCTGTTGGGGAGGGGGAGGAAGGATCAGTTCTCTTCCCTCTCCCATGACCCACCCATTTCGCATTTCACAGATCTGTTGCTTCTCCACATCTTCCACTAAATCGAAGTTATCCCTCAATTTCAAAATCACGTGAATGATGTTATTTCTATTCTGATCTCTCTGATAGAGTTCACAAGATACTTGGAGTTACTAGATCATACTCTGGATGCTCACTTTGTGAAGTAGTATCCATCAACCGATGCCCTCGATAGGTATTTCTTCTAATCAAAAATGTTTCAGGATTTGGTATTTTTTGGTCTTTCAGACTCAACGAACATTAATATTCGTTTTTATAATGAAAATGTCTTAATCTATTCCTAGGATAATTCTCCTTGAAGTATGGAAGGTTATCAATTTTCTCTATTTCGGTGGTATTTTGAGTTCCACCTAAGTCATGATTCCCCAGTCACGGGTATCTGGTTATCCCTTCCACATCTTATGTTACCCTTTTAGAATACCACAATCCTCCAGCTGATGGGAAACATGGTAGATCATTATCTATGCATGTATTCTTAAACTCGAGCAATTTTTAATCTTATTGCCCAATGAATTTCTGTGGAAGAAAATGTTTCGAAGGAACCGCCAGGCTACATCAACATTGTGGTTAAAGGGGAACATAATTTCCATCAAAAGGTATTCTACGAGTCATTTTTCCCTCTGGGTGGGTTGTATCCACTTGGTTCATTATACAAAAATATTCCTATTTGGATCCTCTATTTATTCCTATAGAGATCTGGTTCATGAAGAAAGATAATCTTATATCTGAGTGCAATACAACCATAATGGACCAGTTGGGTTATGGAGATGGTAGCTCTTGAACAAACCTTCTAAAATCGGTGAAACCAAGGAATCCAAAACCAATAGTTGGGGGAGTGTTTGATATATTATTAAGTGATTTTGGTATCAATAATTCTAACCCATGTGATGAATAAGGGGTTGGTTCGATGCCAAATATCTATTCATGGACACATACAACTTCTTTAGATTATGTAAATTTGATTGGTAGTCTTAATCAAGAGGAGGCTATTATGGATCAGGGGGATTAGTTGGTGACACTATTTGAGGCCTAATAAAAATGGTGTGGTATACGATTCAACTTTGGAATCATCATCTATTGATCCCTAGGAAGTGGAACTCATAGAAGATTATTAGAAATCTTCCTCAAACAATGAGAATAACACTAACATGGATACATATGGGTTTTTTTATGAATTCACAGATACCGATGACATGAAAGGACTATTCAAGTATAACTATCCCTCATATTACTAGATCATCAAGAGGAGTTAAACTCCCCCCAAAAATTGTGACTGATATTAATGATCACTCAATGACTAAGTGAAAAAGATCTACAATGTATATGGAGTCAGTTGCTAATGAAGTTTTTGAATCGCAAGAATAGGATACAGATGACCCTGTGATGGTAAATGACAATAATGAGTCCGAAGGATTAGAAATATCCCAAGATAACCTCATTCACTATAATAATGAAATGTTAGTACAGTCCTTTTTTATCAAGAATTTAGAGAAGGATGCTCACCATATGTTTGAAAGATAACTATGTGTTGATTTTAATGACAAATAATCTTTGTGTATTGATAAAAAAAGATAATTATGATACATGCCTAAAACAAGGGGAAAATATCTTGGAGGAGCATCTGTTGGATTGGGAAAATATGGCACTCTTCTTGAGGGACCTCATAATGGAAAATCTGGAAATTGCGTTTACCTTCATTGAATGTAATCTATTTAAGGTAGTGAATTATTAAGGCTATAGAATTTTATGGAATTGAAAACATTTTTTTATGATGATTTATTTTCTATATGATTATTCTTATTAGTTTCCCACTTTCTCTTTACATGTTCTTTTGAAATAAATTTTTTTTACTGGTGATTGGTTTTTTTGGTAACTCAGAAGAAGTAATGATTATTTATTATTATCATGTGAAATTTTGTTTAAAATTTATTTAGATTAAACTAGGGTGTTTAATTCTTATTAAATACCATTTTTTTAATGAAAATTTCATAAATAATATATTGTAAGATGAGTTTATAGTGTCATGAAATTTCCTGTGGATATCAAGATTTAGATGACATGATTACCAAGATCTAGTCCCATTAAATTACCATGACACATTATGCCTTTGAGGGAATTGGGTGAATAAAAAATGGAAGGGGGACCATGAATATTAGAAATTAATTTAGAATGAATAAAATTATATATGCTATCATAGGAATCCTAAATCCTCGAAATCATTCTTCAATTGAATGAATGGTAGGAATATTTGAAGACGTCATTCATGTTTTGTTTCTTACATCCAGAAAAAGTTATTTAAGAATAATGGATTCTATGTAATTATGGATCACTAATGTGAGAAATTATTAGAAGGAAGCATAGTCCATATGAGTATTTTCTAAAACAAATATTTCTTGTGGGTATGTCTAAATGATTGAAGGGTAGAGCTCTAGCCTGTATAAGAATCATTTTGATTTCTTACATACAATGATCCTATTGGATTAAAAATTCTAGGAATGGATCATTAAATAAATGATTGATAATGAATTAAAAATCTTAAAATAATTCATTGGATAAAGTAGGCTGACTAATAGAAATTCAAGGGTCACCAAGTCCAACTCCGGGTCCACTATAAATTTTCGAGTGTGATGGAAAATTTATAAATTATAGGACAAAATATAAATAGGTGGACTCAGATAACATGTAGTGACCTAATATTGGTTTAATTTCATGAATGTTATTTTAAATTTTATTATTCTTAATTAAATTAATGGGGTTGGTGTTTGACTATGATATATGAATGATTTTCGAACAACATAAAATCATTTTTTGTCTTCAAATAATTTTTATATCCACTTGTGTGTATGTGTGGACTACCACCTCCACATATTATATAATATTTTCCATCTTCATCATTCATGGTTGGTCATTATGAAGGTTTTAATTTTAATATATTCTATTTTCTAAATAGTTACATTTTTTATAAAATATTATCTACCTTCCATCCTTCCAATTAGTTGTGAAATGATTATGTATCACAAGCCTATGTGTGACTACCACCTTTTTGAATCGATCTGATCCATTTTTAAATTCAATTTTACATTGATTATAAAAAGGAAAAAATAATGAATATAATATATATATAAGAAATAATTTTTATTAAATAATTGTTATTTATTATTTATATTTAATTTTTTATATCGATCAAAATATGGAGGCATCAATAACGTGTACCTACAAATTACCGTATCCATGAATTGAAGTTACTATTTTTTCTTCACAAATTTGTATTAATATATTTATAGTTTCATATAATTATAAAATATTATTACTATAGAATGATTGAAATTATATGGATTATAGATCATGATAATATAATAAGTATCAGAACTACCAAATCATGTGATGCATGAAAAATAAAAAAATTATCCGCGGGAATAATGATTTTAAAAAATATTTTTTGTAATTAGGTGAAATGATGTTATAAGTAAAATATATATAGTATGATATGAATGAATACCATTCTATAATATTTATAAAATAAATATATATTTATTATAATATAGGTTTCAATTCATAAAATACATGAAAAGGCCTGAGGTATGGGTTTATGTTACAATCTCATTTCTTTTTAGGATTATCTATGGAAAATCACTATTGATGAAAAATATATGGTAAGTTTTCTCTGAAATCACTCTATTCTATTATATTATAGTTATTATTGGATTTTTCTTGTAATCAGACTATTATTATCTATTTGGTACTATAAATCAATCGAAAATTGTTTTTAATATAAAATGCCATATTTTCAACTTCGGTCGAGAATCATTTCCTACCATTCCCAAATCATCTTTAAAATGATATCAATAAATGAATATATATTCTCTAATGAGAAAATTAATTTATTTTTACCCATATTTTACTTTCTATAAAATTTCATAAAAATCATCTTCTTTCATTCCCGCACAGGGTACATTTTTCTAGAGGCGTTAAAGAAATATTTTTTTATATATACCAAAAAAAAGACTTATCCTTCCATTAATATTACAAATCTCATTA
The DNA here is from genome assembly GCA_963277665.1 of Viscum album. Lineage (NCBI taxonomy): Eukaryota > Viridiplantae > Streptophyta > Magnoliopsida > Santalales > Viscaceae > Viscum > Viscum album. Next base: position 1,165,219,256 of record OY728133.1, on the reverse strand, counting down.
ATGATTTCATAAATTTATTACTTGTTTATTTTCAAAAAAATTGATTAATATTTTTGGGAATTTTTATATATTTTCTAAGTGATTTCAAAATTGTATTTTTATTTTAAACAAGAAATTTTACAATTGTCTTTTAAATTTATTTTTAAACAATGATAATCTCCATTATAAATTCCAACGTTTCATTAAGTATATAAAAATTTCATACTATCTATATTCTTTCTTCATATGTTTTATGACTTTGATTAGGAAAATTTCATGAATACCGATTTCAGTTCACCTGGTTTTGATATGAAGAAATGATAAAACAATTATGATATTATAAAAAATTTATCTTTTAGTTTTATGTGATAGGTGGGTTATTTATATCCCTCTAATATAAAAGATATATATGTATAATTCATGAGATAACTATATTATGAATTATCCTCATTTAATGTTCACAACATTATATGTTGTCCCAATTTCATGTCCCCAATATTATGTGTAAACATGATGCCATGTCAATTTGTTTATGTGAGGAATGATTCTTTTCCTTAATTAAATGTTTGAAAAAATTATTATTAATAAATTTTATAAATATTAAAAACTTATTCTTTTGAAAATTTTATATTATTATGATATTTTCATATGGTTTATGTTATATTATATGTTGTTAAAAATCATTTGACATTTTTATTTTCATATGAAAAATCATTAATCTGTTAACCATAATTTAAGATTGATGGATTCATAGGGTATCTAATTATGATATTATGATATTTTTAACATTCTATTATTCATACTAATGTTAATTTAATGAGATATCTTATTTTTACCCTTACTGAGGATATACGTTCAAATTTTCTTGTCTTTATATTTTCCCATGGTTATGAATAATGTTTTTAAGTATGATATGTCTAATGAATGTAATATTTTAGTTTACATGTCTGGGATATGTTAGACATACTTTATCAAATAAGATGTTTATGAGTATTGGTTATAAAGAAACCAGACCGTTATAGTTATAAGGCATGTATAATTGTTTTTTTATATAATATTTTTCTAAAATAATGTAATATTTAGGTATCTTTTACATAGCTCACATCAGTTCATATCAAATCATGTGTTTTTTATTTTTTGATGTTTGGGATAACAAAAATTAGTAAAAACATAGTAATATTTCAAAATATTTTATGATATCAAATCACAACCTATCATGACCCATCTCCTAGGGCCTTAGTCGTTACTACCCAAAACCCTCCTTCCGTAGGCCTTGGGATGGAGACTTGCACCGAAAATGCGTATCCAAAAAAGTTAAGGCATTTGCCTTTAAATATTTATACACACACAGACCTCAATTTATGAAATGTAAACACAATGTAAACCACCACAGTCATTGTGACAACATCTGAGAATACATTACACCTAAAAAGACTAAGGGGGCTAGAATACAATCATAAAACCACAAAGTAATGTAAAACTAGAATTTTCTGTCTACTCAAGAACCTACCTGATGTGTTGGTGAAGGTATATACCTATGGCCATAGTAGTTTTCTTCCCTAACTTATTTTGCTGATCACCACCTATTCTCAGACCACCAAGGTCTCCGTCGAAGCATTGATCACCTAAAAGAGACACAACAAGTGTGGGTGAAGCCCTTGCAGTGGTGAGTAACACAATATTCAGTAGGGACCCCAAACCATAATGGAATGAACACAAAGTAGGAGTATACAACAAGATCTCATAGAAAATTCACACAAAAAGGAAGTTCACACCAGGTATAACTCAAAGTAAAGAAAGTAAGATTATTAGTCGTAGAGATGATTCATCTTGTACTGCTATGAGACTCATCCCTGATAAACCACTGAGGTATGATCATTTTTGAACCACTATGGTATACTCTTATGCTAAACAACTAAGGTATGCACATCTGATAAACCACTAATGTTCGCTGATTAGCGGAACTAATAACGGTACGCTCCTCAGCTAAACCACTAATGTACGCTAGTCTGCTGAACCATGAAGGAAAACTCATCAGCTGAACCACTAATGTACCCTCATATGTTGAACCACTAATGTGCACTCTTTAGATGAACCAATATGGTATGCTAGTTCTCTTAAATGTTGAAGTACACTCGTCAGCTAAACAAATAAGGTACACTAATTTGCTGAACCAATGAGGGTTTCATGTCATATCCATCATGTCACCTCCATCCGTAGGACTTTCTCACTCAGTGCACTTGATTTTGGGAGAATATACTCATCATGCCATCATTCCTATCTCGAATTCTACAATGTTTCACATAGAGTATACTCGAAGGAAAACCTCATCATAGGGGTCCCAAAGCTGTAGGTGGAATGTGAATCAGATGCTCATTCAGAATGATATTGGAGTTTTACTAAATAGGGGTCTATTGCATCTGGGCCCGACCCGACTTGGTCAGGCCGACCCATCCAACCTAGCACAAAGGTCCCAAATGTCCTGACCTGGTTCTGTTAAACCAACCCAAACTAGTTGGGTCTGGGATGACCCGATCCATCTGGGAAATTGGGCTAGGCCCGTTGGACCTTTCTGATCCTGGCCCGATTCAGCAAATGGTCCAGCTCGCATGGTCACCCAACGACCTAGTTTCTTCACTCCTGGCCAGCAATTTAGCAAGCAGAATATTCCTAAACTCAGGCCACCCAGTTTACATTTTTTTTCGACATCCCAGCTCATATTGGTGGGTTGGTTCTCCTCATGAGAGGGCCACCTAGTGGCCCGGTTCATGCCGCCACACTACCGGTTGAGGTTGGCTTCATCCTACCGCATGTGGTCCTGAGTGGACCAATTTTCTATGGAATTGCATATCCCATGTCAGTGTTCCCCTCTTCCAATGTGGTACCTAAGTGGAACTACCATGCGTTTGGTGGAAGCCGGCCACCTACTTCTTCATGTGGTCCCATGTGGACCCTATTTACTACATGGCACGACCTGTGTCCGTGGGATGCTCATACGATGTGGTTCCCAAGCGGCACTACTACGCTTCACCTTCGTCACCTCTATTTCCTCGATGAATTGTTGAGGAGGGACTTATCTTTCCTACAGCTTCCACCACGAGCCATAGCCCCCAGTCGCTGGTGGTTTCTTTCACGGGCCACTGAGTCTGCTCTGGTGGTCCAATTCTCAAACTGCATATTCCCTTAGACTTCATGGGTCACCACCATCCCTGCTAAGGCCTCTAGATTTTATTGACATCGATCTACGGGACCCATCATGAAGAACACATGAATGACCAAATACATAGAAATCAAGGACTTGTTCTTGTTAACCTGATTCAAATGCATTAGTGTTTGGAAACAGTGGATGGGGAAATTATGTTTCTAACAGGGATTATCCGGGTTCAAAACCCCAAGATCAAACCCTTGGGTATAGGATATCGATCTATCAGTATTATGTTCATTAGGTGACCCCTGATCATCGCTCAAAACAAATAATGTAGAACAAATGAAATTCACATAGAATTAAACCCCAACATGGGATTTGATTCTTAGTCGAGGAAGAATGGGATCAAACACCTATGGTATTTGTTATTGACCAAAATCCAACCATATCTAGTGATTCCACTAAGGGTGGAAGAATTTGTGCTCTTCATTAATCATCCCCACCCACCAAAGCCTCAATGAAATCCCATGATTGGGCCAACAATCCTACATTGCTTGTTTGGATATTAATTGATGATAGGTGAATAAATGTTTTTGATATGATGCATGGTATCATCATTACACTGACACATTAATGAGGTAAATAAGTGAGATTTATTGTTACATCATCGTTGCAACATAGTACTAGTGTTCCAATTTTCAATGTTTGAGAAAACAAATAAAATAACTTTTTATGTTATTTAATTTCTCTTTCAAAAATTTTGAAAATTAATATTCACCCTCTACTTGCACCGGTCGAGGTTGGGCTCCTCCTAAGGGAAGAACTCCATCATGACCTCAAAAATACTCTTGGATTTCCAATCTGAGTTACTATTTAGGACATATAATGATTTTGAATATAAAATAATCCTTAAATAATTATTTTATTTACGCCCAAAAACTATTTATCACTGTTGGCCCATTTCGGACAATGTTATATCGTTTCTAGGTGAATCCTAATGCTCCCAATTCAATTTTTCCCATATATTTTTGATTGGGGGAATCTTTTAAATGTTAGAAAAAATCACTCGCACATTTATTTAATGAACCTTAAAAATAGTTCAAAAATAAGTTTCAGCCATTCATGGACTTAGAATTACATACCATAACAAATCAGGGTCTTCAAATAATCCCATTTAAAATATTAAAATAAATTAAATAGAATTTGGAGGTATTATATTACTCCCCCTTTAGAGCATTATATCATCAAAATCCAAAACTAGGGCTAATGAAACAAAACAGGGGGGTACTGAGCACAAATCTGATCCTCTCGTGCCCACGTTCCTTCATGGAGATTTACGTGCTACCAAAAAAATTCACTAGAGGAATCAAACATCCATGAAGGATCCTATCATGTCTATCCTATATCTCCACCAAGCACTCCATGAATTTCACCTCATTTTCAATCTAAATCTCTCCATGGTCGATGACATGAGAAGGGTCATGCACATAACGCCTTAGTTGGGATACATGGATGACGTTGTGCACCCTCTCTGATGGAAGTGGAAGTACCAAGAAGTACAACAGCTCTCCCAGTCTATGAAGTATCAGGATATGTCCAATGAACCTCAGATATAACTTTCATCCTCGACCAAATACATGTACCTCTCATTGAGGATAGAACCATTGAAATACATAGTGCCTCTCTTCTAACACCAAGGGTCTCTATAGCCTATCAACATAAGACTAATGTTGGCTCTATACCGCCTGAATCCACTCTCAGATGAAATGAAACTTCTCAATGGTTTCCTATACCATATCTGGACCCATTAGTGCTGAATCTCCTTGTTCTACCTTACATGACAGTGACCTTCATGGTTTTCTATATAGTACCTCAAATGGTTCCAAACCAATGGTGGAGTGGTAAATGTTTTTATAAAAAAACTCCACTAGTGGTAGGTGGTACTCTTAACTACATCCTAAATAAAAAATGAAAGGCCAAATCATGTCTTCCATGGACTTTATGGTCCACTCCGTCTGACCATCTATCTTTGGGTGAAAGGTTGTGCTCAAGCATAGATGAGTCCCAAAAAACCACCTATAATCCCTTCCAAAAGTGGGATATAAAGTGTGCATCATGATATGAGTCTATCGTAGCTGGTACTCCATGCTATCAAACTATATCCTGCATGTAGAGGCTTCACATTTTCTCTAATGAAACGTATTCTTGAATTGGAAGGAAGTTTCTTATCTTGGTGAGTTGTTCTATGATCACCTAGATGGTAGCATGCCCCTTGATGTACGTGGTAAGCCTATCATGAAGTACATAAATATGCCAACTAACTTCCACGATGGTACCTTGAGAGGTTGTGGCATCTTATTGGAAAATAGTTCTCAGTCTTTACTTTCTTCTCAATGAGGCATCTCAAGAAAAACACTTCCACTACCTTTTTTATCACAGGCCACGAGTACTAATGTTGGAGGTCCTGGTACATCATTGTCATGCCTGGATGTATCAACAAAGGGGACTTATGGAACTACCCCAACACATCCTCTTGTAATGTTATAGGTGCAATGGTGCATCCTCTAAAATGGTTGACATACTCACCAGCTTTATAATATCCATTAGGGGATGCCCTGTTGACATTTGGGCATGTGTGGTATCACAGATATAATCTCTAAGTTGTGCCTACCAGAATCATTGTATGAGTTATTGGGGAAACTACCATCAAATAAAGATATTTTTCATCATGTCTATCCACAAAGGATATCTGAATCATGGACAACTTCTTTGAGGCCTTATTCAGTACCTATGAACATGATCTCTTATTGAGAGAATCAACCACTATGTTCCATTTCTCAAGAGTGTAGTCTATCTAAAAGTCATTGTCCTAGAATAAATATATTCAACATTGATTTTTCTGGTTCAGATCATTCTGAGAAAAGATATACTTGAGACTCCTATTGTAAGAGTACACTATAAATTTTTCAGCCCTAAGTTAGTGTTGTCACATCTTCAGTGAAAGGCTACCGCTACCAAATCAAGGTCTTGATTCACGTAGTCCTACTCATTAGGTCTCAACTATCATGATCCATAAGAAATAAATTATTTACCCTCCCTTAGGATACAACCATTCTTGGTTCTTGATGTTTCAAAGTACACCACGCAGTCAGTTCCATCCTATGGAAACCACAAGATAAGAGTACTCGTCATTCTCTACCTTCATTGTTGAATGCTCTGCTGGAATCTTTCTATCCATATAAGGCCTCGGCTTTAAACCTTACTTAATATTGAATTAAATTAATAATTCACATTGAGTATCTTTACAGGTTTAGAGTTTTATAGAATTAGATCGTAACTATTACATCTCAAAAGATTACAAAGTAGACACTTTTAATAAGTTTCCATAAAATAAAAACTCTTAAAAAGAAACATGTCTAGTTCCATGTTTTAGATAGCATTAATTTCCCTTGAACCCACCCTTGACCCTATTCCACATTATGTTCTGTGAAAAACATTTAAAAAAACTTGGGGTGAGCATAAAAAGCTCAGTAATGGATACACAATGAATGAAAACTGTTTGTTTTTCAAAACAACAAGTAAACCATGTTTACTTTATCAAAGTAATACTTTTCACCTTTATGAAGTAGTAAAAACTCTTCACTGAATAAAAGATCATTACTTAACCCTTTTTAACCAAATGAATACCATAAAACCCATATAAAGAACACATAACATATAAAGGTAACTTGGGACATAAACATACTTAAATGGAATAACCATACGGTCGACTTCCACACATATCACTTAATGGAATGGCCATACAGCCGACTTCCATACCCAATGAATTTGAGGTTATAATATAACCACCCATCTTGGTATTCACGGCACCACCGGTCATATGTTTTATCACGTAACCACCCGTCAAATGTCCAAGTACCATTATACAATCATAAGACATAAAAAAAACATATAATGGAAATAAAACATTTCCACACTTTGATCACAATATATCACATAAATATATTGACATAAAAATACATTATCAAAACCATTTTCAATACCAAAATACATAAAAGAGTATATGGTATTTATTTCATTTTAAAAACATTACAGCTTGTTGAGGAAGTCAAAGACCAAATAGTACTCGCAGCGGTGGAAAAGGTCGCTGTCACCGCGTACATTAAAAGAAACATTCCTTTTTCTCATTTAGTAAAACGCTTTGTAGAAAAATATTCCTTTTGTATAAAAGTAATAGTTAAAGGGGTTTATACACCATATAAAATAAAGTTGTGTTTAAAATGAAATATTCCTCAATGAAAGGAGATTGAGACGAAGTCCCTTACCTCGGGTCCGACTTGACTCAATCGTTTTTTAACGTCCTGAATAATAAACTTGAGTTAAATTATACTTTCTTAAGAACCTTATTCAAGTTAATTATTAATTTTATATCACATATTACAATGTTATAAACATTATGTAATTATTAATGTTAATAATGTTTGTTTTGTCGATATTTGGTTCTTAAGTCGAAAGTGGACTTCTTACAATTACATGTTGTTCGTGTGGTCAAAGGTTTATTATATCCAGAATGATATTCATGATTTGGATATCATATATATCATATATATACAGAATATACATGTATTTATAATATTACAAAATCATTTAGAGGTAAGAAATTAAATGCACCGTTCATGGAGAATGTAAGCCGTACTTACGCATGAACGCTACTTTCATTTCTATGTCATATTAATGGAATTAAAACTAAATGAGAGTTATTTATATTTTAATTCCAGAATTATATTAATCATTTAGATGTAACATACATCATATATAATAACTTTAAATCCATCCTTTATATGTCCCACATATGGAATTAACGAATCAAATCACTTTGAGGGGGCGGTTGTCCGGACTTCCTAAAAATGAAGATATCGCGTATACCCATAATGGAAGCCATAATGGTGTGACATAAATGAAAAATACAGAAGATTAAGGAAAACATAAACATATTATATATCATATATAAATATATTGACATATTAATTGCCACCTTTGAAGGTGTTAGAAGAATATTGAACAATCATCATTTCGGGAGGCAGAAATTCACCATCCACAGAAACAGTATGTTCTTTTATCATTAGATGTAGGTGTGTGTAAGTGTAGCTCGAATTATTCATACAACAAAATCCTAGTATATTGATGATACTAGAGTTTTTACAAAAGAAATGAATAAAAATATTTTACGGGGTTGGAGAAGAAAAATAAAACAAAAGAACACAAGAGAAAACCCTACCTTTAAAACAGGTAACTCTTTTTGATTTGAGATCTAAGGATTCCTTGGGAAAACTTCTGCCCAAAGTGAGATTTCTAGGAGTAAGAGAGGGATGTGGAGAGACAAAATAGGCAGATATTGGCCGAACCAAAGGCTTTTGAGGTGTGGGTATGGAGGTAGAGGTGGGGGCCTTTTATAAGAGGAGTGGAGGGGCACTCTGGGAAAGTTAAGAAATGATACTTTATTATAAATTGATTTTCGGATAAAAAGGGTCCCACAATTAAATATATATTGGATAAGGTGATATTTTTTCGAAATACTCCCATCCAATTGGTTTTTGAAATTTGTAGTTATTAGATTTTACACTATCGTTTCATTTTATTTAAATCATTTAATAGTGAGGTAATCGATGCATCATCATGGTGTCATAACTAATTTAATTTATTTAATGTCTAAAAATTATAAAAAAAATCATGATGCAGTAAATCGTTTTATATTTCTAATGAATATTTATTGTCAAAAAACTGAATTGTATAACCCCATTTAAAAATTGTTTTAGTAAAACAACTCATGTTTGTGGAATTTTTATTTTAACATTAAATAAAAAGTTATTAATGTCATTTTCCTACCAATGTGGCTCCATGGGGTCCCCAAGTTGACCCATGGATTGTCTTGGTCGGAAATTACACATACAATGAGGGCAGGACATGTGTCTTGGTCATTTCATAATACTAAAACATTATTTTTACCTTAAACTACACTAATTACCTCTAATCGCGATTAAAAACCTAAAAGTTACAATTCACGAAAATATTATTTTAATCCCATTGAACCACATTTTACTTCTTAATGAAACCCATGTATGTCAGATTTTTGAAATTCAAAACACAGAGGTGCTAAAATTTCAGTTAAACGAAAAATCAGTTTTTTAAGTACCACTTAGTGGTTTCACTATTCATCAAAAATTGAAGTTTTTCAGAAAAATACCAAAACTTCACCCTAAGATATATTTGATATTCAAAATTAAAAAATGAAGTCCATTTTAAAAAATTCAAAACATTTAAGTTTCATTAATTAATTTATAATTAATTCCCACTGTCAGAGAAAATAGCGTGTTTTTAGAAACAAAAAGTATCAAAAGATTGACAATAGTTTATGTCCGATTTCAATGTGAAATTAATTCCAACGACAACTATTGGATTTAATGGTAAAAACATATTCTAATTTCACTTTATAACCAATTCAAAATATAATCCAATCATATAAATAAATTAGATTAAAATGAGGTTTTAAATTAAAATACAACATTTTCACTATTCATTAAAAAATGAACTTTATCTGAAAAATACCAAAAATTTACAAAAAATAAATTTTGATGTCCCGATTCTAAAGAAAAATTTTATTTGGTCCAATAGAAAGTATAAGAGTGACCAAAACTATATTTAAAGAAGGTTCACCATGAAAAGGCGATAAGTGGACCTTTAGTGAATATTAGAGTATCTATGCCTAAAATTGAATTCTTTTCTTATTTTAAGCCTTTATCTTTTATATGATAAATGTAAAAACAATTAAAAAACATATATAATCATATTTTATTTATTTCTATTCGTTCCCACCAATACAATGACAATGTGTTAACTACAATTTTAAATAATATTATTTTATTACTAGTGTGCAACATAATATTTCAAAAAAAACTCTTTATTGCGTATTGGGTACGCTATCGTACATAGAAACCCCTTTACTGTGAAATTAATATTCAATTATAAAATATTAATAAATATGAAAATGTATTATTCTTTATTTACCTGGGATGTTACATCCTCCCCCCTTTTGGGAATTGCGTCCTCGCAATTTTATTCACGTATCAAAATAAGTGGGGGTATTTATCCCTCATAGCATTTTCAGATTCCCACGTTGCCTCTTCAACCATATGTGTTTTCCAAAAAACCTTTACCTGGTGAATTACCTTATTTCTCAACACTTTCTCTCTTCGTTCAAGAATCTGGACTGGTTGTTCCTCATAAGAGAGATTCTCTTCCAACTGAGCTACCTCTGGGCTTAAAACATGAGATGAAACTGGCATATACATTCTCAACATCGAAACATGAAAAACATTGTGTACCTGAGATAAACTCAGAGGTAATGCCACTCGGTATGAAACTGATCCAACTCTCGCCAAAATTTTATATGGTCTAATAAACCTTGGACTCAACTTTCCTTTCTTACCAAAAGGCATCACACTTTTCCATGGAGAAATCTTGAGAAAAACATGATCACCTACCTCGAAAGATAGATCCTTCCTCCGGTTATCCGCATAACTTCTCTATCTGCTCTGAGCTGTTCCCATGTGTTTATGAATCAACTGAACTTTTTTTTCCATCTCTTCTACCAATTCTGGTCCCATCATCTTCCTTCCACCCACTTCATCCCAAAAAGCTGGAGTTCTACACCGCTTCCCATATAATGCCTCAAATGGTGCCATCTGTATACTGGAATGAAAACTGTTATTATATGAAAACTCATCCAAAAAATGATGTTGGTCCCAACTTCCCTAATAGTCCATAGAGAAACCTCGTAGAATATCCTCCAAGGTCTGAATTTTTCATTCTGACTACCCATCTGATTGCAGATGAAAATCTGTACTAAAATTTAATTCAGTACCCAACAACTTCTGAAGGCCCTTCCAAAAGAATGAATTAAACCTGGGATGACGATCAGATACAATGGAGAGGGGAACTCCATGCAACCTGACTATCTCTTTAAGATACAATCGAGAAAGTTGATCTAGAGAGAATGTATCTCGATTAGGAAGGAAATGTGCAGATTTAGTCAATCAATCAACAATAACATAGATTGCAATATTACCTCGAGATGTCCTCGGTAATCCCACAACAATGTCCATGGATATATTTTCCCATTTCCACTCTGGCACTGGTAAAGGCTGAAGCATCCCTTTTAGTAACTGCTGCTATGCTTTAACCTGTTGACAAGTCAAACACTTCACAGTAAAATCATCAATATCTCTTTTCATTACATCCCACTAGTAATACTGCTGAAGATCTCTATACATCTTAGTACTTCCAGGATGAACTGAAAACGGGGAACTATGAGCCTCACATAACAACTCATTCTTCAACTGTGAATCACAAGGCACATATAATCTATTCCCAAACCTCAAAACGCAATCATTATCAATGTTGAATTCAGGCATCTTACCCTTCTGAACCAGCTCTACATTTTTCTACAACTCACTGTCTTGCTTCTGTGCTTGCTTGATTCTGTCTGATCGAGATGATCTCACTAATACCTGAAACAAAATAGAAGAACTTCTTGCACCAACAACTTCTATGCCAAATTTCATCAAATCCTTAACCAAAGGATCACGTTCCAAACGCAACATTGTTAATGAAGCATTATTTTTTCGACTCAAAGCATCAGCCACATTATTTTCTTTTGCCGGATGGTAATTAATTGTAAAATCACAATCCTTGGTTAATTATAGCAATCTCCGCTGTCTCATGTTCAATTCTTTCTGAGTGAATGTATACTTTAAACTTTTTTGATCTGTATATATTTCACATTTTACTCTATAAAAATGATGACTCCAAATTTTTAAATCAAAAACAACAGCAGCTAATTCCAAATCATGTGTAGGGTAATTTATCTCATGAGTTTTCAACTGTCGTGAAGCATAAGCAATTACATGATCATTCTGCATTAGGTCACAACCATGGCCTTTCAATGAATCATCACTTTAGATAACAAACTCCCCATTCCTGGAAGGTAGTGCCAAAACTGGAGCATTCACCAATCTTCTTTTCAACTCCTGAAAACAATCATCACATTCTTTTGTCCAGATAAACTTAACACCCTTCCGAGTTAACATTTTCATTGGACTAGATAACCATGAAAAATTTTCAACAAACCTTCGGTAGTAACCTACCAAACCAAGGAAACTACGGATCTCAGTTAAATTTGTGGCTCCTGTCCATTCTTCAACAACTCTTGTTTTTGCAGGATCCATAGTTATTTCGTCTTTTGAAACAATGTGACCAAGGAAAGAAATTTGTTGTAACCAAAACTCACACTTGCTAAATTTTCCATATAGTTTATTTTCTTTTAAGGTTTGAAAGATAACCCTTAAATGAATTTCATGATCCTATTTACTTTTAGAAAACACTAAAATATAATCAATGAAAACAACCACATTCTTATCCAAGAACTCATGTAAAATTCTATTCATAAGGTCCATGAATACATCAGGTGAATTGGTTAACCCAAAATGCATAACTACAAATTCATAATGGCCATATCTAGTACGAAACACAGTCTTCGGAACGTCGGTTTCTTTTACATTCAACTGATGGTACCTCGATCTCAAGTCAATATTCGAGAAATACTGAGCTCCATGGAGCTGATCAAACAAATCATCGATATGAGGCAAAGGATACTTGTTCTTAACAGTAATATTATTCAAGGCTCTATAATCAATGATAATTATCATTGATCCATCTTTATTTTTAACAAAAAAGATAGGAGCACCCCATGGTGATGTGCTAGGTCGAATGAAACCTTTATCTAATAACTCTTACAATTTCTTCTTTAACTCTAAAAGTTCAACTTGAGCCATTCGATAAGGGGGTTTTGAAATTGGCTTAGAATTAGGAACTATGTCAACAGAAAATTCAACTTCCCGATCATGAATAATACCAGGCAACACATCAGGGAAAACAACAAGATACTCATTTACCAGAGGCACATCATTAATCTGAACAATTCCTTTATTTTCAATAATCTGTGCAAGGTAACATTCATTTCCATCTTTTACTAGTTTCTCATCTTCCTGATATGTTATCAAAATCAAGGTTTCATTCTTGTACACAAACTGAAAATATTTCTGAAAAGAAACCATTTTAGCTCTGCAGTCAATCTTAGCATGATAAACAGAAAGACAATCCATGCCCAAAATAACATCAAACTCTACTAGAGGCAAACAATAAGGTTTTCTGGCAGATTCTTTCCGCCCGTAAGGATAGGAAGGTTCTTATAATTTCTTTTTGTCTCAACGTTACCTCCAAGTGTTTTTACCATATGTTTAGGATTCATATCTTGAGATGGAATTCCAAATTTACTAGAAAACTTCTTAGAAATGAACGAATGTATAGACCTTGAATCAAACAACACATTGGCAAAATCTGAACAAACAAACAGTGTACCTGATACTACTTCATTCAATGGCCCAACATCTGCTGAAGTAGTTGCAAAGGATTTCACCACCCCTTTATGCTTGTAGTCTGGTGGATTTCCCTCAGTTGAGTTCTTCATTAGACACTCATTTCTATAATGACCCATTTCATTACACATAAAACATCTTACCGCTGACTTTTCATTGCCTGCTTGATCATATTCCTTACAGTTACGTGCAATATGTCCAAACTTACCACATCGAAAGAACATTACAGACTTGGATAAACATTCTCTAAGATTAATTTTACCACACTTCTCACAAGATGGATATTGGGTTTTCTTACCTCCTTGCTTCTTTAAGGAATTCTTCCCCTTTTCCTGCCAACTGGACCTCTTATTCTGTTGTTTGTCAAAGAACACATGATCATCGACAAACTCCATTTCCACCTTCTCTGCACATTGAACAAGATTTTAATAACTTTTGAACTCGTGATAACCTAATTCCCTTAAATACCTTAGATTTAACCCTGAGTAAAAACAGTTGATTTTACTATCAAGATCTCGTTTGAAGTTTGGAGCATACCTTGCGAGTCGAGTGAACTTTGCTTCATAAGCAGCCAATGAGTCATCCTCCTACCTCAATTCTCGAAATTGATTTTCCATCTCAATAGGAACCACCTTAGGAAAATATTTCTCAAGAAACATACCTTTAAATTCGTCCCAGTGAAGATCAAAAATCTCATCACTATCCCTGATATTTTTCACCATCGACCACCACTGATCAGCTTCACCTTCAAAATGGTAAACAGCAAGACTAACCTTTTGATGTTCTGAACACCCCATGACATCAAAAATCTTATCCAGTTATTTAATCCACCCTTCTGCTAGCATGGGGACATATGATCATCTGAATGATGGGGGATGTTGCCTCATGAAATGTTCCACCATTAACAGGTTCCTCTACGGTTGATCTGGCTGATCTCATGCATGGATACCACCACCATTTATAGCTGGAGTCAACTATTCCATCACTGCAACTAACTGTTCAGTTCGAATTCCGACTATCTCAGGTTGCTGATTTGGAAGGTTGTCTTCCTCCTGATGTCGTCCACGCATAGCTGCCTTGTTTCCTCTGTGGAAAACCATTCTGAACACAGAAATATCTTAGGCGAAGTAACTTGCTAATCTTTAAATTCTATATCATTTCAATTTGACCATAATAGAATATTTTTGGATAATCATTTAATAGAATTATAACTCCTAAAGTTATCTAAACTGACCTCTGATACCAACAATAAGGCCCCGACCTTAAACCTTACTTATTATTGAATTAAATGAATAATTCACATTGAGGATCATTACATGTTTAGAGTTTTAGAGAATTATATCATAACTATTACATCTCAAAATATTACAAGGTAGACACTTCTAATAAGTTTCCATAAAATAAAAACTCTTAAAAAGAAACATGTCTAGTTCCACGTTTTAGATTGCATGTATTTCCCTTGATCCCCTCCTTGACCCTATTCCACATTAATTCATGTGAAAAAAAATTCAAAAAAAACTTGGGGTGAGCATAAAAAGCTCGTTAATGGATACACAATGAATGAAAACTGTTTTTTTTTCAAAACAACAAGTAAACCATGTATACTTTATCAATGTAATACTTTTCACCTTTATGAAGTAGTAAAAACTCTTCACTAAATAATAGATCATTAATTACCCTTTTGTAACCAAATGAACACCATAAAACCCATATAAAGAACACATAACATATAAAGGTAACTTGGGACATAAACATACTTAAATGGAATAACCATACGGTCGACTTCCACACATATCACTAAATGGAATAGCCATACGGCCGACTTCCATACATAATGTTTTGGAGGTTATAACGTAACCACCCGTCCTGTTATTCACAGCACCACCCGTCATATGGTTTATCATGTAACCACTCGTCAAATTCCCAAGTACCATTATAAAATCATAACACATAAAACAAATATAATGGATAGAAAACATTTCCAAAATTTGATCACAATATATCACATAAATATATTGACAAAAAAATCCATTATGAAGACCATTTTCAATACCAAAATACATAAAAGAGTATATGGTATTTATTTCATTTTAAAAACATTACGACTTGTTGGGGAAGCCAAAGACCAAATAATACTTGCAGCGGCATAAAAGGTCATTGTCACCGTGTACATTAAAATAAACATTCATTTTCATCGTTTAGTAAAATGATTCGTAGAAAAATATTCCTTTTGTATAAAAGTAAAAGTCAAAGGGGTTTATACACCGTATAAAAGAAAGTTGTGTATAAAATGAAATATGCCTCAATTAAAGGATATTGAGACGAAGTCCCTTACCTCGGGTCCGACTTGACTCGATCATTCTTTAACATCCTGAATAATAAACTTGAGTTAATTTATAAATTCTTCAGAACCTTCTTCAAGTTCATTATTACTTTTATATCACTTATTTCCATGTTATAAACTTTATTTAATCATTTAAGTTAATAATGTTTGTTTTTTCGATATTCGGTTCTTAAGTCGAAAGTGGACTTCTTACAATTACATGTTGTTCATGTGGTCAAAGGTTCATTATATCCAGAATGATATTCATGATTTGGATATCATATATATAATATATATCCAGCATATACATGTATTTATAGTTTTACATAATCATTTAGAGGTAAAAATGAAATGCACCGTTCATGTAGACGATAAGCCGTACGTACACATGAACGCTACTTTCATTTCTATGTCATATTAATGGAATTAAAACTAAATGAGAGGTATGTATATTTTAATTCCATTTTTATATTAATCATTTAGATGTAACATATATCATATATAATATCTTTAAATCCATCCATTATACATCCCACATATGGCATTAACGAATCAAATCACTTTGAGGGGGCGGTAGTCCACACTTCCTAAAAATGAAGATATCACGTATACCCATAATCGAAGCCATAATGGTGTCCAATAAATGTAAAACACAGAAGATTAAGGAAAATATAATCATATTTTATATCATATATAAATATAGTGACATCTTAAGGGCCACCATTTATGGAGTTAGAATAATATTAAACAATCATCGTTTCGTGAGGCAGAAATTCCCCTTCCACGTAAACAGTATGTTATTTAACCATTAGATGTAGGTCTTTGTAAGTGTAGCTCGAATTATTATTATAACAACATCCTATTATATTGAAGATACTGGAGTTTTTACAAAAGAAATGAATAAAAAGAGTTTTGGGGTTGGAGAAGCAAAATAAAACAAAAGAACACAAGAGAAAACACTACCCTTAAAACAGGTAACTCATTTTGATTTGAGCTCAAAGGCATCCTTCGGAAGACTTCTGCCCAAAGTGAGGCTTCTAAGAGTAATATAAGGATGTGGAGAGACACAATGGGCATATCTTGTCCGAACCAAAGGCTTGAGAGGTGTGGGTATGGAGGTAGAGGTGTGGGCCTTTAATAAGAGGAGAGGAGGGGCACTCTTGGAATGTTAAGAAAAGATACTTTATTATAAAATTATTGTTAGATACAAAAGGGTCCCAAAAATATATATTTATAGGATAAGATGATAAGAGTTCGAAATCCACCCATCCAATAGGTTTTTTACATGTGTAGGTCTTATATTTTACACTATCTTTTAATTTTATTTAAATCGTTAAATAATGAGGTAATCGCTGCATCATCATGGTGTCATTTATAATTTAATATATTTAATGTTTAAATATTATATAAAAAATTTCATGATGTAGGAAATATTTTTATCTTTATAATGAATATTTATAGTCAAAAATCTGACTTGTATAACCCCATATAAAAATTGTTTTAGTGAAACAACTCATGTTTGTGACATTTTTATTTTAACGTTAAATAAAAAGTTATTAATGTCATTTTCCTACCAAAGTGGATCCATGGGGTCCACAAGGTGACCCATGAATTTTCTTGGTCGGCCATGACACATCTAATGAGGTTATTACATATGTCTAGGTCATTTCATAATATTAAAACATTATTTTTACCTTAAACTACACTAATTACCTCTAATCGTGATTAAAAACCTTAAAGTTACCATTCACCAAAAAATTATTTTAATCCAATTGAACGCAATTTTATTTCTTAATGACAAACCTGTATTTCAGATTTTAGAAATTCAAAACACAGAGGTGGTGAAATTTCATTTAAACGAAAAATCAGTTTTTTAAGTACCACTTAGTGGTTTCACTATTCATCAAAATTTGATGTTTTTCAGAAAAATACCAAAAATTAACCCTAATCTATATTTGATATTCCAAATTAGAAATTTAA
This sequence comes from Viscum album, assembly GCA_963277665.1. NCBI lineage: Eukaryota > Viridiplantae > Streptophyta > Magnoliopsida > Santalales > Viscaceae > Viscum > Viscum album. Next base: position 1,165,201,336 of record OY728133.1, on the reverse strand, counting down.
GTCCATTTTAAAAAATTGAAAACATATAAGTTGCATTAATTAATTTAATAATTAATTCCCAATGTCAGAGAAAATAACATGTTTTTATGAAACAAAAAGTTTCAAAAGATTGACACTAGTTTAAGTCCGATTTCAAAGTGAAATTAATTCCAACAATGAATATTGGATTTAATGGTACAAATATATTTTAATTTAAATTTAAAACCAATTCATAAGATAATCTAATTATATAAATAAGTTAGATTAAAAAGAGGTTTTGAATTAAAAGACAACATTTTTCACTATTCATTATAAAATGAACTTTATCGGAAAAATACCAAAAATTTACACAAAGTAAATATTGATGTCCCAATTCTAAAGAAGAATTTTATTTGGTCCAATAAAAAGTATAAGAGTGACCAATACTATATTTAAATAATGTTCACCATGAAAAGGCGATAAGTGGACCTTTAGTGAATATTAGAGTATCTATGCCTAAAATTGAATTCTTTTCTTATTTTAGGCCTTTATATTTTATTGGATAAATGTGAAAACAATTATAAAACATATATAATCATATTTCAGTTATTTCTATTCCTTCCTGCCAATACAACGGCTACGTGTAAACTACCATTTAAAATAATATTATTTTATTACTAGTGTGCAACGTAAGATTTCAAACAAACTCTTTATTGTGTATCGTGTAAGCTATCGAACATAGCAACCCCTTTAAAGTAAAATTAATATTCAATTCTAAAATAATAATAAATATGAAAATGTATTATTCTTTATTTACCTGGGATGTTACAATCCACATGAATGGTTTTCCATTCATCATCAACATTTCCTTGGTGCTACCACTCTAGAGAAGTCAGGTACATACCATCGATATTACCCAGCCAATAAAAGGAAATTCCTCACCTCAGTAACATTCTTTGGTGGCTCCCAAGAAAGCACCGCCTCAATCATTGCAGGATCCACTACAACTCTGACATCTAATATGACGTGTCTTAGAAAGTGGACCTTTCTGATCCAAGAATCACACTACGAGAGATTTATATAAAGTCGGAGTTCTCAGAGTGTGTCTAGAACCATACTTAGGTGTATCATGTGCTACTCCTTATATGCTCAATACACTAAGATGTCCTCAATCATTTGTAGATGATAGATGTTCTTCACGGTCACCTGGTTTAGGCACCATATGATCATGCATAACCTCAAGCTTTCATCTGTCATCATGGAAAACAACACTAGGACTTCCCATGGTGAAATGTTGTGCCCCACTAACCCCTTCCTCAACAACTCCTCCAGCTATACCGATAGCTTTCAAATCCCTACAGGATCCATTTGATATTATTTTATATATATCGGTGCCATCCTTTGGTATTGATCAATTCTGAAGTATACCTCTCTTCAAAGTGGTAGTCTTGGAACATCCTCGTTCTCATCCACCACTATATCAAACTATTGACACATCTCACCCATTGCACTGATGGTCATGCTATCCAACTGTTGAGTGATCGACTGCATCCTCCTACGTGTGAGTCAATCCTACACTTTCCCAGTTTCCTTTTCATATATAATGGAAAAACTAGTCCCATATCAACTAATATATCACAATGTGCATCTAAAATTGTTGATCTAGGCATGGACTAATGATTTCCATTCCATACCTAGAATGCCATCGTATGTCCTCAATGCTACCACTAGGAGACCATAGCTAAAAACTCTCACCTCCAAGAGTAAGATCACACTGCCCAAACTAGTGTAGGATTATAAAATTTATTTCTATGTGAGTATCTAATCGAAACAATCTATCCTGAAACACGATAAGTATATTCATGCCCCAAATAGGTTTTGTGGTATGGAAAGCGAGAATGGATCTTCTATCTATAATTACTATAGCTACGGTATAGAAGACATAGATCGTACCTCGTATCATCTCTCGGACATTTGGATCGTAGAAATCGACTACCTAATGATGATACCACCCCTTTAAACCTATACATAGAGCCCATGACAGACAACCTAGAGGTGGGAGAAGAAGTACCTCGTACTGAAGCCCACCTCCCAATGCGTGACCTGATCCTCTGTCACGTCTGCTTCCTAGAAGGAAAACCTGTTTCTATATTTTTCATTGCCTCGGTGGTACCTCAACCATCATCTGGTTCTCTACGTGGTGAGTAAGGAAATCCCAAGCCATATTTCCCTGCCCCACACATGCGTAACATACTCTGATCCCCTGATGACTCCCTCAATATCAGGGGCCTCTCACCACATACCTCGAGTCCTTGAGTCTTCCTCTGATAGGTCAGACCCGTTTCGGCCTCTGCCTCATTTTCCAATTACTTGTTGTGGAAGACTCGGCCACCCATCGCTCGACGGTAGCTCCCACCATTAGTGCATACTCAGCAATGATGATATATACTTGTAGACCGCACTCCAGTACTCTAGCCTGCATAGGGACGCTGAGAGAAATCATCGACTACCTAATCTCCCTTAAAAGTTCCTACTAAATGGATTGTTCCCTGAAGAAAGGGTCCCACACCATATATGTAGAGTAATGGGAGAGGTCTTTGAACATTCTAGAGTACTCATCCACAGTCAGGCTGCCCTGCTGTAAGTGAAGTAACTCATGTATGTTCACTATGTGTATGATCATAGTGAACAAATCCTCCTTGAAAAGTCCCTAGAAGTCAGAGCTGGTGAGGGTCACCTTTTCATGAGTTTGGATAATCGAACTCAACCATCTCCCCATTGATCCCTGCAAATTGCTTGTCGGTAGAATGATCATCCAGTCAAGTGGCATCCAAACTAAGCAGAAGACTTGTGTCACTACCTCCAGCAAATCCTCAGAAACCTAATGATATGTCTCTCCCCATATCCTAGGAGATCTCTATCACTGGAACTCGTGCATGGTATTAAGAGTACGTGCATCCTCTACTAGTAGCACTGGTGGAAACTACTGAAGAACGGGTGGTGGTATCACCAAGACACCACTCGAAGGATCCATCTCCAACAATGATCCCTAAAAAACAGCTTTATCACTCTATGGATCGTCCTCATGGTCACACATTGGAATCATGGATGGGTTTATATGTAGAGGAATCATGAATGAGATCAAGATGAACCTAAATCAATTTTCTCATTCCTAATGAGATAACTCTAACTCAAAAAGATCATGGGGAACACTCAAATACGCATGCAACCCGTGTTTTCATGTTCCGACTTTGATAATAGAATTTTGGGTCTGAATGTATTGATATGTCTGCCACCACACCAATACTACACTACATGGAATGAAATCCGAACACCAAACACTTAACATTGTTTCCCCATTAAAATTTACAGACACATAGTTATTCTTATTGAACCGACCTCCTATGATACAACTCTTTCATGACCCATCCCACAAGGCCAATGGTGTGACTACCCCAACACTGCCTTCCATAGGCCAGGGGAAGGCGAATAACACAAAAAATGCATATCCTAAAAAGAGAAGTCTTATTCCATTAAACCTCTACACACTCATTAATCTCAAACTACAGAAAATAATCCCAAATTATACCACAACATTCACTGAGACAACTACTAAGAGTAAAATAAAACAAAAAATTCAATGGGGACAGAATACAAGAACAAAACTACAAAGGAAAGTAATATTTCCCTGGTCAATCTACTCGAGACCCTACTTAAAGAAATGGTAAAGGTTGCAACCTATAGCTGTATTAATATGCCCTCCTATACTATTTCACTACGAACTTGTAGTTCCCGAACCACCAAGGTTTACGTCGAAGCATTGATCACATGAATAAGAGACGACACGTACGAGTGATGCCCTTGCAGGGGTGAGTAACACAATAGTTAGTTGGAACCCAAAACTATAAAGTAAATACCACAAAGTAGGACCATACAACAAGATCACACATCAAAATCACATAGCAAAGACAACCCACATTAGGAATTACTCAAAGTATAAAAAGTAAGATTATAAATCAGGGAGTTGATTCATTTTTCACAACTTAGGGTCCCATCCCTCATAAACCACTAGAGTTTTGTCATCTGGTGAACCAATTAGGTTCGGTCTTGTTCTGAACAACTGAGGTACAATATTATACTGATCCACTGATGTTCACTCATCGGCCAAACCACTATGGTACGCTCATCGACTGAACAATTATGGTACGATCAACTACATAACAACTAAGTTACACTCATCGGCTGGCCCACAAAGGTACGCCCGTCTGAGGAACCATAGAGGAATGATCATCAGATTAACCATTATGTTAAGCTCGTATACTAAACCACTGAGGTATGAACCACTATGGTAAGCTTTTTTATCAAACCAATGAGGTCTGATCGTCATGCCGTATGTGTCATAATAATCCTTAGGACATTCACAATCTAGTGAGCTTGATTCTTGGAGAATATACTCCTTAGGATATCAGTCAAATCTCAACTACCTTGAAGTCTTACATAGAGAATATCCGAATGATTTACTCATCACTTGGTTCACAATGCCATAGGAGACACGTCAATCCGATGCCCGGTCTGACAGATATTGAAATTTTAGTAAAGAGGGTTGGTTTTTTCCGAGCCTAGTCTGACTTGGTCCGACTAACCGACCAACCCAGCTTGGGGGGGCCCACATGACCCGACCCAGTTCTTCCAACCTGAATTGACCTGGTAGGCTTTGGGCCAACATGGTTTGGCAGGGATAATGGGCTAGGCCCTTTGGGCCTTACTGAAGCCCCCTGGTTTGGTAGTGGGTTTAGACCATCGGGTCACCCAGCGAGCCGGTTTCAACATGCCCAACCTGCGATTTAGCGGGACAGTTATTCCTCAACCTAGGATACTCAGTAGTTTGATTTGTTCTGAAGGCATGACGTCCATTGGTGGGCTGGATCTCCTCCAACCATGGCATCCCAGCAGCCTAGTTCACAACACCATGTGGTCGGATGAGGTCGGCTGCATCCTGCCCGCACACGGTCCCAAGTGGGCCGCTTGCCACCTGCACGCCGCGGCCCGCATCGACATGCCTCTACTCTAATGCAGTGCCCGTACAGGGGCATCCGGACACCGAATTATGCATGTGGTCTCATAAGGACTTTGTTCCCTACATGACATGGCCCACGTCTGCGGCCCGCTCCTCCGACGTTGTGACACCACGCCACACTGCTGCGGCCAAGGGTTGTATTACAACCTTGGTCCTTATTACACATTAAAACATGATTTATTATATAAAATTTATCTTAAGGAAAACATGAGGATAGGGAGGTCTACTGTCTAGAGAAATTATACAAATTACATGACAACATAGAAGATAAAACATAAAAACATTATTGAAAACGTTTTTTACACGACCACAACATTCCTTCGTACATAACATTGCATGGGATAACCTGAAGAAATGCATACGAAAAGGGTGAGCTATAAATCCCAATAATGTAGTAAATAAGGCTTAACATGATGAATATATAACATGTTAGCCAATAATAATATCAATGTAGAATAAGAGAAACATGAACATAAAGGAATGATATTACATGATTATCATAACATGTAAATGTGGTAACAAAATTTAACATGATATTATAATGATCCAAGGATCAATCAACATTGAGAATGAGGGAACCCTCATTAATATTAGATTATTATGAGTAAACTATCAGTTTACTTGATGTATCATGATACTTCTCTTTACCCAATTCATTATAGAACTATCACAGATCACCCTTATTAGTCATTTCATTTAATCCATAAGTTTCCTACATGGATCTTACAACATGGAATCATTCCAAATCATCATTTATTCCACAATAAATGAATGTGCAATATATAAATGAAATTATACAATCAGTAATTAAATGTGTGTAATGGTTATAACCCTTAATAGAGAAATGGACATGGTATTCACTGCACAATGACATTTTCATGGAAAATCGTGGTGCAATTTTTGCAGCATAACTGCGTGACATAAGAATTCATAAAAAATATTTATGAGACATAATGGGATATATCTTCATATGTAAATGATATTAATAGTAATGGGGTAATATGGATACACTTTCCAACATATTCAATAGAATTTAGCTGCATAATATAAAATAATTTCTTGAATGTAAATGAAGAGAGAGAAATCTCATACAAAATTTTCATTATGGTAACATGTGTACATGGGAGGCATTAATGAGAGGGAAAGGGGTCACTCATCATTGAAAATTAAGGAGGGTAGTATAGCGGAGGTTTCAAGTCATATACCAATATTTTGATTTGAAAACAAAATGGCATAACAACATAACCAAATTTGGAAAAAAATGAGAATTGACGAAATCCCATACTTGGAAGTGTGATAACAATAGTTTGGGAGAAGCTTGAGAGAGTCTTCTTGGGATAATGGGGCTTCTTGGGATGACTCTAGAGAGAGGAAGAAAGTGGTTGGTTGAGCTCCAAAATTTTTGAGTGAATAAGAATTGGAGATTTAGTGGGATTATATTGGTAAAGAGATGAAATTCTTTATTATTTAGTTTTTGGACACCACACTTTAAACTAATCAAAACCACCAATCATCCCATGGTTTTTTCCCATGGATTGAGAAAGAAGGGTGTAAAAAATTATTTTATATGGAAAATGGCTGAAATTATTAAAATATATGGCTTACTTATCTGAAGGTGAGTCACAGTCTCATTGAAATCATTTAAAAAGTCAAAATATTTTATAATCCTTGGACGGTCCAATACAACGCCGTAAAATTAATAAAAAAAATATAAAATCAAATTATTTTAATGGTAAAACATATATTGTCCGAAAAACCAATTTATAGTATTTTGTTTCCTCACTATTATGTCATTATGATGTCATAAAACACATTATATATTTATACGATATTTAATTTCTACCAAAAAAGATTACTATCTCTGTAAATTATGAAAAATTTACCGCTAGATAATTGATACATCATCACTCAGAAAATTAATATTCCTTTTATCTAAATAATTTTCTAAATATTTGAATTAGTAAATTTTTTATAAAACCAAATTTATTGAAAATTCAAGTGTTATGACAGAAACAACTTTCAATCCATAATAAGAATTAAAATAGTATTTATAAAAACTATTATTCAATCATTTATATTTTATAAAATGTAATTTAGTAATAATAATTTATTAAAATATTATTTAATTAAAAAATCCATTAATACATCAAAATAGATTTATTAATTGATAATTAACTAAAAATAATATTTGTGAATCAAAAAGAATTTACAAAGTAACAATAATAAAATGAATGAATATTATTTTTTATATACAACACTAATGCACAAATTCATAGTGCTAGGGTCTTGGTACATAACCCCTTATTACAGCTACATAATACCTAAGAGTATGGTATGCGATGGTGAAAAACTCTTGGGGTGGCTTATTTAACATCCATCCGGTGGTAATATCTATTAACTTCCACTTCTCTCATAGGAAATTCCCTTCAAGATTAATTTGTTGAAGCTCGACTTGGGAATGGTCATGAGAGAAGCCTCGTGATGCTACCACTTTTCCATGAATTGAAAAATGGGCTTTGTATGAAGCAATTATACTAGATTAGTCAATCACTTCCTTTTTCTGAGTAAATTTAATTTTTTAAAGCCTTATATTTATAATAATAATGTCATCACTATTAAAATATTATATTAGAAATGATAATAATTCATTACAGTATTTTAAAATCCACAAACCATAAATCCAAGGGAGTGAATGTGTTTTACAAAAAAAATTACCTAATATTAAATTAAATTATATGAAGAGTAATTTTCATTAATAAAATTTTGGTTCATTATAGGGCACGGCCTCCACTGCCTTATTGCGCCATCAAGGCTCACACCCTCCCACCTGCGGCCGCCGCAACGAGCCCCGCCGTTGGTCGCCAGTGTTAGCGGTGTCCTCCTTGATCAACTATGTCTGCTCCGGTGGTCCAATTCTCGAATCTTCTACACCCTCGGACATCATGGGTATTCTCTATACTATCTAAATACTTGAGGTCACATTTCCTTCAATATGGGGGTTTCATCATGAATAACACACAAAATCACAATGATAGAGAAATCGGGGCCTTGTTCATGTTAGATTAATATCTCCGTTTTAGAGTTTTGAAACAGGGGATGAGAAAATTATGATTTTAACATGGATTATATCGTTCCAACACCCTGTGAACATACACTCCCTCATAGGCGATTGATTTATGAGTCACATGTTTGTGAGTTGACCTAGGTTCATCATGAAAAAAATAAGAATGGGGATAAATAAATTCACCAAGAATTAAACCCCTTCATGGGATATAATTGTTGTCCATGGAATAATGGTATCACGTGCCTCCGTTTTTCATTCTTGATCTATAGCCCACCATTACTAACGATTTTTAATGGGGTGGATGAATGTTTTTTTTTCATTCATCGTCGCCACCCACCAAAGCCCCGGAGAAATCCCAGGATTGTGGCAACAATACTACATTGTTTTTTTGGATATTAATTGACAAAATGTGAATCATAATTTTTGTCACAATGTGTTACATCGTCGTTATTCTAACTCATTAGCGAGGTTCATCAGTGAGATGCATCATCTCCTCATCACTGTATCGGAGTGCTGACGTTCCAACACTCTACGGTGAAGAAAACAAATAAAATAAATTTTTATTTTATTTTATTTCTCTTCCAAAAATTCAATAAATTAACTTTTATCCTTGACATGTGTTGTCGAAGGGTTCGCTCTTCCTAAGGTAATTACAAACTCATGAGCTAAACATGACCTATAGATTCCCAATGTGTGTTTCAATTTAGAAGTTATAAGGATTTAATTATAAAATTATCAATATTTAATTATTTTTTTACATCCCATGCATCCATTCCACTGTTGGACAATGCTAGACAATGTTACGCCCTTTCAAGTAAAATCATGATGCTCTGGGATCAACAGTGTCCTCTGATTATTGATCTAGGAACCAGTTTATAATTTATAAACCCCTCACCCATTTTTATTTAATGAATCTTTAAAATAATTCAAAAATACATTCTGACCACTACGGGACATAGAATTTCATGCTGTCTTAGAGCACGATCTAGAAATAATCACAATAAATTTAAACAAAAATCCATGGAATTGCAAGGTATTGCGTAACTTGATTTTTTTCCATAAACATTCCATGAATTCCTCAGTTCAAACGTAATAAGTATTATCTTGATCATTAATAAAATATCAAGATTTACTATAATTGTTAATTACCATTATGCAATATGGTATATCTAATAAATAATTGAACACACTCAGTTATCTTATAACTATTGAGAATAATTATCATTAAAATAAAAATATCAATAACGGTAAATGTTCTCAAATAATATAAGGGATTATCATATTTCCCATTTTAGCTATATCTTTTAAATATGTAGTTCCCAAGGTTCAGACTAATCATTTTGAGATACTATTTATAGAAACCAAAACTCCAATAACTGAGAGCATATTTTTATTTTATTATAGTGGTACATGATGCAATGAATTTGACCATTTAAGATCAATTATAATAATATTATTGGACAACTAATTACATATATGTTTCCAATATAAAATTGTGAATATAAAAATATCATATGAAAAATTATTTTATCCTTCATATCATTTATTATATCCTAATTAAAATTCAATATAATGGGAAATAAATAATGGGTCATCATAGATTCACATTAATGGATATGTACAATGGATGATATCACTTTTTATAAGGTATAACCAATATGGATGATTTGATAATCAAGACTCATTAATTTCAATAAACAAATGAGTTATATTGAAATACATGTATAATATCAACAAAGAAATAATATGGATAACAAAACTAAATTCTTTATTATGGAAATATATAAGTTATGACTTTCAGAATCAAGGTCTCACAATAATGATTTCTTGAATCTTACTATCACGACGGCTCAATAATGATACTAATATCAAAAAATGGGTTTTTTCATTCTAAATACCCATATGATGTGGAATTCCTACTATTTTTTATCAAGACAACATTAGATTAAATGAAGTAATATCTATAATTATGGCTCATCAATAAAATTCAGGTTTGATGAATCCATTATATTTTGAATGACAAATAAAATTCATCCACAATATTACTTATAAAAAAACCATTTTTCATATTTAATAAAAAAAATTAAAGCATTAATATATAATAACCATAATCATTCATGATAAATTATAAATATTGTATTATTTAATCATGTCCTATGTAACATAAATGTTTGTTTTCATAGTTTAATATACCTTTAAATGTTCACTAAAACATTTATTTAGGAAAATAACATTTTCATTTTGAGAATAATTATTTTAAATTAAAAATAATTTTTTAAATGTGAAAATTTCAATTATATTAATTTCATTACCCATCCAAACGAGCCCCACATAGATAGAAGAAGGTGGAGCCACAACTACTCCAAGAATCACTCTATAGTCCAGGGGCTGGAAAAACCCACTAAAAATTCTTATCTAACATGGGAGGACTTTTCCGAATTTGACTATACACATTTATTGATATTTATGTCCATAAAACACTAAAATGGAAAACAATTGATAAAAATACATTAACATATATATAAACCGTCATTCAATATACAAAATAATTATTAAAATGCATTGAAAATGGTCTAAATACATGCCTATCCAAAACTAGAAAATAATGTATATCTTCCTCAGAAGGAGTAGAGTTCTGTCAATCCATCACCAGTTTCCATGTTTGTATTTCTTTCCTAAAACTAAGATATATATACTAAATTTCTACAAAATAATATGTAAAAATGTATGTTGTCTACATGTTATATTACATTTGTTGGCATAACCCATGTAGTGGTGAGTAAAACAATTCATAGTAGGAAACATGAGAAATACTATATATAAAGCGTCAAGAGTATTATTGTCAACATTCAAAGGTAGGTAGAGAAATATTTTATATATAATGATAATCAATAATATGCCCAACAGTCTCATAGAAGACTATGTGTCTTAATATAACTCAACCAATTCCATCACTGAACTACTCTAGGTTTCATGGTAATGCTCACTCAATTGGAACCACTCCAAAAGCTATACAACAACTAAAAACATTAATCCCTAGGGACATTCATGCCATCTATAACCATGATGAACATAGGAAAATTATAGGGTTCATTTGAGATACAGACTCCATCAGACTAATATTACATTAGAAATATAAGATCATGATTCACATATAGGGGGCGAATGCTCGAGGGTCAATGAGGTTAACCCAAATCATATTAGAAACATCATCATTGATAATGGGTCAATTATTTCATATGTATATGTCATTCCAATTCAGAAAAACCATCATATGGTAATCACTATGTATGTGAGGATTGATCATAGCCACTTTAAGGGTTAAATTCTCCATGTTGTTGAGGTGTTTGAGGTTTGATGCTCAGGACCCCATTTCGTACTATCTCATGTAGAAGTTGACTGTGACAAATATCATCAGAATAAAAGAACTTGATAAAAAAACATTGATCAATAAGAATCATCAGAGGTGTCACCCTCTAATGGAGAATTGGATCAGAAGCCAAAAAATTTTATGAGTCAGCCAAGGGAAAACAACTGTAAAGTAATAGAACAGGAAATCTAAAAAAATCCAACAATGAAGCTAGATTGGGAATAATGAGGACTTTAACTCCATCTCCAAAAATTATATTGTTTTCACCTAGGCATACATGATGTGCCTAATAAAGCATAGTGATGCCAATGTCTCACACTCATATGGACTATACATTCCCACAATACACGGTGTTTCCCAATTGTACCTGGGGGGTATGTCAGCCTCGAACTCTGCGTTTCAGCTTCCCATGCTTTTATACACTATTCCATGAATATTTACAAGTCCATGTCTAATTGTATAGATCTACCCACTTACTCTGTCCTTCTTATGTAAATTCCTATTACGTGTGAATTGTGGAAACATAACCATAATGGATTGTATTGTATGTACACGTCAATCCATCTTACATGTCTAACATGGTGTGTGACTAGGTTCATATGGTTTGTAATAGTACACGACTTCTTAAGAATATAACCCATGTACATGCCACACTCATCGACTAAGGGTCACATGATATGTCAAACCTATAAATATATGATAACCTATGTTCCCCATATTGGTGACTACATGATGAGTGTTCATATGACAACATTCCATGTTGCCATGTTTTTTACAGAACTTGTGGAATAATTCCAGCGTCGTAGGATTCTGATTATGGTACTTCTAATACTACTAAAGGAACTCAGATATAGTCCAACTGAGTCTTGTTGTTACTTTCTCATAGAAATCAACCAACATCGGTCACATAAAACACACCAACACACATTCATTGACATTATTTCATGATAAATCCACAAAAAAACACTTCCTATGTATGTGAATCTAATTATATAATTGTACACTACAATTGAATCATCAAATCTCTATACCAGACTAGTCGTTGTGATCCATTGTTCTAAATAATGGATATTCAATGGTCGTTCACCACATAATCATATAATAATTTGTTAAAATAAAATGAAACGGTTTAACACATGTATAACGGGGAGATAAAATTCTAAAAAAATATATTTTTTAAATAGATCTTAGACAATGTTCATATTGGGCTCGATTCGTTATCATATGGATGCAAATGAATAGATCAAAATAAACTGAATCAATATCTAATATTATACAACAATAACATAATGTAATTACACAAGATAAATTGTTGTTTAGTGAATTTATTTCTTATTTGATTAGACGAAATTCATCATGGGTAAAAATAAATAGGGTAAATATACAAAAAAATAAATATATCTCACAATTTAGACCAATCTATGATGAGGATGAATTGAACATCATTTTCGATGAAGAGATAAAAAAGATTAATTGTTATTAAAATTCATTATAGTACATTGATTGTTAATTCACTTATGTGATTCCCACCAACATTCCCCATGCCACATCTAAATTATAAGTTTTAGGGTAATAACCCTAAATATTGGTTGTAACATTATATTTATAAAAAGAATAATTTTTTGTGTTTTTGTCAAAATAAATATTAAAATTAAATTATTTTAGTAAATTATTTTTTCATTTGATAAACATTAAAAAATTTACTAATGCCAACAATGATTATGTCACAACTAGTGTAACCCCAATATTCCGAACTCAATAGTATTCTCAGGTTTTGTATCTAATTCTCTATTTGAACATTCATCCAATATTTTTAATCATACTGCATGTGTGTGATATTAATTAATTTTAGTGTGTTTTAAATATCAGTCCTGGTATGTTTGAGAAATAAAATCATGAATCGTATCATTTCTTGGATCCAAAAATATTTAATAACATATTTAAATTTCATATAATAAGAAGACATGGTTTCTACATTTTCCCTCTCATTAATTAATTTTTTTCACGCAAATTATCTTCCTAAGATGGTGGCGATATTGAGCTATGAACTTGGTATCCCACTCACATGAGCTCTAAATATGGTTTCCTATGTTTCTATGAAACATGTTCCAATGGAATACACATTACCATAATGGGTCTTTCAATTCCCGTTCATAATACCAGAAGATTCCTGAAAAATGAATATCCACTTCCATGAATAATCTTTTATAGGTAGATATCATAAAATGATTCATGCACATACATCCTAAGTTTCTATATGATTATAAGACAAAGAAACCAAAAAAAATTGTTAATGAGGTTATGCTATACCCCGCATTGATATCATTATAAATTAATAACAAAATTAAAGGTCTTATGAACCTTATAGATAGACAAATTACATTCGTATAACTTTTTAAATTTATATGTCGGATATCCTTCCTCATTATATTATATGTAACATATTAACTTTATATATAGTCCACATACTCTCCTAGATTAACTATGACTTTATAAACATCACTAGCATAAAAAATGGGACCCATGTGTTTTAACCCAATATCTTCGACCATAAAACTAGAGACCTACAAGTTCCCCTAATACGTGGCCTCAAAATGTGAAACTATAGTGGTGGAGTTATAAAAATTATTTTATTTTAAATCCACTAAGGATAGATGATTCTTCCATATATGGATCTAAATTAACATACACACTCAATGAACATTTTGTAGAACTATAATGGTCTACTTTACCTCACAAATTGACTTGGGTAAACAATTATGCTCAATTATGACTAAGTCCCAAAAGAAATCATATATCCTCTCACAAATAATAATGTGCAGTAAGAATCCCATCATACAATTATAATCTAGTGAATTACATGAATTTAAAATATATCAAACATACATATATATCTAAAACACTCTACAATTCACTATAGGTAGTTACCCAAGATAGTTGAAACAATAATATTTTGTCTTAAAAACTTTTTTTAACTCTTTTGGATGTCCACCAGCTCCCCAGAGATACTGGTACATCATAAACTTCACTAGATGTAATGATAATGGAAAAAACCTCCCCCAAACCACCTTTTGTGGTGTGAGGTGTTTCACCTTCTATCTTTAATAAATTAGAATGATATTCCCATATTTTTAAAATAATTCTGAAGAATATATATCGGATATTTTGTCACGTATTATCTTACAATATATATCCCTAATATGTTCCTCCATGTATCTTTGAAGAGGAGGAGGGGTAACAACTATCAAATGGTTGTAAACCACACCATCCTATGTGTCTCTCAATATACAACACGTATTCCCTACAAAAATGGATTTCATAAAATAATATATTGTGAACTTATACATTATTTGTTACCAATTTTTACACTTGTTTTATAACTCAACTATTCCATAGAACATGACCAAGGGTGTCAAGATTAACTGAAAACTTCCATTGTGGTTTGTAAAGACGGTTCAGGTACATCTTGATCCAAAAATAGAGTTGGTTATAAGTTATCTTGAGGTAACAATCTCATAATCTCAATTTTATAGAACATTAGTCAAAGAAGTCAATGATTCTTGGGAGTGGATACTCTTCATCACATCACATGGTACATTTGAAACCATATCTCACCAAACCTGAAGAACTCATCACCTCTTGGGAGAACATCAGTGGGCTTCCCATGTGAAAAAAAAGTTCATTAATATTCCCATTACTGTGAAAAATATATTTTACCCATTTTCTATAAGAATCTGAAGAAGTTCAATATAACATTCAATCAAAAACATTGGGGATGATGCCTGGTTAAATTCCTCGTTGAATCCCAAATCACATTGGGAAGATAAACCATAAACCCCCTATGAATTATTAACTCATACCCCACCACCAATTCATAAAACAATTATTTAAAATGGCGAATAACACTAAGAGACATACTATCCAGGTAATATTAATTTGGTTGTATTCCCTTGCATATTGTCTCGACCTACTCTACATGGGATCACTATTTATCAAATGAGTATATATCTATCCCAAAAGATGATGACCATTAAATACTCAATGGTGACATAAATTATCATGCATGTACAGAAAATAACACATACTGATGAAAACATTATAGGGTCTCACATACAAGATGAAGATGTCCAAGACTCAGCTAGCATCCAATCCCCCTAGAGTCAGGTAACACATTCGATAGAAGCATGCAATGAATGATCTGATTTGATGGTACTTCATACACAATTTTCAATAAAAACAACATTTATAATATCATAATGTATGAAACTATGAATATTATTTGGGAAAAGTTTTTCATTACACGGTGTGAAACTCTAACTATAAAATTAAAGAGACACAATGTACCTCAAACAGCACTCAAGGCCACTATGAGATCACAATAATTAGAAATCGTAATTTAACAGTCTTGCATGTTTACCCCAACTAGATATTTTTTTGGAAACCATATCACATTAAAAGGACATTAATCACACCTATAAGATTAACTCATCCACCACACATCTACACTATCATCTTTGGGTGACATGAAATTCCACACATGGTTTTAGACTACCTGTCAATAATATATATCGCTAAGGGAATTTTACCTCTTCTTTGAATTTCCATATTCAAGAAAATAATTACCAACATAGGTCTATACATATTTCTTATGTCTCCTCAAATAAGACATTAAATATGGGGGAAATGAGTGGTTCATAATTATGTCTACTATTACTACACTAAAATTCAATGGAATACATAGCATACCTTCAAATAGTTATAGAGATTCTAGGTAAAACTCATACAGTTCCAGTTTCTATTAGAGATTATGACCACAAAAATATTAATCCTAGAGTAGATCATATATGGGTGTTGGTGGTATAATTAAACTAATTTTCTAGCTACCACATACTTCACCCCATGGTCTACCATCACGCCGAATGCCCAATATAACTCCTTCATCCAGTTGTTATATCTTTCAAAAATTATCCTTGACCATATATCTAACTATAGGATAATGGGTAATAAAATCATGAGTGATATTGTCTCTTCCTTATCAATCATAGAAACATATCATCCTTGTATACGTAATTTTCATTGAGGTCTAAAATGAGGCCTCTTATTTCATGACATGTGTCCCACACCTATTTTTGGTATGCCAATATGACCCAACATCTAAGTCAATACCTGACTTATTAGACCATGATATGGGATTGGATCCTTTGAATTATAATTTATAAAAAAAATCCATCCAAGGATCAGTCTTTCATTCTAAATCCAACTAATCCACTTGAGGTGGGTCTATGAACTGACCAATAGGAGAAATCATGACCTAATAACCTTCCTGAAGAATGATCTCTTCATGAATAAACCCATTCAAGGAGGATTAATAAAAAATCATGGAATAATATAAAGAATGCATTGAAATAATTGATGGATTTCATCTTTGAAACATCCTATAAGTGATAGGTCATAACACATTCAATGAGTATATCTGGTGTTATGAGTCATGAATGACAATTACAAAACATCTAATTTTCATATGATGTATGTACAACTGTTTTACATTGATCCGATGATTATGTATATCGATTCAAAAAGTTGGTAGCTAGAGTCGTAGTGTATAATAATGTAACAAGCCTCACTAACACTATGTTCCTTACCCTGAAATCCACAGCTGAGACACATTGATACTATTTACCTAAATTCCAATGTAAAAAACAAAAGGTAAAAAAAATCCAATCATCATCTTGAGTTATAACAAGATCTAAGGATGCTCTACCACAACCCAACTAACAAGAAGAAATAGCTAAACTACAAGTACTCCCTCTGTGACTCAATAGAACAGTGGCTGGAGATTAGAGCCAAAAAGGAATATCTAAATTGGGATACTGTTACCTAATATAACTATGTGCAGAAAACACCTCCATTACCATAAGATACTAAAAAGAAAAAAAAGTAATTATAATGAATTAATTCAGTTATAATATTCTGTAAATATATGAAATAATTCAATTTAATGCATAAATGAGTCTAAATACAATCCCACACAAAACTAGAAATAATATATGTCGTAGTTAGAAATAGGGGGCTACTATCATTGCAACAATTGTAAACACCTTGGCCGATGCAGAAAAAAAATATCATCCACATTCCCCTATTCATCAATAGACTACATAAAACTTTCCTTCATCTATAAAAGACAAAACAAGTGTGGGAGGATCTCATGAAGGGGTGAGTATGACAATACCCAGTAGGACACCCCAAAAATAATAATTATAATGCATCAAGAGTAGTTACTTCATTAAACACAGCTCTGTCAACCATTATTTGAGACATAAGAATAACCAATGATATCACATATATAATCATAAATGAATCTATTTAATAAAATAATTAAACCATTTCTAACAAAATATCCACTTTAGGATTCATGGTTACCCTCATTTGGGAGGAACCATACCTTGAGATATACCACCACTGACGACAATCATCATATTTTTCATGATCATTATCTTTAGCCAATAAAAACATATGGTATTGATATTTTTCCTTGATATATACTCCATTGGAATTACAATAATTCATAAATAACATTAATTGATGCACAGATAGGGGGTCAATGACTTGGGATCACTAGGGGACACTAAACCATATTTAAAAAATTTACATAAATAACAAACAACAAACTATATATATTTGGCCACACCAATTCCATAAAATATACAAAGGGAAAACCCAAAGGTCATTAGGATCACCTCCGTCCTCCCAGAGAATTACATAGTCCATGTAGCTAAGGGGATGTTGTTCGATGCATAGGACCATATGTGGAATTAATCCCTATATAAGTGGACTGAGATGAATGAATATGGAATTTGGGAACTCATCTAGATTCATTAATCAACAATAGGGTGTTAGATGATTCACTCTCATATAATAAGGATGGGATATTGAACCAATATGTCATAATAATTGACCATCAGAACACACTAAACTGATAATTGTCTAAGAAATCTCACATAATGTAATGAATAATCTTCTATGTGAAGATAGAAGAATCCATAATATCGTAAAATGAGTACATGGAATGTCCCATTTGTTACACAATGTAACTAAAAAATCATCACACATTCACAATCTTAAGATCATAGAAATTATAATTTTCTATAATATATGCCATTTCCAAAGGGTAAAAATTGTGTAGATTTAATCATAAAACACGATGCTCCATCATACAGTGGCCTTGTACACCAGTTTGTGCCTCTGTAATTGGATGTGTTTGAGTATACATGTCCACTCCTATATTATGGCCTACCCATGAACTCCCAAAAATCAAAACTTATGGGTCCACATGTCCCCTTAGGCATGTAATACATATAAACGTTGATTTTTCCTTCATGTGTTATATCATATGTGACATGGAAAACATGGCTCGTAACCCAATATATCCTCCATGGAATGTAACTTATGTACGATCCATGATGTTTTTTTAAAATACACATAAAATGAGACATGTGTTTCAAGGTTTTTGATACTTATCACTATATAGAAACCCATGTTCCATATAAAGGGCACTAGATGATGATTTTTTTCATAGGAATTCATCTCATATACTTAGGATTGTCAACAAAACCACAGAATTATGTACACATTGTCTAATTTTAATGATGTTACTACTAATGGTTTCCTTGTTACATAGATATGGTTTAACTAACTCCATATATTTCCTTATTTTGAGACTCTGGTCACCTTTACTGCTCTAGATACACCCGTCATTACAATCCACCTATACTTCATGCCAAATACAAGAACAAAAACACCTGATCCATCAATGGATTCACTTAAATGATTCATGGCCACTATAATAACTTCAAATGTCCATCACAATCGATTGAATGTGTTCCATTGCACAATTAACCGAATCCACAGATATTGTTCAATAGGTATTTGTCAATTATTATGCCAATAGTGAATGGAAAAAATGAATTCATGTACAATGGTGAGAGAAATTTCAAAATAAATAAATAATTGAACTAGACTAATATTCATGTTGTATTTGATTCTTTTTATATGGTTGAAGAATTAAAATAAATAAATAAACAAAAATAATATCAATTCTTACACTGCAGAATGATAATGCAATCATACAAATAATAAAATCATTTAGTGAATGAATTTTTTAGGTGATTAATTCTTGTTAATCATTGGTAAATAAAAATGGGATAAATCCTAATAATCAAATTCCATACATCTATTTTGATCATCCTATTATGAATAAATATCATAATCTTTTGTTTCTAAAAAGATCAAATGTTGTGTTTTTTTCATAATTCGTTATGGTACTCAGATCATTGATCCATTATCTTAATGACTTCCATCATTCCTCTACAATTTTCTTAATTATAAAGGATACTAGATTAAAATTAAATATTTATTGTAATAAACTACATATAATTGTTTTGGAAAATCTGTTAATGTAATAAATAAATAAATCTAATTTATTTATTTCATTATTTTCACCAATGTAATAATTCAAAAAAAACACAAGGATGACATAGAATATGTCATGTGTTGGGTAAATCCTACACTTTTAACATAATTATGGTATCAAATTTCTGATTTGAGACTCCATTTTTTAGTTACATTACATTTTTAGGAATATTTCTAGTTTGTGATATTAGTATATTATAATGTTTTTAAAAATACAATTCCAGGTTCATCAATCCATAAAATTTAACACCCTCTTAGTGTCTGGAATATAAAATATTTCTTATAATATTTAAAAGTCTGAAGAGAAAAATTATATTATTTCATAAATTACCGGGAAACATCATTTAAATTAACATTGGAAACATGAAAATAAATTACTAACTCGTTTAATAGTAATGATGGTGGGGAAATAATTTCATGAAGTGTATGATAACATAATGATTTTGTTAAAATTTTTGTATAAAAGTTTCCCTTTAAGAGAAAAAATATTCCTTTATAAAAATAATGAAATTAAACCTCGGTAAAAATTACTTTTAAAATAATAGGATAATATTTAAATCATTATTGAAACAATTTATGGAAAACATTTACATGGAAGAAAAGGACATCAAACCAAAGAGGAAAGAAGTTATTTTTTTCATAAAAAACATCCTTATCCATTTTAAAAACCCAACATCTAAAATGGTTAGGTTATTTAAAAATTAAATGAATAAATAGATGATATATAAATTATATGTGATTTTTAGATACATATAATATAATTTCCCTCAATGAATATTCAAAAACAATTAATCCTAATATAAAGTGATATTGTAAAAGAAGTATCATACCTCATATTTTACATGCATAATGAGATCACTCAAAATAAAATATATTAATTTTAAATTTATTATAATTTATATAAAACCATATAAATACATATTATAAAATATATGTTACAATTATTATATTTCAATAGCTTTTATTAACTAAATTAATTTTTATGTTTTATAGTATTAACTTTTTAATTTTTTATGTATGCTTTGGTTCAAAAGATTAATTAATTTAAAAAATACAATGAATAGATGATATAAATACTATTAATATTTATATATATATTATATATATTATTTAGATACATATTTATAATCATCCATGAATGGTGTTCAGAAAAATTGAATAAATTTCATCGTTGTGGTGGTTGTCCACACGTATGCATGAGTGATTTTATGATTTTTAAGGAGTGTAAGGGTAAAAAGGTAAATGATATTTTATATTTCAATACCATAATTATGTAATAAAAAACATATATATTTATTATTTCATACATTATTAAAATCCATGTAAATATTTGATGAAAAATGATATATACTATTACGTTTTGATATTATGTGGTACGTACACACGAGCAATGATATAGAATTGGATAACATGATAATGAAGTGGAAATCGTATTATCATAATGATAAAAACAAATAAATATATTTATGATAAATTAATATTTATTTTATTATGGTAACAATATATTTAATGTACATTGACAAACAAATAAATTTGAAAGTACATGGTTAAGAGTTATGCCTCTTCATTTATAATCCTTTTTTCTAATATAGCTTTTTCCTGAAAAAGATAGATTTTTTAAAAAAATATCCCTTGGATGTTTTTAATTATTATAAGATGGTAATTTGGTTGTTTTTTTACAATGTTATAACTCTAATACCATTTGAATAAGGAAGGAGAGTAGGTACATTTTTATAACGTAGGGGAGGTGCATCCACAGAATTACTAAATGTATTAAATTAATATTAAGTACAGTTCTATTTAATGTTGTAAATTTTGATATATATTGAATCTAGGATGATAAAAATTATAAATCCTCCTATAGATTTAAATATATTCACATTTATGTGATTTTATATCCATTATCTCTATATTTTAACACACTGTTTACTATTTTCACAATTACAACAATTTCAACAATGTTTACTGAATATGGTTCAAGGATTTTACAATAATGGTCAAGTGACCCATTAATAGAAAAAAGAATATATTAATGTCCATAGAAAATTTTGTTTTCTTGAATATAATATTTTTATGAATTCTATATAATTTTGAAAAATATTATTTTCCATAATATATAATTATATTCATTTTCTAGACATTTAAAAGAGTTTGACATTAATGATAACACGATTTCAATTGAATTCAAATATGAAACATTAGAAAATAACTAATATATTATAATTATCAATAGAATTCAAATAACACAATAATTTATCAATATTTTATTAATTTTAATATTTTTTATGACATTTATATTTTTTTATATTACAAAAAACAAAATTATGTCAATGTTGAATAAAAAATTTATGTTCTTTATTCTATCAGTAAATAGTAAAAATAAATTAGATTAAAAATAATTAATTCATCATTAGTATAATAATTTAATATCTAACATAACCTCTTGTTATCCATGTGAAATATTATTAAATATATTAATGTCAAGAGAGTGACATTTATTAATTATCCTTTTCATAAAAAAACATAAAGTTCATAACCCAATAAAAAAGACACCAGGATAGTATATTTTTCAAAAAAGATTTTCATGGTAAAACTACACTAATCCAAATATATAATTTCAATATTTTAGACATTTGTATGCTCTATCCAAATGTTTTACCCATGTTTTACTCATTCTATGCTTTTGAGGTGTCACTAATTTAATAATGTTACAATTCATAATGATCCAAAATTGAAGTCACTTAGTTATAAAATATTGATCCTACATATTGATAATTTAGAATATATTATTTACGATCCAAACTATAAAAGTAACCGAAATATAATTTATTATTATTTTTTAAAATTCAATGAAAAATTATTCTAGAAAAATGAGATTAAAAACATAAAAATTAACTCATATCCAAATAGGGAATATTTCTAATTAAAATGGAATTAATTATATTATTCTAAATCAAATGAATCATATGGGAATTTAATAAATAATTCATCAAATAATTAGATTTTTAAATAACATGACTCATTGATAATGAAAGAGAGTATTTAAAAAATTTATATTTTTCATAATAAATTAAAGTTAATATTTTCAAAAAATAGAATAGAAAATAACACAAATATAATTAAGATATTATGATTTTTAAAATGTTACCATTTTAAAAAAATTAAAATTATAAAACTGGTGGAATTAATTATAATATTCGTACAGAAAATCTAATGAGACCCATATTTGAAGAAATCATATTATTGAATCACAAACTATAATTTCTTAAAAAAATTGAGTAATAATTTAGTAATAATTAAACTTTTATGTTGTAATAAATAAATAATTATTCATATCATTCATAATATTGTTAATAAAATTCATTATAACAATATTACGACATGTTGAAAACTAAAACAAAAAGAATATTTCAATAGTTTCTTGTCGTTCATTAAAATTAATCATCATGTAACTAAAGCTATCAATGAAAATAAATGTTTTTAAAGATAGTTATGTCATAAGATATTAGTGTCCTACACTACTCTATATGTCTATAAACTATAACAAACACCATGTCGGGATTCCAAATACACTATGGAAGGAGCAACATGCCATTGATTTTTTTAAACAACATCAACCATCATTTTGTGGGTCTTTTGATCTACTAATTTTTGGGAAATGGATCAACAAAATAGAAAATATATCTTTATTTTTCATTTCCTAGAAAATTATAAATTTATCTTAGCACATTTTTACATTGAGGAAATTTTTTTTCTACAGTGGACACTAAGAAAGAATGTTATGAAATAAGAAGACATAATATCCCTGGAATTAGAGGATTTTTAGAATGTATTTATCAACAATTACATTTCTGAAAGTCATCATAGTAAAATGTGGATGTAATTTATATAGTAAAAGGGTAAGGTAAATTTATAAATCAATATCTATGAAGAAAACAATAAAATAATTATAATTAATGAATCTAGTTTTCTCCTGAACCCTGAAATAAATATTGATATATTATGTAGTGAATGGAAAAAATTTAATTATGCATATTTTTCCACAGGTAACTTTTTTAGGCTAGGATGATATTTTTTAATGTATACTCAATGTTGAAATGGGAATTATAAACCCTAATATTAATTGTTCGGGTGATAAGAAAAATAATATGAACTACCATTGAAGCTCTAGTGGTATGAAACATGGAGAGAAATTTTTTTTCGACATCCCACATTAATAAAACGTGGGACGGAGAATATATATTATTACCTAAAATTAACATAATGAAGTTTCATGTGTGGGATTTTTGGCCATTGGAAAAATCAATCTCAATATGGTTTTGAGATTATAATTAATGAAATTATAGGAGATAAAGTCAAAAATAATACCACACCCTCATATGTTACCTATATTCAATGAACATGGGAATTATATAAACTAATTACCTAATATAATGGCTAATGATGGTAATAAACCCCAACAACCACTAATGTCAAACTATAAATGTAATGTATATGAAATCACAACTACTGAAGTGTGTCAAAAAATGAAGTGGTTAATGGTAAACATACCATCAACTCTAGAAAGTCAAATGTCTTATATGATTCATATTCTACCTACTATATAATATATGATTAATTTTTATGTGTATGAAATATCCACCTTAATTATTACATGTTGAATTATTAGTAGAAATTCTTAATAGAACTTAGATAACTTATTATGTATAAAATTATTTATAATTGATGTGCATCATATTTTGATTTTTCTAAACCCTTTTATTATCCTTATAGATTAATACTATGTCATTTTATATTTGTATTTCTTCTCCTTAGATAGATCCTATATCAATTTACAAGGAAGATAAGTTAAACTTTTTATTATAAACAATCAAATGATCATTTATCAGTGTGATGATAAATGAAAATTTAAAATGGATATTACATCCATTGGAAATTACATCCAATTTTTAGATATTTATTTATATTATTCAGAGGTGATATTTCTCTCCTATGAATATGTATAAATAACATTTAACCTAATCCTATTTTGAAGGTTTTTTTGCTCTCTCCATAATAGTTTCATAGTCTTATTCTAAATCTTGTTGTTGATTTTTTTAGTTAAACAAAAAATAGCTCTACAACTATTTCAATAACAATATATTGAATGACCCATATTGAGTTGAAATAATTTAAGATGAAAATATAGTACAATATTTACATGGTATTAATTTGGCCATGTTCATCATCTTATAGTGAGTATTTTCTTTTTTCAAATAAGAAATATTCACCAACATGATACTATATTTATTTTTAGTAACATGATGATATCACAATCAAGAATAAATTTAATCTTCCCCATATTGATGAATTGAATTAAAAGATATGGGGAGATAAATATGTATCCATGTTTTGCCATGATTATTGAAATAATAACTAATGGTAAAATTAATAGATAAACCAAAGACAATAATTTTTTATAAAGTATGGACATAATGAATTTATGGTGATTTCATTTGGTCTTACTAATTCAACCTATATATTCAAGGATTTGATTAATATAGTCTTTATAGATTACTATGATCAGATGTTGGTTTTCATTATAGATGATTTCCATACATCTTACCAGAGGAAGGATGAGAATTAAGATCACTTGCGAGTTGTATTAAGGACCTTGTGGAAGGATAATTTGTATAGAAAATTTACCAAGTGAGGTTATATTTAAGAATACTTATAATATGGATGTTTTAGATAATTTTTCATGGAAAAACATAGTAACAAGCACTCATTGTTTTACTCAGATAGAATGATATGCTAAATAAATAACACTAAAGGGAGCTATGTTCTTATATGAAAATGAATTTAAGGTTAATTATCTAAAATTGAAGAGAATTATTCTTAATGAATCTATAATAACTCGAACATGTAGTGGAGAATGGTATAATATCTATTGTTATGTATAAAAGAATAAATATGGAATTTTTGTTATGTATAATGACATGGTAATAACTTATGCTTCATTGTATTTGAAAATACATGAGCAGATTTACTAAACACATAATTTTTAGTTGGAAGTATTTATTTTTAAATGGAAAACATTAGGGCAATATTATTATAGTAAAATATGTGATATACATATATATATATATATATATCATATAATCATGAATTATATATTCAAATTAATATAATTTAATATGAACTAAACGATATGGTTGAAATTGATAAATAATTACCACTAATTAATACATTACTACCTTAGGAAGGGGAATATGGTGGATGATCCTCTATTTCATAATGACCATGGTAGTTTTTCAATGATGAGTATTAAAATAGATCCAAAATATAAATATTTAATGAAATGGACCCTACAATAACGATGGGTGGGGATATATCATATCATTCATAGATTATTGTTCAACCATCCATATATGGGATGCTAAAAGGGTTATAAAAATAGGATGTGGATCTCCAATATAATGTGATAAATGTTATTATATTAAACCATGATTTTGATGGAATGATAATGTTAAGAAACTCAGTGTGTTCTTTTTTAATAAATAACATGAAGAATTATTTATTGTATGAGGCTCATTGTTCACTGTTATATAATAATAAAATGTGTACAATGATATATTGAGATCTAAATGCCTTTTTGTTTGGAATAACATGAAAATGGATATTATAGGGTGTGTATATTGATTCATATTAGGTAAAAAATTTATCATTGGAAGATACATGTATGATGGTTTATTACTAGAAATACATTTAATAAAATGGAAATTGGAAAAAATAAACTTGGATATCATCATTGGACTCCCCAAAACATCTAATTGAAATAGAATTGTTTTGATTATTGTTGATCTTCCTACAAAATCAAAGAATTAAATATAAATTAGGGGATATTTCTCTCCTGATCAGCTCGATAGAATACACCTTTCGGACAAGGTTAGTAAACATAGAGTTCCTCAATGAATTTTATCAAATCTAAAGTTAAGGATTAATATTCTTTTTGGATATATATTCAAAAGGGGTTGAATACATAGTTTAATATAGGAACTATATATCATACTCAAACATATTTTTAGTAAGATAGGACCATTTATCCCCAAGAGTTCAATATTGGTGATATGTTATTCGTATAAATATTTAATTGAAATAATGTTTTGAGGATTGGAATGAATCTAAACCGGATAACAATATTAATCCTCCCACTAAAATTTATATCCTTTCTAGGACACATACTAATTTTTTGTTGCTTCCACCAAATATCTCTCATGTTCAATATGCATTCCATGTATATATCCTAAGAAATTAATAAAAAATAATTAGTATATACATAATATAGAGGGTTTACATTGGGAGAAAGATCTCTTTTATTAATAAAAACTGATGGGAATTATTCCTCAAAGAGAGAATGTATTGTGGAATAGGATAAGTAACCAAGTAAGCGGTCTTTTGGGGAAACCATAAATTTGAAGAATATATATGGGATCTGAAGGATTTGATGGGGATGATGAATCCTGAGATGTTATTACAGGAGTAATAGGATTTCGTGGGACAAATTCTATTAACCAGGGTATAATAGGACACCAAAAAATTTTATGATATATTTATCCTTATAAAAGTTAAATTTCTTTGCTAACGTACATTATACACATCCCTGATCATAAATGAACCATGTTATTGTATATGGTTTAAAACAAGATTTAATATTTTAAATATTAACATAAAAACATAATTATTTAAAAATATGTTTAAATAGTTTATATAAGGAAAATATATTGACATATTGATAATCAATAAGAACATAAATTTCATTAATGTTATTTTATGCTTTAAATATTATTTTTCATTAAAAAATGCATTTTAATGACTTTTATACACAAATATTATAATTCATTCCATCAAATTTTAGATATTTTATTTTCTTTTATATAAAAATTATCATTTTTAAAATATTTATATCAAAATAATATTATCTTAAAATTTTCAAAATTTTCCTAAATTATTACCTTTTCAGTAACTGTTAAATAAATACCAATTTTATAGAAAATTTTCTTTTTCTATCAAATATTGAAAGGTATTATTATGTTTTAAATTAATTTTAAAATTTTATTAATTATTTTATTATTAATAAGGAACCATTTAATTAATTATAATTATCATTTTTATTAATTTAGTTATAATTACAATTTATACTTAAAAATGCATTTTCCTGTAAAAGAAACTTCCATCGAGTTTTGATTGTTTTTATTAAATTAATTTCCAACACTTTTATTAATTGAATTGGAAAAGATAGAATATTTATTTGTAATCATAACGTCTATGAATATTAATTATGAGCTTTTATTTTTTTGGATATCGAATATTAAAACAATTAAAAGGGTTAGCTTGTGTAATGTTCAAATGTGTTTACTAGGGGAGGGGTTTGATGATCGCATAACGATTCACTATTCAATTCCACCCTTAAACATCTGTTTTAAACTAGTTCTGTAATAAATATTCAAAATATAAAAATAAATTGACCTTAATTTTTTATTAGATTATTTAATTTTTATCACTATTATAAAGGTAAATTATACTTGTTTTGATATTTTCATTGAATGTGGTGTTGATTTGGAGGCTCGAAGATCATCCAGAAATAACATGGACAAAACGTCATGGCATCTCATGGACATATGTCTACTGTTTTGAACATTATGAAAAGTTTTTGCATCCAAATGGGCTTAAACATGATAGTCGATTCCAAACCATTATGGGATACATCTATTATTCAGGATCTGAATCCTAATTCGGCCATTTAGTGGTCCATCCGAACCATAATGTCTAGGGGACACAGTATGCCCGAATTAAAAAAAATTGGTCTTTTCACTATATCTCCCATCTAGTTTTGTAATGGACACAAAATTTGATAGGAGACATTAAATAAACTTGTCAACAACTCTTCTATTTTTTTCAAGTTGTAATTTGTCATTCTACTATTCCAAAACTCAGACACAATTAGTATCTTAAAAATAGGGTACCCAAAATCGTGTCCCATTTTGGCTATAAAAAGTCACCTCGAGCACCTCCTTTGTAAGGTTGGGCGAGGATTAAAGTGCTGAATATTTGGAGTTAAGAGGAGTCCTCTCATCATACTATAAGTTCAATAGTCCCCTATCCTCATAGTGGGATCATTAATGAAGAAGAAGTTCCACTTGAGCATCATCTTCCTCCCAATGTCGAGCTAAACAGTGGACGATCATTTCGAGGGAGCTACACACACTTGGGAGGGAGTTAAAGAACATATTATTCTATTGGGTTTGTGTAATTTGTGTTCTAAATATTTCAATAATTTCATTTCATGACATGAATCTCCTCTGATTGCATTTCTATTGTTATAATTAATTGAAAAAAATTTTATTTCAACACCGATTGTGTTGTGATTTCAAGTGAGAATAATGGGTTGTTCTGATTGGACAAGATAAGACTCTTATTTATCTAATACATACATAAGATTTTAATAGGATTTGGTTTCCATTATTCTCTATTTTTTTAACCAATCCTTGACATCATGATTGTTATTTCATGGGGTGGTTCTTTGAGAATTGTTTAAGAGGAAAGAGGGAAGTTGAGATCTTGACAACCCTCAACCAAAGGGTCCCATTGAACCATGTGTGTTTTCAGAATGATGAACTCACTAAGATATGTAGTGAACTTGAAATGATCTTCGTATCTCATAATTCTAAAAAACCAATTTTATTTATCAACTATTAAACTCTTTATTTAAGTCGATTTATTTTTAAAACTATTTTCGAAACTACATCCTCTTTTAGTAAATTCTAAAAAATAAACACTCAAAACCTATTAATGCTCCTCGAAAGAAAAACTAGGGTATTCCCCAGTCTACAAATCAATAAGTAAATCATAATCAATTTGACGTGTCATGAATGCGTGTTTAAATTTTGGATCCGTTTTCGGGGAGTGCTTTGGTTTTTTGTGTGTTTTTATAATATTTTTGTAAATATTGTGAATATTTATTTTTTTAATCATATTCCTTTACCAATATCATTGTGTTCTGATTTATGTATTATATAGGTTTTTTGGATGAATCATTCTAATTAGGATATTTACTACCTTTCGAACCTGAACCGGAGAAGATATTACATCAGCATCCTTGAGAGGTAGAAGATAAATTTTTGAAGGAGGACACATCACAACTTGTGACTTTTCAGGACCATTCTTCGTCTAGAAGAAAATTATAACCTAAAATTAGCTAGTTTAAAATGGATAAAATTAATCAATAAGTAGAACAACTTACCTCTCCTTATGTTGAAATCCAACCCACATATATTCAATTACAAGGTAAGGCACCCAATTTTGAATTAAAATCTGCTCTAATTCACTTGTTTCCTGGATTCCATAGACTCGCAAGAGAAGACCCCCATAAACATTTAAAAGAATTTCATATTGTGTCTCCAACATTAAAAACTGCAAATGCGAATGAGGAATAATTAAAGCTTATGACATTTCCATTTTCATAAGAGACTCCCTGAAAGACTGGCATTATTATGTTAATTCACCAATAAGAGGTTGGGTGGACATTAAATGAGTTTTTCTTGAAAAATATTTCCCAGCCTCTAGAACTACAACAATAAGGAATGAAAATTGTAGGATAAGAAAAAAATAAGGGGAAACACTTCATGAATATTAGGAAGGAATTAAATAATTAGGTTTATGTTGTCCACACCACCAAATAAGTGAACAACTATTAATCTATTATTTTTATGAAGGTTTAATTTCAATAGATTGTATCATGATTGATGCTGCTAAAGAAGGTGCACTAGTGGATGAAACCCCAATCGATGCCAGGACCCAGATTGAAAACATGGAACAGAACACTCAATAATTCAATATAAGGTCCATTGTACCCATTTTAGGTGTCCACGAGGTGCAATGTACTGGATTCGAGAAGAATGTGGACACAAAATTTGAAGAGGTAAGTACCCTTTTAAAATAAGTTTTTCTCTCCGAAGAGAAATCTCAATATCCTCCTCCCATCCATTGTGGAATCTAGTCTTATGACACCCATTATTCTGAACAATTCACCTAATTAAGAGACCCTTATTAGAGTTGTGAGGCAATATTTCTAGACCACCCCTATTACCAACCCTTTAGGGGGGAACCGTACTATCCATCCAACTCTCGGTTGCTTGAAAACTAAGATTAAATTAAAGGAGGGAATTCAAACTAGCCTCATCATCCATGGAACCGACAAGGTCAGAGTAGTCCTCCACCACCACCACCTAAAAATCCTTAACCAATCCAAATTCCTTTCCAATAACCCCCTCCAAAACATGAGCCTATACTAGAAGATGTGATTAAAAAAATGGATTCCAACAAACCACCCAATCATCCATAAAATACCTCAAAATACAATTAGGCCAAGTATCTAACTCAGTGGGGGAAATTCAAAGTCATGTGTCATGTAAACTACATTCTCAACAATTAGTCAACCCTATAGATAAATGAAATGTTAGTTCCATCTCCCCTAGGAGTGTAAAATAGATGAATACTCCATTAGAGTTATCCCATCTTGAGGAAACCTCCATCCCAACCATTAAAAATGTTACAAATGTTGAAAATCCTTGACCTGAGAAATTCCCTTTCAAAGGAAAGAGTGTGTCCATTGATGAGTCACCTATTCAAACCATTCCTCTTCTATTTCCCCAACGGGCCACCCAAACTAAAAGAGGAAACTCAAGATGATAAGGAAATATTGGAAACTTTCAAAAAAATTATGGTTAACATCCCCTTGATTAATTCCATTTATCAAAATCCACAATAATCTATGTTTCTAAAGGAGATGTGTACACACCGAAGGTGACATCATGGTGATGAGAAATTTAACATGGGGAGGAATGTTTCATCATTGATAGAGCCATCACATCCTACCATGTGCAATAATCTTGGAACATTCACAATTATGTGTACCATAGGGGAGTATTCTTTTTCTAATGCTATTATTATTTTAGGGGCTTCTATAAAATTGATGCATCACTCCATTTACTCTACATCACATGTTGTGGAACTGAAGCCCACTATAATTATTATTTAACTTGGAAACCAGAGTATCGAACACCCATTTGGTGTGTTAGAGGATGTTCATGTGAGGGTTGAAAATTTAATTTTTCCTACTGACTTTTATGTGCATAAAATAGGGGATGATAGGATAAATTGACATGCCCTGATTATATTAGGGATACCCTTCTTGAAAACTACCAAAACCATAATTAATGTACACAATGGTAAGTTATCTATGGGGATTGGTGGTGGCGTTGTCCACTTCAATATCATTGATGCCATGAAGCACCCTTCGGAAGAACATTCCTAACTCTTTGTTAATTCTATAGATGTACACACTTCCCTTGAAAAATCTTTATTTCATTCCCCCGATCCCCTTTCTGAGTTTTCATCATTAATAGAAAAAGAAGGAAATATATTAGGAATTGACTATTGTAGTTGTCTAGAAAATTGTCATGCATGTTCATTGATTGATGATTTCTTGAACACTGAGGATCAAATGAACATTGATGATACTGCTAATCTTGTAAAAGATCATTCCTCATCTAAGTATGATACCATTTAGTAGTTAGATGAGATTAGTGACCTATCACATTCACACACACTCCCATCAATCCAATATCCACCTAAATTGAAACTGAAACAACTGCCTAAAGATTTAAAATATTCAGATCTTAATAATGGAAACAAGTTTCCCATCATCATTGTTAGTTCACTCCCTCTTGGTCATGAATTAAGACTACGTGAACATATGAGGAAGTATAAACAAGATTTGGTGTGGAAATTTGATAACATTCCTGATATTGGCCCATCTATTTTTACAAATCATATTTTATTAAATGATGAGACTAAACTAGTGAGGCAGTTATAACGTCGACTAAAACCAAAACTCCTAAACGTTGTGATATAGGAGGTCATAATATTATTGGCTTCTGGAATAATTTAGCCCATCTCTGACAGCCAATGGGGCAGACATGTTCAAGTAGTTCCTCATAAAACTGGCCTTACTATAATCAAAAAATAAATAATGAATTGGTTCCAACTCATGTGCAGAATATTTGTGGTGTCTTCATATACTATCACCGACCAATCCAAAGCACTAGGGCAGACCATTTTCCTTGGACATTCATTAACCAAATGCTAGAGAGGCTAGCGGTAGAGTCCCAATATTTTTTCCTTGATGGATATTTTAGATACATTCAGTTACATATTTCCCTTGAGGATCAGGAAAAAGAAACCCTCACTTGCCCCTTTGGAACATTTCCATATAAGAGGATGCCATTTGGTATGTGAAATGCTCCAGGTACATTCCAGTGATTCATGGTTAGTATTTTTCGGATTACATGGGGAATTGCTTGGAAGTATTCATGGATGAGTTCATTGTTTATGGATCTTATTTTGATGAATGTTTGAGAAGTCATGATTTAGTCCTACGTAGCTGAATTTAAAAGAATCTCATATTATATTATGAGAAATTCCATTTCATGGTGAGAAAAGGTATAGTTTTTGGACATTTCATATCTGGGGATGGTATCCATGTAGATAAATCAAAAGTGGATTTCATTTCTTCCATACCATTCCCCAAAAATTTAAGGGATGTGTTGTCTTTTCGAGGTTATTCTAGATTTTATCGTCATTTCATTCGTAACTTCAGTAATATTGCACTCCCCCTCTCTCAGTTAATCCAAAAAAAAGGAATTTATTTTTGTTATAGACTGTGAGGATGATTTTAATAAGTTAAAATGGAGTCTCACATAACCCATTGTAATCCAGCCACCTCAGTGGGATTTACTATTTGAGCACATGTGTGATGACTCTAACTATGAATTTGGGGAAGTATTTTTCGAACGGGTCGATCAAGCTCCACATGTCATTGGCTATGCCTCACATAGGCTGGACCCAGTCCAAGAAAAATACAACACAACTAAACAATAATTCATTTCCATTGTATTTTCATTGGTTAAATTCAGGTCATATTTTTAGGGACCAAAGTCTTTGTGTTCTCAGACCATGCAACCCATTTGTATCTCCTTAAGAAACTGGAATCCAAACCATGTCTCATTCGCTGGATGCTCCTCTGACAAGAATTCAATATAGAAATTAGAGATTATAAAAGGAGGAGAGAATGTGGTGGATGACCATACCAGTAGGATTCTGACATCCTTGGATATTGACTCACCACCATGTATTCCTATAAATGACATGTTTCCTGATAAGAAATTGTATGGAGTGAAAGATTCTGTTCCGTGGTATACTGAATTTGTAAATTATTTGGTATCTTCTTACATTCCTAATGATTTCAAAAAAACAAAGCCATTTTTCTAAAAAATGAGTCTCGTTGGTACATTTGGGATGACCCCTACCTCTGCCAGACATGTAGTGGTCATGCCTTTAGTAATTATGTCCCCGATAGAGAGTTTCAGACTGTCTGCAGATTCTACCACACTCTTGGTTTTGGGGGCCACATTGGTCCCCAACAGACTGCTCGCAATACCCTTGATTCAGGTCTCCTTTGGCTAAAATTTTTTTGGGATGCCCATGGTTTTTTGAAATATTTTCCCCATTGTCAATGAATGGGTAATTCATTTAAATTAAACAAAATGCCACAACAACCATTTCTCTTTCATGTCATTTAATATATTTGTGATATTGAGTTTATAGGTCCATTTACCAATTCCTTTGGCAACATGTACATTATTTTTGTAGTTGATTACGTGTCAAAATCGGTAGAGGCACAAGCTACTATGAATTATGATTCTAGGGTAGTTGTATAATTTTTTAGAACCAAAATCATTTGTTGGTTTGGATTACCTAGGTTGTTCATTAGTGACCATCGTACTCATTTCTGAAAATGGGAAAATGATGTCACTTTTGCGTCGGTATGGGGGCAGTCATCGAGTGTCTACTACTTATCACCCACATACCAATGGTCAAGACGAGGTGTCAAATAGTGAGGTGAAACAGATTCTTGAAAAAATTATTCAAACCAATAGAAAAGATTGGAGTTTTTGACTTGATGATTCATTATGGGTATACCATACTGCTTTCAAAACTCCCATTGGCATGTCACTATATCACTAGTGTTTGGAATGAGTTGTCACCTACCTGTTAAAATTGAGCACTGGGCCTAATAGGCCATCAGACAATGAAATTATAATATTTCTATTGCAGGTTCTCAATGGAAGTTGCAGATTCATGAGTTGGGGGAAATGAGAAGTGATGCATATGAGAACTCCATGATTTATAAAGAGAAATCCAATGCTACCCACGACCATCGCATCCTTCATTTCTAGTTCCACATTGGGTAGGAGGTCCTGCAGTACAATGCAAGGATGAAGATCCATCCAGGTAAGATTTGTTACCATTGTTTTGGACCAAACACTATTACTAACCTCTCTCCATTCGGTATTGTCTAGGATCAAAATGAAGAAACCAAGAAAACGTTCATTGTCATTGGGAAGTCGCTAGAGCACTTCCATGCATCCATTTTGAGTTTCTGATGGAGGAACTCCATGTTCTAGAAGTAATATATGAAGGACACTCACAAGGGTTTATCCTTCCATCCCACATTCTCTTCTATTACAGTAATTACATTGCACACTTTACAAGTGGGTGGATGGGTACATTCCTGGGATAGTTATAAATTTTCATCATATTTTTTCATTATTCAATTTTTTCAACTTATTTATGGTATTTATACTTAACCCACCCATATAGTCACTAATAATGGAATATACTGAAAATTCCTGTTAAACTTTTTGATTCCATGTTGATTAAAGTTTTTATAAAAAAACTTGTCTCTATTTTGGATTGAATTAATGTATGAATTTAACATTATGAAGTGATTTTTAGTGAATTGGTTTTTTGTAAATGATATAAATGGTTATATCATTGTGAAACATTTAAGATGATTGATGGCCCTTGTCTGAGTAGTTTTTGGGAAAATTGTGTCACTAATATCTCCACACATGTTTTCACCATACCTATATGTGTGAATATTTCATACTTAATATAAGGTAAATATATATTAGGTTAATATTTTTCATCTTTAACTGATATTTCCATATGTTCGTTCCTTATATGATCTATTTCATTATTTTACTAGATTGACCTATGCATGTGTACCTAATGTCTGACTGTTATACACCCTCAAAAAAAATATTTTGTGTCTAGGGTAGGTCAAAGTCCACCCATCCTCAACCTTTGAACTTGTTATAACAAAATTAATTAGTTTCGTGAGGAGATCAAACCAGGGTTGAGAGATGAGTGTAAGATTTGTTCCAAATGAATCTTCTAAAAAACAAAAAAAATAAAAAATGATTGGAGTGATGAAATTTGAAACATTTGGGGATATCTAGGTTGATATGTTTTGTTTGGACTTCTTGCAATGCTTATGTGGGTGGGTCTTGAAATATGATTGTGAACGATGTAGGGCAGGATCGGTGATACAAATTTATTTATAGCTGAATAATTTTAAAATAACCTATATTTATATTATAGAAAGAGTAATTAATATCATGGAATAGTTTTCACCCAAAAATATGGAGAGTTAATGGAATGGTTGACTTTTGAATTCCTTGCTCATTTTGGTGTCAGGAATCTCCTTGAACTTCATTGTGATATGATTTAAGAGACATGTTTTTCAATTACTACTGGGAAGAGCTCCTTTTTGTGGTTCGTGCATTGATCAAATTACTTATGATGTTGGGAATATTTACATGCATCAATTTTTTGATATGTGACTTTTCCCAGGAGTGAAAATGTTTTGGAGTGGGGGTGTGACCGCATAGCGATTCACTATTCAATTCCACCCTTAAACCACTGTTTTAAACTAGTTTTGTAATGAATATTCAAAATATAATAATAATTTGATCATTATTTTTTTATTGAAATAATTAATTATTATCACTTTTTGAAATTTAAATTATAGTTTTTTTGATATTTTAATTAAAGGAGGAGGTGATTTAGAGGCCCAAAGATCATTTAGATGAATAATTCTGTAAAACTGCATGGCATCCCATGGACATCTGTCCACTGTTTTGAACTGTACGATAAATCCCTGCATCTTAATGTTTTCAAACTTTGCTGAAATCACCAAATCATTATGGGATACAACACTAAATGAGTAATATAATCCTAATTATCCATTTTGTATCCCATCCGAACCATTCTTTTCAGGGGACAGAATCAACACGAATTCAAATGTTTATTTAGGTCTTTTGACAATATCACCCAATACCGTAATCTAATGGCATCCAAATTCAACAAAGAGACATTCAAGAAGACTATCCAAAACTCTACTATTTTGTTCATGTCATGATATGGATTTCTAATACCACAAAACCATTAAACAAGGGGTATCTCAAAAACAAGGTGCCCAAACCACGTCACATCATTGCTATAAAAAGGCACCATGAGAACCTAATTTGTATGTTCGTCGAAGGTGTGATGTTCTACCAATTTTTTGTTTCATAGGATTCCTATCCTCATACTAGAAGTTCTGGAAGCCCATA
This sequence comes from Viscum album, assembly GCA_963277665.1. Taxonomy (NCBI): domain Eukaryota; kingdom Viridiplantae; phylum Streptophyta; class Magnoliopsida; order Santalales; family Viscaceae; genus Viscum; species Viscum album. Next base: position 1,165,163,840 of record OY728133.1, on the reverse strand, counting down.
TCCTCATAGGGGGGTCAAGAAAGAATAATGAGTTCCACCCGGGATTCATCTTCCTCCAAATATCGAGCTAAATGGTGGACGATCATTTTGAGGGACTTACACACACGTGGGAGGGATTTCTAGCACTTTTTCTTCTACTAGTTTTGTGTAAATTGTGGGCTAAAAATTTCACGTTTTTATTATCTTGACATTATTATCCTCTGATTGTATTTATATTTTTATAATTAATTGAAATTTTTTTTATATAAACACCGACTGGGTTGAGATTTCATGTGAGAATCTTAGGTTGTTCCTATTAGACAAAAAAGTGTCCTATTTATCTCACATGTAAATAATATTTTAGTATGATTTGGAATCCTTTATTATCTATGATTTATACCAAAACATGACAAAATGATTTTTGTGTCAAGGGGCGGTTTATTGAGAATAGATTAAGAGGTAAGAGGGAAGTTGAGATGGTGACAACCGTCAACCAAAGTATTCCATTAAACCATGTGTATTATTTAGAGTGATGAACTCACCAAGATATGTAGTGAACATGAAATGATCTACTTATATCGTAATTCTAAAACACCAATTTTATTTATCAATTATTAAAATAATTAATGATGTCATTTTAGTTTTTAAACTATTTTCAAAACCACCCCTCTTTTAGTAAATTTTATAAGAAATACACACTCAAAACTTATTAACCATATTTGATAGATGACCTAGGATCTTCGCTAGTCTAAAAATAATCCTTAAAATCATAATCAAATTGACGTTTTAGGAGAGCACGTTCACTAGACTAAGAGATAAGGGTAATGTTACCACATATACATGTATAATTATATTTTTATTGAAATATTTCTACCCTATATCATCTCTTATTTTAATATGATTAATTTTTGATCATTTTGAATTCTATAATGCATATTCACATTTAATTTTTTAAAAAAATTCTTCGTTTGTCCTCTCTCTCGCTTATAAAATGATATCACATCTCCTATATTGTCCATACATAATGATCCTATTATCGCAGCAAATTTATACTCAAATATAATAACATCCTTAAACATTTTCTAGAGGGTATGATTTAATCATAATACCATCCCTTCATGGTTAATCATGTAAACTAATGGTGGTTTCTTAAAGAAGAGGTATAACAATTAACAGAGTAATTTTAAACATATTAATTATTTCATATTATATAGAATATTTTAATTCACCAGAAAATAAAATATCTATTATCATTAATATATTTGTTTTGTTATGTTTAGGAAAAAACCATTTTACACATCTTTTCTATCAAATGGTAAATGAAATTATGACATGTTAGCATGTATGGAATACCGCCCTCACATGGAAATAAGATTATTTTTACATAATAATCAATCATGGTTGGATCTTATGATATATGTCAAGTTAAAATAAGATATGTTTCATAGTATATGTAATTATATTAAATTATCTACCTCCTTACATCCCATCTATTGTGATATGATAATGTTGCTCGAGTGCATGTTTTGAAAACCACACCATTATCTGATATGATTCTTTTTTCAGTAAAATAATACATGTCTTGAATAAATATATATTTAATGATAATAAACTATATCTATTATAGAATAATCCTTCAACAATGATCACTTATTATATAATGTTATTTATTTCCATCAACCAAAGAGTGAAAACATGACTCGTATATACCTACAGAATGTTTTATCTATGAAGTTCTATAATTTACTTTTCACCCATGATTTATAATAATAGTTATAAAATTTTATATAATAAATAAATATCATACTTATGAAAATATAAATATTCTAGATATTGTGCATCCTTGATTAATTTATGAGGAATGGAACAACTGAATTAAAAAATCCATGAAAAACAAAATAGTTACAACCCAAAACAATGATCTTAATATAAAATTTATAATAATTTGGTGAAAAAATTTTATAAATAAATAATATTCTCAACGATATTTTTGAATATGGTGCCATAATATTTTTTATTAAACATATATTTAATATAAAGGATTTTTGAATTTATATAAAGTAGGTTGAGGCTTGATTAAATGTTTTATATTGAAATTTCATTTATTTTCTAGATTGAAATTTCTAAATTTCCAGTGAGTGAATATTATATGGTTCATATATTTTAAGATAATTTGTTATTATCCTCTGGTTATTAGTGTAAATTTCATGTAATATTAATATCAATCAATAGTTTGTACTAAACATTTACCAGAAAATTATTGTAAGAGAAGTAGAATTAATTTCATCTTTTTTCAAAATTATTTTCCATCCATGTCTATATTTTCATTAAAAATTTATAATAATTTTTTTTAAATTATCAAATGAAATATTAAATTTAATTATACATTAATATATTTTCTATAAAAATTATTTAAAAATATAATATATTTTTCTAAAAGTGGTACATTTATAAAAAATTGTGTACATAATCATTTTTTTAACATATACTATAAGATTGATTTTTCACAACATCATGTATTGTAATTTATTTTAAAATTACATTATAATATTAAATAGATCGTTTAAATAAACATTATTTTATTAATATTCAAAAAAATTATTTGAAACATCTTTTATTAAAAAGAAAATGTTGTTTTTCAGAATATATATTCCTGTAATTTTAATAGGAATTTTCCCCCTTTGTTGACATCCTTTAATGATTCTTAAAAGTTGTTGATGCAATAAATATTTTTTTAACCTTCTTCTTTCACATGAAGTTTCATGATTTTGACGATCCAAGATTGTGAATAACATTTTTTTTCAACTGGATAACGTATATGAAAATCATAATTGTTTTTTTGATATTATGGAACGATTATGGATTAAGGATATATGACATGTGGGTACATTATATCTTTAAAATTAATTGGTGAAATATGGATAAATCATGAGATAATTATGATATGTATGAACATGATTTCATGTTCACAATATTATACATAGTCTAGGTTTCATGTCAATATCTGTATGTGTTGTCCTAGTTCAAGATCTATAAGTTTATACAAGGATCCAATTTCTTGTACTGGACATAATGAGTGAACCTATTATTTTTATAAATTTCATAAATATCAGTAGATTATTATAGTCGATCTCTCACCGATTGGGTTCAAATAAGTCCAACGACGATCAAAAGGGAGTTCAGATGCTCAACTAGGAACCAAATCCTCTTTCGATGCTGCTGTTTCTCGAACCCGGTTCCTCCTCTATCCAAAATGACAGAAAATGAGGAACTGACCATTTTAAGATGAAAAAACAAAGTACAATTTCTGTAACTCCATATATAATACTTATTTATCAATTTACAGTTCAAATTGCAGTTGACTTCTTTCGACTTACTTTCCTGAACCATTCGACAAGAGTACACGACATGTACGAAAAAGCACACAACGTGTGGTTTGATTTTTACCTTTTTTGTGCCAACATGACCACACGACATGTAATCCCTTCATAAATAGACATACTACATGGTGTGTGATTTGGATTAAACTATGTCTATCCCGTGATTATATTACTTGTCTAGTTTTCCCTTGTTTTCTCAAAAAAAGTCAATGGAAAAAGAATAAAAAAATTCTTACCTCAATGTAAGAACCGAGTTTTTACAAACCCTCCCCCACCTAAAGATATTCATCCACGAATTTCCCTACAATTAGTGGTGAATAAATGTATGAGAATAACACTGACCACTAAGAATGTACATTATCCTCCCTCTCCCAAGTCCCGTCCTGGACTCGGCCATGCTGCCATAACAGCCGTATGAGAGGAAATGACCAGCCTTGAAGAACCATCTTGCTATTGTCAACTATACAAATCAAATGTTCCTCAAAGGATGCATTAACCTAAATCTCAACCTCCTCGGGCTGAAAAATATGAGATGTGTCTTAGTGATAACAGCGTAGTTGAGATACATGAAAGATGTCATGCATTGTGTGATACCTCTGAGGTAACTCTAACCGATAGGAAACCGACCCGACTCACCCTGGTATCTCATATGGTCGAACATATCATGTTGAAATATTACCTTGTATACTAATTATATTATATCAAAACCTTTTTCGAACACAATGAAAAACTCTATCCCCAACTTCTAACTCAACTGGTTGTCTGCGTATATCTACATAAGACTTTTGGAGAGACTTCTTAGTAACCAACCATCTCAAAATCAAGATGACTTACTCAGATGACTCTTACATGAGATGTGGCCCCAATAAGGAAGCATCACCTACCTCTAACCGTCATAGTGGAGAATGACATGGCCAACCATAAAAAGCCTAAAAAGGTGCCATATGGATCATTACCAGAAAACTATTATTGTAAGAGAACTCGACTAGGGAAATATGATTATACCAAGAGCCCCAAATGTCTAGGAAACACTCACAAAACAATTACTCTAGATCATATATCGTACGTTCTGACTGACCATCAATTTTGGGGTGGTATAATATGCTCTGAAGCACCTGTCTACCAAGAACCATTAGAAAACCCTACACGAACCGAGACACAATTTGAGAGTCCTTATATGAAATGATTGAATGTGGAGCCCCATGAAGTCATTCCACCTCTAGGATAAACATATTTCTGATTTCCTAAAAATTGAAGGGCTCCTTCATCAACAAGAAGTGATCGAGCTTCGCAAGCCAGTCAATAATGACCCACACATTGTTGTTACCCTTAGGTGACCTCGATATCCTTGTCACGAAATCCATCTTGACATCATCCCATTTCCACTATGGGGATATATAACTGTTGTAAAATCCCATCCGACCATTGTTGCACCATCTTCACCTACTGAACGGTGGACCACATCGTAACAAACCCAACTACTTATCGATTCATACTTGACCACCAGTACTGACGGTGCAAGTCACGGGACATCTTGGTGACTCCAGGATGCACTGCCAAAGCTATTGCATGAAGCATTCGCATCAGATCCTCATGTATATCTCATGGAAACCTACACACGTATATGGATACAAAGAGTTTCTTCATCGCATATCATCCTTCCAGCTGGACAGTCTTCCCCTTCCACACTCTCCCATAGAACTAGGCCTTCAGAATCTGATAGCCACCTCATCCTCACTCTATCCATTTGGGTAGAGGTAAGTGCCAATGATGAATGATAATTCTGTCACCTAATATCAATAAACTCAAAATTCATCTCAGAGAACAATGACATAAGATGCCAATCACCACTGGCCTCCTACACTTTTTGTATCCGAGTCCTCCTACTCTATGCATCAGCCATTGCATTTCCATTTCCAAGCATATAGGCAAGTTCAAAATCAAACTATTGTAGGTACTCCACCCACCTTCACTATCTTCAATTAAAATCATATATAATAATGATGTATTTGATACTTTTTTGGTCCTTGTACAAAAAAACATATCCCTTAGTATATAATATCTCAAATAGCGCAAAAGAATGTACAACTATAGCCCTCTCGAGATCATGAATTGGTTAATTCCTCCCGTGAGGACTAAACTATTGAGACCCGTACACAACAACATGGTCCCATTTAATATGAAATTATTCCAAACCAATACCAGATGCATCATAGTCAACAATATAACTCTTACATGACTCTAGGAATATTATTATCTGTGTAGACAAAAAAATGTCTTTTCATCTCTAAAATGGCTACGTCATAAGCATCTAACCACTAAAACATCCCACTTATATCTTAAAGCCCGTAATCAACACTGATAAGCATTTGATGTCCTATAAAAAACCCATGTAGTTACCAGTTAGCATAAAAATCTCTGTACCTCAAAAAAATTCTTGGGATACTCCCATGTAACTACATTTCTCACCTTCTCTTGCTCCACTAATACTCTAGTCTATGAAATTAGGTGACACAAAAAGTGATTCTGATCCATCCTGTACTGACATTTTTCATCTATGGATGTAAATAATGCTCTCTCAGTGTATTCAAATTGGTCTCAAGGTGTTTGTCATTGCTGCGTCGATTGTGGGAATACAACAACACATTTTCCACAAAATCCACCAGAAAAGAATATTATTAAGGATATAATGTTTGGTTCATCATTTCCATAAAAACTATTGGCGCGTTCGTGAGACCAAATGGCATAACTAGGTAATCATATAGGTCATACCTGCTACCAAAGATTGCATGAGGTATCTATTCAGGTCTAACAATCAATTGATGATATCATGTCCTTATGTAAAAATTGTAGAACACCCAACCTCCTTGTAGTTGATCAAACACGTCACTTATACATTGAAAAAGATATCAGTTTTTAACCTTCAACTGGTTCATATTACAATAATCAACATATATCCTAAAGATACCATCCAACTTTTTTGTGAAAAGGAATGTTGAACCCCACAGAGACGTATTGGATCAGATAAAACCCTTAGATTTTACATCTTTCAGATACCAAATGAGCTCTTTCAACCCTTCATGGTCCTCTTGTAAGGAGGTATGGATACATGTGAGCTCTGAGCCCTTTCTCAATAGTGAAATCCACCACACTAACTGGAGGCAAGCCTGCAAATTTATACAAAAAAAACATCCCTAAAAAGATCAACCACTGGATCAAAATCCACTTGACATGTTCCCTGGTCATCTAGATATATACTCACATTCTGCGTTGTCATCCCAAGCAACCCATGATGATCAGGTCTATCTATTCTCCCATGTATATTCTATACACCCTTATGTGGGAACTCTATCCCCTCAAGTGATGTGAAGCTCACCCTATGGCAATAAAAGGCAACAAATTCTTGAAAGGTAACCAACTAGTCCATTCAAAGAATTTTATTAAATCCCATCATCTCTAAGACATAGTGGTTCCATATGAGGTGACACCCACCAATCTCAATGGGCACCCCTTACACTAATGCACATGTTCAGTTCTAATCCCTAACGAAGTGTCTATCATCATAACATTAGAAGAAGTATAAACACAGTGCCCAAGGCTTTACAAAATAACCATAAATATAAAACTATGGGTATCACTAGTATAAAAAATTGATGAAGAAAAAACAATGGAGTCTAGGATAGTACATTTGAAGTATAAGGTCCGGGATCCTGCTCTTGCTGGGTTGGCTGCAACCTATAAGTCTGACCTGCACAACAACCCTGAGACACTGTATGGCTACCCTGATCTAACCTGACTGACTATCACTGATATCCTTGGGCCTAACTACCATAGCCATGACCAACACCTAGGCCTGAATGCCCTGCCATATTCTAGCTTCCAGATAGGTGAGAAGCTACTGACCTGTCTCCAGCATTAGGAGTCTATAAATAACCCCTCCCACAAGCCACTAGAGGAAATTCACTTCAATATCACTGTAGATGGTCTCTCTATTAGAGGCCTGAATCTTGACATACATGGACGTTAAATTACTTTTTCGGAATACTTAATACATAACAGAAACTGACACACAATGATCGTAATAGTTTAGTGTCTTTGGATACTTGGAATATAAACTTCTAATCATGTTGAAAGATCCTCAACAACTCTCATAACGAACTTCTCCTTTTTGTTTCCTTACCTAAAACCTTTCGTTATTACCTGGGGAAAATAAAACACAAAATGGGTGAGCTCAAATGATCAGTAAGGGCAAACATATAGAACATAAAACAATCCATTAACATTTGAATGCAAAAACTTGAACATGAAATTTAAACATCAAAATCTTGAGAAAATACATAAATCATGGAGGTACGTAAGGAATATATAATAATGGAACATCAAAAATGATAAAATATATTGGGAATAAAACATGTAATTGTGGAAACCATTAATCACATGTTATGATTTCCATATTAGCCAATGTATTGCTTCCAAGACCATCTTAGTAGATAAAGTCGCTTTCTGAATCGAGTTCACTCCGCATTTCAGTCCTATAACACTGAACCAGATTAATTTACCTTTCCATCCATGTATATCTCATGAGATATAAATCATTACCCAATTAATTGGAAGGATATATAGGTCCCACCCATCTCTTAATGAAATCATTCGTACTTGTGACACAACATAAACATAAATCATTCATCATAACCTAAAGAATAAAAATGGGTTTCATAAACATCATCCCATTATAACATAATCCATATAAAACAAATGGATATAATTTCATCATAAGAAAAGTAAAACCATGTAAATCATATAGACAATAAACTTGAAACAAACACATATAAATTACGTCATCATATATGGAATTTTTTTTTGATAAAACATTTGAAATGAATTCTTGAAGAAAATATCCTTTCTTCTTCAAAATAATTTTCTTTTCACAAAATGCCATGCAATTTAAAAATAAAATTATTTTGTGAAAAATAGTCATTAAATATTATAGAGTAAGCTTCATGAAAATGAGGCATTATGAAACCGTAAAAATACATTCGTTCCATATAAGTTAAAACAACATTTTTCTCATACTTTGGCCAGAAAAGTCAAAAAGTACCTCATACGAAAAAAGACAAAATATTCCTTTATTGTCTTTTACTAAAAAATCACCGAAGGGTAAAATTGGATTTAAAAGATTCTAGGTGGATAGAAATAATATTAAATATTGAGGAAACATGGATGTGGATGATAAAACACACCGTATTAAATACCAAATTATAAACAATCTCTGATAAAAATGAGATTGTGAGATTTTCCCTTACCTTAGGTCCGATATGCTTTGTATGGATCTGAACCTCCTGTATAATGATTTAAATAATGTCACTTACTTATTACATAATCATATTCATTGTTGTGATATCATATATGTTTCACTTATGACTTTATATTACCCATTCTTTTGTAAATTCCATGTAAAAGAAGCATTTTGGGTAAAATCAATTCATTTATCGTATCTGTTTCGACTTGTCGTTCTTGATATTATTAATTATATCCTGATTTGCATAATTCCAAAATGTAAAACATGATTTATATATAATATATATTCATCATATACATATATATTATATATCGATAAAAGGAATGAAATACACCGTTCCTTGAGAGGGTAGGCCCTATGTACGCCTGAACGCTGTTTTCGTTACCTTATTGAATTGAATGAAACTAAATAAAAAACATACATATATATATACATAAATAAAGTAGAATTATTATTTAATATATTTCATTAATATTCATCATATAAACTTTATAATCATTCATGTATGGTTAACATGGAGAATGAATCTCATCGCGTCGTGGAGACGGTAATCCGTACGTACGCACGAGCGATGATATTGTTCCCATAATTATTTAATAGAATAGAAGTGGATTTTATAATATATCAGAATCATTATGATTTTATAATAACCATATATAGTTATTATTTACACCATTATACCTATCCATGTATGGTGATTGTGGAAAAATAGATTACACCACGGCGTGGAGATGGTATTTTGTACGTACGCAAGCGCGGTGATTTTGTTTTCCGTAGGATGGATTAAAGGTGAAAAATGGTTGTTTCATTTTTATAATAACATATCAGTTTATAAGGGATACTTATGTTATTACTTCATAATGAAAAAAACTAAATAATATGGAGTAGAAGAAAAATGGAACTTGAAGAAAACGGTTGAAGATATTACCTCTTTTCAAAGTGCCTCCTTTAAACTTTCTCTTAGGGCACTAGAGTTGGTCTTTTGAGAAGACTAGTACCTCTAGTAGGTTTCTAAGAAACTGGGGAAGTTAAATGGTCAGTAGTTGGACAAGAATAAATGCTCAAATTTGTGTGAGGTGGAGAGGGAGGAGGTTCCCTTTTATATGGGAGGAGAGGGGCACCTTCAGAATCCTCAAAAATATTAGTTTAATATAAATTCAAACCCCACATAAAAACCTCCAAAAATGACTCAATTAGAATATTAGATTATATAGGGTTATAATATCATCAACAAATAAAATTTTGACATGTTTTGATCTTATTTTAAACCCCATCTATTTGATTTATCGTTATTTAATCTATTTAAGTTTATTTGTGGTAATAAAATTCTAAATTTTAAATGGTTATAAATAATCACTTATGTGTTGTTAATTTTCCATAATTGGATAATTTATGACATGTTTGACTATATAAATTTAAATTTATAATTTTTAAATATCTTTGTTATTTTTAAACAATTTAATAATATGTTATTTTTATAAAATAACAATAGTTTCAATTTTGACACTATTCATATATTTGAATTTAAATAAAATCTACACAGAGGATATATTCGAACTAAAATATATAATAGATTCCTAACATGTCAAAAAAAAATTAAAATTCATGGAGTACATTAAAAAGTTCATATAATATCTATTTTAATATTTTTAAAACCATTTATTTGGTATATCTCTTAATAAAATAATTACTACAAATTTTTTTTAATTATTTAATATATTTATTTGTTGCATAACAATTAAAAATAACATCCTATGATGCAGATAAATCTATTACCTTTCACAATAATCATTTTACTCGAATTTATCATCTTAACATCACAATATTTAAATTTATATATTTATTAAATAATGAAGGTGACAACATTGGCATCATTTAAAATAAAATAATATAAGTGTCATAATCGATTTTATAAGGCTCCAAATGGTAAAATATTCGACCATTGGATGATTATGGTTTACATTTACATGACCAATATGTTTTGGTCAGCGTTTTGTGCAATTTTATGGTCACTATTAGTTTAATAAAAACTATATTCTTGATTTTTCACTAGATAAACAATTTATGCATCACTATTGTGTCACAATTAATGATAATTATTTAATCCCTAAAAATTATAAATAAATTTATATGATATAAATAATTTTATTAGCGTTCTGGAGACTATTCATGTTTTAATTTTTGTGAAGTTTATCAATAAATTAATATTAATATACTTATAAGATTTAAGAATGTGACATGTTGTCACTTTCTTTGGTTTTAATAATAATTAAATTATTTTCATAGAAAAAAGTCCTTTAAATGAATCTAATCTGACCCTTAGGTGATATGGGTCTACTTTTATTCATCCAATATGATTTTTCCAAGTGTTAGGGTAATTTTATAATCTTATTTTTACCCTTAATTACCTGATTTACCTTTAACTGTAATAAATAAAACATTATCGTAGTTACTATTCAAAATATCAGAAAAAAGTAACCTACTAACATAATTTGGACTCACTGAATCCAAATATGGAATCCATTTTTTTCAAATTCAATACACAGAATTTGCAAAACTTAAATTAAAAATAATCCCATTGGAGAATGAAAATGGGTATTTTTTTAAAACATTGCAAAAGATTGAATTGATTTAACCTATGAATTCAATGTAAAATCAATGATAATGACATAAATTATATTAAATGGTAAATATATATTCTATTTATACTTTAAAACCACTCAATATTATAATTTAACCATATATATTATTACGGTGAAAAAAGTTGTTTTAATTAAAATATAGCGTGTTTTTACTATTCATTAAAAGATGAAAGTTATCAGAATAATATGAAAATCTTATCCAAATTAAATTTTTCTATCCTGATTCCAAATAAGAATTTTATTTTGTCAAATTTAACTTAAAAAATGTCAAAAACAGGATTTAATGTGGGTGCGCCATTAAAAGGCGGCAAAACTGCATTTTTTGAAAAATACTTATTTTACCCGAAAAATTTATTTTGTTCACATAACATGTTCTAGAAAATGTGTAAGATGAAAAAATAATGTTATAACATTCAAAATTTACTTAATACTATTCATAACGGCTAGTTCATAATAATATTATAACCATATATCATTGTTTAGTGAAACCCGATATTGCGTACAACACAAGTTATTGAGGAAAGTCGTGATTGCGTGTAATGCAAGCCAAGTCAGGGTTGCGTGTTGTCAAAGAATCATTAATTGTTTCATATAACAAAATTCAACCATATTTCATTTATAAATTTAATATATATATATACACTCAATTTTGTGTAGAATGACTATTATAAAATGAACTTAAATTTTTGTGTAACATAATCTATGAATAGTGTTGCGTATACTGCAAGCTAATACAATGTTGCATATAACGTAAGATAATATTGGGGTATCATACAACAAAATACATCAAATAAATTAAAAATAATACTTCTCATAAAATCTCGGGGTGTTACATTCTACCCCCTTAAAAATAATTTCTCCATCGATATTTGTCGGGGTTATAAATGGTTGACTACTTGAATGTTTCTTTAATAGAAACCCACATCGTAAAAAAGAATACCAAAATTGAACTTCAAAAACTAAATTATGAAATGTAATGGTTACCCAAATTAACTAATCACGGTGTTTCCACATAGGATAACATGGGTGAAAATATTGATATGGAAGAAAAATCTAAACATCATGTTCTGATGGAGAGTGGTAGAGAACATGGCAATGAAGAAGCCAACAATCACAAAGCCATAGATTTGTGATGATCTATGGAACTATCTGATTTATCAGATATAAGGGCACTAGGACAACATTTTTTTCATATTCAGGATCATTTCCCTAATGTTTAAAATTTGAATTATAAGAAATTCTTTCTCGATTTTGTTACAATCTCCCTGTTGTTCATGATTTCAACAATTTCCACTTCATCTCTTAATGAAATGAAGTTTAATTTGTTATTCGTGAAGTGTTAACATATCATGTGATAGAATGACAGGTCATTCCATTTGTCTCAAACAAAAGGTTAATAAAAGTTATTAAATATACATAATTCGATTAATCGTATATGGTTCCAAAAATGGACTTATACTTCATATATCATACCAAAAAAAAAATTAAAACTAATTTAAACTAACCAGGGACATCCTGTAGGCCACTGGTAGGTGATGAAGGCATGTGACACTTCAGTTGTGTGTTCGATTCCCACAGCCTTGTCCGACGCGATTGGTTGTCGCCCGTCCTGCAGGTTGTCCTTTTTCTAAAACTACACTATTATAACATTCCAGAAATAATATTGAAAAAAATTTCTATCCTTAAACAATAAAAACTTATGTTCAACATAATCCATTCGAATATTTTGGCTTATCCAAAATACTTCTTTCCAAACTCATAGTATAAAGAAAACGATTACTAAAAATGTAATATAACAGGCATATGAATACCATCATTTATCCCTCATATATCTTGTTGGCCACATTCCAATCATGTGAATACCTTAATCATGTATTCTCTTGAAAAAAAATGAATACCCATTGAACCCTACTGAAAACATAAATGATGTCAAAAGTTAACTCTTTCCACATACCAAAATCCAAAAATTCAATATACTCAAACCATGATATAACTTTGTCCTTATATTAGTCATGAGCTCATGAATATTGTCAAACATTTATCCCTTCATTATGCACATATCATCTTCTTTCCAAAATTAACTCAATCACTTTCCATGGTTACTAATGCCATATTCTTATGGAAAACCACAATGGACCAATATATATGTTTTCCAATATACCATAAAAGTTACTCAAAAAAATTATTCTTAAATACCAATACATAAACACTTCATACCATCCTATTCAATGATAGTCATGGAATAAGTCCATCCTTGATTTAGAAGTAACCTCTTCGGTCAGGGCATTGAGTTGTGTAATGCCCATTTTCTCCACAGATAAGACATTGAACACCATAACAATCGGCCACTCAATGACCCTTCTCTCCACACATATAACAACTTCCCCTCCATTTTATGTATTCATCAAGGTTCTTCTTTCCTTCTTTAGAAATTTCAATCTTCCTTTGTTTATGCTCCTCAACATGAGAACATGCATAAATGTATATCTTCCCCTTATTTGATGAATTATGAATACAACTAAATTTCACCTTGTTTATCATATATTGCGATGACTGATTCGGCATAATCACAGTATCTTTCACTCTAGGAATTACGCAATATCATTGCTCATAATCACCAATTTGTCCATTGGATTAAATGTTAACTAAATTACATCTGGTTCCCTCCATTGACTAAAACACAAAAAGAATTTTTTGAGAGGCAAAAATCATAAAAGAAAAATAACATAATCAAGGGATAGTACCTTCGACATCTTACATCATGGGTTTAATTCTAATATCATTACAGTAATTCTAGGACTATAACATATACTAATAATTATCCTTAGGGACATCCCAATACATACCTTAGAAATAACTCTAGGGATCTCACTAAATTTTTTGCATCCTTGTTTCAAAAGGATAACTAAACCTATCCTCTGATACCAACTGTTGAGACCTGAAGCTTGACGTACATGGACATTACATTACTTTTATGGAATACTTAATACATAACAGAAACAGACACACAAGGATCATAATAGTTTAGTGTCTTTGGAAACATGGAATATAAACTTCTAATCATGTTGAAAGATCTTCAACAACTCTCATAACGATCTTCCCCTTTTTGTTTCCTTACCTAAAACATTTCTTTATTTCATGGGGAAAAGAAAACATAAAAAGGGTGAGCTCAAATGCTCAGTAAAGGAAAACATAGAGAACATAAAACAATCCATGAACATTTGAATGCAAAAACTTGAACATGTAATTTAAGCATCAAAATCATTAGCAAAGACATAAATCATAGAAGTACGTAAGGAATATATCATAATGGAAAATCAACCATGAGAAAATATAATGGGAATAAAACATGTAATTGTGCAAAACATTCAACATATGTTATGATTTCCATAGTAGCCAAGGCATTGCTGCCAAGACCATCTTAGTGGACAAAGTCCCTTTCTGAATCGAGTTCACTCCTTGTTTCAGTCCTGTAACACTGAACCGGATTAATTTACAGTTCCAAACATGTCTATATCATGAGATATAAATCATTAACCAATTCATTATAGGGAGATATAGATCCCACCAATCTCTTAATGAAATCATTATTACTTGTGCCACAACATAAACATAAATCATTCATCATAACCCAAAGAATAAAAATGGGTTTCATAAACATCATCCCATTATAACATAATCCATATAAATCAAATGGATATCATTTCATCATAAGAAAAGTGAAACCATGTAAATCATATGGACAATAAACTTGAAACATACACATATGAAATAATGTCATCTTAGATGGAAAATGTTTTTGATAAAACATTTGAAATGAATTCTTGAGGAAAATATCCTTTCTTCTTCAAAATCATTTTCTTTTCACAAAATGCGATGCACTTTTAAAATAATATTATTTTTTGTAAAATAGTCATAAATTCGTGTAGATTAAGCTTAATGAAAATGAGCCTTTATGAATCCATAAATATCTATTCGTGCTGTATATGTTAAAAAAACATTCTTCCCGTACTTTGGCCGGAAAAGTCAAAAAGTACCTCGTACAAAAAACAACAAAAGATTCCTTTCATATATTTTACTAAGAACTCACCGAAAGGTAAAATTGGATTTAAACAATTTTAGGTGAATGGAAATAATATTACATATTGAGGAAACATGGATGTGGATGATAAAACACACCCCAGTAAATATCAAAGTATAATCAATCTCAGATAAAAATGAGATTGTGAGATTTTCCCTTACCACAGGTCTGATATGCTTCGTAGGGATATGAACCTCCAGTATAATGATTTAAATAATTTCATTGACTTATTAAATAATCATATTTATTGTTATTATATCATATATGTTTCACTATGACATTATATTACCCGTTCTTTTGTAAATTCTATGTAAAACCACATTTCTGGTAAAATCATTTCATTTATCTTATGTATTTCGACTTGTCATTCTTGATATTATTAATTATAACCTGATCTACATAATTCCATAATGTAAAACATGACTTATATATAATATATATTCATCATAAACATATATATTATAGATCGATAAAAGGAATGAAATACACTGTTCATGGAGACGGTAGGTTGTATGTACGCATGAACGCTGTTTTCATTTCCTTATTGAATTGAATGAAACTAAATACATGACATAAATATATATATATAAATAAATCAAGTAGAATTATTATTTAATATATTTAATTATTATTCATCATATATACTTTATAACCATTCATGTATGGTTAACATGGAGAATGAATCTCATCGCGTCGTGGAGACGGTAATCCGTACGTACGCACGAGTGATGATATCGTTCCCATAATTATTTAATAGAATTGGAACGGATTGTATAGTATATCAGAATCATTATGATGTTATAATAGCAATATATAGTTGTTTTTTACACCATTATACCCATCCATGTAAGGTGTTGGTGGCAAAACAGATTAGACCATAGCGTGGAGACGGTATTCCGTACGTATGCACGCGCGGTGATTTTGTTTTCCGTAGGATGGATAACGGGTGAAACATGGTTGTTTCATTTTTATAATAACATATAAGTATATAAGGGATACTTTTTTTATTACTTCATAATGAAAAAACTAATGAAGATGGAGTAAAAGAAGAATGGAACTTGAAGAAAACGATAGAAGATATTACCTCTTTCTCGAAGTCCCTCTTTTAAACTTTCTCGTAGGGCACTAGAGTTGGTCTTTTGAGAAGACAAGTACCTCTAGTAGGTTTCTAAGGAAGTGGGTAAGTTAAATGGTCAGGGGTTGGACGAGCATAAATGCTAAAATTGGTGTGAGGAGGAGAGGGAGGAGGTGCCCTTTTATAAGGGAGGAGAGGGGCACCTTTGGAATTCTCAAAAATATTAGTTTAATATAAATTAAAACCCCATATAAAAACCTCCAAAAATGACTCAATTCAAATATTAGATGATATAGGGTTGTAATTGCATCAAAAAGTAAAATTTAGACATGTTTTTATCTTATTTTAAACCTTATCATTTTGATTTATCCTTATTTAATCTATTTATGTTTATTTGTGGTAATAAAATTATAAATTTTAAATGGTTATAAATAATCACTTATGTGTTGGTAATTTTCTGTAATTGGATAATTTATGACATTTGAGACTATAAAAATTTCAATTTATAATTTTTATATATTTTTGTGATTTTTTAACAATTTAATAATATGTTATTTTTATAAAATAACAATAGTTTCAATTTTGACACTATTCATTTATTTGAATTTAAATAAAATCCACACAGAGGATATATGCGAACTAAAATATATAATAAATTCCTAACATGTCAAAATTGTATATAAAATTCATGTAGAATATTAAATAGTTCATATAAAATTTATTTTAATAATTTTAAAAACATTTATTTAGTATATCTCTTAATCAAATAATTACTACAACATTTTTGTTTAATTATTTAATATACTTATTTTTTGCATAAAAATTAAAAATAAAATCCAATAATTCAGATAAATCTATTACCTTTCACAATAATAATTTTACTCGAATTTATCATCTTAACATCACAATATTTAAATTGTTATATTTATTAAATAATGAAGGTGACAACTTTAGCATCATTTAAAATAAAATAATATAAGTGTCATAATCCCTTTTATAAGGCTCAAAATGGTCAAATATTCGACCATATGATGATTATGGTTTACATTTACATGACCAAAAAGTTTTGGGTAGTGTTTTGTGCCTTTTATTATCACTATTAGTTTAATAAAAACTATATTCTTTATTTTTCACTAGATAAACAATTTCTGCATCACTATTGTGTCACAATTAATGATAATTATTTAATCCCTAGAAATTATAAATAAATTCATATTATGTAGATAATTTTATTAGAATTCTTGATACTATTCATGTTTGATATTTTATGAAGTTTATCACTAATTTAAAATTAATATACTTATAAGATTTAAGAAAGTGACATGTTGTCACTTTCTTTGGTTTTAATAATAAATAAATTATTTTCATAGAAAAAAGTCCATTAAATGAATCTAATCCGAACCTTAGGTGATATGGGTCGACTTTTAGTCATCCAATAGGATTTTTCCATGTGTTAGGGTAATTTCATAATCTTATTTTTACACTTAATTACCCGATTTACCCTTAACTGTAGTAAATAAAAAATTACCGTAGTTACTATTCACAATATCAAAAAAAAGTAACCTACTGACATAATTTGGACCCACAAAATACAAATATAGAAACCATTCTTTTCAAATTCAATACACAGAAGTTGTAGAAATTATATTAAAATTAATCTCGTTGTCGAATGAAAATGGGTTTTTGTTTAAAACATTGCAAAAGATTTAATTGATTTAACCTACGAATTCAATGTAAAATCATTGATAAGGACATAAATTATATTAAATGGTAAAAATATAATATATTTATACATTAAAACCATTCAATATTATTATTTAACCATATAAATTATTACGATGAAAAAAGATGTTTTTAATTCAAATATAGCGTGTTTTTACTATTCATTAAAATATGAAAGTTATCAGAATAATATGAAAATTTTATCCAAAGTAAAATTTTCAATCCTGATTCGAAAGAAGAATTTTATTTTTTAAAATTTAAATTATAAATTTGTCAAAAACTATATTTAATGTGGGTGCGCCATAAAAAGGTGGAAAACTGTATTTTTTGAAAAATACTTATTTTACCCGAAAAAATTATTTTGTTCATAAACCATGTTCTAGAAAATGTGTAAGATGAAATAATTATGTTATAACATTCAAAATTTAGTTAATAATATTCATAAAATATATTTTATAATAATATTATAACCATATATCATTGTTTAGTGAAACCTGATATTGCGTACAACAAACGCTATCGGAGAATGTCGTGATTGCGTGTAATGCAAGCCATGTCAGGGTTGCGTGTTTTGCAAGAACCCTTCATTTTTTCATATAAAAAATTCCATCCATATTTCGTTTATACATTGAATATATATATATACACTAAATTTTGTGTAGAATGAATATTATAAAATGAACTTAAAATTGTGTGTAACACAATCTATGAATAGTGTTGCGTATACTACAAGCTAATACGGTGTTGCATATAAAGGAAGATAATATTGGGGTATCATACAACACAATACATCATATAAATTAAAATGAATACTTCAAATAAAATCTCTGGGTGTTATATTCTATGCCCCTTAAAATGAATTTCTCCCTCGAAATTTTCCGGGGTTATAAATGGTTGACTACTTGAAAGTTTCTTTAATAGAAACCCACATCATAAAAAAGAGTACCAAAATTTAACTTTTAAAACTAAATTATGAAATGTAATGGATACCCAAATTAACTAATCACTGTTTTTCGACAAAGGATAACATAGGTGAACTAATGGATATGGAAGAAAAATCTAAACATCAAGTTCTGATGGAGAGTGGTAAAGAACATGGCTATGAAAAAACCAAGAAACACAAGGCCACAGATTTGTGATGATCTAAGGTACCATATGATTCATCGGATATAAGTGCACTAGGACAACATTTTTTTCGTATTCAAGATCATTTCCCTAAAATTGAAAATTTGAATTAGAAGAAATACTTTCTCGATTTTGTTACAATCTCACTGTTGTTCATGCTTTGAACAATTTCCACTTCATCTCTTAAATAAATGAAGTTGAATTTGTTATTCGTGAAGTGTCAACAGATCATGTTATAGAATGACGAGTCATTCCATCTTTCTCAAACGGAAGGTTAGAAAATTTATTAAATATAAATAAGTCGATTGATCGTATATGGTTCCAAAAATGGACTTATACTTCATATCTCATACCACATAAAAAATTAAAATTAATTTATACTAACCAGGGACATCATGTAGGCCAGTGGTAGGTGATAAAGGCCTGTCACACTTCAGTTGTGGGTTCAATTCCCATAGCCTTGTTCGACGCGATGGGTTGTCACCCATCATGCAGGTTGTCCTTTTTCTAAAAATACACTATTATAACATTCCAGAAATAATATCAAAAAAATTTGATCCTTAAACTTCAAAAAATTATTTTCAACATAATTCATTCGAATCATTTGGCTTATCCAAAATACTTCTTTCCAAACTCATAGTATAAAGGGAGGGATTACTAAAAATATAATATAACAAGCATGTGAATACCATCATTTATCCCTCATATATCTTGTTGGTCACATTCCAATCATATGAATACCTTGATCATGTATTCTCTCGAAAAAAAATGAATACCCATTGAACCTTACTGAAAACATAAATGCTGTGAAAAATTAACTCTTTCCACATAACAAAATCCAAAAATTCTATATACTCAAACCATGATATAACTTTGTCCTTATATCATTCATGAGCTCATGAATATTGTCAAACATTTCATTTCCTCCTTATCCCTTCATTATGCGTATATCATCTTCTCTACAAAAATATCTCAATCACTTTCCATGGTTACGGATGCCATATTCTTATGGAAAACCGCAATGGACCAATATATAGGTTTTCCAATATACCATAAAAGAACCTCAACAACATTATTATTGAATACCAATATATAAACACTTAAAACCATTCTATTCAATGACTGTCATGGAATAAGTCCATCCTTGATTTAGAAGTAACCTCATAGGCCAGGGAATTGAGTTGGGCAATTCCCATGTTCTCCATAGATAAGACATTGAACACCATAACAATCGGTCACTCTATGACCCTTATCTCCACATAGATAACATCTTCCCCTCCATTTGATGTACTCATCAAGTTTCTTCATCCCTTCTTTAGAAATCTCAATCTTTCTTTATTTATGCTCCCCAACATGAGAACTTGCATAAAATTATATCTTCCCCTTATTTTATGAATTCTGAATACCACTAAATTTCACCTTGTTAAGCATATATCGTGATGACTAATTTGGAATTATCACAATATCTTTTTCTCTAGGAATTACGCAATTTTGTTGCTCATAATCACCAATTTGTCCATTGGATTCAATGTTAACTGAATTCCTTTTGGTTCCCTCCATTGACTAAAACACAAAAAGAATTTTGTGAGAGGAAAAAATCATACAAGGAAAATAACATAATCAAGGGGGAGTACCATCGACATATAACATCTTAGGTTTAATTATAATATAGTTACCATAATTCTAGAAATATAACTTGTACTTATACTTTACCTAAGGTACATCCCTGTACATAACTTAGAAATATCTCTAGGGATCTCACTAATGTTTGCGCATCCTAGTTTCCAATGGTTAACTAAACCATTCCTCTGATACCAACTGTAGAGGCCAGAATCTTCACATACATGGATGTTACATTACTTTTGTTGAATACTTAATACATAACAGAAATAGACAAACATGTATCGTAATAGTTTAGTGTCTTTGTAAACATGGAATATAAACTTCTAATCATGTTGAAAGATCTAAAACAACTCTCAAAACGATATTCCCCTTTTTGTTTCCTTACCTAAAACCTTTCTTTATTTCCTAGAGAAAATAAAACATAAAAAGGGTGAACTCAAATGCTCAGTAAGGGTAAACATAGAGAACATAAAACAATCCATGAACATTTGAATACAAAAACATGAACATGAAATCTAAACATCAAAATCTTGAGCAAAGACATAAATCATGGAAGCACGTAAGGAATATATCATAATGGAACATCAACCATGATAAAATATAATGAGAATAAAACATGTAATTGTGGAAACCATTGAGAATATGTTATGATTTCTATAGTAGCCAAGGCATTGCTTCCAAGACCATTTAGTGGACAAAGTCCCTTTCTGAATCGAGTTCACTCCTCATTTCAGTCCTGTAACACTGAACATGATTAATTTACCGTTCCAGCCATGTCTATCTCATGAGATATAAATCTTTACACAATGATTTGGAGGGAGATATAGGTACCACCCATCTCATAATGAAATCATTCTTACTTGTGCCACAATATAAACATAAATCATTCATTATAACCCAATGATTAAAAATGGGTTTCATAAACATCATCCCATTATAAAATAATCCATATAAAAAAAATGGATATCATTTCATCATACAAAAATTGAAACCATGTAAATCATAAAGACAGTAAACATGAAAAATACACATATGAAATAATGTCATCTTAGATGGAAAATGTTTTTGATAAAACATTTGAAATGAATTCTTAAGGAAAATATCCTTTCTTCTTCAAAATCATTTTCTTTTCACACAATTCCATGCACTTTTAAAATAAAATTATTTTGTGTAAAATATTCATATAATCTTGTAGAGTATGCTTCATGAAAATGAGGCATTATGAAACTGTAAAAATTCGTTTTGTCGTATATGTTAAAAAACATTCTTCACGTACTTTGGCCGGAAAAGTCAAAAAGTACCTCGTATGAAAAATGAAAAAAGATTCCTTTCATATCTTCTACTAAAAACTCACCGAAGGGAAAATTTGGATTTAAAAAATTTTAGGTGGATGGAAATAATATTACATATTGAGGAAACATGTATGGGGATGATAAAACACACCCCAGTAAATACCAAAGTATAAACAATATCGGATAAAAATGAGATTGTGAGATTTTCCCTTACCTTAGGTCCGATATGGTTCATATGGATCTGAACCTCCAATATAATGATTAAAATAATGTCTTTGACTTATTACATAATCATATTAATTTTTATGATATCATATATGTTTCACTTATGACTTTATATTACCCGTTCTTTTGTAAATTCCATGTAAAAGAAGCATTTTGGATAAAATCATTTTATTTATCGAATGTGTTTCGACTTGTTGTTCTTGATATTTTTAATTATAACCTGATTTAAATAATTCTAGAATATAAAACATGATTTACATATAATATATATTCATCATATACTTATATAATATAGATCGATAAAAGGAATGAAATACACCGTTCATGGAGACGGTAGGTCATACGTACGCATGAACGCTGTTTTCGTTTCCTTATTGAATTGAATGAAACTAAATACATGAAATATATATATATATATATACATAAATCCAGTAGAATTATTATCTAATATATTTCATTATTATTCATCATATAAACTTTATAATCATTCATGTATGGTTAACATGGAGAATGAATTTCATCGCGTCGTGGAGACGGTAATCCGTACGTACGCACGAGCGATGATATCATTCCCATAATTATATAATAGAATTGGAGTGGATTGTATAATATATCAGAATCAGTATGATGCTATAATAACCATTTATAGTTATTATTTACACCATTATACCCATCCATGTATGGTGTTGGTGGAAAAACAGATTACACCCCGGCGTGGAGACGGTATTCCGTACGTATACACGTGTGGTGATTTTGTTTTCCATAGGATGGATAAAAGGTGAAATAGGGTTGTTTCATTTTTATAATGACATATCAGTATATAAGGGATACGTATGTTGTTACTTCATAATGAAACAACTAAATAATATGGAGTATAAGAAGAATGTAACTTGAAGATAATGGTATAAGGTATTACCTCTTTCTCGAAGTGCCTCATTTAAACATTCTCTTGGGGCACTAGAGATGGTATTTTGAGAAGACCAGTACCTCTAGTACGTTTCTAAGGAAGTGTAAAAGTTAAATGGGTAGGTGTTGGATGAGCATAAATTCTCAAATTGGTGTGAGGAGGATAGGGATGAGGTTCCCTTTTATAAGGGAGGATAGGGGCACCTTTGGAATTCTCAAAAATATTATTTTAATATAAATTCAAACCCCACATAAATACCTCCAAAATTGACTCAATTCGAATATTAGATGAGAAAGAGTTGTTATATAATCAAACAATAAAATTTAGACATGTTTTGATCTTATTTTAAACCTTAGCATTTTGATTTATCCTTTTTTAATCAATTTATCTTTATTTGTGGTAATAAAATTCTAAATTTTAAATGGTTATAAATAATCACTTATGTGTTGTTAATTTTCCATAATTGGATACTTTATGAAATTTGAGACTATATAAATTTCATTTTATAATTTTTAAATATTTTTTTTGATTTTTAAACAATTTAATAATATGTTATTTTTATAAAATAACAATAGTTTCAATTTTGACACTATTCATTTATTTGAATTTAAATAAAATCTACAAAGAGGATATATTCGAACTATAATATATAATAGATTCCTAACATGTCAAAGTTGTCTATAAAATTCATGGAGCACATTAAATAGTTCATATAATAATTATTTTATTATTTTTAAAACCATTTATTTGGTATATCTCTTAATAAAATAATTACTACAACATTTTTGTTTAATTACTAAATATACTTATTTGTTGCATAAAAATTAAAAATAAACTTATATGATTCACATACATATATTAACTTTCACAATAATAATTTTACTCGAATTTATCATCTTAACATCACAATATTTAAATTGTTATAATTATTAAATAATGAAGGTGACAACTTTGGTATCATTTAAAATAAAATAAAATAAGTGTCATAATCACTTTTATAAGGCTCCAAATGGTAAAAAATTATACCATTGGATGATTATGGTTTACATTTACATTACCAATAAGTTTTGGTCAGGGTTTTGTGCCTTTTATGGTCACTATTAGTTCAATAAAAACAATATTCTTGATTTTTCACTAGATAAACAATTTTAGCATCACTATTGTGTCAGAATTAATGATAATTATTTAATCCCTAAAAATTATAAATAAATTAATATGATGTAGATACAATTATTATATTTCTGTATAAAATTCATTTTTGAAGTTTTATGAAGTTTATCACTAAATTAAAATTAATATACTTATAAGATTAAAGAAAGAGACATGTTGTCACTTTCTTTGGTTTTAATAATAATTAAATTATTTTCGTAGAAAAAAGTCCATTAAATGAATCTAATCCGACCCTTAGGTGATATGGGTCGACTTTTAGTCATAAAATAGGCTTTTTCCAAGTGTTAGGGTATTTTTATAATCTTATTTTTACCCTTAATTACCCGATTTACCATTAACTATAGTAAATAAAAAATTACCGTATTTACTATTCACAATATCAAAAAAAGTAACCTACTAACATAATTTGAACCCAGTGAATCCAAATATGGAATACATTTTTTCCAGATTCAATACACAAAAGTTTCATAAATTAAATTAAAATTAATCCTGTTGTCGAATGAAAATGGGTTTTTGTTTAAAACATTGCAAAAGATTGAATTGATTCAACTTACGAATTCAATGTAACATAAATGCTAATGACATTCAATATATTAAATGGTAACAATATATTCTATTTATACTTTAAAACCATTCAATATTATAATTTAACCATATAAATTATTATGATGAAAAAAGTTGTTTTTAATTAAAATATAGCGTTTTTTACTATTCATTAAAATATGAACGTTATGAGAATAATATGAAAAATGTATCCAAAGTAAATTTTTCCATCCTGATTCCAAAGAAGAATTTAATTTTTTCAATGTTAACTTATAAATAGGTCAAAACAGGATTTAATGTGGGTGCGCCATTAAAAGGCGGCAAAACTGTATTTTTTGAAAAATACTTATTTAACATGAAAAATTTATTTTTTTAACATACCATGTTATAGAAAATGTGTAAGATGAAATAATAATGTTATAAAATAAAAAATTTAGTTAATAATATTCATAACGGCTAGTTCATAATAATATTATAACCATATATCATTGTTTAGTGAAACATGATATTGTGTACAACACACACTATCGAGAAAAGTCGTGATTGCGTGTAATGCAAGCCAAGTCAGGGTTGCGTGTTGTGCAAGAATCATTCATTGTTTCATATAACAAAATCCAGCTGTATTTCATTTATACATTGAATATATATATATATATATACACTCAAGGTTGTGTTGAAGGACTATTAAAAAACGAACATAAAATTGTGTGTAACACAATCTATGAATAGTGTTGCGTATACTGCAAGCTAATACGGTGTTGCATATAACGCAAGATAATCTTGGGGTATCATACAACACAATAAATAAAATAAATTAAAAAGAATAATTCTCAAAAAATCTCGGGGTGTTACATCTCCTATCACAAGATCGAAACTCAACTAGGTACTCCTGGCATTGCGATCTCTTTTTCCCACCCTTTATATACTGGTATCACATCACCTGGACACCAGAGGATCTGTTCTGGATACTATTGTCCCACCACAAAAACTCCACATGAATATTCTTTTATGATTGATATTTTACCAGCAACAGGTGTGGTACTTCCCTGGAAAACACCACTAGCTTCCCGCAGATTGTTCTCATTGATCTGGGTTAGATTCACAATAACAAAGACATATGGAAACAAGAATACATTCACCTATGATCTAATATTGAACCAGATACCATCATCGAATTATCTATCTTTTGATATTTTATCACACAGAATAATATGTGAAAAACTATGAAACTTAGTAAAGTAGGAAGAATAGTCCATAACTGAAAGTATTCCCTATTCTAGGTGCATAAAATCTCTGGCTCAGTCGGCCCTCGGCGTCTCAGGAATATAATAATCATAAAAAGCATACTAAAAGTATTCCCATGTCATATCCCAATACATACCTACCTAACTGATAAAAACCCACAAATCATGGTAGAATCATGGAACATATATTTTGTGAGGTTGAACCTCCTCTAGTGGGGCATCTCCTGATGCTCAAAGATAGTCTGGACTGATATCATCAATGATTCTACAGCCTGTGGTCTTCCATCCACTGAAAAAGTAGGCAGATACTACTTGTGGAATATATGTTTCAGCTCTTCCAGTGATGTGGTAGCAATTGGATCTCTCTAAAAGGTCTGCATTAACCACACAATGCCTTCACAGAAATGTGCATCTTCACATGTGTATGGTATAAATGTTGGTGCCATAGCTAGAAAAACTGCAGGATGCATCGATATCCCATGTTCTACCATTTCTGGAGTTTGATCAACACTGCTCACCTAGAGTACCATTCATGTTCTTCCTGATAGCATGACTCTACGAGATCAAGAAAACACCTCAATTGAAAACTTATTTTCAAAGATTCCCATTCAAAAGTTCCAAAAAAAGGAAACAAGATAAGATCCTAAAAATATTCTCAAAAATAGACTACACGAAGTGTATGAACTATACATGATACGTACCTATAAGTTATCACATGGTCATGTTCTACCACCTCGTTGGGCATGTATACACCCCAGAAACATGATGTTTCATTAAGACACATGACGTGTGCCTTTAAATTTAACAAGGGCATGTAATTCCACCTTTTTTGTCATGTAAAGGACCCAAGTACACGGAAATTCATGAATAAACAATGTGTGCACTCAATTCTTCCCTCCTGGACCTGTACTCTCACATGGACAGGTCCACATGGGTTCTTCCTAGGTAGGATACACGCTATGTACTGAGAGTACACGATGTGTGCTAATCAAAACTCAACAGCCCGTGTTTCCTCTCACATGACCTGTTACACAGTCAGATATAGAAAGACGTGTACACAAGGTACAAAACATGTTTATCTGAAAACATTAAACATTATCATCTCTAAATAAGAATAACAAATAGTATGTTAGGATAATCTACTCATCGTTTATACTGGATTTTCGGGATAGAACATCAGATCTCACTGAAAACGCCCATTCTCCAGAAAAACCAGCTACTGCGATTCAATATTCTGATTTTTGAGGGCCCAAACTCCCTGTGAATCAATGGTTGGAACCCAAGAAGAGCATATCTCAAAAAAAGTTATTTTCAAATCTATATTATATAGGTGTGTCATTTCCCAATACATAAGGTCTCATACATTTTATGGATTGAAAGATGACATCATATCATTATCTACTTCACCCAACTAACACAATATGACTCACATCAATCACATCAACTAACACAACAACATGTAATATATAATGTATCCTACATGGCATGACATAATATCTAGAATGTGACTATATAATGGTTCTATATGATTCATGATATAGAATACCCTCACCTCATCGGGATTTAACAAAATAAAACCACAATTAAATAAATATAAATAGCAGAAAACAATTGTTTCACCCAATAGTGAAATTGAATCAACTGTAATAGCTCAATATCCAAAAGCATAATCCAATTGGAAGAAATTTGTATTTTCCTTATACACCGGGTAGCCACACCTGGGCGCATCTAATTAAAAAAATTCTATATCAATTATATCATCATGAAATAGTAATGAAAACTAGAGAAGAACCTCCTATTGTACCACTTTGTAACATAATCGATACGAATGCCACTAAAAGGTTCCCTGTACCCAGTTGACCACATGACCTCAAGAGAATTTCCCAAAACGCTAGAGGCTTCCAACTAGCAACATGGTCCTGCAGTGTGTTAGTGGGAAAACTATGCCCTCATTGGTAGAGGGGAACATAATGAAATATATAATAACAATAGGGGAAGTGGTGAAAAACATGCAACTAAAGTAAACAACATAAGACTGAAAGGTAATGATAACCAAAAGGAAAATAATATTAGAATGATTCATCATTTCACATGACCTATGAATGAAGAAAAAACAGGATACACTAATGTCATTTATAATGCAATACTATGGTAAAACAATAAAAAAATAAACGCAGTAGCATCCCAAACATTGGATTAGTCCCTTTCACTCCTTCTCATAAGAAGAAATCAATTAACTGTATATAAAGCCTTTCCGCAATCGACACCTTCAACAATATAGTCAGTTTGGGCCAAAAAAACATGTCCCAAATAGGGTGTGAGAAATTAATCCCATTAGGAATCCACCAGTGGTCTATGCCAGTCTATCAGGGACTATACACACGAGTTGTGTGTGATAATGAATGCATTAAACTAGGAAGTACTCAAAAGTGAAAAATCCTATAAATCATGTTCCTTTATTACTGTTCATGTTCATTGTGAAATTAAAATAACATTGAATCAGATGTTCAGGGGATATGAACCTAGCCAATCAATCCCCTATTCAAGAAAACGCATTAGATACCAAACAGAAAACCAATCATGTAAAATGACAATCGAATCCAAGTATGTGATTTATCTTGAATGACATGTCTTACGTCATTATTGTAGCCAAATATTAGTTCAAAACCATTCTGTTCAGTAGTCCATAGACATAACACCTCCTTTCCCACAAGAAATTTCCCTCAGGTGTAACCAATTGTATCCCACATGCACCCAAAACATACCGAAAAGAATGGAAAATCTCTTCCCATTGCAAGAATAATTCAATAGCTCCAACCCCAACATATTATCAATTCAGCATATGGAAACACGTGCAATCATTACACTATTACATTTTTAAATAAGAAATAACTCACATTGGTAGGTATTTAATTAACCAATTCATTTCATAAAATCCATAACAGTGAAAACAGAGGCATAACCATAGTTAGACAAAGCCAAAATCCTCAACAAATGTTATCCAAGTTAAACGCACCCAAGGGTGGACCTAAATCCAAAAATGCAGCCTCAACATGTTTCAATTCGCATTATTTAGAACCTAAAAATCCTTAGGCAATCACATGGGTCAAAAATTCAAAAAAGAGACACCAAAACCATGGGGGCCCATCATAATAACGAATATATCAACTTGAAATTGAGAAATAAGCATGATACCACCTACCTTGTCGTAGTATGACACTCCTCATCCAGCTTCAATTTCCAATTCAAGATTGACCAATATAGATATACAAAACCCGTATAATAACTTGACATAAAATAACTTAGTTGATAACTAAAATCACCAAGAATGATTCTAGAGTAATTGAAAACTCACTAATTGGATTAAAACAATACAGACGATGATAAAAATGGAGTTTGGAAGCACAACCGAGAACTAAATCCCTTTCCGGCATTGCTTCAATTGGAACCCGATGCCTCCTCTATCTAAAATGATTGAAAATGATGCTACTTCCAATTTTATGTGAAAAACACTAAGTAAATGGTGTGTAATTTCATATACACAATGTGTATATCATTTTATCGTTCAAATGGTATCTGACTTCCACCGACATACTTTATAAGACCCGCCGAAATGACTACAAAAAATGTACAAATATATACTCGCCGTGTTGTTTGTTTTTTTCTTATCCTTGCTAACATGTCCAAATTCCATGTATTCCCTTCATACATGGACATTCTACATGGTGTGTGATTTGGAATAGATGGCATGAATGCCATGATTATATAACCTGCATAGTTTTCAGTTTTTTTCTCAAAAACAACTCAATGGATAAAGAATAAATGAAAACTGTACCTCAAAGTAAATACCGTGTTCTTACATTATGACCACATCAATTTCCATAAAATCTGTTGAATTATATCCATTAAAACTATGATAAATGTTAGTATGACTGATAAAATTTCACATAACATAGTACAAAGAATAATGTACAAGCAAGGATGATCAAATTTTCTTTAAATGGTACATTTTTAGTGATGATTTTTATTAATTTTATTATATCATATTTAAATTAATAATAAATGGTTATCTCAGGATCCTATGAATTCCATTACAAAATCATAAATATTATCCTTTATCTTTTGAATATTTATATCATTCTATACATCTATTAATCTAGTGAATTTCATAATATGTTTTTGTTTCACTTTAACCTTTCAAGTACATTCCAAAAATAAAATATGTAATTTATTGTCCATTTGAAATATAATTTAATTACACATAATGATTTTTTTTATTTTGATATACATATAACCAGTGAAGATCATTAAAATTCAAACATTCCATGATATTGAGAAAATAAAATAGAAATTATTTATATTTTCTATCATAATACGTCGTGGAATTACATAGCTGAAAATCACATAGATAATTGTGGTAGGTTTCCATCACAAACAACCTTAAATATATGAGGGCCACAACTATATCCCTTAAGTGAATAAAACCATAAAATTAATGTAACCACTAATTACTGGTCTCCCAAAAATTTAGAAATCAAATTATATGATGACATACATTACATGAATAATTACATGATGAATTAGATCATAAAGGGAATCTGTATTTTTTATGTTTTCTAAAACATCAAATCTATCTCCTCTTTCACCAAAATTCTAATATATAAAGGAAAAAATTATATAGAACTAATCATTGGATTATTTTAAATCATTTTCTATAAAAAACATACTATGAACATCAATGAAAATATTCTATTTGTTGGGCGTATAAGAGATACTGAAATCAAGTAGTTGAGGATACTAGACCAATCTACAATATCAATCAGTAATGTAGTTCATTAAAAAATATTACATAGTCAAATACGATCAGTGAATGATATAAATTCCTAACCATAGAATTATTTTCTAAAATGAATTAAAGAAAACAGATTTGATACTATTTGAAGACCATGGGATACATATATTTTCTATTAAGGACTCCATTTTTAGAGGAAAATCCTACTTTTTGAATATTTTTTATAAGAACACATCCCAAAATGATATCAGAATCATCATAGTAAATAAAATATCCGTGACTAGGATAAATAAAAATTTATACATGAGACTATTTAACAAATATTTGGGATTATAAAATGATATGTGACATTAAACACGCATTATAAACATCACCCCTTTTGGAAAAGAGTTCTAAGAGTCAAAATTAATCTATAAAATTATTCCAGGAATCACCAATAGTATCATGCTAATACAAAAAGTCCTTTGGTATAAATATATATTTGGATAATTCCAAAACATAAAAAATAAATACTTTCAGGATTAACAGGTGTGGCCCATTCGTAAACCACATATACAAAAAAAAAACAATTTATACTTCCCAAAATGGAACATAGATAGCCTAGCAGACATGATGTTCTCCTTTATCTTTATAAATATTGATTTTAGTTTTAAAACATGAACTACATTTGATTTTCAAAAAAGAATAATTTCATCATTTAACAATATAGAAATTGTTTCATGATATTGATATAAAAATGGTTCAATGGGGGTATAAAAACATATGATAACCTTTTTATAAAAAATTTCAATACTATGGATTTAAAAATTAGAATACCTTCATCTAAAAATGCAGTTTGTAATGTTAAAATACTTCACCCATTGTTAATAGTTTCTTTATTTGAGGCCTATCATTGAAAACCACTCACATTCTAACTAATTAAATAATTTATTCAATATGGGAATTCTATATTTATTTTTTGATCATATGAATGGGAAATTTCCAAAGGGTGGGAGTGAATTGGGTTATAGAAAAATTCTTCTAACAAAACACACAAATGATCTTATTCCACTATTATGAAGAACACCTCTATTAAAAATTTTAAAAAGAAAGAAAATAATGAAAGGGATATAAAATCATTTTTATGGTTCACATAAATTGTATAATCCAAGGTGCATAGAAGGGCGATGTGTCAAATATCCTAACAAATTAATCACACAAATTTTTTTATATTGTTTATATTGGCCATTCAAACCATTACATATTATTAACATCACATAAATGTGGTGAACTCCATGATATGTTTTTATTTTATATTGCATTATTCCCCTTTTAAATCATAAATATATACCAAGAATAAAAACATAAGATTACACATGTCATGATCTAACAAAAAACATTCATTCATAAATGAGTTAATTTTCATAATATTACAATATAAAAGTATCATGGAACTCATTTTACCATAATCACTGTATTGTTATCAACTTTATAGATCTTTTATGAATTTTTTTTCTTCTAAGAATAATTTTGCAACTCTGCTTTGACTTTTCTAAAAACTATCTGGAAATCCATGTCTTTATTTCTAGACAAGACCTCAAATCTATATATCCCTCTCTATATTCCATTCCATCAAAAAATATATATTAATTTCTCTAAAATATAATTTTAATAAAAAAAATCCATTGTAATATATTACCATAATCAAATCTAGAAACTCTAGATTAATAATACTTTGATTGTATCCATTTTAAAATATTCTTACTTTTCAATATTCTATCTATCATAGAAAATAATAGTATTTCACATATTAAATAGACATAAAATTTGAACAATATATTTTGGAAAACTATATTATCTTTAACAGTAAAAATTCTAAATTGAAATTTATCTACTCAGCTATAATCGTATCTATAGTATAAAAACCTCAACAACGGCGTGTTTCTTATCCAATTAAATGATCTATAAAATAGAGATGATTTTTTGAACAGACAAATATATTGGAATGATCCAATCTTGTTGTGGTATGATTTACATTATTTCCATCTTGTTAAACTTTTAATCATTTTTTAGGATTAATAATTGCCATTGAAAACTATTATCTTGGGATGACCCATCACATAAATTCAAGAGAAAATGATGTTTTTGTATTTGTTCTATGATCTAGTTTACATATAAATATCATATCCGGTGATCTTTAAATATCTCCATGGTTCGAATAAATTACTGTAACTTATCACAAGATTACATTTACATATTATATATATTTTAATATATGTAGGCTTTCAGTTAAGTGAACAAATATCATATATATAGTTTCTATTATCATTTAATATAATTGGATAGTTCCTGATATTTTCCAATATATATCCAACATTTCATGAGTGTCTCTAAATATTACCATATACTACTCTTATGTATAAACCCCATATATTTTATGGAAGATACTTTATAGAATTTCCAAATTTTACCAAAGAAGAAATACATATATATTTACTATAATTCTCCTCCAACCATAAAATTATGATCCCAAAAAGGAAATTTATGATGTTTTCATCATTCCATCAAACAATGTCAAGAAACACATCTCAAAACCTATTATAATTGGATTTTTTAACAATTTTTCTTTATTGACACTTGATAATGTTTATAATATTTATCGTTACTGTGAAAACTTTTATAAACCTTCATTACATATATGTTAGTATCTTCCCCATATGGAGTGATTAATGAGATAAAATCATTACCCTCAAGGTCATAAAATTGATGTTTCAAAAAATTATGTTTTATAAAAATCTAAGATAAGAGGGTTATTATATCATATATATCATAGAAACATGATTATTCAAGAATTAAACATATATCTCTCTATAATATTAATCTATAGAAATAATCTTAGTATTGCTTATTTAAATGGCTCAACATGGGTGGATGTTCATTCCATATGTTAACACCTTAATTTCATAAAGTTAAGATTCCACCAAATATGATATTTCAACTACATTGGATATAATATTTAAACTCTAAGGAGACATTGGATCCCATTCACATTGAAATAGTTAATATATTCCTTTATAGGAGACATAAAAATTATTTCAATAAAAAAATAATTATTATCATTGAAATTGTACAGATACTCCATTCTATGAATGCGTTAATAGATATTTATATCAAGTATAATAAAATCCAATGAATTCATAAAATCTTAAATATTCATCAATGGAAAATCAATATTTCAATTCATTTACTTTATTATTTTTTAGAAGCAAATATATTTTCCTAATATAATTAAAATTAATTTAGAGTAAATAAAGTGAATAAAATAGATCATAATGAATAAAAGGGTATGAGAAACTATTATCATATTATGGAACATTTTTTAATGAAACAAACCCATAATACAATGTATCATGTATAATATAACATTAGACATAGTAAGACCATGTTATTCTTAAAATTACCTCAGAGATATTTCTTCTGTTTTAGGTTTCCTATTGTATTAAGGGTCACACCGCATCTGATTTACACATAATCTGGTTCAATTATTCTTCTTCATTTTTGGAATGATGGCTAATACCTTTAGAACAATCATAATTAAATCATGATCTCATTTTATGAATGTATCCCACAACACTTTTGTTGTTGTTAATCCTTTGAAACCATTAATGATAACCCATTTGAAAAAAATAATGACACAAATTTAGGTCCAATTAAACAAAGGGTTTAGAATAACCTATCATAAATCAATGAAATTATATAAGTTTTATATTTCCTATAAGAGATAATAATGAAAAATGAGATATTTTTCTATAATTTAAATTTCTTCCCCTTCTAAGCCCATAATTTATCATATTACATAAATTAAAATTACTTTATCATCGATAGTGACGGAATCACTACCCATTACAAATAGAACCACCAATTATATCTCCAATATCAATGTTTTCTCTTCCAAATTATGTTAATATCATAGAGTAAACATGTATAGTTTTCATCTAATATTAATGTGAATACCCATTTTAAAATAATAATATTATAATGTGTCAGTTGAAATAATCAATTGTGTATGAATAAATATCATAGTGAAGTGGAAAAAAATCACCATCATTGTTTGAAAACTTTTCTAATGAATTTAATTAACCAGATTTATTGTATTAAAATAATATAAATAAGTAAATTAAATCATCAAATATTTCAAAAGTAATTTTACAAAGAGATTTTTCAACACAAATTATTCATTACATTTATATTTGAGATCTTTAAGAATATATATTGAGAATTTATTTCTAATAATTTAAATAAACTTGAGAAATTTAGATATCTTTCCGATCTTATATAAACCCCCCTTTGCATCATAAAAATTTTCATAACTGCTAATGGCAGGAGAGTTATTATTATTTAATACCAAAACATGATACCTATATATAGTCAATAAAGGATTTTTTATTCTTTTAATAGCTCAATTAGTTATGTAACTACCTCTAATAAATTTAAATAAATAACCATTTCACCAATTTATTTTTTTATATTCCATCCCAAATATTTAATCAGAACATTTTTTCCATAATGAATCTTCTAATATATAAAAACACATTCTCAGGAAAAATTCAATCATAATTAATAATATTATAAAACATTATAAATCACATAATATTTATCAAAATAAAATTATTCAATCATAAAATTCCTATTAAATCACCCCAATAAACTCAAAAATTGAATACATGAGAAAATATATTTATTTAATGAAATTTATAAAAATATATCATTATTAAGTGAATTATAAAACAGATAGATATTTTAAATAAAATAATTATACTTGTTGCTTATTTAGGATATATCCAAGTAATATATATAATTGTTATTGAATATTATGATATCCTTGATGTAATGAAATAATTTTTGTTCTATGGGTTCATCACTCCTTATGATATATTGATATTTTAATTTCATTTTTTTTATAATATGGTATTATATAGTAATATATTAATTCATTGATTCATAATTTATGTGTAAAGTCCCGTAATCTAGAACTCTCTCACATGGAAAAATCTGGTTAGTTAAAAGAGCTCAAGAATGCCTCCCTGTAAGCTAGTAACATTCAAATTATATCAAGGGTATAGAAAACATACTGGGGATACTAAAGCCCATGGTACTGAGTTCCAATACAATAGAATAAAAAATAAAAGAGTAATGGAAATAACAGAAACCATACATCATACAAATGGTACATAAAGGATAAAACAAGTAATCCAAAAACAAGGAATAATATAATTTCATTCTGAAATTGTGCTATATTTCATGAAAAAAGTCATATATATAAAATACCAGGATGAAATATGTAATATCAGATGAAGAAGGTGAATACCCTTATCCCAATTACAATATTTGTTCCATATCTATACTATAATCCATATTGTAAGAACCAACAAAAAACTATGTCATTTTCCCTTTCTGTAAACCTAAATCCATGTAATATTCTCAGGTACCAAATAATTGAATGGATAGGGTGTTATTATACCATAGTTGGTGGAAACCATCATGTCTAAAAAACAACTCTGATAGTAACTACATGCGATAAATTAACAAACATGAAAATTATATAGTCAATCAAAAGAGTATAATACTCAAAATTCATTGGAATATTAGTAGAATATCTATGATCTTGTTTCATTACCATCCCAACCATAACCAAAAGTATATAACATAATCACACATCCAAAAAAATCCCTCAGTATAATCATCTCATAATAATCCTGACAATGACTATACGAATTAAATGATAAATATTCCATGACCTATATGATTTATAGTATAACCATGAAAATACCTCTATATAAGAACATCAACATTATTTGGGAAAAAACTATAATAATTACATCACAACCAATACACACCCTCCATATAATAATTTCAGTATAATAGTGATAAGCCCTATAAATATTACAACGCAGCTTGGTCATGCCCTCTATATCAAAATTTAAGTATAAACTGGACATGTCCATTAAGAATTAAAAAATAAGATAAAGCACAATTCATAAATAAATGTATTAGAAAAAACAAGATTCAATATCTTAAAATGGAAAATAAACCAATTACTTTTTTTCATTAAATTATAATTCATTCAGGAAGTTGTATAATAAACGTTTAACATTACGGTGTATAAAACCATATCATATTAGAGTTTCTCCATCTATTTAAATAACATAGTAAGAAATATACATGATTGAATATATTACAACATTCATATATGGTCTCAGGTCATGCTATTTCATGTTACAAGTGAAAAACAAGTTCCCCATTGTTCAAGGGTAGTTCACCCTATTAGTAGCTACAAGAGAGATCTCGAAACTATTAAATGTGCATAGATACAAGTATTATTCTAAACCTAAGATTATAATCACACATTATTATATTAGTTACCCTGAATTTTGTTTTTATAACAATTGAATAACATTTATCAGAAGTAAAAAAACAACGAAAAACCATAAGTATTTGTTCTTGACAAACTACCTTTATCTGGATGTCAAATTAATATTTTGATTTATGAATAATAAATTATAACATAGTTAAATGATATCACATGGAAAAACTATATCATACAAACATCAAGATAACAACATAATTCAATAGAAGTAATGATATCCCACAACTGTAATAAATAATAATATAAGGACAGAGAAATCCAAAGAAAATGAAATCAATAGAAATTAAATGGTATACTAGGATGTCTAGAAATGAAATAATTACTCTAAAATAACTTTTATTAACATTATGATTCAATATAGGTGGATATATGGTGGATGAAAATAAAACCATACACACAATGACGTCTAAATATGATTATCCTTGTATACTATCTATATAAAATCCATTCACGATGTGATTTTTTTGATTTAAGATATATTCCAAAAAACACAATACCCATAATTAATATAACCCCAATATACCATTTAATGGAGTGAGATTGATTCATGAAATGTATATGTTTTCCGATCTGAACATGTTCATGGAATATTCCCAGAAACTGGTTCACATCATTTTGTTCGTGATGTGAAAGTGTCCAGTAGATATATCGAAACCTAAATTAAAAAAACCCAATATGCCTCTACATCCATTAAAACCCATAGATAAATATCATTATATTTTTTCCACATTTATATCCAGAATCCATTATTCCAAATAGACATCATGCTATGAAATTATGTTAGTTTTCCCATTAAATGATATCCACCACAAAAAGAAACTCGACCACTATGGTTGAAATATGAAAAGAAAATTCAATTGAAATTGGATCAACCAAAAATTCAGGGTGATGTACATGAAAGAAGATGGGATCTTACACCCTCACCACCTTATAACAAAAAATCCTCAAGATACTCTAAGAATCACTATGGAGTATTAGAAAATAATTATGGAATCCATTTTCACATATTAGATTCTGCCTAATGGGTATCATTTTTACCACGCTATTGTACTATTTCACTTATACCAGTAGTACAGTATTTCTCTAGATACCTTTTAGCTATATTATATAACCCATATCAGATTAACCTCAAAGGAAACATCTACACAAATATCGTCAAAAAAATATACCCCATGATTTAGTTTATGATGATATATTGGAATCTAAAACACATGTAACACTTCCATTATTAAATTAAAGTTATGTACAAGGTATAATTAGTATTACACTAGACCAACACTTTCGACTATCTTGAAAGGATCAACTATCCTAGGTTCTGTATTTCAATGTTTCAAGATAAAAATTTATCCCAAACTTGGAGACACATAAATGAAAACCTAATGACCAAATTCAATCTCTACAGGAAATATATTCTTGTTAGATTTGGATATATTCCAACATTGTGTCATCGTCAACCACCACCTAATTAAATGAGCCCACTATGACATCTTCTATAAAAGAAAATGTTAAATTAGTGGTAACACACCTTCCTCCAACCAACATAGAGGTGAACGATAGCATCTTTATTACAATGACATGAATGTTTCCATCTATAATTTTTTATTGTAGGATGGTATTAAACACAAACTAAAGTATTTATATATGATTCTCCCACATTCCACAAAATTCAAGCAGATAAGCTTATAAAATATCCCCTAGAATTTTATTTTCTTATTTAGATGAGCATTCAGTATGGGGAATATAGGATATACTGAAATGCATTTGAAAATATATTTCCACCAAAATTCCCCTCTTGAATCAAGATATAAAAATGTAACTATTTCTGAAACAAAATCCCTTGGAACACCATTTCATTGGATTTTATCCCATATATATAGACTATCAGGATCATCAATAGTGAAGATATCTATAATGGGATAATGCAGGATACATTGATTAGTAAATCTATGATCAACGATACTACATCGTTCTTATGAGGTGTCCTGGGTAGATATATCAAAAAATCCATTATAACAACATCCCACTTTGAATCATAAATTTCTAGAGGATGCAATATCCTAGTAGTACTCTGATGGTAGGAATTCACATGTTGACATTTGAAACATCTTGTACCCAGGACCACTATCTACATTTTCATTCCTTGACACCTATATAATATATGGATACATCATGCATCATTTTCATCTAAATTTATACCACCCATATAGAATTATAGTACTCCCTCATCAGGTCATTACAAAAACCTGTAAGAACCCATTCCCATCCATGGTATAGAAGATAATTTTCACCACCAAAATATTATCATGATAGTGTGTCCTCACTATATTAGTAGTACCTTCGCACAATGATGTATATATTATATAAATACATGATATTTATTTGTTCCAAATCAATAGTTATAATATATGTTGATGTTATGATTCTCATCCCATAAACACCTGAACATCTATATACATTTCAAAAAATAGTTCCATCATCAGCCACACATAATTGGAATCCTTATCTTCAACTATTTTTTTCTTCATACTCAAGGAATTGGAAACAACTAATCACTTTCCCTATATGTAAGAAATCCTGATGTCAAAATACTACAAATACACAACCCACATCCTATATCAATGGTCTAGGTTAGGGTGAGAAAATATATACCTGAGTATCTTGTGCTTCATGTACACTAAAAAACTTTCTCCCAAAAGGATATTGTCTCTAATATCATTGGGTGTATACCATTGAAAATAAATCTAGATCAATTATTGGATATTTCGTCTCAAATGGTATCAGCTCTCTGGATCCATATGAAAACACTCGGCCCCCCTGAAATAGTTCTTCTCTAAGAAAAACATTGTACGCACCCTAAAAATGATATTATAGTTACCCAACATAGGTAAGGTTAGGATCGATGCTATGTTTAGAAATATCTTCAACTACTTAAAAGTTAAATTGAAAGAATTCGACCAAATAAACATGACACCTTTATTGGTCATCCAAGACATCAATGCTATCATATGGGGAATGTATCGAATAAGTCCCAATAATAACATGTTAAAACAATAATGATCTAAATCATGTATAAATTTATGTGATGATCCCAATATACCATCGATACAATCTTTTATGGGTCCACTAACACACTATACTCTTAGACAAAAAACCATAGGAAGATCACATTATCTATCAAGAAATTGATTTTTTTTATCTTGGGGAAATCCTAGTTCTCCCTCAATATACACAAGAATATCTAAATATTTTAGGGATTGTTTTCATAAAATTACAATTAAAATGATATTTTATTGAAGAAAAACCCCATAAAATGTCTATAAAATTATAAAAGGTTCAATTCAACAAGTCCACAAATACTTTTAGTACATTATTCATAAGGAATGACTTAACTTAGATCTCATAAAATCCATACCTGGTACTAAGTGTATTCCAAGGTATGTATGATGGTCTCACTCTCAAATGATGATAATACGATCGCAATTTAATCTTATAATTTTTTTAAACTCTTAGTTGATCAATGATATCATTGATTCATGAATGGAGATTCACTTTCATGATTATAATTTGATTCAATAAATAATTGTATGAACACTAGCACAAATTCCCCTCAAAATTAGTGCTGAAATGAATGGGGAACCCAATGTTGATGTAACAGGTTCTATGAAACTCCTATTTTCTAAATTGGGATAATAAAATTTTATATATCATATATCATATAGTTCCATTTTGTATTGTGGAAAAGAAATTGTCTCTTCCCCCAACACCAACTCAATCATAAAATTAAATACCTCTCAAATTTTAAGCCGAATAACACAACCAGAATAATATATTAAACAATATATCACCAGAGGAAAGGTATCACACTCCATTCATTAACATCTAGAAAAATTACTATTTTCTATATCATGGGGAAATAAAATACACAAAAAATTGATCCTGCATGAATAGCCATGATATCCCCCTCACCCTATTGAAAAAATCAGCATACTTCTAGAAATAGAATGGTCACGTTCCTGTACAAATAGTGGATGTTAGCAGGGTATAGAACTAATAAAATATAAACCAAAAATCAAATCTAAAATATTCATTTCAATCACAAATAGTTCCTAGTGGAACAGGTATCCACATGCTTCTAGAGATCACACCTTCAATTATTTGATATTCATTGATCACATAACCAATGATGTATCGATGGTAAATAAACCATCCCATAATTATAAAACCAAACCAAAAAAATTAAAAAAAACATAGGCATAAAATATTTTATAATCTTTTATACAAAATAGAATGTGTAGATGATACATGTATCATACCTCCCACTTTAGAAGGCCATATATCCAATATAGGTAGCATAGATGTAATAGAGTGCATATGAATTTCATCTTTTCAATGGGATCCCACCTGAAGCCGCTATTTTTAGCACTATGTATCGAACCTCTAATATTTTATTAGAGTAACATGTACCCTATATTGCACTAAATATTGAGTTTAACACAAGATAATAGTTTTCTTAGGGGTAGTTTTGTTCATCCATGACTCTGCTAGATGTCCTGATCCCCTGCCACTATTCTTATATGACATGCCTCTATAAAAACTCTATAGTTTTCCAAAAAAATCAAAATAAAGATAGAATAATGTGGGATATGAACAATGAAGATACTTCTGATAAAGTATTCCACAATGATAGAACAAACATAGAACATGTTCCGTAGATATATGTCTACTACCTTGAAATCATTTCCCACTATTTCCTCAGGGATAACTATCACAGTGACAGTTTTTTCAATAGTAGAAGAGCACATTTTGTCCTACTGAAATGGAATTTCCACTACTTGAGGCCTCTAATAGATTAATTTCCATATTGAGATACTGATTTATTACGTCTAAACATATACTAAAAGCAAAATATATCACACGTGACATGATCACATAGAAAATTCCATCATAGAAATTCCACTATATATATATATATCATATATTGATTAATATTATATATAGAATTATAAAACAATGAATTATTTATCATAGTACATTAGTTATAGTCTTTTCTGTGTCCATTGCATAAACTCACAAGCCTTATCATCCACCAAAATTTTAGAATATAAGGTGTTTAGAAAACATTCTCTAATTTCCCTCTAGGTTAACTAATCATGCCAACCATATTTCTTGAGAATGTCCCAACAATTCTTGGAAGGTCAATGAAAAATGTATATAGAATGTTTGACCATATTCTCTATGGGTTTCTTGAATTACTTTAAGATTATCTAGACTAAATTTAACGAGAACTCGGCTACCCAAGGGCTTCCATACCTATAGATAATATGTGGATTCTATAGTTTAAAATTTATTTTATGATTATTAATTTATTAATAGTAATAAAATTTTCACTTTCCATGGATCACATGACAATAAGAAATATTTCAGAATGTTGAACATCCATACAATCCGTATGAACTATAGAAATCATTAGTTTAGATATGTTAAGAGCATGTTCATTGTCTCTCTCAGGATTCTCATCTCTTAGATGATGAGAAAGAAGATTTATAACGACCCATACATTACATACATTGTTAATACATCAAAATTTAAGCATACGTATTACAACATATAACAAAACCACGAAAGGACCGTATAGGTATAGTGTCTTTAGAGACTGGAAAGCATAAACAACTGGTTCATAAAGAATCTACTTTGCCTCCCATTTATTTCATCATATCTAGAGTCCCTTTTTGGAATATTATACTTA
The DNA here is from genome assembly GCA_963277665.1 of Viscum album. NCBI lineage: Eukaryota > Viridiplantae > Streptophyta > Magnoliopsida > Santalales > Viscaceae > Viscum > Viscum album. The sequence continues at coordinate 1,165,120,589 of OY728133.1, read as the reverse complement.
ATAACCTTCTTCCTGACCTGGGGAAATAAAACATACAAAAGGGTGAGCTCAAATGCTCAGTAATAATAAATAAAAGAAATATCAATCACATCATATACATAAGCACATAACTTTTGGAAATCTTAACCTGCAAAAGAGATCATAATTTAATAACATGGGATAAATCATAGTAGTGAAATGTAATCCCAATAATCATAACATAAAACATAAAACATTGTGGCATACACACATAATCATATAGAATCATTTCTTGTTAGTCAAGACTCATTGCCAAGACTATCTTAGTGGACAAAGTCCATTTCTAAACCGAGTTCATTCCTCGTTTCAGTCCTGTTTCACTGAACCGGTATAACCTACCATTCCAGCCATGTCTATCTCATGAGATATAAAATCTTTAACCAATGAATTGGAGGGAGATATAGGTCCCACCCATCTCATAATGATACCATTCTTATGTGTGCCATAAATTTAGAAACCATACATCAATGCATAACCCGTGTAATAAAAATGAGAATCTTAAGCATCGTGACATCAGAAAACAATTCATATAAGATAAAGGAATTCATAAAAATATAATTCCATCACAACATAATAAAATAAATGTAATAATAGGTGTAGACACAGAACCCTTTATTATCTTAGATGGAAAATAATTTTGATAAAACACTTGAACTCCATTCTTGAGGAAAATATCATTTCTGCTTCAAAAACACTTTTCCTTTCTTAAAATGTCGTACAATTGTAAACTAAAAGAATTTGATTAAAAATATACTTGAAAACTTGTAAAGGAATCTTCTTGGAAGTAATGTTTTAAAAATCCATTCATGCTTTATAAGTTAAAAATAACATTCTTCGTACTTTTTTCGAAAAAGTCAAAAAGTACCTCGTACAAAAAACGACAAAAGATTCCTTTCATATCCTTTACTAAAAACACACCTAAGGGTAAAATTGGATTTAAAAAATTGTATGTGGATGGAAATAATATTACATATTGAGGAAACATGGATGTGAATGATAAAATACATCCCAGTAAATACTAAAGTATAAATAATCTCGGATAAAAATGAGATTGTGATATTTCCCTTACCTTAGCTCCGATTTTCCTCGTAAGTGTCTGAACCTCCTGTATAATGATTTAAATAATTTTAATGACTTATTCTATAATCATAATTATTGTTATGATATCATATATGGTAATATTCTTAGCTTCTTATTAGTAATATTTCATTACTACTTGTTATTCGGGTGTTTATTACTTTTTGTTCTTATGCGCGTTTTGTTGAATAAATTCTTATTATTATATTTAGGTTATAGATACATAATTTACATAATGGTATTAGTGTAATATATATCATATTCATTCATTCAATTCATTCATATAATCATTATGCAATGAAGATCATGTAGAATGTGTCGCATCACATTGTGGAGACGGTATTCCGTATGTACGCACGAGTGATGATATCGTTCCTATGATCGTGGAATTGTATTGGAGTGTATGTATACTATTTCAGAATCAATATCACTTTATAATAGTGATATATAGTCTTTATTTACACCATTATACTCATCCAAGTAAGGTGGTGGTGGAAAATAGATTACACCACGGCGTGGAGACGGTATTCTGTACGTACGCACGCGTGGTGATTTCTTTTTCCGTAGGATGGATAGATGATGAAATAGGGTTGTTTCATACTTATAATAAAATATCTGTATATGATTGATACCGATGTTATTACTTCATAATGAAACAACTAAAGAATAATAGGTGGAAGAAGAAATAAAGATGAAAGAATCGGTAACATACATTACCTCTTCTTTGAAATGCTTCTTTGAGACCTCCTTTTAGGGCACTAAAATAGGTCTTTGAAGAAGAACAAGACCTCTAGGATGTTTCTAGGGAAGTGGATAGAAGAAATTGGTAGGGGTTGGACGAGCTTTAAGGCTAAAAGTGGTGTGAGGAAGAGGGGGACGAGGTGCCCTTTTATAAGGGAGGAGAGGGGCACCTTTGGAATAAATAAAAATATTATTTTATTATAAATTCACATTCGGTTTCTAATAGCTCCAAATTGAAATATTTCGAATATAGGGTGGGTACGGGTCGGAATCCTCTAATCAAATAGAATTTAGACAAGTTTAGGTATCAATTTTAACCTGATCATTTAGATTTAACTTTAAGTTAGATAATTTAACTTTCACCGTGTCTTCTTGTGTTCTTACACTATAAGGTTAATAAACTTAATATAAGAAGCCAAAAGAACCCCAAGTTGTTTTTTATTAATATATATAACCTTATCTAAGTTATTTGGATGATCCTTATTTTTTTATGAATAAAATAACAATTAATAATATAATATTTGTTTTAAAAAATATTTTAGGTCAATTTTGACACTATTTAGTAGTTGATTTTTGTGAAAATCATAACAGAATTATTAGTTCTAACCAAGTTAATTTAATAAATACTAACATGTCATATTAACCTAGAAAATTAGTGTAATTCAAAAAAAGCCTGAAATTACATTTTTTGGGTATTTATAACATCAATTATATCAATATTTCATTAATAAGATAATTACTGCATCATCGTTGTGTCATAAATAAATTAAATTCTTTAATGTCTAAAAATTACAAATAAAATACCATTATGTAGTAAATCGTTTTAGATTTCTAATGAATATTTATAGTCGAATTTATATTATGTATTACCCCATTTTAAAAATGATTTACTTATAGAACATTGATTTTAACTATTTCAACCCTTCTTTAAATAAATTAATAATAAATGTCCTAATCTAATCCAAGTGGGCCAAAATTGTCATATGTTATTCCTAAGGTTCTTTTTGGTCGAATTACACTTGTCCAATAGAATTAGGACATGTGTTAGGGTAATAATAATATCATTTTTACCCTTAATTACCCTATTTACCATTAACCGTGAGGAAAAAAGTAAAAAGTTACTATTCACCAAAAAATTATTTTCATCTCATTGAACCACATTTTACTTATTTACATCAACCATGTCTCTATTATTTTCAAAATTCCACTCACAGAAGCGGTAAATTTACATTTTATGAAAAATTCAGATTTTTAACTACCACTTAGTGGTTTCACTATTCATCAAAAATTGAATGTTTTCAGAAAAATACCAAAATTTTACCCTAGGATAATTTCGACATTCCAAATCCAAAAATGAAGTCCATTTTGAAAAATAAAATTTATAAATTTTCAAAAAGTGGTTATTACTATTCATAATGGCTAGTTTTAATAATATTTTATTAGCATATCAATGTTTAGTGAAACTCGGTATTGTGTACGACGCAAGCTATCGAGGAAGGTTGCGATTTTGTGTAAAGCAAGCCAAGAAAGTGTTTTGTGTAGAAAAAGATTCCTTTGATGGTTTATATAACATAAAAGTCTCGGGTGTTACATTCTACCCCCCTTAAAATGAATTTCTCCCTCGAAATTCGTCACTTTGTAACAAACAGATGAGGATACCTCTCCCTCATCATATCCTCAAGCTCCCATGTAACTTTTCTAATCGGTGGTTCCTACATAAAACATTCACTAATCGAGTGGTCTTGTTTCTTAGGACTTTTTCACTACGATCCAGAATCTCTATCGGATGTTCTTCATAAGAAAGATCTTGCTCCAGCGGTACAACTTCTGAGCAATGTACATGTGAAGGATCAGGTTGTACTTTCTCAGGAGAGATACATGGAACACATAGTGAACTTGAGAGAGATTCGGTGGAAGCACAAATCGGTAAGCTACCTTCCCAACATGATCCAGTATTTTGAAAGGACCGATATATCTAGGGCTCAACATCCCCTTCTTTCCAAATCTCATGACCCTCTTCCAGGGAGATATTCGTAAGAACACTTTATCACCCACTTCAAACTCTAGGTCTTTTCTTCGGTTGTCGGCATAAATTTTCTGTCGACTCTGAGTTGCTCTTATGTGTTGTTGAATAGATCTGACCTTTTCTGCCATTTCATCAATGAGATCAGGTCCTAATAGATTTCTTTCCCCAACTTCATCCCAACAAGTTAGAGTCCTACATTTCTTTCCATAGAGAGCTCCATAAGGAGCCATCTGAATACTGGAGTGAAAGATATTATTATAATAAAATTACACCAAAGGTATGTGTTGATCCCAACCACCCTTGAAATCCATATAACAAAATCTCAACATATCTTCTAGATTTTGAATTGTTCTCTCAGACTGACCGTCTATCTGAGGATGATAAATAGTGCTAAAACTCAACTCTGTATCCAGAGTATGCTGAAGACTTTGCCAGAACATTGAAGTAAACCTCATATCCTGATCAGATATAATAGAAAGTGGTACGCCATGAAATCTTACCTCTTCCTTTACATATATCCTGGAAAGCTGATCCAGAGATAAATCCTCTCTAATAGCAATGAAGTGTGCAGACTTTGTAAGACGATCAAGTATGGCCCAAATAGCATTATTGCCTTTGGATGTTTTAGGAAGTCCTGTGACAAATTCCATAGTGATGTTTTCACATTTCCATACGGGTATGCATAATGGTTGTAACATCCCCTTAGACATTTGTCTCTCAGCTTTAACTTGCTGACAAACAAAGCATCGAGAGACATATTCATCAACATCTCTTTTCATTCCATCCCACCAGAAGTACTCCTTCAGGTCCCTGTACATCTTCGTGCTTCCCGGATGAATAGATAATGAAGAACTATGAGCCTCATCCAGCAGCTCCTTCATTAATTTCGGGATGGGAGGAACACAAACCTGATTCCTGAACTTTTTTATCTGATCACAATCAAGGTTGAATTCAGGATCATTTCTCACCTTATTTTGTAACTCGATATCTTCTTTCTGTGCCTCTTTAATCTTCACATGTATATATGGTTGGACATTCATTTGAGAAAGATAAGATTTTTCCCCTTCCATTATAATTCCAACATCCATCCTTTGTAAATACATAAATATTGGATATTTTGTGATCCTCATCATGGATAAACTGGCATGGTCTTGTCGACTTAATGAATCTGCCACCTTGTTTGCTTTCCCAGGGTGGTAATGAATTGAGCAGTCGTAATCCATAATCAGCTCCAACCATCTTGTTTGGCGCATATTCAGCTCATTTTGTGTGAAAATATACTATAAACATTTATGATCAGTATAAATATCACACCTTTCACCATAAAGGTAATGCCTCCAAATCTTCAATGCAATGATTACCATAGCTAACTCCAAATCATGTGTTGGGTAATTTTGCTCATGGATTTTCAACTGTCGTGAGGCATAAGCTATCACCATATCATTTTTCATAAGAACACACCCCAATCTCTTCTTGGATGCATCACTATAGATCAAAAACCTTTCTCCACTACAAGGCAGTGTGAGCACAGGTGCACTGGATAACCATCTTTTCAACTCCTTGAAATTCTCTTCACATTCTTCCCTCCAAACAAACTTAACTCCTTTCCGAGTCAACTTGGTGAGTGGATTAGATAATCGTGAAAAATATTTCACAAAACGTCGATAATATCTAGCCAAACCATGAAAACTTCGGATGTCAGTCATTGTTGTTAGTCTCGACCATCTTTCGATAACCCCTGTTTTTGTTGGATCCACAGATATCCCCTCTTTTGAGATTATGTGACCCAAAAATGAAACTTTTTGAAGCCAAAATTATCACTTTGTAAATTTGGCCTAATGCTTCTCCTTTCTCAGGGTCTTCAATATAATTCTCAAGTGATCTTCATGTTCTTCCTTGATCTTTGAATAGACAAGAATATCGTCTATAAAGACTACCACAAATTGATCGAGATAGTATCTAAGGACTCTATTCATCAGATCCATGAAGATAGCAGGGGCATTAGTAAGACCAAATGGAATTACTATAAATTCATAGTGTCCATACCTTGTATGGAAATCCGTATTTGGAATGTCCTCCCTGTTTACCCTTAATTGATGATACCCTGAACGAAGATCAATCTTGGAAAACTATTGAGCTCCGCGTAGTTGGTCAAATAAGTCATCATTGCATGGGAGATGATATTTTTTCTTGATAGTGATCTTGATAAGTTCTCGATAATCAATGCAGAGTCTCATTGATCTATCTTTCTTCTTAACAAATAGAACAGGTGCTCCCCAAGGTGACGCACTAGGGCTTATGAATCCCTTATCAAGATTCTCTTGGAGTTTCTTCTTCAATTCCTGCAACTCAATTGGATCCATTCTATAAGGTGTCTTTGAAATAGGAAAAGCACTTGGTACGAATTCTATTGAAAACTCAACATCACGATTTGGTGGAAGACCTCGTAATTCCTCCGGAAAGATATCATCAAACTCTCTTACAATGGGGATATACTAAATCGTGAGTTTCTCACCAACTATTTGAGATAAATAACCTTCATTTAGTGGAATAAATACCCATAAAATGGAAGAAATTTCCCCTGGAAGTTTATGTTCATCCTTGCATCGATAGACGATCATAGATTGATCTGGAATATAAAATGTGACTTCCCTTCTTTGGAAATTGATATGAGATCCATGTATAGAAAGTCAATCCATGCCAATAATCATATCAAATTCCACTATAGGAAGGATCACAAGATTTGCAGGAAGCACTTTCCCACAAATATCAATCGGAGAAGAATTATAAACATTTTATGTGACTATTGTGCCATTAGGTGTTGTCACAGCTAACTAAACATCTAATTGTTGAGGTAATACAGTGATACCCTTAGAAAATTCTTCAGAAATAAAAGAGTGGGTGGATCCAGAATCAAATAAAACATTTTCTACTTTAGAGTGGATGGTAATTGTACCTTTCACCACATCGTTATCGTACTCCACATCGCTGATAGAAATTTCATGTGACCTTCCATTGTCTTTAGCCTTATGTGTTTTTTGACGTCGACCATCATTATCAACCCTTGGATTAGGGCATTTATTGGAATAATGCCCCATCTCCTTGCACTAGAAACATTGAAGTGTAGTAGGTTCATTTTGTGTATCCCTTCCTTTGTTTTCATCATTAGACATATTCTTCCCATCATCGCGGCATTCAAATGCCCGATGACCTTCCTTTCCACATTTGAAACATTTACTTGTCCCTTTAAGACAACTCCCTCCATTTTTCTTTACACACTTTGTGCATAAGGGAAATCTCATCTTCTTTTTAGTGCGCCCTTTATATTTGCTTTTGAATTCCATTTTCCCATTATTATCAAACCCATATGACAGATGGGTTACTCCAATCTCCATATCGACTTTGAGAGCACATCGAATGATTTCTTTGTAGCTATTGAAGTTCCTTATGGATTATTCCCTTCCAAGACTTGGTTTTAAGCCACTAAAGAATCGACCGATCTTACTCTCAGGTTGGATAATAATTCCAGAAGTGTACCAGGCAAGTCTTGTAAAATTTGCTTCATAGGTACCAATAGATTCATCATCCTTTTGAATCAATTCAAGGAACTATTTCTCCATATTTGTTCGGAGAATACGAGGGAAGTAATTATTGAAAAATAAGTTCATGAACTCGTCCCATTCCATGGACTCAATTTCATCCATTTGCATCGTATTCTTAATAAGATTCCACCATTGATCAACATCACATTCCAAACGATACACTGCTAAGATGACTTTATCATGCTCATAACAATGAATAACTGAAAATATCTTTTCAGTAGTACTAATCCATTGTTCAGCAACTAATGGATCAGTAGACCCGCTGAATGAAGGTGGATGATGTCTCATGAAGGATTCAATAGAATATTGATCCTTACTTTTCTCGTTTGGAAGTCCTACATGGTTCATAGCCTGAGAAAGTTGTGTGAGCATGGCTACAAGATTTTTCATTCTAGCTCCCATTACATTTGGTTGCTCAAGGGGACAATCATTGCATTGCCCGTCGCATTCCGCATTAACACAGTTCCTTCAGGTTCCATCCATTGACTAAAACCAAGAAGAATAGTGTGAGCAACACTAATTATAATAGGAACACCACATAATCAAGAATAAAATTTCACACATAAGGTCTTATCCTATGTTATTCATGGTCATTTCTTAAAAACTAAGATTGTGTTCTATGCTTAGAATTATCCTTAGGGTTCTTACTAAATATTTCACATCCTAGTTTCCAAAGGTTGACTATACCTTTCCTATGATACCAACTATAATGACCCATACTCTACATAAATTGTTAATACTTCAAAATTGAAGCATAATTATTACAACATATAACAAAACCACGAAAGGACCGTATAGGTATAGTGACTTTAGAAACTGGAAAGCATAAACAACTGGTTCATAAAGCATCTACTTTGCCTCCACTTTATTTCATCATATATAGAGTCTCTTTTTGGCATATTCTACTTAATAACATTCTTCCTGACCTGGGGAAATAAAAAATACAAAAGATGAGCTCAAATGCTCCTAAATAGTAAACAAAAGAAATATCAATCACATCATATACATAAGCACATATCTTTTGGAAATCATAACCTGCAAAAGAGATCATAATTTCATAACATGGGATAAATCATATTAGTGAAATGTAATCCCAATAATCATAACATAAAACATGAAACTTTGTGGCATACACACATAATCATAGAGAGTCATTTCTTGTTAGTCAAGACTCATTGCCATAACTATCTTAGTGGACAATGTCCATTTCTGGACCAAGTTCATTCCTCATTTCAGTCATGTTTCACTGAACTGCTATAACCTACCATTCCAGCCATGTCTATCTCATGAGATATAAAATCTTTACCGAATGCATTGGAGGGAGATATAGGTCCCACCCATATCATAATGATACCATTCTTATGTGGGCCATAAAATCATAAACCATACATCATATCATAACCCATGTAATAAAAATGGGAATCTTAAACATCATGACATCATAAAACAATTCATATAAGATAAAGGAATTCATAAAAATATAATTCCATCACAATATAATCAAATCAATGTAATAATAGCGATAGAAATAGAACCCTTTATTATCTTATATGGAAAATAATTTTGATAAAACACTTGAACTCCATTCTTGAGGAAAATATCCTTTCTACTTCAAAAACACTTTTCCATTCTTAACATGTCGTACAATTCTAAACTAAAAGAAGGTGATTAAAAATGAACTGGAGAACTTCTAAAGGATGCTTCTTGGAAGTAATGTTTTAAAAATCCATTCATTCCATATAAGTTAAAAAACATTCATCTTACTTTTGTCGGATAAGTCAAAAAGTACCTTGTACAAAAAACGACAAAAGATTCCTTTCATATCCTTTACTAAAAACTCACTGAAGGGTAAAATTGGATTTAAAAAATTGTATGTGGATGGAAATAATATTACATATTGAGGAAACATGGATGTGGATGATAAAATACACCCTAGTAAATACTAAAGTATAAACAATCTCAGATAAAAATGAGATTGTGATATTTCCCTTACCTTAGGTCTGATTTGCCTCGTAAGTGTCCGAAACTCCTGTATAATGACTTAAATAATGTTATTGACTTATTCTAGAATCATAATTATTGTTATGATATCAAATATGGTCATATTCTTAGCTTCTTATTAGTAATATTTCATTACTACTTGTTATTCGGGTGTTTATTACTTTATGTTCTTATGCGTGTTTGTCGAATAAATTCTTATTCTTCTCTTTAGGTTATAGATACCTCATTTCCAGAATGGTATTAGTGTAATATATATCAAATTAATTCATTCAATTCATTCATATAATCATTATGCAATGAAGATCATGTAGAACGAGTCACATCACATCGTGGAGATGGTATTCCGTACGTACGCACGAGTGATGATATCATTCCTATGATCGTGGAATTGTATTGGAGTGAATGTATACTATTTCAGAATCAATATCACTTTATAATAGTCATATATAGTCATTACGTACACCATTATACCCATCCAAGTAAGGTGGTGGTGGAAAATAGATTACACCACGGCGTGGAGACGGTATTCCGTACGTACGCACGTGCGGTGATTTCTTTTTCCGTAGGATGGATAGATGATGAAATAGGGATGTTTCATTCTTATAATAACATATCGGTATATGAGTGATACTGATTTTATTACTTCATAATGAAACAACTAATGAAGAAGAAGTGGAAGAAGAAATAAATATTAAAGAATCGATAACAGACATTACCTGTTCTTTGAAGTTCTTCTTTGAGTCCTCCTTTTAGGGAACTAAAATAGGTATTTGAAGAAGAACAAGACCTCTAGGATGTTTCTAGGGAAGTGGAGAGGATAAATTGGCTGGGTTTGGCCGAGATTGAAGGCTAAAAGTGGTGTGAGGAAGAGGGGGAGGATGTGCCCTTTTATAAGGAGGGAGAGGGGCACCTTTGGAATAACTAAAAATATTATTTTATTATAAAGTAAAATTCGGTTTTTAATAGCTCCAAATTGATATATTTCGAAAATAAAGTGGGAAGGGGTCAAAATACTCTCATCCAATAGAATTTAGACAAGTTTAGGTATCAAGTTTAACCTTATCATTTAGATTTAACATTAAGTTAGATAATTTAACTTTCACCGTGTCTTCTTCTGTTCTTACACTATAAGGTCAATAAACATACTATAACAAGACAAAAGAACCCAAAGTTGGTTATTATTAATATATATAACCTTATCTAAGTCATTTGCCCGAACCTTAGATTTTTAGGAATAAAATAACAATTAATAATATAATATTTGTTATAAAAACTATTTTATTTCAATTTTGACACTATTTAGTAATTGTTTTTTGTAAAAATCATAAAAGAATGATTAGTTCTAACCAAGTTAATTAAATCAATAATAACATGTCATATTAACCTAGAAAATTTGTGTAATTCAGAAAAAGTTTCAAATTACATTTATTTGGGTATTTATAACATCAATTATGTCAATATTTAATTAATAAGATAATTACTGCATCATCGTTGTGTAATAAATAAATTAAATTATTTAATGTCTAAAAATTAAAAATAAAGTACAATTATGTATGAAATATTTTTAGCTTTCTAATGAATATTTATAGTCGAATTTATCTTATCTATAACACCATTTTAAAAATTATTTACTTATTAAACTTTGATTTTAACTATTTTAACCCTTCTTTAAATAAATTAATAATAAATGCCCTAATCTAATCCAAGTGGGCCTAAATGGTCATATTTTATTCCTAAGGTTGTTTTTCGTCGAATTACACTTGTACAATAGAATTAGGACATGTTTTAGGGTAAAAATAGTATCATTTTAACCCTTAATTACCCTATTTACTTTTAATCGTGGTAAAAAAAGTAAAAAGTTACTATTCACCAAAAAAATATTTTCATCTCATTGAACCAAATTTTACTTATTAACATCAACCGTGTCTCTCGGATTTTCAAAATTCCACTCACAGAAGTCGTAAAATTAAGTTTTATGAAAAATTCAGTTTTTTAACTACCACTTAGTGGTTTCACTATTCATAAAAAATTGAAAGTTTTCAGAAAAATACCAAAATTTCACCCTAGGCTAATTTCGATATTCCGAATCCAAAAATGAAGTCCATTTTGAAAAGTAAAATTTTTAAAATTTCAAAAAGTGGTTATTAATATTCATAACAGCTAGTTTTAATAATATTTTATTAGCATATCATTGTTTAGTGAAACTCGGTATTGCGTACGACACAAGCTATCGAGGAAGGTTGCGATTTCGTGTAATGCAAGCCAAGAAAGTGTTGTGTGTAGAAAAAGATTCCTTTGATGATTTATATAACATAATATTCTTGGGTGTTATAAGATTCCCTAAAAACTCCATATAAAACTAGATAACAACAAGGTAAAATTCAATTGGTGACAATAAAGGAGTACCATTGGTTCATGGTTTATCTAAACATGGTGTAACAGGTGATTTTACATGATATAAAATTCATTCATTCTAGTTATCTCATATAATGGGTATATCGTCTCACAGTTCATACAATATGATATATCATAAGTAATATATATGTTGATATTTTGAACACACCATGTATATATATATATATCCTTATGTGCCTATAATGCTGCCTGCATACTTATGTAGCCCCATACTGGGGAATTAGTTTAAATCTCATGAAAAATAAAATCACATAACATGTGAATGAAAAAAGGAAAATATTATCTACCGTAAAAAATGAACAAAATAAATAACTATCCCAATACCTAGTACACATATTTCCCACATACATTGGTTAGATAATCCCACACACAAACTCATTCCATAGTCTCAACACATTCTTAGTACCCATTTTATCTTTTAGAAATAGTAAACAAACAAATGAAAAATATAATTATCTATTACCACATTTAAAAATCGCATGATCTAGCACTATCTTAATTGAAAAAACTAGGATGCTTACAGGACATCAAGTATACCTCCCCTAGACCAGAGGTTGTTGACTAGAAATTTTTGTTTATAGGTCATAATGGGGAGACCATACCCCCTAGTACGGAGTTTCAATACAGAAAAAGAATAACAATAGAGTAATGGAAATAAAACAAACCATACAATATTCAACATGAAGAAAATGTATTATGCTTGAAAACCAAATAATAATGAACCCTGTGATGTTATGGTAAAATGACACAAAATTTTATTCTTTCAGTCATACAAATAAAAGACTAAGATGACATAAATAAACTGAAAATAAGACAACAATGACTATACACTCAATTCTCATGTCAGTCCTATCTACATGCTCTAAAAATAACATTATGATATAATCATCAATAATATCAATTTACATTTTTTAAAACCAGTATCTATGTAATATAATGAGGTACAAAACATTGACCCTAATAGGTTTTAGGTATAATTCAAAAGGTTAACACCACCACGTATAAACAAAACCAGTCTAATAGTATATTAATTCAATAAAGGAATAAACATAAGTATTAATGAATCAATCAATATATTATAATATTGAACCATCATTGGAACCATGAATAAATATTTTGAGCATATAGAATTACTATTATAATCTTCTACTAATGTCTGTTTAATAATAAAAAGACCGGAAAAATCCCTTTGTATAATTATTTCAGCATAACTCGACCATTCCTTATATGCATTGTAGCTTAATTGGTTCATGCCCTGTAACTGATACTGTATACCTAGAACAAGCCTTATATATAAATATTTTATAATTACTATGAAATTCCCTATATACATTACAACATATATAGGCCACACCCTCTATATATTCCCTTCATTAAAACCACTCCATCAATATAAAAATTATAGCATAACTAATAAACACCCTCTATATAAATATTTCATGATAATCAGTTCACAACATTTATGAAGTACAACATAAGGAACAAAAAAGACCTAACAGAAAGAATTAATACAACATAGATCATTTTTGGAAAATTAAATTCATCCAATTACCTTGTGTCATTCAATTTCCAATCACTCTTCATGTTATGAATTGAACCATTTACATAAAAATTTACAAGGCCATATAATATCAACGTATCACCAGTAATTTCAATAACCATGTAATTATTTTTACAATGTGATCAAATGACATCAATTTTCCATGGTATATTGTATTTTTAATTATTGTTTTATGTCAATATCATATTCATTATTTTTCATGGATAACCATACACTATGTGTAGTTGCAAGGCATGTCTCCTCACTATTGTATCTGAATGGATTGATGTATTAGACTAAACCCATGATTATCATGTCCCATTATTCTACTAATTATTTTGATGGTTATATTAATGAAATCACTTAATATTTAATTTGCAAGAAAAAATAGAAACAAGTAATAGTTATCTGTTATAGACAACCTTCCATTGTAGTTTCATCAATGAAACTCTCCCAACAAAGAAAACCAATAATCAAAAAAATAAATGAAAATGGCTAGGAATTCCTAGATCATAGAAACATTAATATCATCCTTCCATTCAACATCGATCATGATATCCCATTTTCATGATAGAGGATAGAAGAATGAAGGAGAAAACCAATACATAGTAAATTAGTAGAGGTTAAATCTAAAATGAGATGTCTAGAAGTGAAGGAGTATCTCAAAATTCTATTAGAGTCTCCTTGGGGTTAAATAAATAATGATAAATGGTGGATGATTATAAAATCATATAGAAAATGTGGTTTGAAACTTTTGGTCCAAATATATTCACGAAGTAAACACCATTCATGATGCGAATTTATCAATTAATAAGAAACAATAAAAATTATTTGGCTCAGGTTAAAATATATCTTGAATAATATTTCACAATGTGAATCACTTTCATGATGTGAAAACTTTTTATGCTCTCAAATAGTTCAAGGCATGTTCCTAGTAATAGGATCACATTGTCTAACTTGTTCATGATGTAAAATTGTACATTAGAGTGATGAAAACACATATTATTCATAACAATCCAAGACAAAAACATTGCTTTCCAAACACATGTTGAACCAAAATTAACCTTTTTACATATGAATACATGAACTACATTAAATCAAAGAAACATACATACATGATCATTTAGACATTTCCCCCAAAAATGACCTCCAACCTTAAAATAATCTTGAACACCAAGGACTAAAGAATGAAATAAAACCAAACAAAAAGTTGTTAAACCAAAAATCATGATTTTTGTGCATGGAAATATATGGGATCTTATAGTACATATCTATGTAATCATAATATTAATATGTTGATTCTAAAACGTTTAGTGTTATTTTTCATGAATATTATTATCCTCAGTTATACAATTTCATTTAATAAAATATATGTGATAAAAAATCAATTAATGGCATTAAAAGCATCACAACAATATGATACTTCATTACATATTTCAAAATAAACGATTGAAGTCATTAATACATGGGGAGATTCCCCAAGGCCAATATTAGGAGGAAATATCCAATGAGATGGTTATTACTGTTAAATCATATATTAGTCATGTCACATAAAATCATAAGATTTACTTCCTATTTTATCTAATTTATTGTGAGATACTATAATATCATGGATACAAGGAGGGTTCTATGCAATTTTAGAGTGATTCATTCAGCCTATGGATACAACACGAAGGATAATACTATATGGATTCATATAAGGTCTCATTTTTTAGCATATGATGTAATCCAGGATCATATTATACCATAGATGAATGATATTTTTCTCTAAATTGTTTTGTTGATGGTTTTGGTTTTTATAATCCATGTGATATAGGGATTCATGATTAAAATGTATTTTACAACATTAAATTAGATCTATTCAACCATCATAAACACTTTAGTGATATCGATGTTTTAGTAGGCTTCATAATTCCTAATATCAAGATTAACATGATAAAATATAATATATCATATTATGTATCATGGATTATGATATATATTTTCTATTAATAAGTTGTTTTATTTCATTTCATTAATAATAATAATTTTCATTTTCATGTCTCCTTGTATGAAATGTGAATGGAAAAATATTTTTCAATTATTATAATTTTCATTTCAATGTTTTCAATACCACCAAATATCTATTTTAAGGTTAATTTTCACATTTAATTTTTTTAGTAGTTTTTTGGGCATAATTAAAAATATGGGCTAATTTTGGAATTTATCGTTTTTTATATATTGATGTATTTAAACTACAAAATATTATAAAAATATAAAATTAATGAAATTAATTATTTATATGATTAAAAATATACATGAATTAAATTATTTTTCATGACCAAGATTTGAATCAATAATTTGGAGTCCCAAAATAAGATTAAATGTCAAGCCTCACAATCTATTCACAAATCTATCTATTATGGGAGTTTCAGCCAAATATCATAAGTTGATGGTCCAAATGAGTGAATGTCCTACATGAAGAATGATAAAATTATTAGAGAAAACATACATGACTATGGACACATTTTATTTTTCCAATTTAAATGCCATAAATTCACAAGAATTTCTGATAATTTAAATTCAAATATTCAGAATGGTAAGAATTTTTTTTTGATTTTTTGGGATATATAATTTCTTACAGAAGTCATAAAAAGATGATATTTTATAGTCAAATGAGAAAACTATTTCTGAAATACTTTTAAGAATTAACCATTACCTAATTTTTTTCATTCAATGCTCTAGCATGAGAAACATTGAGTTGGAAAGAATATAGAGGTGATCTTAAAGGTAGAGTTGGAAGATATTGAATTTGAATTCAAATGGATGGTACCCCCTTAGATTATATATGAAGTATTACACCCACATTAATGGTTAATTATGCACACCCAATATAGTGGAGGATAGGGGACATTCATCTTCCAATCATTCATATTTTTTATATTATATTATATTATTTTTATTATAGTTTATATTTCATGTCATTATAGAAATATTTTTTAATAACAATTCATGCTATTATATTTTACAATGTGTTTTTACAACCATTGGAAATTTATAATACTTATAAATTATTCTTCTTATTTTAAATCTGACATATTTTTTTATTTAAATTTCTATAATATTTTAATTTTTTTATTCATTCTATCTTCCTCAAAATTATTCATTTTATTTTTTATTTTTTATTTGTTCTCTTCTTCCACCATGAACTCTTATACTAATGACTATGAGTAAGCAGCCCAAGGAAAATCTTGGAAGAGTAATATGTTTATTGGACCTTATTTCATGAGTAATATTTACTTTGGTTAAATTTTATGGATGATTTATTGTTGTATAAAAATCATTGTGTTCATCAGATGTTTAGCTTCATGATCTGCAACCATTTTCCCTTGATTAAGGTTGTTGACGTAGTGTGTGCTTAGGTATTTAGAAGTACAATTTTCATTCCCAGCTGGGTTATATTGAGGTGTCCACACATAATATGTTGTGCTTTAATTAATTTTATTTATATGTTTCAATGAAGGTACTCCCTGAAAATTATATAATGAGAACATCATTTCTAATCTAATAATAGTTTGTTTAGAATTGCATGGTAGTTGAAAATTTCATGATAGTTGAATTATTGATTTCATTTAAATTATTTTCTTAAATATGATTACTTTAGTTAAATAAAAAAGGCATAAATAATTATTTTATATTATTTAAATTAACTAGGTAATAAAATAAGCAATATCCTTAACTAAGATGACCTTGTTCAGCCTCTACAATACATTAAGAAAATAAAATTACATTTTCTTCACCCTATAATAGGAATTTTTTTAAAAAATACCATTATTTTCAGTGATCCAATTAGTAGTTTCTTTAATTTTTCAATCATCATTTAGTATATATATTTTAATTTCATAATAAAACAAAAAAAAACAATAAAATTATTTAACAATGACATTTTAAAACAACCATTTTTTATATAAAAGGAAAAATTATGCTTGGGTTCAAGAACAAGTGTTTAAAATGGTACATTATTACTCTTAGAGAAAAGCATCAAAGGACCTATATAATCTATCTAATCATACAGCGAATGGTCTGGACATGGATATCTCAGTTCATAAACTAGTGATCATGCTCGATCATCTGAATGATGATTTTCAAATTCTAGAGTCCCTGAAGTATGCACCATTGGGTTTCCACAATATCACTAATAAAATAAATGATGAAAAGGCCAAACTCATGGAATATGAATAACCCTATCAATTGAAGATCAAGATCCAAGATGATGATGATTAGTTATTGTGAATTTATATTTAAAATGTATTTTTAGCTATGTTTAATGTGGGAAATCAATGATATCTCCATGACTTCTAGAATGAGTATGATGTAAAACATGATATAACTAATCCCAAAAATGTAGAAGGGATAGGTCAATTTCATTTAACTATATCCATAGAGGAAGAATCTATAATAGTTATGGAATTTGATTAAAGGATATATGATATCGACTGCCTACATGTATCTATTGACATCCAACATTAAGAAGAATGTTCCCCCGAGGAAGTGATTAAACCCAAAAAAAAATTAGTTAGATGACATTTCATTGCACTCATTGATTTCTGGTTTTATTCAATATGATTTGAGTATCAATAGTTTTTTATTAGTTTTATTATTTGGTTAATTAGTTCCATTTCACTAAGTAAGATGATGAAACTAGAAATGATCTTGTTGAAGAATTCATAGAGCTCCAAATTTTTTATTAATATACATTTTAGGAGAACCATAGAGAAGAGAATATAGATGATCGTAAAGAAATTAAGACAAAGTCTTCTCATATAGGGAAGTAAATATTACATATTTCAAAATAAAATTTTAATTTTATTCATTTAAAAATACTTGTTTACTCACCTTTGAAAATTTAATTCGATAAAACTCTTCAAGTCAGCATGGAATAGATGGATAAGTTTTAAAATCTTGCAACCAAAGTGGAGATTGATTCATACATCATTCTACACCCACCCCCATGACATCTATACCTAATTTTAAATTTGTAGGATATGGAATACTCTATCCATCGAACATTTTTCACCAATAATGAAAAATAAAAATATTTTAAAATCAATATGTGGCCAATGAAATTAAAGATACTTCATCTACTAAATCTATTTGGATAAAAGTTAGTCCTTTCCTCTGGTGGTAGTAAAACTTCACGACCATGTTGGGGTGGCCAATCCATCCAATCACTATAATTATTATTCAAAATAAAGACGCAGAAATAAAACAAGGTCCCCCACATATGGGGGTCGAAAATAGTGTAAAACGAGGGTATCACCCCTAATCATGTTCACCCCCTCTTGTTTGAAAAGAGTAACATTAGGAAACCAAAACACCAGTTCCAGAGGAACTGCAATAGAATCCTAGTAGTCCGCCACTTAATTCCCTTCCCACCAAGTGTGGGTGACCCTTACTTTGTTGTTCATGAGCGCCTTACATTGCCTAATAATGTAAGTAATCGTCCATGGAATATTGTTACGCCCCTCCAAGGCATCATGCACTATCTTTGAGTCGGTTTCCAGTTCCACAATGTCAACGAACCTCTGATTCGCAAGGTACAGCTCAGAGAGGGCCGACAAAGCCTCCGACCAAACATAGCTTTCCCTCCCAAAGCCTCCGCCCAATATTTATCATATTACATTTTTCTATTAAATTATATTTCAATTTCATTACTAGTATTAGTCTATAATTCATCCAACTCACCATTATATTTTTCAAAATAAATAGCATGATCATTGTTCTTTATTCAGAAAATATATTTTATAGGTTCATAATTGAAGAAACCACCCGAATGTAGTAGTTAAAAATTAATAATCATCCAGCTAATGTATGTTTATTTTATTGTTTATATTTTAAACTCTTATAATTTTTATCTGACTGAATTTTTTATGATTTAATCTAGAAAATTGTATCCAAACATTTATATTTGTGATTTACATGACTCATGTAAGAACCATGTTCTTATTCTTGAGGTACGGATTTCTTATTTTCCTTTTTCCTTAAGTGTATTTGAGAATATAAGGAAAATGGGGAAAAATCCAAAATTTTGTGACTACATGCCATCTACATTTCCACAGGCTATGTACTTTGGCTTTGTGGGATAGGTACACAGGGCATGTAGGCATGTCGGCAATGAACAGTGTACAAAATGACTATATTTCGTGTACAGGGTATTTAAACGTCGTGTATTAAGTCAGCAGATGAACAGTAAGGTGGTGGAGGCAGCTGCCATCGGAGCGACAGTACATGCTGTGTAATCAGAAATATACACCATGCACTCATTTCCATGGAGTAATAGTGCCATGGTGGACATATTCTACCAGAGGAACAGTTAAAAAAATGAGAATTACACGCATGGTACTTCAGATTACATTCCGTGTATTTTGTTTTTTTCACATAAAATGGGAAGTAGCCTCCTCTGTTGATAGAGGATTATAATAATGCTGTAGGAGAGCATGAGAGATGGCCAGAGCTTGAAGAATCTCTTGACCTCACACCGAGAACCTGATTCCTACGCCGTCAATATCCTTGGAACATCATGGGTAAGCTCTTCCTTCTCTTAGAGACATTCATAACAATTCTTTCCCTAGGGAAATATATTTTAGTTTGAACGAGTTTATGTTCACATCATATCTACGCTGTTCTCATTTGTTTCGGGAGGCTTCGTTCATGTATACCGATCTGAGTCGATCGAGGTAGGTGGTCTGAAGTTTAAATTCCAACTGCTATGTTTTTTTGGGTACCATTGTATTACGAACCCATGTTAGGGGTGTTGTGTAGCTGAGGCCTTTGCTTTTTTTCATGCCTAAAATTCTATAGGTAATAAATGTAATTCTGAACTGCGGTTTGGGATCACTTCGTTGATCCAGTACCACCCTGGGGGTGCGTTCTTCTATTAAGCCATTTGGACAGGATACCCGAAGGTATTCCATGATTATAATGTTTATTGAATTTCCTTGAGAGGAATTGTATATAAATTTCTTGTTTATACTTTGGGCTCCTCTCAGTTACTTGCATCGGAGGGAGGTGTTCCTTTTATCCTGAGTTCATTGTTCATTTAGCCTAAGGGTAAGGTATTGCTTAGCCTAAGGGAAATGTTTTATTTTGTCTAAGGGAAACACCTCTTATGCTTGAGGGTGGTGAATTTTGTGCCTGAGGCAAATATCAGGTACACCTGAGGGAAATATTCGATAGCCTGAGGGAAAGACTGAGGGTGTGGTTTTATTATATCGTGCCAGGGCATGATTTTGATTCACCTGAGGACATGATTATGATTATCCTGAGGGTGTGATTCTATTAGCCTGAGGGAAAGATTCTTATTACATGAGGGTAAGGTTTGGTATGTCTAGGGACACTTTTTATTTCTTATATTCACTGTGGTGATTTTCGATGTTGTACCTTCCAAGCCAAAGCACATGCTTGGAGGTGATAAGTAATAACTAAAATGGCAATGAGACTGGTAGTGATAGTTACTTTGAGTACTTACTAGTTTACTCCAATTACTATAGCACACTACTATTTCATATTTTCACTGACAGTTGATAATGGGCCTTTGGTGGGTGCCTACAAGGATTTATTTATCACACCTTGTTTGGGTAATGTCTTCAGCCCAAAAAGACTATATTTCTACAGGTATCAACAGGGTAAAGGGTCCCTATACAGGTACATGATTGTATCAGAGTAGTAGAAGAGCATGAGACCGAGCATAGGCTTGCAATGTTGCAGTGTTCTATTTTCTCTTCTTTGTTTTCATTGGTTGTACCTTGTTCTTTGATATGTATTGTATATTATTGAAGTGTATCGTATTCTGGCTAATTTCATAGAATAGTGACATGTTTTATCTTTATATATATATGACTGATGGTTCTGTTTTACATCAGTTTCCATTTCAATTGTATATTGTTTACTACTTCCGTTTTTGTATGTTATTTATCATTTCTGCTGAACTACAACTTGACAAATGAGGGAATTGTTTCCCCACTAACAGACCTGGGCCCTTACAGCTAGTCACCAACCTCTGGAATTTGGGGAAATGTGTTTGAGGTCATGTGACCAACCGGGTTCATGGCACCTGTTGTGTGGCACCCGGATCCAGGACGTTACAAAGTTGTGTAAGAGTTGTTTCTTTTGATTGACAAACACTTTTTAGGAATAGTTATAGATATGATGGAAATGGTAGTTGATAATAAGTTGTGTCTCGGAGTTTCTATCCCGTGTATAGGGAAAACCAAGTCTACCACATTTATTTCAATTTTTCTGATTTTGCAATTTTATAGTTGATTTGATTTTCACCAATGGGTGATGCACTTGTGATTGTGTTGTTTATATGTTATACATGGGTCTTATTTTGTTGGAACCCTTTGATATGAGGGTATGCCATATCATCCATCATTTAGGAACATACTAGAAGTCACATCCCATGCATAGTTCCATGCCATGTAGGCACATTACAAATTTCATGTTGTTGTGATAGTTGTTGTGCTTGAAAAGAATGTTTTTGTGATAGCTGGTTTGATAAATACCTGTTATGTGATAGGGTATTGTTGAGGGAGGTTTTGATAGAATTAACGCCAATCATTTGTTTTTGGGGAGTAAGGGCCCTCAATGACCGGAATTTGGTGGATCATTAACATATTTACTTGTTATAACATGTGTAAGATGCCATGAATTGATTTTCTAGGAATTTGGGCCATAAAAAATCAAAATTTGGAACTTAGATGTTTGTTTTAGTGTTTTTCTAGGTTATAGAGTAGTTTCTGAGGCATAATCTCTAGAAAACACAGTATACATTTCGTGTAGTTCTATGGAAACATGCCGTGTGTTCTTCTATTCGGGAAGAAATGTATACTTTTTGAGTACATGTCGTGTACACTCAGTACACGCCGTGTAGACTCTTGTTGTGTCATATACCGTGTGGGTAGGGACAAAGGGTAGGGTATGGCTTGGGGGAAACATGCCGTGTGCAGGTTGTACATGCCATGTAGAGTTGACTCAGAGTCCGCCCATGTAACTAACAACATGGACGACGAAAACCATTATACATACATGTTGTGTCTACCTTGCACACACCATGTAGTATGACCCAGGTACCCAGCCGTGTCACGAACAACATGGGTCTGTGTTATATTTCCTTGTATACGCTGTTTCCACCTTGAACATGCCGTGTAGTGTCAGCCGTGTGGCCAGCCGTGTAGCGAGTAACACAGGTCAGTCTGGGGATTCCTTGAACACATCGTGTCTCTTTGAAACACGCCGAGTAGTGTGACATGGGTACACATGCCATGTAAAGAACAACACAGGACAGTGAAAATCATGAGATTACATGTTGTGTACCTGTGGGACATGCTATGTAGTTTTGTTTTAGAAGAGCTATGTAATTTATCCTTGTAGAAGGACTCATGTAGGGAAGGAGGATTCAAGTTCACACTGTGTATTTAGAAGACATGTCGTGTGTTTGGGGGTGTTACACAAGCAGTTTTAGCTGGAGTACACACCCATGTAGATGGCATGAGAGAACACACAGTGTAGTATTTATACACGTCGTGTAGTCATGTTTTTTAAATATTGAATGCTTTCTTTCCCATGTTCCCTTCTTGGCCTCCTAGTTTTCAGTCTTGGATAAATGTTTATCTAATGTCTGCTTTGATCTTGTAGAGTCATGCCACCGAGATGACTGCTAGTTGTTCTCCAAGAGAGGGGCAACGATTATACTCATGTGATGGTAGGCCATGGGATACTAGTGGATCCTCTAGCATTGTCAGATGCGGCGCCCGCCATTATACCAGGCACATGTGCGGATGCGTAGTTCCATGATGGATTTATGCAGTTCATGTAGACCATCTAGGGTGCACCACCGGCTACCACGTCTATGAAACAGCTGACATGTATCATTTAGTAGTAGCATCTGCCTACATTCTCATGGAATGGCAGAACACAGACTGTGGAGTTTTGGATGGATTCGATGCAGACGATATTTGATGAGATGGAGACGCCACATCGGAGAAGGGTCAAGCTTGCTATATACATGCTGCGTGATTCCACAAAGAGGTGGTGGGCGGTTACCACCCAGTCTGAGCATCACCGGGACATGGATTGGGATGATTTTTAGGCATCCTTCTATGAATTTTTCTTCTTGGAGATGCTTCTGGCAGATCGAGATCAAGAGTTCATGAATCTTCAGTAGGGCTCGATGTCAGTGATGGATTATTCTGCTCGCTTCACCAATCTATAATGCTTTTCACCTGTACGGGTGGGTGAGGAGGCGTTGAGGGCCAGCCACATTAAGGATGGTCTTCGACATGACATTGGAGCACTTGTGAACATCTTCAGGCTTCCTACCATGGATGTTATTGTAAACCAAGCACTGATTACAGAGCGGAACCTTCGAGAAGCTAGTGGTACAGGCCAAAGCAGTTAGGCAAGAGTTTCTCTTACTATTTCTACCGGTAAGAGGAAGAGACAGATGAGTTTCTGTCACGATGGAAGTACTAGCCAGACTATTACTTCAGGTGGCCCGGTCATATGCTACGAGTTTTGTAGAGAGGGTACAAGAGACCTCAGTGTACCCGAGACCCAGTGGAGTGCCGATCTTACGGAAATATGGGACATCTGTAGTGATTTTGCAATGCGTTTCTACTAGTGGCTAGTGAGAGGCTTCTGTGCAGACTCTGCATGTGGGAGCAAGACCAAAAACTTCTTACCAGTCAGAAAACTGGAATATGTCAGGGCATGCAGGCAGAGATGGTGGTCGTGGCCACGGTAGCTAGGCACTAGGATCGTAAAGGCAGTAGGGCCGGTCAGTAGAGGGTACCCAGGCTGTGTCACAGGGCCGCGACACTGGGCTGGAATATGCAGTGCAAAAGACCCAACATGAGCAGGATCTTGGAACATCTATTGTCAGAGGTACTATTTTAGTAGCTTCTATTTTATCTTCTATACTTTCTGATAGGGGTGCTACACATAGCTTTATACTAGTGCCTGTTGGGGAGAACCATGGGATCTATGTTCCTTCTTCTTCTGATGTTATGATTCTAGACACCCCATTAGGAACTGGAATGGATGGTGTGTGTTTGTGCATTGTGTTCCCCCTAGAGGTTGGTGGGTGTCACTTTTTGTGGGACCTCTATGTCTTATAGATGACAGCTTAAGATATCGTTCTTTGGATGGACTGATTGGTACACTTTCGATCCTTTTTGTATTTATATCGTCACAGGGTGAGTTTCTCGTCAGTAGAGGGTGGAGAGTTTCTATACATGGGACAATGGGATTTCTAGGAGAGCCGAGATGGACCCGAGCATCATGGGAGAGGTGGTGTGAAAGCCCAAATTGTGAGTTTGTATATGGATGATTAGGGAACTTGTCATAAGGATTTCCCTCCAGTGGTTGATCATTTCAAGGATGTCTTCTCGGACAATTTTTCAAGTCTACCTCAGGAGCGAGAGGTGGATTTCTCTATTGAGGTTATCCAGGAGTGGCACAAGTGCCCATTCCTCCTTATAGGATAGCTACACATGAGTTTCAAGAGCATAAGAGGCAGTCAGAGGAGTTACAGAAAAATGGTTTCATCTGATCCAGTACTTCTCTTGGGGTTCACCAGTCCTTTTTGCAAAGAACGCGGACGGTAACCTAAGACTCTGTTTGGATAATCGGATGTTGAACCAGTTGATAGTCAAGAACCGACATCCCTTGACAAGGATTGATGATCTTTTTGATCAAATTCTAGGAGAAAATGTGTTCTCAAAGATTTACATGATGTTCGGATATCATCAGTTACACGTTAGACCATCAGATACACTGCTTACAGCTTTTTGGAGCAGATAAGGTCTATATGAGTGCTTGGTTATGCCGTTCAGACTCACGAATGCGCCAATAGTTTTAATGGATATGATGAATCGTGTGTTCCATTCTTATTTGGATTCTTTTGTGGTAGACTTCATGGACGATATCATGGTGTACTCTCAAACTCGACATGACCATGCTACTCATCTTGAGATCGTACTGAGTACACTGAGAGAGTATAATATATATGCTACGATCTCAAAATTCCTCTTTGGGATGGACCAGATTCACTTCCAGGGTCATATCATCTTAGAGGAAAGAGTTCTTGTGGACCCAAATAAAGTGAGAGTAGCATTTTCCTGGGTGCATCCTAAGAATGTGTTTGCGATACAGAGTTTCATGGGGCTGGCTTGTTACTACATGTGTTTATACAGGACTTCTCCTGCTTATCATCTTCATTGAATGGTTTTTCTAAGATCGGTGTGAAGTTCCTTTGTTCATATGCTTGCGAGACAATGATTCAATATCTGAAAGGAAGATTGATATCTACACAAATCCTGATACTTCTAAAGCATGGAAAGATCTATACAGTTTACTGTGATGCATCAGTTATTGTTGAGGCAGCTGTGTTGATGCAGTGCGATCGAGTTGTTGCGTACGGGTCTCGGTAGTTGAGGCCACATGAAAGGAATTACCCGACACATGATCTTGAGTTGGTTATAGTTGTTCATGCGTTATGCTGTTGGAGACATTATCTCATGGGAGAGCATTTTATGGTGTTCACAGACCATAGAAGTCTCAAGTATGTATTTACCAAGTGTAACTTGAACTTGAGATAGTGGAGGTGGGTTGAATACCTACAGTCCTTTAACATTGAGCGTGCTTATACGCCAGGTAAGGGTAACACAGTTGTTGATGCACTGAGATAGAAGACTCAGATACAGGCAGTGTAGGAGGCCATTGGTGAGTTACAGCTTATGGCTTTGTTCTCTGAGATTCATTTGGAGGTGCACGATAGTCAGGGGAAAACCTATCTTTCACCCTTAGCTATGAATTCAACCCTCCTGGATAGAGTGAGAATGAGACATCTATAATATTCAAAAATCCTAGTACTTTGGGATTCGGTGGCAAGTGAGGACCCTCCTCTGGGTTGGATGATACACGATGATGAGGTACTGAATTTCCATGGAAGAGTGTGGGTTCTAGGGGACATATGTGAGGAGTTGATGTGGGGTTTTCATGCTACAATGTGGTTTGTGCATCCCGGAGTTACAAAAATGTACCGTGATAGGAGACATCAATATTGGTGGCCAGGTATGATGAGGGAAGTAGTTGGTTATGTTATGAGATGTTCAACCTATCAGCAGGTGAAGGTGGAGCATCAGAGGATTGCTAGACTATTACAGCAGTTATCCATTCCAGAATAGAAATGGGATGATGTCAGGATGGACTTCGTGACTAAATTGTCGATGTCACCTCAAGGCAATGAGGCGGTGTGGGTTGTTGTGGATAGACTGACAAAGGTATCTCAATTTTTGCCGATCAAGGAGACCTTCAGTGTTGATTATCTCATTAAGTTGTATATCTGAGAGGTAGTACGGCTTCATGGGGTCCCTTGTTCTATCATTTTAGATAGGTATTCCCGCTATGCGTCTCGTTTCTGGATGAGTTTTCAAAGGGAACTGGGTAAATAGGTGATTATGAACATAGCTTACAACCCTCTGACCGATGGCCAGTCAGTGCGTATGATTCAGGTGCTTGAAGAAATGTTGAGTGCAAGCGTCCTATACTTTGGGGGCTCATGGGAGAATCATATACTCCAAGTTGAGTTTTCCTATAATAATAGTTTTCAGGAAACTATTGAGCTGACACCTTACGAGGCATTATATGGTAGGCCATGCTGATCATCATTGTGCTGGTTGGAGGTAGGCAATGTAGCATTACCGGGACAACGTCTCGTACAGGAGACTTCAGAGAAGGTCCAGTTGATTCAGAAGCGGATGGCTACTGCATAGTCATTCCAAAAAAATTATGCTGATCGCTACAGACGACACTTAGAGTTTCTGGTCAAGGATCAAATTTTCCTGCTTGTTTCACTGAGGCTGGGACACATGTGGATCAGGAGGCAGGGTAAACATTAACCGTGGAATGTGGGGCCATTTGAGAGTCTGGAGAGAGTCGGACCAGTTTCCTCTCGGTTGCAGTTAACACTAAGGTATCGGGCCATGCACAACATCTTCAATGTATCTCAACTGCATCGTTATCATTAGACCCATCCCACATATTTCAGTCCGAGGATGTTGAGCTTCAGATCGATGTTTCCTTTGAAAAGCATTTGATTTGTTTCATTGATAGGATCACAATGGTTCTCCAAGGCTGGTCAGTTCCTCTCATACGGGTGCTATGGCGGCATGGCCGAGTGTAGGACGAAACCTAGGAGTGGGAGACCGATGTATGTGCTCAGTGGCTAGAGTTGTTATGAGCTTTATCATCACCACACTTAGAAGGGAAATTCGGGGATGAATTTCATTAAGTGGGGATGTTTGTAAGAACCCGGTTCTTAATCTTGAGTTAAAATTTTATTCTTTTCCTTTTTCCTTAAGTGTTTTTGAGAAAATATGGAAAACAGGGAAAATCCCAAATTTTGTGACTACACACCGTGTACTTTTGCACACACTGTGTACGTTGCCCGTGTGGGATGGGTGCACAAGGAGTGTAGGCCTGTCAGCAATGAAGTGTGAAAAAACTGACTACACGTAGTGTACATGGTATTTACATGCCGTGTATTCAGTCACGAAGTGAACAGTAAGCCAGTGGAGGTAGCCTCTAGAAGAGCGATGATACATGTCGTGTTATCGGGAATAAACATTGTGTACTCATGTCGACGGATGAACAGTGTCAAGGTGGAAAGGAGTCACCAGAGGAACAGTTAAAAAAATGAGAAGTAGATGCCGTGTATGAGAGATTACAACTAGTGTATTTTTTTCTCCTTATAAAATGGGCAGTGGCCTCCTCTGTTCGCAGAGGAATCGTAGAATGCCGGAGGAGAGTGGGGGAGATGGCCAGAGCTTTGAGGATCTCCCAACCGTACATCAGGAACCCGATTCCTACTCTGTGGATCTCCAAGAAACAACACAGGTATGCTCTTCCTTCTCCTAAATCCTTTCATACCAATTCTTTCCCTAGGGAATGTTATTTGAGTTTTAACTGGTTTGTGTTCGCCTCAGATCTGCGCCATTCGCGTTTGTTTCGGGAGGCGTCGTTCATGTGTACTGACTAGAGACGATCAAAGTAGGTGGTCTGGTGTTTAAATTCCAACAGTTATATGTTTTGGGGTACCATTGTGCAACAAAACCATGTTTGGGGTGTCGTGTGGCTAAGGACTTGGCTGATTTTTATAACTAGAATTGTATATGTAATTATATGTAATTATGAACTGCTATTTGGGATCACTACTTGGATCCAGGACCACCTCGGGGGTGCGTTCCTCTGTTTTTCCATTTGGTCAGAATAACCGAATTTATTCCATGATTATAATTTGTATTGAAATACCTTGAGAGGAATTGTATATAAATATCTTGTTTATGACTTGGGCTCGGATCAGTTACTTGTGCCTGAGGGAGGTGTTCCTTTTAGCCTGAGGGCATTGTTTGTTTAGCCTGAGGGCAAGGTTCTGCTTTTCCTGAGGGAAATGTTCTATTTCCCCTGAGGGAAACACTTCCTATGCCTGAGTGTAGTGACAATTGTTCCTGAGGGCAATATATGGTGTGCCTGGTGAGAAATATTCGATAGCCTGGGAGAAATCCTGAGGGCGTGGTTTTATTATATCACCTGAGTCCATGATTCTGATTCGCCTGGGGGCATGATTCTGATTAGCCTTAGGGTGTGGTACTATTATCGTATGGTCAATATTCTGATTACCTGAGGGTAAGGTTTGGTATTTCTGAGGACACTATTTATTTTGTATATTCATTGTGGTGATTTTCGATGTTGTACCTACCACGCCAAAGAACAAGATTTTAAGTGGTAATTGATAACTAAAATGGAAATTAAACTGGTATTGATAGTTACTTTGAGTACTTACTAGTTTACTGGATTTACTTTTGCACATTGTTTTTTCATATTTTCATTGACAGTTGGGAACGGGCCTTTGGTGGGTGCCTATTGGGATTTTTTTCCCACACCCTGTTGGGGTCATGTCTTCGGCCCAAAAAGACTATATTTCTGCTATTATTGATAGGGGGATGGGTCCCTATATAGGTACATGATTGTAGCAGGGTAGTAGGAGAGCACGGGACCGAGCATAGGCTTGTGATGTTGTTGTGTTCTGTTTACTCTTCTTGGTTTTATTTGGCTGTACCTTGTACTTTGAGTTGTATTGTATTGTATTTCCATGTATCTTATTCTGGCTACTTTCATAGAATAGTGACATGCTGCATCTTTATATATATAAGACTGTTGGTTCTTTTTTACTTCAGATTTCCATTTCAGATGTATATTGTTTACTGCTTCCACTGCTGTATGTTATTTATCTTTTCCATTGTGCTACACTTTGTCGAATGAGGGCATGTTTTCCCCACTAACAGACTTGGGCCATCGCTTCTAGTCAGCATCCTCTGGCGTTTGGGGAAATATGCTTGAGGTAATGTGACCAACCAGGTTCGGGTCACCCGTTATATTGCACCCAAATAAAGGATGTTACAACTCATCTATGAAACATGAGTTCCTTAGAGATCCTATGATCAAATTTTTTAGATTTCAATGAAAAAGATATTTAATGAGAAAAATTGAGAATTAAATTTTAAACATGAAAAATATATAATAAAATGAGGACTCATGATTAAATGAAATTAATTGATTGATGTTAATGAAATTTAATTTTTTTTAAGGAATTATAAATTTACGATTTATGGTAATTGATTTGTTATTATTAATCTGGCCTTGAATTATAGTACAAAATAAAGTGTTCAATTTGTGATTCGATTTATAGTCCAGGAAAATCCATTTTTTTCTTTCACATATTTCTTGAGTGATATTGGGATATATCACAAACCCAAACATTCATTTTAACATATCAGACCCATGACTATGAAGAAAATATTTAAAATGATTGAGTAATATTTTAAAAATCCATTTTCTTAAAAATAACTCCATTAAATCAATAGTTGATAATACAAAAGAGAACATGAATCACCCTGTTGTGGATGGAAATTGTTTCAATCCTTCATTATCTGTTCCTACCATCATCTTAGATTTCTTCATGACATTTTAATGTAAATGTGTTGGGGTAAAGGGGGTGATGGTGGAAGGGATAAAATATTTTGAGAAGAATAAGTGTGTATAGGAAACATTTGGGGATTGAGGATGATTTATATTAATGGTAATATATATTTTTTCTCCCCTATGGGATAAAAATAGAAAATGAAAAAATAGACAAAAAAGTAAAAATGGGATGTGATTATTGAAAACAAAATATAATCATTACTAAAATTATGATTTATATTATATGTGGTTAGGTGTTTTATTTGAGGATTATCATAATAATAAATTTATAAAAATAAATAAAATTTAAAAGTTATTTAAATAATATAAGAAAATTAATAAAAACCAAGAGGGTGCACACATCATTCATTATTTGTTATTTGATCATAAATGTAACGTTGTGTTTGTGGATGTTGTAGTTGTTATAATATTAAGGGGAGAATTTCAATGATAATTTAATTTTGATATAATCAAATTAACATTATATATTAACCTTCTCTATGAGATTTAATTTTTAATACCTACCAACCTTAAACCTCATAGTCATTAAATCCTTTAATGTAAAACCCAATGATTTTATGTGTTTTTTATCTATACAAATTGAAGATTGTAGTTTTTTACAAGCATATAGATATTTATAATATTCTAAATAAATGTGCATAAATATAAATAAATATTTATAATGAGTTATGAGAGAGATAGATTTAATGTTATAGAGGAAATATATTTTTAATGAATAAAAAATAATTATTTGAGAATCTTGAATTAATGAAACAAGAAGATATATTATTTTTCAAACTCGAGAAATATAATACCTGAGTTAATTTATTATATTAAACATTAGATATTGAATTGATTTTTTCTGAAATTATATAATATTATTTGACATTGATTATTATTTAATTTTATTACCTTGAAATTTGAATAATTATATGTTTGATTCCCATTTATTTTAATGTTGAGATATTACGCTTAATGATATGCATGTTTATGTGTGGGGAAATTTATTAAGAAATATTTTTCCATTATTTATATTTTTTAAATATTTTTAATACTTATGATGTGATATTTTAACATTAATTGTCTCATTTTTATGGTTTTGGATTCTTTTTTGAATTAATTGAAAAAATAACCTAATTTTGGATTTTAACTATTTTAATTTTTTTAGGTATTTAAGCCATAAATTTTTGAGTACTCATTTAAAATGTGAAATTATTTTTTTGTATGATTAATGAAATATTGGTAGTAATTTTATTATTATGGACGCTGAGTTGAATCTGACAATTTTAGGCCCAGAATATTCTCACATTTCATTCCCAAAAATATGTGCACACATATATATATATATATATTGAATTTGAGACCATATATAAATAATAAGGGGTACAAATAAGGTAAAAGATTACATGTATATAGATAAAATAATAATTAATTACAATAAAAACAACATACCTATTTTATTATTCCTTTTTGAAGTTCATTAATGCATGAGAAAATCATATTTTGTAAATTTAATGATTTTATCTTCCATGACTAAAGTATGGGATTTAGTGGGACATAAATTTTCTAAAAACATTCAAATTAAGAAAAACTTTTCTAATACAAAGAGAAATAAATTTTCATAGAATAATCAAGAATAAAATATCCCAAATTCTATAATAAAATGATTCTACCATGAGTAGTCATTAGATAGAATGAATTTAGAGGAGATCTTTATGGTAGATGTTTCCTCCCTTTCAATTCTTTTTCTAATTTTATTTCTTATATTTTTATTTTAGATTATGTTTTATGAAACTCTATATTTATTTTCAAATAAAAATTAATGATTTATTATTTTAAAATGTGTTTTTCAAACCATGAAAATTTTATTTTCCTTCTTAGTTATCTTATGTATTATAAGTATTAAATTTTTATTTATTTTATTTTATTATTTATGTTCTTTTATTTAATACATTATCCCTTTCTCCCCATTTTTATTTATATATATATGTAACTCCCCAATCTTCTATGTTATGTTTCCCTTTGAATAATTCAATATCTTGTATAATATGCAACATGCAATTTTAACACACCACGACCTATCAAATTAGCCATTACGAATAGTAATACCCACTTTTTGAAATTTTATAAATTTTATTCTTCTAAATGGAATTCATTTTTGGATTCAGAATATCGAAACTAACTTTGGTTGAGTTTTTTATATTTTTCAAAAAACATTCAATTTTTAATGAGTAGTGAAAAAACACTAAGTTATTGTTTAAAACCGACATTTTATTTAAATTATTAGTTTTTTTATTAGAATTATTTTTGGTAAAAATACATATATAATACCTATATATGTTCAATTAAATTCATTGGAGTAATTTTATAATAATAATAGGGTTATAAAACAATATTTATCTTCATACCGTCTTTTACCCACCTTCTAAGACCATTTGAAAATTTGCATAATGAAAAATTTTAAATTTTCTATGTGTTGAATTTCAAAAATTAGAGACACGAAGTTGATATCAATAAATAAAATGTGGACCAATAAGTTGAAAATAATTTTTGGGGAATAGTAACTATATACACTTATTTACAATGTTTAAAAGTGAATAGTGTAATTAAATGTAAAAAAATATTCTTATTACCCTAACCCATGTCCCAATTCTATTGGATATAAGAATTTCGACCAAAATAAACATTAGGAATAAAATATGATCCTTTTGTACCTGTGTATTAGATTAGGATGTCTATTATTATTTTATTTAAAGAAGAGTTAAAAGTGATAAATTCAAATTTTCAAATCTAAATAATTTTTAATATATGGTTATACAGAAGAAAAATTAGACTATAAATATTAATTTGAAATCTAAAAATACATACTTTATAATGTAATTTTATTTATAATTTTTACACATTAAATAATAAAATTTATTTATGATACAATGATGATGACGTAATTAACTAATTAATGGAAGATTAAAATAATTGATATTATAAATATATATATAAATGTTAATTAAGAATTATGATAAATTCCAATAACTTTATTAGTTAATATGACATGTTAGGGATTATTAAATAAATTTTTTCAAAGTGATAATGTTGTTATTAATTTCACAAAAACAAAATACCAATTACTATACAAATTTACATAATTGAGTTTTTCAAACAAATACAATATTATTAAATGATATAATAGAAAAAAAATAAAAGGTTAGACCAAAGAGATAATATAATAATATAAATGTCATTAATTAACCACTTTTTGTTCTCTTGGAATTTTATAGTATGTTTATTAACCTTATAATATAATGATACAAGGAGACATGGTAAATTCGAAACTATTTAACGAAGAGTTAAATCTAAAAGATAATGTTAATATGGTGACCTAAACCTATATAAAACCTATTGTTTGATAGTTTTCGACCCATACCCACCTTATCCTCAAAATAAATCATTTGGAGCCATTATAAAACGTCTATGATTGTATAATAAAATAATATTCCAAGGTGTTCCTAATGTAACTCGCACTCATATTTTAAAAGTGTGCTTCCCCTTTTCTCAAAATCAAACATGCAATGCCATTTGGATAAGGAACCCCCTTCTCAAATATCCTCCCAAATACCATCAATTCTACCTAGAGGCCTTACTTTGATCAGAAATCCAGCCTATAGAGCCCTTTTGATCAACTCAAAAGGAAATACTCGAAGAATAGGTAATAATTTCATTACGTCTTTCAAAGTTCTTTTCTTCTTCCACTTCTTCTTTCATTGTAGTTTCAATAAAAAAAATAACTGTGGTACCTTATATATGTTTTTATGTTATTATAAATATTGTACAACCATATTTATTATTCTATTCATCCTATGAATGACAAGTTACCATATGTGTGTACATACATCTTACCCTCTCCACGTCGTGGTGTAGTTTTTTATTCAAAAACAAAATTATTTAGATGTGTATAATAATGACCATAAATGATGAAAATAATAAATATAACATTTTAATTATTTTGTATCTATGATATACCATCCAATTACATAGTATTTCACCATCAATTGAATGATATTGTCGCTCGTGAGTACATACAGATTACCGTCTCCACGAACGCGATTAGATTAATTCTCCATCGTGATCATTAAAAATAATTCTCATTATACGATTAAAAAAAATGTTTAATAACATATTATCATTCTATATATGAATAAAAAAAATCTTATCAATAACAAACATTATAGTTGGATTACTTACCTATGATTGATAACACCAACAAGGAGTTTCAGGCTTGACCTTGGGTATCTAGGTACACGACAATGGGCCTTGATACACTCTTGGTTACGCCACTCCAGGGGGATATGCTTCATATAATTCCCATTTTCTTTAGAAACCATTAAAAATGTTTTATGCATATAAACCTCCTCAAAGAAAGGAGTTTTATGATTATGGATTATATCAATAAACTGTTCAATTTTTGGTAAGTGTTTTGGAAGTTTGTAATTATATATTGCAATTCCTAAACTAATCTAGTGTATTAAATTGTGTAGAAATGGCACCTAGTGTAAGGAATGTAAATATTACCAACACACATAATCAATATAGGGATTTAACTCCTACTCAAGATAATTATAGTGGAGCTGGTGATGTAATAGGTGCTAATCTTCTTATCACCATACTGGGAAAACACACTCAGGTTATGAATAATAAACTTACCCTTATAGATCACCCTAATTTACAACGAAGAGGATCTATGTTAGAACACTTAATGAGGAAACTACCACTAATATTAAATGGGAATACAAATCTATATGTAGCTAAGAAATGGATAAGTTTTTTTGAGAATGTATTTCTTGATTTGGGGAGTAGCAAAAGGGAAAAAGGATTTATGGTAGTTAATCGCCTCAAAGGAGATACAGATCAATGATTGTCATTAATTTAAAACACAAAAGTGGATGAAGAAGTATCAAACACAGAATGGAGAGAGTTTTAAGATATTTTATTATAAAAATACCTTCCTCCTGACCGTCGAGCGGATATGGAAAGACAATTTCTAAGTCTGTGGAAAAAGGAGGATGGGAATTCCTCAATGTATGAGGCTAACTTTACAATGATATGAAGGCATGAAACATCTTATATACATAACCTAAGGAGTAAGACCGACCAATTATTTTGTGGGTTAAAAACTTTTCTTTGTCGAGCATTAGTCTCACAATACTTCTCATCCTATTAAGATATTTTCTCATTTGCTATCAAGACTGAAAAGGAATTTCTATGTATTACAACATTAAAGAAAATCAAGAGAAGAAGAGATATACACAACACTTTTGAAATTGAAATAAGAGGAAGAAGGGAAAATTTGAATTTCCATCCTACGGTTAATTTTGGAAGAAACACCCTGATACTTTCCTGAATGGAATGGGAGTATGTTACATGTGTGGTGAAAAAGGCCACTGAGGTCTTGATTGCGGGGGAATAAAATAGGTTGTAAATGTTGAATGATTCAATTTTAGAGAATGGGGCATTATTAAAATTAATTTCCTAAGAACCAAGGAAACATACCTCTGAAAAGTACAAGGGATCAAGGACATGCTTTTTTCCATCACTACTACTGAGGTTAATGCTCCAAATGATATGGTGGAAGGTAATTTAATGGTTTCCTCAAGTTTAGCCAATGTTTTATCTGATTCTGGATCATCGCATTGTTTCATATCTTCCCAATTTTCTATAAATATTTCATATTTACAATTTGATTTTTGAAAGGAGTTTTCAATCAAAACTCCTATGGTAAGTATCATTGCAACAACGTCTTGTGAATTAGTTATCTTTGGGGAATATAAATGTTCTTTATCTGTTGATCTTATCTCCATACCCATGATTTAATATGATATAATCCCCTGTATGGATAGGCATTCAGAACATGATGAGAAATTTATTATTAAAAGAAGGTAGTTAAATTTTTTAATGTTGATAAGGAATACCATATCATTATAGAAGAAACACCACAATCTAATAAGGAAGACCTTTTCATTTACGTGGACTATGCTTGACCATACCATCTTGGTTGTCAGGATAATTGTGGTGTTGGTACTTATACCTATTCCTTTCATAGTTACTTTGGAGGTTTCCCTGTATTTCTATAATTTTTTACTTTAATAATGAATGTTGGATGGGTTTTGTGTTCTTTTATATATGTCTTGGATTTTTTTCAGGTTATATATCATACATCCAAATCTTGGTTAAAATAAAAAGAATAATACCTCTCTTTTTGTGAGATTGGAATACCCTTGGTGTGGTTCACCACATCATAGCCTAATGAAGGTGTGACTTTTGGGCTATCATCTTATTTTCAACATGAAAAAGGAATGTCATAACCCTTTCCATCCCTTCCCCGATCTCGGAGAAGGAGGGTAATGACAAAAAATCAATATATACTATTCTTATACTTTTCTCATTTATCTAATATTATAAAAGAATATTTTAACTTATAAATTATTTATTCTGAAAATTTTGAGATGATGGTTTTAGTTGACATGGATTATGATTTATTAGATTTTATAAAATTATTCAAAAAAATATAATTATAATTTTTTTATATTTTATTAATGAGTTTACCCAGGATATATGTAAAAATTCAATCTATTTATATCACACCATAGTTTTTTTGAAATATTTTAAAGATTAATGTTTTCAATTAATAATATTAATCCAAAAAAATTAATATATAATATTTTTTTAGTTACTTTATTTTTCTTTTCTACAAGAAAACTTTTAGTTAATTTTCTTTCAAGGAAAAGTGTTTTTTATCTTAACTTGACATTCTAGAGAGATTATATATTATAAGATGACCTTTTTTATATGATTATACAAAGAGAACATAAACCATTTACAAAAAACATATTAAACCAAAATAGTTGAATGTGATATGCCAAGTATCCTAAAGGGTATTTGGGTATATTAGTAAATAGAAATATATTGATTAATATTTATTTTCCAATATAAAATGAAAATAACTTCATTCCCTAAACAAGTTTAGGATTAGTTGGTAATGAAATTTCCTAAATAGTAAAATATCAATAAAATTATTTATCACTTCATTCCCTAAACGAGTTTAGGATTAGTTGGAAATAAAATTTCCTAAACAGTAAAATATCAATACAATTCTAATCTTAAATAAATGTTAGATATAAATGATAAAATAAGTGTCATCATTATTCAAATGTTCAGTCATCATAGAAATTTACCATAAAAGAGTAAGTGGGAATTTTTTTTATATGGTCACATAGAGGTTTGAAAGGAATTATATATATTTAATGATTCAAAGAAAAACATTACAAATATAGAACATTGATGGGCTATTGGAAGGTATGTAACATAATTTATCATTAAAAAAGGGAATAAGTATGTTTTTAGTATTTATATATGTTTCTAAGAATATAAAATATATCATGCTTTACAAAAAATGAAGGATCCTCCTTATCATCATTAAGATGGATTAATATATTTCCTAAAGTGATATTAAAATTACTTTTTAAAAGAATGACACTGGGTTATCCCCAATTTATGTTCATAAAAAATTATTATATTTTTTGAAATAGTGTTAAGGTTGTAATGGTTATTGTTTCATATAGAGATACCATATAAAATAATGAGGAACAAAGGGTAATTTTTTACTAGATGGACTATCAAGTATTCCCCATAGAATCTTAGACACATTTTTGTTGGTATAAGAGGGTTTCTTGTTTCTTATTTTCACCTTATACAGAACGATGGAAAGGTAAGAACCATGAAAAAATTAATTTATTGACCAATTTTTTAAGAAATCTTTGAGGTCTATCATATCAATTGATGGTTTGGTATCTAGATGATCTTGTTTCTAGATGGGTATTAACCAAAATACGACTTCCATCTCTTATAAAAAGTATCCCAAATATTCCATAGATTGGGATATAATGAGGAAGTGTATGGTATACATACATATGAATAATGTGATGTTTATATTATTTCAAGAGAGGTAACTATGATGTGAAAATCTATATAGATTAACGAAATATTATTTACTCATTAACATGGTATGTTAAAACTCAATGAATTGAGAATATATGAGTCAACTTTATGGTATTGAAAATTTATATGTCCCATTTCACTCGATGTATTAGTTTAAATGTATCATTTAGTTATATTTACATCTATAAGATGTATTTTTTAGAAACAAGTATAAAGATACATGTGATTAATGGATATCTTCTAAATACCATTTTTTATTGAGTTTCAATGATTATATTCTAGAGGAAAATTATTGTTAAATTTTCAATTTTAAAAAACATACTTTTTATCGATAAAATGTACTCTGGCGATACATTTTGTGGTTGAGTAAATGGGTATTTCCTTTTATAAAACTTATATAGCCTTTATATATTTTTTTTGTTAATTGAAATGGTTATATGGATAAATATTCACAATATATTGAATATGATATTATTCATTGGGAATTTGATGATATATGTCAAAAACTACATTTGATGATATCCAAGTGATGTTTTTTAATATTATTTATGAGGTTATTGTATGTGATATGATATAATTTTAAATGGTCAATTTCTATTAGGATTTAGTGAATGTGTCATATTGATGGAGCTGGGAAAAAAATCTAATCATTATATAGATTATATTATGTTATGTTATATTAATTGATATTAGGGATATTGTGTTGTATGATATACATGATGATTTTTTAGAGTTTATTGGTATATCATTTCTTATGACATACATATATCATTATTTCACTTCCTCGTTGAATTATTTTTAACAATTTTGGAAAATCAGAAGTCATTGAATCGAAATATATATATATAACATAGAATTAGAAAAATAAAGGATGATATCCAAACATTAATTTATATCATTCTAGATTCCTCTATATGCTTTATCATAGATTATTATATATTACTAGATTAAATCTTGAGGATAATGCATTTAGTTGATCTTGTGTCAGGTATTGTAACTTCCTTCAATTTACTTATACATTTTTCTAACATTTGATAAAAATTATGAATATTATGGAGGCATCCATAGGTGATACAAAAGGAAGAAAAATACATTATGGTTGATGATCTTGTAAAATCCATAAATAATAATCCTACATAATATCTTAGGGATATATTTCTAATTCCTAAATTTTGTTGAGATATAATATCATATCTTGACTATAAGAATTATTCTTCTTTATTGATGGATGAATCGGTGTGTCGATTGATATAACATAGAAAAAGGTCCGAAAGGTTTAATTTATGGAATTTTTATGAAGAATATTATTAGTGGATTTATTTAAGATAATCATCAATGTATGGTAGACATTAATAATTCAAATTTTACATGGTTTTATTTTTCATAGCGTGTGATATCAGTTTTGAGTATTTAAATGTAATAGATTTTTTTGAATAACATTTATTAGATAATTAAAACCATTTTTATGTTTATGTAGAAAAAATATTTGATAATCACTAAAGGGATGGTGAATCAATGACTCCCAAAAAACATTCCCAATGAAGTTTCCCTATATTTTTATTCAAGTATAATGGTATGATATCTATATGATCAAGAGATCAATGATGAGGATATATAGAGAGTGTGATAAAATTTTAATGAAACAATATTTCTATATGTTTTACACTCTTGTTTTTTTCTAATATAATTTCCTCGGGACATAAATTGAAATATTCATGATTTCTTGAGGAAATTGAATCAAAATAATGTTGTGGTCATAGAGTCCTAGCAATGGTATTCATATAGTTTAAGATTTGATGAAATAAAAATGTTATGAATGATATGGAAATAAATATAATAAGAAAATGATAAAATATAACTACTAACATGAGACCAAATATAATCCATGGATTATATAATAATGATAATAAATAATAAGAAGGATAATATTAAAAAATTTCATATTGATGGAAAGCATACTATCCACCATCATAAACATATCATCAAGGTATCACTCTAGGACATCATACATAAATATATATATCATACCCAAAATAAAAAAACTTGTATGTCTCATGAATCCTAATGATTTATTTATGGAAAAATTAATTATATGCATCATCCATAACCTAATGTTTCTAATTCCTTAATTATATTAAAGACAATGAACAAAAAAACATATTGATCCAAAAGTTACAACTTACATGCACATGTATTATTAATAAATATTTTTTTGTATAATGAGTTATGGGTATACATATTGTAAAATATTTTTTGTAAATTTAGATTATATAGTTATCTAGTAAAATATCTATATTTATAGTAGTATTTATTTGACATTCCCTTTGCAATTGTTTTTATCCTTTATAATGGTGTGCTATAATTTTATACATTCATTTTATAATTAAATCATCATTAATTTCTTAATACGTGAAATAGTTGGGGGTGAAATAAATGAAAAAAAATTACCAATTGAATAAAATTTATGGAAATAAAATTCTTTATTATGGTGTTAAGTAGATGTAATATCTCAATTATCGTAAAATAATGTATTTCAAATAATCAAATATAACATAATTATATATATAAATAAAGGAGTTAAATATAATTTCAAAATAGAAATGAAAATATAGTTCCGGAAATTGTTACCTCTCAATGTCCCAATGAAATAATAGGAAACAATTCCTTTATATTCTTGGAGTTTCAGTCCCCAAAATCAAAAAGTAGATAACAGTTTTAGAACCCATACCCTATTATTTATCTTGAGGAAAACACTACTTATTGGGATCAAAATAAAAATAGAATTGAGATTTGAACTCTAATCCACCTAAGTCTCACCTGAAATGTTTTAGAGAGTAAAACTATGAGAAAAACCTGATCAATGGTTTTATAAAATACATGAATGTGATTTTGTGTGAGAATATATAGAAACTCTATAAGAATGGTATATTTATTTAATCAAAGGCTATGGATTCTAGGTTATGAAAAAAACCTATGGCCTTTTATTTATATTAAACCAAGTTTTTAAAAACTAATGACATAAATTTGGAATTTAATATATTAAAGTACTAAATCCCTTTATAATATATTCTTTTGGATGTGGAAAATATAATTATAAATAAATTATTTTTTGGATTTAAAAAACTCTTATATTGGTTTGGATAATTAAATATATTATTTTATAATTAATATTTTATTGATTAAACTTATTTTTTTTGATCAAGACTTTATATTTGATATTTGATAAAGTCAATATCATTATGATATCTCTGTACTTAATACATCTTGAAATCATTTTTAATACTGACTAAAAAATATAATGACTTAGAAATTTATGAAAAATTGACCATGAAACAATTTATATGTAGTTTATTCATGTTTAATTTAATTTTTATAAAAATAATGTTCTATCGGTGATAATTTAATTTAATAAATAAAATTACTTTTTTATATTAAAATTATTCATTTAGATATAATGGTTTTAAAATTCATTTCTATTGTATATTTATAAACATTCCATTGATATTCATTATTGTAAATGTTTATTAAATAATTATTACCATAAGAATGTATGTGTCTTTATTAGTCATTTTTATTCATAATGGTTATAATATTATTAAAATAGTCAAATAGGTAAGCATAATTTAAATTGGTCTGATTCACAATGGTCATATTTCGGCATACATGTTATCCTTCAAAACATTATATTTCCCCTTATATATAAAATTCATTCTAACATATATAATCTTTCACATATTTCAAATAGTTCATACAGGATGTATCTTCCATTTCATATCTTTGACATCCCACAACCATACTCTCAGATCTGCTTCAATAAACACATATATTCAGTGCTGGATTTGACACTAACTCTTGATTGTCATACATAATTATCATATAATTAGATGAAATAAATATAAAATTCCATTATTTGAATTACTAATAGCTATAAGGATTAATGTTTTATGGA
This sequence comes from Viscum album, assembly GCA_963277665.1. Classification (NCBI taxonomy): domain Eukaryota; kingdom Viridiplantae; phylum Streptophyta; class Magnoliopsida; order Santalales; family Viscaceae; genus Viscum; species Viscum album. The sequence goes on along the minus strand of OY728133.1, from coordinate 1,165,078,170 downwards.
ATTAGAACTAAAAAATGTAATAACTTCTATATCATTATCAAAATATTTGTAGTTATTCTATTATTTAAAAAGATACATATTCTAAAATAATTCTTAAACGTTTCCAAAAAACAATCTCACTAATTCTATTCTAAATTTCATTATTGATACATTTATTCCCTATAAGGTGAATGGAATCATTAGAAAGGGGTCTTCTCAAATGGTTAATCTGGGAATCATGTAATTGAAATCATCAAAAACATAAACAAGTTAAACATGTTATGGAATGGATAAATAATATATATAAATATATAATCAAATAAAATATATATCAAGCTATATTTAGGATAAAAAAATGTAAAACATAAATGATAATTATTACTAATCTCATACTGATGGAATTTAGAATATTTTACATGTAAATATACAATCATGTACTTCTTACATGATAGTATATATATATATATATATATGGGGAGTGGTATACATAAAAACCAAATATTCATTATCAAATGAGACCTATCAATTCATCTATGGGGTATATATAGTCTTCCCAACCTTTTACTTGATTATCTAAAGGTAATTCACCAAAATATTGAACATAAATTTCATACCATTCCATAAGTAAAAAATTAATCACTAAAAACATGGAAATACATATAATAAAAAATATAGAATTTAAATACCTAATTTCCTTGAGATATAAGTCAATAGTCATATCTAATATCAATACATCTCAAATTAAAAAGTAAACATTAATTATATGTGATAATACACAAATATTAATTTTATTTAATGAAATAATAACAATTTATTGCGAAATGTGTATATTTTCAAGTAAGTTATATAATATCATTATTGTAATTAATACAATGAATGCAAGTGGGTCATTGGAAAATAAAAAATCATTGGACTAATAAATGAAAAAATAGGTGGTGGATATAAATAAAAACACCTTGGAAAAAAGAATAATTTGAACAACTTCAGAAAAGTAGAGATCAAGAATTGAATTATTCGATACCACAAGTAAAATTTATAAAATTATAAATATATATAATATAGGGAAAATCCTGAAACATAAACAATAATAGATAAATATTTATTAAATTTGTAATGGAAATATTTTAAGTAATATTAACGTATCTTTGAGAAAATATATTAATTTTTGATGTCAAATAAATATTTTCATTTCCATTTACATGGTATCTTTTGAAAAGAAATGTGAATGAATTTGAAAATAAATAATTTTAAAAATAACATAATAATTTTGGATCATTGAAATGATTAAAATTTTAACTTGGATTAATAAAGAGTCGAATAAAATCATATTTAACTGAAAGTAAAATGAATTATTATTTTTTACAAAATAGAATTGTTCAACTTTAACATTTTATAATGTGTAAGAAAAAATTCCTTTAAAGATATAATTTTTCCAAAAAGTGGTATATAAATTAATATATAATAAAATATTATGTTGGAAGAACCATATGATAGATAGAAGAGGTTCATGATGAAATAACATAACTCAATGAGAGGATACTTGATTTATCAATATACTTTAAATAAAATATACTCTTTAAAGTAAAATAAATTTTAAAAAATACTTTTTTGTGGTAGGAATGTAAAAACGAAAATAACAATTAATATAACAAAAGGGTAAATGTTTCCAACTTATTTTCAATAAGTAAAAGATAATCTATCATAAGTCAATGATTGAAAAATTAGTTACTAAAAATCCATACTACAAGGATGAAAACTATTTAAAAATCCACTAAATGAAAATGAATTCATTTGGATGATTATTTTATATGAATAAAATGAATATATGATAGATATATATCTATTCTTTATGAATACACCATTAAATGGAATTCATTTTTTATACCATATACATTCTCAAGGAATTAATATGTGATCCAAAGAAACCATAATACTTGAGTAACATTTTAATAAAATTACCTTCAATGTTAGGGATATAATTTAACATTAAATATAATAAATAAAATATAATTCATGATATTATTAAACAAATCGAATTATATAAACCAAATTAATTAAATTAGGTGCATGATACCATATTTTTTTCAAATTGAGAAATTTGAGACAAAAACCACTACCTTGTATTCCTGTTGACTCAACTAGTAGAAAAAATCATATATAATGAAAATTAATGTCATAATTACATATATCAAGAACATAATATAAAAATTATACATTTTTATAATTATTTTATAACCAAATATTGAAATATATTAATTGAATGTACTGTACATTCATTATCCGGTGTTAGAACTATTAATGTTTTTTTCATAAAAATATCGTTAATATGGAATGGATTCACACTATATATTTTTTACATTCATCATTAAAAGATATTTCATGATATAATAATCAGTTTTTCAATGATTATATATATCTCTTTTTCATTAGGTGAAGGACATGAACATGACTTGTCAAAATTTAAATATTTATGAACTAGTTTTTTGATTTTTTTAATGGTCAAAAGGTGATATATTAATAAATATTAAATATATTAAAAAATATTATATAATAATAATGAAATATTGAATATGTAAGTAATACAAGATATTAAAACTATGAGTCATCCAATAATCATTTTTGAAATAAACATTATAATAATGTCGGAAATGTCGGTTAATTCATCCAAAATGGAAATATGATATAAAAAATAAAAAATATCTTTATGTGTTTATATAATGATAATGTAACCTAGAAAAAAGGTTATCATTCCATAAAAATTAGATATCAACATTAAATACATTATATTTACCATTAATGATCATTTTTGATGAAAAATGATATTCAAATTCATGGAGGTTGTAGTTTGCACGTATGAAAGATAAAAAATCTCATTTCTCCAGGAACGGATTTAACGATAGTATAAGAAATTCATCATTCATTGATGTGGCAGGTTACAAATACACATGCTTTATATTGTGGTCTCTCTTATTGGATGTAATGTAATGAGATATTTGTTGTTAATGTTATATAAATATATTTTATAATTATAATTATAAAAATTAAATTACAATATTGAGGATAGGGATGATTTTGTAAAAATTATAATAAAATATTAGAGTATGAGAAATTAATACTCACATGGGATGACATGTTTTTCTATTTGAAGACACACTGGATATGAATACTATAAGAATCATAGTGTTGATCAGAAGCTCATGAAATTTGGAGAGGATCAGAGGTGAAGAAATCGGGTTAATGATCAATAATAAATTCAATTCATTGAAATTTATTGGTTCTATAGAATTATTATTAACCTATAAGTTAAATTGAGGTAAGTTTTTTATGTAACTAATACAATTTAAATAATTTAATGTTATGACTGAACAGAATATGTGAACAAATTGGAAAAGGAGTAGGGGAATGTGATTTTGGGTCTAAAATAACATCAATAATTAATTTTGGAGAAAAAATTTGGTGTTTTAGGGATATGACATTTACCTCTATAAATTCTACCCTAATTTAAATTTTCCCAAATAATAGTTATATACCTTTGAAATTCATTTCTGGAATAAAATTTAGATATATCATTTTACCAAAATTGAAAATTCTACTATTCCAATTATTAATTCATTCTACCATATAAAATTTCTAATTTATTAAAATGATAATTAGAATATTATCACTTATAAATCATAAAATTGTATTAGTTTCTTAGGGATACGATTATAATTAAATGCACACACATCTCAAACATAGGCTGGAAAGGTCGGTCAAAGCCCCCCAAGGGGATAACAAACCAATCAAGCCTTATTTATTAATTAAATATATCATAGTCCTAATGGGAATGAAATCCCATAACATATATCATAGTCCCAATGGGCATTAAATCCCCTTACAAGGACCATAGGACCAATGGCCACGAAACGCCATTACAAGGCCCAGATTCCAATATTTTTACCCAATGTCCCAATGATGAATATTGTTTCTATAGTACCATAGGATACTAAAATAGTTATTATAGTTACTAATATAGTTTCCACCACCTATAATGTGTCGTAAGTTCTATAGTTCTGCCACTACTATAGTTTTTTGTGAAAAAATGTTTTTTTAGGCATAAATTTATTCTGTAAGAATTTTTTTAAAACAAATTTCAATACCAATGACATAAATTGGATTTTATAAAATGAATTTTATAAAATGAATTTAATATGCGTATATTTCAGGGAACCCAAATCTTGAAATATTTTTTATAATACTTGATTCATTGTAATGAACAAAAAATATTTTTATTAAACTCAATTTTATTTTTGTTATTATTTTTTAAGAAATATGATTATAGAGGTCAATGATTATATAAAAAATTAAAAAATAAATCATTAACAGAAATATATTATTACTCAATTTTTTTTTTAAATTTCTGGGACATATTTATATAATTTAAAAAATAATTAAAATATTTATTTTCAAAAAAACTATTTTTTTCCTATAAATTAATTTTTTTTAAACATCAATCAACATATTAATGAAATATTGGTATTATTGATTCAAAAATTATTTTGGTCCATTCATATTGAAATTAAATAAATTCTAAATACATTTGTAAATAAAATCATTAAATATATTGACAACCTGTTTTATTAGAAAAGGATATTTTCAAATATTAACTATTATTTTTCTAATTTCAAATAATTTTATAACTAAATTGATGTAAACCAATTATTATGACAAATAATAATATTGAATAGCTAATAATACATTTCTTTATAATAAAAATTCACATCATATAAAAATTAAATTTTTATAGAGAAATAATTCTATAAAAAATAAATGATCATATTAGTTAATTTATGTTATCTAATTAAATTTAATTCAAATTATGAATAGGATTCATTTTTTGTATATAAAATATTTTATATAAGTTGTAAATCCTATTTTTTCTCTCTAATTGATGAGATATGTTTTATCATCCAGATATAAATATATATTATTATATTTATATTTCACGTTTTTATTTTGTTTAGTGTTTTGTGTAGGGAAAGCTATAAAACAAATTAAAATATATAAAGTTAATCATATATTATAATCCTTGGGTATTCAATTCTCCCCATCCAAATACATAAATTTCATCCTCATAATTTTCTTTATAATTATTTAATGTAATATAATAATGGTATTCTTAAAATATATATTTCAGTTTGGATTTATAATATAATACGACATCTACCATATTCTCATATGAAATATAGAGATACTGATTATTCATAAAAAATTAAATAATCCATACAATTATATTTCCAATTACGAATTAATCATAAACATTTATTCTCAATAACATAATATCTGAAAGATCATTTGAATATCAATGTAATTAAATTAATGGGAAGATATATATTCCTCAAAAAATTAACATTTTCATTAACCGAAAAATTAAAGAAAAAACATGTTCACAAAGTCAAAAACAGGTCAATGTATAGTATAATCCCATAAATGTGTTAAAATTCAAAAACAATATCATTAATCTGTTATCAATCCCCTGGTTACAAATACTATCAATATTAATTCATTAATATAAAACCACCATTTAATTTCATGAATGGCCTAAGGGCCTTCATTTTTTATTTATTTTGATAATCCATATTTTAAGGGTCGATGGGGAACTCTTTAATGGATTATATTATTAGAGACAATTATATTTCCTAAAGGTCTCAAAAGAAATAATACCAAACAAAAAACACTGAACTACCCGAGCAGGGCATATATATTGATGTCATCCCTACACCATCACATGGTTGGTAAGGTTTTTTTCAACTTTATTGATCTAGAGGCCTGGTACCAATGGAAATTCCATTCCCTCTCATTCTTCCCTGTCCAGTTTCTCTACTATGGTGAATGTGGATATTAATCAAAAGTGGTATCCATACTTCAATAGTTGTGTTCTCCAATAGTTATCCCTCAAAAATATATCCATGTCATAATATTATCTCTAAATATTATTATTACAATTTCATATATGATTACAAATATATAAACAGAAAATACTGAAGGAAAGTACTCATTTGTTTGACATAATCTTGATAAGTTTTAGGGAATACTATAATTCCATGAATAAAAATAAATCTCTAGTGAGAATAGATAACGGTTTCAGGATTATGAACATAAAAATATCAAAACATAGTAAGACTAGAAAACTCACCATATCAATCATAGAAAAAAATTAATAGTATTATCAATAAATTTTATATGGCCCCTTATTCAATTAAAAGTCATACTTGTTTCTATGTATAAAACATTCTAAAATTTATTTGTATATTATATTTTGAAAAATATACTAAATAAATTAGTTGACAACAAAATCAATTTATATTATCCCATAAATATTAAAACTCAATCATAATATGTATTCTCTAATTACACCATCATTTCATCTTTTTATATATCATGTTTAATATACATGTTCATAACTTAGGATCTATTTTACATAATAATCCAATCCATTAAAATAATTCAGAAATAAATAATTCATAAGATATTATAAAGAGAATTTGAATAACTAAATCATATCTCCCGAAGGGTTTCTATGAAGGTATGTATTAATTGTCACATTCACTATGCAATAGACTGATGATCCAGTCCATTATCAATTAGTAATTTCTAGTGGATTACCCCAAGATGAATTTATTCCAGAGTTATATTCACCATTCAGTATGTTGAAAAGGATTTAATTTCATGGAGAACAACATACTAAATAATTTACCAAATCATTAGTATGTCATCCTATAGGAATAATTATTCGTTTTATTTTCCCAATTTTTTACTCATTGTAATCCCCAAAAAAATATATTATTTCCATAGAATTAAATCACTTACTATCTCAATGTTTAATCTATTATGATAAATAGAACATATCAACCCTTATATTATCCTAAATGAACATATTATTATCCAATGATATCTAGGCTCTCCACTTATACCTACTGTGACACCCTACACACACATTCCAATATAATCTACCGTAAAAATGTATATTACGTAATGGGTTTGACAAAAACTGATGATTCACATATATAAAAATCCCTTACATACATGACATAATGAAAACATTACATTACATACATTCCTAATATATCTTACTCTTTTATCTTTATATAATTATGAATAAAATAATATAATAGAAAACATATGTTTCCCAACTAATTGAACATTTTTCCTGATATAATAAAATCATAATCTATAATAAGTATTCAAAATAATAAAAAATTTCCAAAGATGATTTATTATTATAGTAATATCATGGTCACTATTTTTCTTCAAATCCAAGTGATTTGAAGCAATGAGTGAAATCAAAAACTCATAAATTGGAAAATATATCTAAATCTAGATAACATAATAGTGGAATATATAATATTGAAGGAATAAATAATCTGAATAATTATATAATATTCTAAAACCAATATAATTAAATATTCATGAAAATAAATGAAATGAACGATACAAATAATTAAAAATATCATACCAATGGAATGTATAATATTTGAAACTAAAAAATGTTGTCAAGGCCAATTTCTAAGAAAATATAATGATATTTGGAGAGGATTATACAAAAATGCTATTTTTTATCTCATGGGGCATTATAATAGAATAAATGGAAATATAAATTTTTCCCAACCAATCACATGTCTTTTAACAATGTGTTAGTAAGAAGAATCACTAGGAAATTCTGTATCATTTTGTAATGAACCATAGTGTGAATAAAAACAATGACTATCATTATAATGAAAAATATGAAATTCAAATTCACAATAAACATGTGTTAGTATTAAACTGTAACAAATAATGTCAATAAATCCCCATTAAATAAATAAACAGTATTTCCAGGTGAAAAACCAGTATAATTAATTTATTGAAAAGTGAAGTTCACACTATAAATGGAAATGAGTATATAGTTACGCCAATGATGGAATAAATGAAAGTATTAAATCCATATAAATTATGAATATGGTTTTAAAATACCTACCCCAATAAATATGTTTAATATTGAGGTGGTTGAATAAATTAAAAACTCCATTTCAAAATTAATGCTTCGATGTCTGTCCCAAAATAATGGATTAGGAATTGAATTATTTTATAGTATGAGTTCAATCACTAAATATATATATATATATATATGTGTGTGTGTGTGTGTGTGTAATAAAGGATAATTCATGAAACATAAACACTATTTCGGTGAATCCTATTGAAAAAGATAACATTTTTTAGGAAAAAAATTAAAAAAATTTAGAAAACATATTTAATAAAAACATAAAATAAAAATTTACAAATCAATTTCAAATTAAAAATAATAAAATGTGATGCGATAGAGACTGAAAAAAATATTTTAAGAAAGAAATATCCCGAAATGGATCCCTGAAAAGAAATAATGTGTATTCTGGAAAATTAGGATTGGAAGACAAAATATATTAAATTTAATAGAAAATCTATTTATGTTATATAAAACATTAATATTCTAAAAATTTCATTATATGTATAGTTTTAAAAATTTATTATTTAATATTTTTTTAACCACAGATTGGTGAATAAATTAACAAAAAATAAAATAATTTTTTTGAACATCCCATGTATGAATAAAATATTTTTCATGAAGAAACAATACAACTCATGGAAATTATACATGAGTTATCAATACCCACTGTGATAAACATAATACTTTAGAAATTAAATATTTAATATATAGATTTTATGTGGTATAAATGTGAATAAATAATATAAAACGAACCTTATTAAAATAGTATAATGTAATTATTTTATTTGAAATAGTTACAAGATAATGTATAATAACACAATGAATGAATATTGAGTTTCAAATAATTCATATAATTGGGTTAATTCTTGATTCTGAACATATTTATTGAAAAGGAATAGATTTAGATTATTATTTCCCATTAATATCATGAATATATGATAAATATGTATCATTTTGTAGTGAAAAAAATATTTATTGTATAATATAGTGAATCTCATATAAAAATCTAAATGAATTAATATTAGAGATAATGAACAATTGTTTCTTGAGTGTTATTTGAATCTTAACACCCTGAATTGGCATATTATAATCGGACATCAAAAAATGACTAAAATTTAATTCATGATATGATATCAGAAATAATATGTGTACACACTGCATAAATGAAATTACCTTTAGAATAATAATCATATAATATATTAATAGTATGTATATAAACTATATAGAATAAACGAGTGGTGAATACGGCATAAGTCTAGCAGAAATAAAAGTGATACTATAAATCCCTTTACAACATGAGTAACTTTCAAATCATAAAGAATATTATTGAATAACATCAATTGAAACATTTAAAAGAATAAAAAAAAATTCATGAGATAAAATTTCATAGGAAATTATATACACTACACAAAAATATGAATAAGTGGAGAATATAGAATATATCTCACCAAAATAAAACTGATATGTGAAATCACTTACCTTAAGTATTCATTAAAATCATTAAATTCAAACTCCATATATAATAAATATAATTCTATTTTAAATATAAAACAAACAAAATATTCCTCTATATATTACCATATACTATTTGATTATGGTTTTATATTATAGGTATATTAAAAATTCCATTCTAATGTAATGTTTCTGGTAATAACTACTTCATTTTCTGTAAATGTTTTGAATTTTAATTATTGGTCCTTTAATAGATCAATATTTGATTATATAAATAATAAAAAACATGATTTAAATAACATATATATTTTTTATATAAATGTTTATAAAAATCATTAAAATATTTAAATATTAAATTAAATACCCCATTCATGGAGACGGTATGTCGTAGGTATACTTGAACGTTGTTTCTGATTACATGTTATACAGGAATAAAAAATTAATATATATATATATATATTGATTATAAAATTATTATTATTTCATATATTTAATATTCGTTAATTAAACCCATCCTTAATACATTCCATGTAATTTGTACATGTATCACTTCACTTTGAGTAGGTGGTAGTCTACAAGTCCAAAAACAATGTTTTTGTATTACCACAAATTGGAAATCATGAATGTATGTATTATATAATAATTTTAGAAGAATATATACATCATAAGAAACATTTATTTCATTGGTAAATAATAATTCTAATTTTATTCCCAACTATGAGATGTGGTAATGGATGAAATAATGACATCGGTCTAAGAGGCAGAAATCATCAGTACATAAGAATGATGATTACATATAAAATTTTATGATAATATATGTGAATTTAGTTCAAAAAATCATAATAACATTTCCATATATTGATTATAATCAATTTAGTATATAATCAATGTATAATTATAATTTAACGGGTGGAGAAGGATATAAAATAAATGTTCTGGTTGAAGGATGTTGTCTATTATTTTTGTAATTCCATTCGGTTTTTACTAATGTACTAACTTGGATAGATTTATAACTAAATTGATACTTATGGTGTGAGAATATATAGTATTTGAACATATATTTTAAGGTTTTATATGATCCTGATAAAATGAGTTATGTGAAAAGGATAGAGGTGGGGTGAGATCACTTTTATAGTGGAGGTGGAGTGATATTATTTTAAATATAAAAATTTAAAATAGTATTTAGAGGCTTCCCTTACATCATTTTTCTCCATTAAAGGTCCATTATAGACATACGTGATGAATTGGTCAAAAAATTACCATCAAATGAATTTTGGACATTTTTTGTTTATTTTTCATCTTAACTTAAAGGTTAACCACTATGTAAACTTGTTTTTCTCTTAATTGTTGTAATTAACATTAATTTCATTCACTGATACTATTGGTAAAAAAAATTTAACCATAATATAAATAATAAAATTTGTTAAACTAAAATACGAAATCCATTTTCACAATTTCTAAGCACTCATGTGGAATTAATACTTTTATAAAAAATCCTACAGATTTGATAAGAGAACATGTTTCAGAAGTGAAAAAGTTCAAAAGGATTAAATGTGTTAATATCTAATTTCAATGTAAAATTTATTCCAATTAACAGAATTTTTTTTATTATGTATATAATCGATCTAGTAATACATATTAACCAATTTAAAATAGAAATTCAACATTTAAAAAAAATAGGAAAAATGCATTTTTAATTAAAATTTGTTCTTTTTTCACTATACATCAAAAAATGAAACATCACTCAGAAATACCAAAAAAATACCCCAAATTAAATTTTGACAATCCAAATTCTAAAAATTATTTCATTTGTACTAATAAAATTTAGAACAGCATCAATTAATAAACATTAAATAGGTTATCTATTAAAAGGTTGTAAAATAACATTAAAAAAATCATTTTGTGTAATATTGGATTGATTCTTATATATTGTCTTGAAAATACATAATATGAATGTTAAATATTTTAAAAAAATAGTATATATATATATCATTAATATAATCTATCAAAATTGGTTTAGTTAATTTATATATGTAAAACATGTTTAAATGCACTAATATTGTTTTCCAGCAAAAAAATTCTTATATTTTCAAAAGGGTTTTATAATCATTGGTCCACAGATAAATTTTCATATACATACGTGTAATAAATATTTTTATAATTTAATTATTATTAATCTAAATCATAATTCCAATTTACAAATTAAAATTATAATAATTTTTGAATAAAATTATTAGTAGTACATTATAGTTTTGGAAAAAAATGTATTCTCTATACCAAAAGCTATCAATGTAAATCAACATTGTGTGTAAGTAAATAAAAAAGTAGTATTTCATGTACCAAAATATAATATATGTTTGTTTTGTAGAATAATATTAACATAGTGTTTCTAAAATGAAATCCAAACATAGCGATTTCATTCAACAGAAGTTATATTCCGTGATGGGTGAAATGAAAAATATAAAAAAAAAATAAATTAATAAGAAAAAATGTTTCACAAAATATGGGGCTGTTATATTATACCCCCCAATAATATTAATTTCACCCTAAAAATATATCTGGATTTTTAAATGTAAAATACATGAATTTTCTATTCATAGAAACTTACAACGTATAAATTAATACCAAAAATTCATTTTATATAAATTAATATGAAACCTTAACGGTTACCTAATGTTACTCATAACTAGTTTTCCATACAATAGAACATATGTGGAAAGTGAATACAAGGATATTGAAGATAAATGAAACAATCAAGTTCATATGGTGAGTGATGGATATCATGTTCAGGAGAAAGATAATAATTACAAAGCTAAAAAGAAAAAGGATTGTAGAAGTTCATTGATATCAACAAAAATTGTGATAAATGGAAATAATTTTATTTTATGATTCCTTTACTAAAGTGGGAAATTTTTCACAATGATATATACTTACATGATTTCATTCCATTTTATATGTTATATCTCACCCTTTGGGTATGTCTTCAACATTTTATAATTCATCCCATATTCTAAAAATGATGGTGATTTTTTATGCCTGAAGCACTAATGGATCATAAGATCCATAAATAGAATGATATGTCATTTCATTAGCCATTATTTATCCTCATAGAAAAATGGCTATCACATGTTATCCAATATGAATAAATCATCATATAGCGAGATAATAATGTAATCACTAAAACCTCATCCAATGTATCACATAAACCATTGAATAAATGATTTACCTTATTACACTTCCAAATGTTGAAAACCGAAAAAATTTGAAATAGGGTCACAATGTTTATCAATGTCAGTTTAACATTAATACCCCATATAACATAATATAGATCTTTTCTTTCACGTACCAAAAATCAGAATATCATTATCATATATCAACTTGAATCACTGTAATAACCTAAATTATCAAAAATCCTAAATTAGACATGAATAATTTTTTGTACCAAATATTAATGTATATGTTGATAAAATGCTTTAATTTCTTTTCATTATATCATAAAATTCATTTTAAATAAATCCTTTATCAGTTATGATGTCATAGAATCTATCTAATTTATATTATCTATAATATTTATCTATGTATCCTTGTTAAGAACACTTTTATCAACATTAGAAAAACCTTAATGGTTACTATCCCTTGATTTATATGTCACCTCTACATTATTTCACATTTTTATATCACCAACAAGAATAAATTTATTTTTTATATAATTAATGTAAAATATATTAGTCATGATTACTATATTAAAACTCTTGAATTCCAATACAAATACAATTCAATGATCCAACATTTTTCTTAATCCATTTCCTAGGATAAATCATATAATTAAATAAAACCCCTTTCACATAATTTTGAAATATGAATAATTTCATAATTTTCCTATACATCAATTTAATCATTCTTTTTATGTTTAATGTAAGCCATACAGTTAGAAGGTCCTATACCTTCATATGTTATTTGCGGTCTCTTAAAAAAAATTTGTATAACCAATAATAATACCACCTTCCTAACTCTCTTCATGATATTTCTACAAAGGAAATATTTTAATATAATTCCAATGATTTTAAAATATGATAAATTAAATGATCAACTAGTTCCTATTTGTTCATTTTACTGACTGTTACTAGAATTCATAGTGAAAGAAACTCTTATTATTGCAGAAAACCAAATAATAATTAAAAATTACTTATATAATGCCTAAATAATTCCACATAATTTAAATTTTATTACACATTAGGATTATCCTCAGATACATACCTATACATATGCATATAAATATCCCTTTGTATCTTAGTGAAGCTTTCTCATCCTAGTTTCCAAAATATAACATATCCTTTTAGTTATTACAAACTATGGTGACCCAAGATTAACATACATTGATATTACATCATGTATGCTGAATATTCATAAAATTATAATTGTCCATGCCTCAGGACCATTATATATCACTATCATTGTAAACTTTGAGAACAATATTATAAAAATGTTCAATTTATTCCATGTTTCCCTCAATGATATTCCACATCAATTCTTCTACTCAAAGTATATCTTCATAACCATGGGAAATGAAACATTAGAAAGGGTGTTTAAGTATCTATGTTTGGGTAAAAATATGGGGATATGTAAGCACAATCATGATCATAATGGTATGATAGTGAGATAAGAATGTTTTATGATCATAACTTGTATTTAAAAGATCATATAGATATGTCATGGGATTGATATTGGTAGTTAATAAGAAATTTAAAACATTAGAATGAAAATAATAATAAATTAAGAATATCCTAAAAATAAGAAATGAAATTTTATAAAACACATAAACATATAAAATAATTCCTTATAAGTTATGTAATGTTTCCAAAATTTATTAGGGAACATAATACCGGATACACCTACATGGTAGGACAAAACACCATCCCCAACAACAACAATTTTCGTATAGTGGAATGAGTAAACTCCCAAAACCATATTATTAATAAATGTTTTCTCCCAATACCATCATTTTAGACAAGGTCCAATCCCATGATCATATTATTAGTCAATAATCACCCTCAAGACCATCTTAGTATTCAAGGGTTACTCCCAATACCATCCTAACAGACAATGTCATTTATCAATCTGAGTTCACTCACAGTTCCATCCATACCAATAACATGATGTAAGTTTTTTTTCTTAATGAATTATTAATATATAAAGGTTCCACACATCTCATAATAAAAGCATAAAAATGTGTTCAACAAGATAATTCAATATTCACAATATATTGACCCATAAAAAATGGTCTTCATAAACATTATACAATAACCTATAAAATGAAATGAGTCTCCTCAATATTACATCATATCATAACATATGGAAATGTTACATATTTCATAATAATATGTTAATCAATGAAAGATAAATTGGTTTTATAATAATATAACCCCTGAAAGAAGAAATAGATTTCATAAATATATATCCCATTAAAAGGAAACATGATTCATAGACATTATACAATCAAAACATAAATCAATTAGGGAAAGAATATTATTGGTTCCCTTAAATCATATCCATAGTTAGGGATGATTAAAACCTATGTATTTAATCATATATGGAATATAATTTTGTTTTTTATTTTAAAGGTATTTCTTGAAAAAAAATATTTTATTTGAAAACCACATTTGTCATTATTTTCTTTTTAAATAACATTATGAAAACACTGAAATGATGGTTTGAGAATAATTTTAAATACATTTTGAACATAATTTGTTTGAAATACATTTTAATTGAATTTAGTTTAGAAATCTTATAATATAATATTTCATATTATTGAAATCATGTTCTTTGACAATATCAACTAAAAATTATATAGGAAACATGAAAACATTTCAAAAAACTATTCAATTAAAATATATCTATAAAAATATAATAGAATCTTGAAAATATTTTGAAAACCTTTTCATTGAATATATATTTTAAAACAAATAAATGATGAATTAAGAAAATTAAAATCTTTTCTTCGGAAATATATATGAAAACATTTTAAGGAATATTAAAAACATTCAGATAGCAATTTGTTTTGAAAATATCATAAAAATATATAATGTATTATTGAAAATATTTCAAAAATATTTTTAAAATATTACACAAATATAGTATAATTTTCCTAGAAAATTTTATTTATAATATCAATTCATGAATATTTTTAAAAAATTGTTCAAAATATAGTTATTAAATAAAAAAATATAAGCAAAGAGATAAATAAAATAAGATTTTCTTAAAAAATGATCATAATTACATTAAGTACCAAATAGGGGAAAAATGTTTACATTACATGACGATATGATTAATAATCATAATATAATAAACAATATTGTAATTTTCTAGAGCTGGGTCATATAATTACATCAAAATTATTATAATCATATTCAATCTAGAAAAATGATTAGATTTTTGCAATATACTACTACCAATTTTGTTACATTGAATCCTAATCCCCCTGAGTTAATAAAATAACAAGAATATTATGATATAATTATCATAAGTATATTCAAGATATAAAATTTCTAATTGAATTATATATAACTCGAAAAATTATACTGGTGCATAACATCAGATGTGTCTCAATGAAAGAAAATTGTGATAAAATTACATTATTAATTTGATTTTTTTTTCGAAACATAATACCCCATGAATGATAAAAATGATAATGGATATTTTAATAAATACTCGGTTTGATTATCATAATCATAGAATACATTAATGGTCCTTATATACATCCCAAAAAAGTGAGTGATAAATAAGTCATAGGTCTCACAAAAATAAAATAAATACCAGAAATCAACTTAGTACTTGAGTATCATTTGAATCATGATATCCATGAAATGATAACATCAATTAAATGATTTAATATAATTTGATAAATTAATTTCATGATATAACATTTCATAGTTATGTATATACACCACCCAACAAGAATAAGTGGTGGATATATTATATATATCATATAAATAAATGTGATACTACAAAACACTTACCTTATGTCTTGAATATGTTCGTAGATGTTCAAATATCCAATATAATAAATATATTTTTATTGTAATAAATTTGAAAAACATTATTCTTATTTATTATACCATATTTTGTTTTTTAATAATTTATATTAACCTTATGTAAACAATTTAGAACTAATGATAATTTTCTGGTAATAACCACTTTATTTTCCAAATATGTATTGAAGTTTTGTTCTTGATCCTCATACATGGATCCTGATTTAGTTATTCCCATAATTCTAACACAATATATTAATATAATATGTATTCATTATATACTTATTTATAATAATATATGAAACATTAAAATAAAAAAATCAATACAACATTCATGGAGACGATATGCTGCACATACACTTGAATGCTATTTCTTTTATATCTTCAAATTGAATGAAATCAAGAAAATTATATATATATATATATATTAATTAAATTTTAATTATTATGCCATATGTGTCATATTATATTACTATACACATCCTTAATACACTACATTCATGTATGAAAAAATCACATCTCTTTGAGGAAGCGGTAGTCTACACATCCACAAAAGAAAATATCATATTCCAACAAAATTGAAAACATAAAATTATGTGTTATATAGTAAATTTAAAATAATAAAAATAAAAACCATTTATATCATATAAAATTTTAATTACTACATTTTTTCCAACCATTTGGGGTGTTAATGGGTGAACAAACTACATCAGTTCGTGAGGCAGTATCATACCGTACACACGAATGATGATTGCATGTCACATTTAATTGATCTGTGTGTGACTATAGGTCAGAAACATAACATAAAAACATATCCTTTTCTAAATTCTACAGAGTTTAGTATATTATAATGGAATAATAATAATTTAATATGTCAAAAAAGGACAGAAAACATTGGTTCTTGTTGGATGATGTTACCTCTTATTTGGGTAAATTCATTTGGTTTTTAGCACAGGATAAACATGGTTTGATTTATGCCCAATGTGAGACATCTAGTAAGATAGATGAAACTTATTTAGCTAATTGTGGTAGGTATGGAATGATACAATAGTTTTTGTGGTGGAATGTAGTGACGAGGGTGGGGATGAGTTTACTTTTATTGTGGAGGATGAGTGGCATTATAGTAAATATATAAAGATAATTAATATTGATACGTCTCCCTTAAATAATTTATAACATCCCGGGTATATATACAATATGAAATTTTGTTATATATTAATATTTTTGAAATAAATTTTAATTTTACTTTAAATGGGATGGTATTTCTGATAGCGTACTCAACCTGCTACAACAGATTTCTCCAAAATCTTATGTTGCACATAACATTGAGTTATACTGAAAAATAATACAATATTATTATTATTTTTAATGGTAGTTAATATCTAGTCACTGTACTGGCCGGAATTAATAAAACTAACTTAAATATGATTATGCATGATTTTTATATTCCATTAGATTTATCCTATAAATTTTAGTGGCTCAAAATATGAATGAATCAGATTTCAAACATGGAATATTCTAATATTCTTTAAAAGAGAGATTTAATGCCTTTCTATAGTGAAACCTTTTTAAATATAGTTTTATTCACTTTTATATTTTTCATTAAACAAAATATAAATCTTCATTAGAATAATTATATCAAAATTTATTTTGGGTTAATTTTTGGTATTTTTCTAATAAAGTTCATTTTTAATGAATAGTGAAAAATACCACATTGTATGTCAAAACTATCTTTTGATTTAATTTATTTATATAGTAATAATATAATTTTAATTTTTTTTATATGGTAATTGGTATTTTTTTAATAATTTAATCTAATTGAGGACATTGGAAGTAATTTTCCCTTTAAATTGGATATAAAAACATGTAAATCTTTTAGTAGTTTTTAATTCTTAGAAACACGCTTTATATATTTGACAATGAGAAATAAATTTAAATTTATTTCTGTATCTTCAATGAGTTGATTTGTGAAAAATGGATTTTATATTTGGAATCAGAAGGTCCAAATTTTATAAATAATTAACTTTTTTTATACATTATGAATAGTATTGTTAGTTATTATATTTCATACCATGGTTGAAGGATAAATCTGGTAAATTATGGTAAAAATAATATAATAATAATATTAAATTACCCTACCAAATGTAATAACCCTATTCAATTAAATATTTACGACCATGAACATCCTTGGGTTGATTTTAGGACCACGGGGATCCACTTGTGTATTTAAATTATTTTTAATTAATTTTAATTTAAAGTTAAGGTAAATATAACATAAACATATATCTTTTACTAAAATAAGTTTTATATGTGGTTATATAGGGGATATATTAGAATATAAATAGTAATTATAAAGAAACAATTTTTTCCTACATCATGGAATTTTATTTACAATTTTTAGACTTTAAATAAATAAATTTAATTATGACATAATGATGATGCAGTGATTGGTTCATTAAAAAAGAATTAAAATAAATGATATTATATATGTTACAATAAATATAATTTAGTTATTTTGATGTCATAAAATAATTTTTTGGATTATATTTACATTTTATCTTTGTATTAATGATGTTTTTTTATTTAATCATGCTCTTATAGATTTTTAAGAAAACCTTGATATGAATAGTGTCAAAATCGACATAATTCATATTTTAAAATAATTTTTTTTATAAAATATTATAAAATAAAAATATCCAACATTCCAGAAAAATTTTATCATAAGACTAAAATTGTATTAATGACTCATTATGTGGATATTTTCCCTGGTTTGGTAACTATATTGATTTTCAAATGGTTAAATGCTTGATAAACCAATAAGAGTAAAAAAGGGTTAATAAAAATGAAAATGATTTTAAAATATCCAAAACCTCTCCAATTCTAATTAGATGATTTTATTTCGACAAATGTTCATCTAATAGTTTAATTTAATTAGTTTTAGACCTTTTCAAACCAACAATATTTTATAATAAAATAATACTTTAAACGTTACTAACGACCCCTCCTCCCTCTTATAACAATAAAACACATCTAAACCATTACACAAACCTCTCATGCTCGTTTCCTAGTACAAAATCTACAACATGTAGCTTCGAACACCCCCTATTCCTCATAGATGCATTACCCAAGGCAAAAATAAATTCATGAAATTATTTTGGCTCAAATCAAAGAGAGTTACACATTTAAAGAGGTAGCATCTTCTCTAAAATTACATTCCATTATTCTACTTCTTCAGGCAGTATTCTATTTTTATTCTTTCATAAAAAAACAAGTATCATAAAAATTGTAACACCCGAGACTTTTATGTTATATAAATCATCAAAGGAATCTTTTTCTACACAACACTTGCTTGGCTTGCTTTACACGCAATCGCGACCTTCCTCGATAGCTTGCGTCGTACGCAATACCGAGTTTCACTAAACAACAATATGCTATTAAAACTAGCCGTTATGAATAGTAATAACCACTTTTTGAAATTTTATAAATTTTATTTTTCAAAATGGACTTCATTTTTGGACTCAGAATATCGAAATTAGCCTAGGGTGAAATTTTGGTATTTTTCTGAAAACTTTCAATTTTTGATGAATAGTGAAACCACTAAGTGGTAGGTTAAAAACTGAATTTTGCATAAAACATAATTTTACCGCTTCTGTGAATGGAATTTCAAAAATCCGAGAGACACGGTTAATATCAAGGACTAAAATGTGGTTCAATGAGATGAAAATAATTTTTTGGTGAATAGTAACTTTTTACTATTTTTACCGCGGTTAATAGTAAATAGGGTAACTAAGGGTAATATGATATCAATATTACCCTAACACATGTCCTAATTCTATTGGACAAGTGTAATTCGACCAAAAACAAACTTAGGAATAAAATATGACCATTTAGGCCCACTTGGATTAGAATAGGACATTTATTATTAATTTATTTAAAGAAGGGTTAAAATAGTTAAAATCAAAGTTTAATAAGTAAATCATTTTTAATATGGGGTTATACATAAGATAAATTCGATTGTAAATATTCATTAGAAAGCTAAAAAGATTTCATACATTATGGTATTTTATTTGTAATTTTTAGACATCAAATAATTTAATTTATTTATGACACAAAGATGATGCAGTAATTATCTTATTAATGAAATATTGACAAAATTGATAATATAAATACCAAAATAAATGTAATTTGAGACTTTTTATGAATTACACTAATTTTCTAGGTTACTATGATATATTATTGTTGATTTAATCAACTTGGTTCGAACATATAATTCTGTTATGACTTTCACAAAAATCATATATCAAATAGTGTCAAAATTGACACAAAATAGTTTTTAAATCAAATATTATATTATTAATTTTTATTTTATTCCTAAAAATCTAAGGTTCGGCCAAATGACTTAGATAAGGATATATATATTAATAATAAACAATTTGGGGTTCGTTTGGCATGTTATAGTAAGTGTATTAACCATATAGTGAAAGAAAACAAAAAGACACGGTAAAAGTTAAATTAATTAACTTAGAGTTAAATCTAATTGATAAGGTTAAAATAATACCCTAAACTTGTCTAAATCCTATTGGTTGATAGGATTTCGACCCATCCCCACTTTATCTTCGAAATAAGACCCTTTGGAACCATTATAAACCGATTTTGACTTTAATATAAAATAATATTTTGAGATATTCCTAAGGTGCCCCTCTCCTCCCTTATAAAAGGGCACCTCCTCCCCCTCCTCCTCACACCAATTTGAGCACTCAAGCTCGGCCAACCCCTGACATTTTCTCCTCTCCACTTCCCTAGAATAATCCTAGAGGTCCTGGTCTTCTCCAAAGACCAATCTTAGTTCCTTAAGTGGAGGATTCAAAGAGGCGTTCCAAAGAAGAGGTAATATCCATTACCGATCTTTTCAATTTCTTTCTTCTTCAACTTCTTCTTCTTTAGTTGTTTCATGATAAAGTAATAACATCAGTATTACTTACATACTGATATGTTATTATAAATATGAAACAACCCTAATTCACCTTCTATCCATCCTACGGAAAAATGAAATCACCGCGCGTGCGTACGAACGGAATACCGTCTCCACGCCGTGGTGTAATCTATTTTCCACCATCACCTTACAAGGATGGGTATAATGGTGTAATGAGTAACTATATATGATTATTATTAAGTAATATTGATACTGAAATAATATATATATATACTCCAATACAATTCCACGATCATAGGAACGATATCATCACTCGTGCGTACGTACGGAATACCGTCTCCACGATGTGATGCGATTCGTTCTACATGATCTTCATTTCATAATGATTATATAAATGAATTGAATGAATGAATATGGTATATACTACACTAATACCATTCTGGAAATGAATTATCTATAACCTAAAGATAAGGATAAGAATTTATTCAACAAAACACGCATAAGAACAAAAAGTTATAAAGACCCGAGTAACAAGTAACAATGAAATATTACTAACAAGAAGTTAATAATATGACCATATATGATCTCATATCAATATGTATGATACTGGAATAAGTCAATAACATTATTTAAACCATTATACAGGAGCTTCGGACACGAACAAAGCAAATTGGACCTAAGGTAAGGGAAATATCACAATCTCATTTTTATCCGAGATTGTTTATTCGTAAGTATTTACTGGGGTGTATTTTATCATCCACATCCATGTTCCCTCAATATGTAATATTGTTTCCATCCACTTGAAATAGTTTAAATCCAATTTTACCCTTAGGTGAGTTTTTAGTAAATAATATGGAAGGAATCTTTTTTCGTTTTTCCGTACGAGGTACTTTTTGACTTTTCCGACAAAAGTACGAAGAATGTTTTTTTTAACTTATACGGAATGAATGGCTTTTTAAAACATTACTTCAAAGAAGCTTCCTTTACAAGTTTTCAAGTTTATTTTTAATCAACTTCTTTTATTTAAAAGTTGTATGACATGTTATGAAAGGAAAAATGTTTTTGAAGAAGAAAGGATATTTTCCTCAAGAATTCAATTCAAGTGTTTTATCAAAATTATTTTCCATCTAAGATAATAAAGGGTTCTGTTTCTATCCATATTTTTACATTGGTTTGACTATGTTGTGATGGAATTATGTTTATGAATGCCTTTATCTTATATGAATTGATTTATGATGTCATGATGTTTCAAGAATCCCATTTTTGTTATATGTGTTATGCGATGATGTATGTTTTATGATTATGTGGCACACATAAGAAAGGATTCATTATAAGATGGGTGGGACCTATATCTCCCTCCAATGCATTGGGTAATGATTTTATATCTCATGAGATAGACATGGCTGGAACGGAAGGTTATTTCGGTTCAGTGATACAGGACTGAAACGAGGAGTGAACTCGGTTCAGAAAGGGACTTTGTCCACTAAGATAGTCTTGGCAATGAGTCATGACTAACAAGAAATGATTTTCCATGATTATGTGTGCATGCCACAAAGTTTCAAGTTTTATGTTATGATTATGGGGATCTCATTTTCACTTCTATGATTTATTCCATGTTAAGATATTATGATCTCTTTTGCAGGTTTTGATAAAGATATGATATGATTTTTATTTCCTTTATTTGCCCTTGCTGAGCATTTGAGCTCACCCTTTTATGTTTTCTTTTCCCCAGGTCAGGAAGATGGATATTAAGTAGAATATGCTAAAAGGGACCCTAGATATGATGTAATAAATGGGAGACACTGTAGAAGATTTATGAACCAGTTGTTTATGATTCCCCGTTTCTAAAGACACTATACCTATACGGTCCTTTGTGGTTTTGTCATATGTTGTAATAAGTGTGCTTCAATTTTGAAGTATTAACAATGTATGTAAAGTGTGGGTTGTTATAGTTGGTATCAGAGGAAAGGTATAGTCAACCTTTGGAAACTAGGATGTGAAAGCCTTAGTAAGAACCCTAAGGATAAGTCTAAGCATAGAACACAATCTTAGTGTTTTAGAAATGGCCTTGAATAACCTAGGATAAGACCTTAAGCATGAAAATTTTATTCCTGAATTATGTGGTTTCCTATTATAATTAGTGTTGCTCACACTATTCTTCTTGGTTTTAGTCAATGGCTGGAACCCGAAGGAACCGTGTTAATGCGGAATGCGATGGGCAATGCAATGATTGTCCCCCTGAGCAACCAAACGATATGGGAGCTGGAATGCAAAATCTTGTAGCCATGCTCACACAACTTTCTCAAGCTATGAATCATGCAGGATTTCCAAACGAACAAAGGAGGGAGCAACATTCTGTTGAATCCTTCATGAGGCAGCGTCCACCATCTTTCAGCGGGTCTACTGATCTATTAGTTGCTGAACAATGGATTAGTACTACTGAAAAGATATTTTCAGTTCTTCAATGTTCTGAGCATGATAATGTCATCCTAGCAGTGTATCGTTTGGAAGGAGATGCGGATCAATGGTGGAATCTTGTTAAGAATACGAGGCAAAGGGATGAAATTGAGTCTATGGAATGGGACGAGTTCAAGAACTTATTTTTCAATAAGTACTTCCCTCGTATTCTCCGAACAAAGATGGAGAAAGAGTTCCATGAACTAAAGAAAATGGATGATGAATCTGTTAGTACCTATGAAGCAAATTTTACAAGACTTGCAAGGTACGCTTCTGGTATTATTATCCAACCTGAGAGTAAGATCGATCGGTTCTTTAGTGGCTTAAAACCATGTCTTCGAAGGGCGTTATCCATAAGGGACTTCAATAGCTACGAAGAAATCGTTCGATGTGCTCTCAAAGTCGAGATGGAGATTGGAGTAACCCATCAGTCACATGGGTTTGATAAGAAGAGGAAGATGGAATTCAAAGAAAAATCTAAAGAGCACACGAAAAAGAAGATGAACTTCCCCTTATGCTCAAAGTGTGGAAAGAAAAATGGAGGGAGTTGTCTTAAAGGGACAAGTAAATGTTTTAAATGTGGAAAGGAAGGTCATCGGGCATTTGAATGACGTGATAATGGGAAGAAGATGTCTAATGATGCAAACAAATGAAGGGATACACAGAATGAACCTTCTACACTTCAATGTTTCAAGTGCAAGGAGATGGGGCATTATGCCAATCAATGCCCAAATCCAAGGGTTGATGATGATGGTCGACGTCAACAAACTCTTAAGGCTAAAGACAAAGGAAAGTCACATGCAATTTCTATCAGCGAGGTGGAGTACGATAACGATGTGGTGAAAGGTACACTTACCATCCACTCTAAAGTAGCAAATGTTTTATTTGATTCTGGATCCACCCACTCTTTTATTTCTGAAAAATTTTCTAAGGGTATCACCGTATTACCTCAACAATTAGATGTTGAGTTAGCTGTGACAACACCTAATGGCACATCAATCGCATTAGAAGTTTATAATTCTTCTCCGATCGAAGTTTGTGGGAAAGTGCTTCCTGCAAATCTTGTGATCCTTCCTTTAGTGGAATTTGATGTGATTCTTGGCATGGATTGTCTTTCTCTACATGGAGCTCATATCAATTGCCAAAGAAGGGAAGTCACATTTCATATTCCAGATCAATCTACGATCGTATACCAATGCAAGGATGAACATAACCTTCTAGTGGAAATTTCTTCCATCTTATGGGTATTGATTCCACTAAATGAAGGTTATTTATCTCAAATGGTTGGTGAGAAACTCACGATTAAGAATATGCCCATTGTACGGGAGTTTGATGATGTCTTTCCGGAGGAATTGCCGGGTCTTCCACCAATTCGTGAAGTTGAGTTTTCAATAGAACTCGTACCGGGTGCTTTGCCTATTTCAAAGACACCTTATAGAATGGCCCCAATTGAGTTGCAGGAATTGAAGAAGCAACTCCAAGAGAATCTTGATAAGGGATTCATACGCCCTAGTGCGTCACCTTGGGGAGCACCTGTTCTATTTGTTAAGAAGAAAGATGGATCAATGAGACTCTGCATTGATTATCGAGAACTTAACAAGATCACTATCAAGAACAAATATCCTCTCCCACGCATTGATGACTTATTTGACCAACTACGCGGAGCTCAATACTTTTCCAAGATTGATCTTCGTTCAGGGTATCATCAATTAAGGGTCAAATGGGAGGATATACCAAAGACGGCTTTCCGTACAAGGTATGGACACTATGAATTTATAGTGATGCCATTTGGTCTTACTAATGCCCCTGCTGTCTTCATGGATCTAATGAATAGAGTCTTTAGAGACTATCTTGATCAATTTGTGGTTGTCTTTATAGACGATATTCTTGTCTATTCAAAGAGCAAGGAAGAGCATGAAGATCACTTGAGAATTATATTGAAGACCCTGAGAAAGGAGAAGCTTTATGCCAAATTTACCAAGTGTGAATTTCGGCTTCAAAAAGTTGCATTTTTGGGTCATATAATCTCAAAAGAGGGGATATCTGTGGATCCAGCAAAAACAGAGGTTATCGAAAGATGGTCAAGACCAACAACAGTAACTGAGATCCGAAGTTTTCTTGGTTTGGCTGGTTATTATCGACGTTTTGTAAAAGATTTTTCACGATTATCTAATCCACTCACCAAGTTGACTCGGAAAGGAGTTAAGTTTGTCTGGACAGAGGAATGTGAAGAGAATTTCAAGGAGTTGAAAAGAAGGTTATCCAGTGCACCTGTGCTCACACTGCCTTGTAGTGGAGAAAGGTTTGTGATCTACAGTGATGCATCCAAGAAGGGATTGGGGTGTGTTCTTATGCAAAATGATATGGTGATAGCTTATGCCTCACGACAGTTGAAATCCATGAGCAAAATTACCCAACACATGATTTGGAGTTGGCTGCGGTAATCTTTGCATTAAAGATTTGGAGGCATTACCTTTATGGTGAAAGGTGTGATATTTATACTGATCATAAAAGTTTAAAGTATATTTTCACACAAAAGGAGTTGAATATGCGTCAAAGAAGATGGTTGGAGCTGATTAAGGATTATGACTGCTCAATCCATTACCACCCTGGGAAAGCAAACAAGGTGGCAGATGCATTAAGTCGACAAGACCATGCTAGTTTATCCATGATGAGGATCACAAAAGATCCAATATTTATGGATTTACAAAGGATGGATCTTGGAATTATAATGGAAGGGGAAAAATCTTATCTTTCTCAAATGAATGTTCAACCATCTATACATGTGAAGATTAAAGAGGCACAGAAAGAAGATGTCGAGTTACAAAAGAAGGTGAGAAATGTTCCTGAATTCAACCTTGATTGTGATGGGATAATAAAGTTCAGGAATCGGGTTTGCGTTCCTCCCATCCCCGAATTAAAGAAAGAGCTGCTGGATGAGACTCATAGTTCTTCATTCTCTATTCATCCTGGAAGCACGAAGATGTATAGGGACCTGAAAGAGTACTTCTGGTGGGATGGCATGAAAAGAGATGTTGCTGAATATGTCTCTCGATGCTTGGTTTGTCAACAAGTTAAAGCTGAGAGACAGAAGTCTAAGGGGATGTTACAACCATTACCCATACCCGAATGGAAATGGGAAAACATCACTATGGACTTTGTCACAGGACTTCCTAAAACATCCAAAGGCAATAATGCTATCTGGGTCATAGTTGATCGTCTTACAAAGTCTGCACACTTCATTCCTATTAGAGAGGATTTCTCTCTAGATCAGCTTGCCTGGATATATGTAAAGGAAGTGGTAAGATTGCATGGAGTACCACTTTCTATTATATCTGATCGAGATCCGAGATTTACCTCGAAGTTTTGGCAAAGTCTTCAGCATACTCTGGATACAGAGTTGAGTTTCAGCACTACTTATCATCCCCAGACAGACGGTCAGTCTGAGAGAACAATTCAAACCCTAGAAGATATGTTGAGAGCTTGCTCTATGGATTTCAAAGGAGGTTGGGATCAACACCTACCTTTGGTGGAATTTTCTTATAATAATAGCTTTCACTCCAGTATTCAGATGGCTCCTTATGAAGCTCTCTATGGAAAGAAATGCAGGACTCCAACTTGCTGGGATGAAGTTGGGGAAAGAAAGCTATTAGGACCTGACCTCGTTGATGAAATGGCAGAAAAGGTTAGATCTATTCAACAACACATAAGAGCAGCTCAGAGTCGACAGAAAAGTTATGCCGACAACCGAAGAAAAGACCTAGAGTTTGAAGTAGGCGATAAAGTGTTCTTACGAATATCTCCCTGGAAGAGGGTTATGAGATTTGGAAAGAAGGGGAAGTTGAGCCCTAGATATATCAGTCCTTTTGAAATACTGGATCGTGTTGGGAAGGTAGCTTACCGATTGGCGCTTCCACCGAATCTCTCTCAAGTTCACGATGTGTTCCACGTATCTCTCCTGAGAAAGTACATACCAGATCCTTCACATGTACTTAGCTCAGAAGTTGTACCGCTGGAGCAAGATCTTTCTTATGAAGAACAGCCGATAGAGATTCTGGATCGTAGCAAAAAAGTCCTACGAAACAAGACCACTCGCTTGGTAAAAGTTTTATGGAGGAACCACCAACTTGAAGAAGCTACATGGGAGCTTGAGGATATGATGAGGGAGAAGTATCCTCATTTGTTTGTTACAAAGTGACGAATTTCGAGGGCGAAATTCTTTTTAAGGGGGGTAGAATGTAACACCCGAGACTTTTATGTTATATAAATCATCAAAGGAATCTTTTTGTACACAACACTTTCTTGGCTTGCTTTACACGCAATCGCGACCTTCCTCGATAGCTTGCATCGTACGCAATACCGAGTTTCACTAAACAATAATATGCTATTAAAACTAGCCGTTATGAATAGTAATAACCACTTTTTGAAATTTTATAAATTTTATTTTTCAAAATGGACTTCATTTTTGGACTCAGAATATCGAAATTAGCCTAGGGTGAAATTTTGGTATTTTTCTGAAAACTTTCAATTTTTGATGAATAGTGAAACCACTAAGTGGTAGGTTAAAAACTGAATTTTGCATAAAACATAATTTTACCGCTTCTGTGAATGGAATTTCAAAAATCCGAGAGACACGGTTAATATCAAGGACTAAAATGTGGTTCAATGAGATGAAAATAATTTTTTGGTGAATAGTAACTTTTTACTATTTTTACCGCGGTTAATAGTAAATAGGGTAACTAAGGGTAAATATGATATCAATATTACCCTAACACATGTCCTAATTCTATTGGACAAGTGTAATTCGACCAAAAACAAACTTAGGAATAAAATATGACCATTTAGGCCCACTTGGATTAGAATAGGACATTTATTATTAATTTATTTAAAGAAGGGTTAAAATAGTTAAAATCAAAGTTTAATAAGTAAATCATTTTTAATATGGGGTTATACATAAGATAAATTCGATTGTAAATATTCATTAGAAAGATAAAAAGATTTCCTACATGATGGTATTTTATTTGTAATTTTTAGACATCAAATAATTTAATTTATTTATGACACAAAGATGATGCAGTAATTATCTTATTAATGAAATATTGACAAAATTGATAATATAAATACAAAAATAAATGTAATTTGAGACTTTTTATGAATTACACTAATTTTATAGGTTACTATGATATATTATTGTTGATTTAATCAACTTGGGTCGAACATATAATTCTGTTATGACTTTCACAAAAATCATATATCAAATAGTGTCAAAATTGACACAAAATAGTTTTTAAATCAAATATTATATTATTAATTGTTATTTTATTCCTAAAAATCTAAGGTTCGGCCAAATGACTTAGATATGGATATATATATTAATAATAAACAATTTGGGGTTCGTTTGGCATGTTATAGTAAGTGTATTAACCATATAGTGAAAGAAAACAAAAAGACACGGTAAAAGTTAAATTAATTAACTTAGAGTTAAATCTAATTGATAAGGTTAAAATAATACCCTAAACTTGTCTAAATCCTATTGGATGATAGGATTTCGACCCATCCCCACTTTAGCTTCGAAATAAGACCCTTTGGAACCATTATTAACCGATTTTGACTTTAATATAAAATAATATTTTGAGATATTCCTAAGGTGCCCCTCTCCTCCCTTATAAAAGGGCACCTCCTCCCCATCCTCCTCACACCAATTTGAGCACTCAAGCTCGGCCAACCCCTGCCATTTTCTCCTCTCCACTTCCCTAGAATAATCCTAGAGGTCCTGGTCTTGTCCAAAGACCAATCTTAGTTCCTTAAGTGGAGGATTCAAAGAGGCGTTCCAAAGAAGAGGTAATATCCATTACCGATCTTTTCAATTTCTTTCTTCTTCAACTTCTTCTTCTTTAGTTGTTTCATGATAAAGTAATAACATCAGTATTACTTACATACTGATATGTTATTATAAATATGAAACAACCCTAATTCACCTTCTATCCATCCTATGGAAAAATGAAATCACCGCGCGTGCGTACGAACGGAATACCGTCTCCACGCCGTGGTGTAATCTATTTTCCACCATCACCTTACAAGGATGGGTATAATGGTGTAATGAGTAACTATATATGATTATTATTAAGTAATATTGATACTGAAATAATATATATATATACTCCAATACAATTCCATGATCATAGGAACGATATCATCACTCGTGCGTACGTACGGAATACCGTCTCCATGATGTGATGCGATTCGTTCTACATGATCTTCATTTCATAATGATTATATAAATGAATTGAATGAATGAATATGGTATATACAACACTAATACCATTCTGGAAATGAATTATCTATAACCTAAAGATAAGAATAAGAATTTATTCAACAAAACACGCATAAGAACAAAAAGTTATAAAGACCCGAGTAACAAGTAACAATGAAATATTACTAACAAGAAGTTAATAATATGACCATATATGATCTCATATCAATATGTATGATTCTGGAATAAGTCAATAACATTATTTAAACCATTACACAGGAGCTTCGGACACGAACAAAGCAAATTGGACCTAAGGTAAGGGAAATATCACAATCTCATTTTTATCCGAGATTGTTTATTCGTAAGTATTTACTGGGGTGTATTTTATCATCCACATCCATGTTCCCTCAATATGTAATATTGTTTCCATCCACTTGAAATAGTTTAAATCCAATTTTACCCTTAGGTGAGTTTTTAGTAAAGAATATGAAAGGAATCTTTTGTCGTTTTTCCGTACGAGGTATTTTTGACTTTTCCGACAAAAGTACGAAGAATGTTTTTTTTAACTTATACGGCATGAATGGATTTTTAAAACATTACTTCAAAGAAGCTTCCTTTACAAGTTTTCAAGTTTATTTTTAATCAACTTCTTTTATTTTAAAGTTGTATGACATGTTATGAAAGGAAAAATGTTTTTGAAGAAGAAAGGATATTTTCCTCAAGAATTCAATTCAAGTGTTTTATCAAAATTATTTTCCATCTAAGATAATAAAGGGTTTTGTTTCTATCCATATTTTTACATTGGTTTGACTATGTTGTGATGGAATTATGTTTATGAATGCCTTTATCTTATATGAATTGATTTATGATGTCATGATGTTTCAAGAATCCCATTTTTGTTATATGTGTTATGCGATGATGTATGTTTTATGATTATGTGGCACACATAAGAAAGGATTCATTATAAGATGGGTGGGACCAATATCTCCCTCCAATGAATTGGGTAATGATTTTATATCACATGAGATAGACATGGCTGGAACGGAAAGTTATTTCGGTTCAGTGATACAGGACTGAAACGAGGAGTGAACTCGGTTCAGAAAGGGACTTTGTCCACTAATATAGTCTTGGCAATGAGTCATGACTAACAAGAAATGATTTTCCATGATTATGTGTGCATGCCCCAAAGTTTCAAGTTTTATGTTATGATTATGGGGATCTCATTTTCACTTCTATGATTTATTCCATGTTAAGATATTATGATCTCTTTTGCAGGTTTTGATAAAGATATGATATGATTTTTATTTCCTTTATTTGCCCTTGCTGAGCATTTGAGCTCACCCTTTTATGTTTTCTTTTCCCCAGGTCAGGAAGATGGATATTAAGTAGAATATGCTAAAAGGGACCCTAGATATGATGTAATAAATGGGAGACACTGTAGAAGATTTATGAACCAGTTGTTTATGTTTCCCAGTTTCTAAAGACACTATACCTATACGGTCCTTTGTGGTTTTGTCATATGTTGTAATAAGTGTGCTTCAATTTTGAAGTATTAACAATGTATGTAAAGTGTGGGTTGTTATAAAAATACTATGGTTTTTTATGAAATTTATTCAAACTAAACATATAATCACCTCTATCTAATGGATTTAATAAAAACTATTTCTGTCGACGGCAGACTACTACCTCACGAAATGATGATTGTTAAATTTTTTTGTACCACATCTTACTATAAACATTATGATGGAACTCTATTTATATAGGATATATATTATATTTATATTTTCTCTATGATTTTCTATTTTTCATTTATAGTAAACTTTTGTTCTTTCCATATGGGTAAATACGATATTTTCATTCGAGGAAGTGCACACTACCGCCCCCTCAAAGTGATATGACTCGTTCATACCATACATGGAATTTATAAAGGATGGTGTTAATAAAATTAATTAATGTATAAAAATTTGATACTATACATGAATTATAATATACTTATGTATAATTTATTTGTCATTCCTTTAAAAATTAAAAAGAAATGAAAGTAGAGTTCTTGTGTACGTACAACTTACCGTCTCTATAAACTGTTCATTTCATTTATTATATAAACATGTTATGGACTATTATAAATACATATATACTGGATATATATGATATTTATATAATTAATAAAATTATACAGATAGTGTAATTTTGACCACAGGGACAATTTTTAATTATAAGTTGTTCATTTTTTGACTCAAGTACCAAATATCACGAAAATGACAGATATTAACTTAAATAATTATGTAATTCTAATAACAAGGTAATAAGTGATATAAAAGGAATAATAAACTTTAATAATGTTATGAAGAAAGTATAAAGTAACTTTATATTGTTATTCAGGAAGAACAAGGAGCATACATGATGAGACTGACTCAAGGTAAGGGATTTTGTCTGAATCACCACTCATTGAGGAATAATTTGATTTATACACGACATTCCCATATATGGTGAATACACCACTTTAAAATTTAATTTCATTCAAACGGAATATTTTTTTTCTACGAAGCTTTTTTATAGACAACATTGTGAAGGTTTCTTTTTTAACATACGCAGTGATAAGGACCTTTCTGCGGCCACAATAATTATTTGATATTTGGATTCCTTAACTTGTAGTAATGTTTTTAAAGGGAAAATAAATACCATATAGTATATTTACATTAATTGGTATTAAAAATGGTTATGATAAGGGATTTATTAAGTCAATATATTGAAATGATATATTTTTACTGCCATGCGGAGATGTTATCTTTCTATTATGATTGTTTATGTGATATGATTATGTTATAGTTCATAGATATTGTCACATATATGGGTGGTTCTGTGATAATCATATCGAGGGTTAGCCCGAGATATCTATCTAATTCCTTGGGAAACATGATTTTACTAAATTTTAATGTTTTCCAAAGATATTTAAGGAATATACTATAATGGGTATTCTAAACGTAACTCACTATGTAGCTGTAACTGCTAAAAAGTAAGAATTATAAGGATACCATAAGTTATTTTATTTATTTATATGTGTTATTCATAAATCATATGTTTCCATTAGTAATGTTCATGATCTTATGTTTTGCATGTATTTATGTACTAATGTTTTCTTTCGTGATTTTATATCCCTTACTGATATTTTAATTCTCAATTTATGTTTTTGAAATGTTTTTTCACAGGGTATAATGAAGGGTAAGAGAAATGAAGAATTAAATAAGATTAATATCAAGAAAAGAACTATTGTTTTATTTAACGCATTTTATTATAGTGAAAAGAATTGGATAGATTATAAGATTCTAGATTTTAATCTTTTGAGATGTAATAGTTACAGACCAATTCTCTAAAACTCTAAACCTGAAAAGATCCCTAATGTGAATTCTTGACTAAATTGAGAATTATGTAATTTTTAAGGATTGGTCCTTACATTATTTTTATCAAATAATAGGGTAAGTAATATAAAATTTTGGATATGGTTTAAATATTTCCATAAAATTTCTTCTTGACATGTTTCTAGTTTATTTTTGTCACGAAG
Source organism: Viscum album (assembly GCA_963277665.1). Lineage (NCBI taxonomy): Eukaryota > Viridiplantae > Streptophyta > Magnoliopsida > Santalales > Viscaceae > Viscum > Viscum album. Next base: position 1,165,044,504 of record OY728133.1, on the reverse strand, counting down.
ATAATGTTTATAATCTAAATAAACCAATTTTTACCTTAATTTCTCTAATTAATTTTAATTATATTCACTAATATCATCGCATATAAACTATTTTGAACATAAAAAAATTATGATTATTCAATATTTATAATACATTTTTTAAAATTATAAACACATAATTAGAATAAAGTAATTTAATATTAATCCTATTGGTAGGACAAGTCAACATGTTTTTATTGTGAAAATGTTAAAATGAATGAAATGTGTTTATATCCACTTTCATTTTAAAATTTAATCCAATGAGATAAATTGGATTAATAGATGTACAATTTAATTAATTATAAATAAAAAACAATTTAAAAAACAATTTAACTATATAAATAAAATACACTAAAATGATGTTTTAAGTTAAAATTCAGTGTCATTCACTATTCATAAAAACTCAAACATCATATAGAAAAAAAATTCACAAAAAATGAAATGTTATATTAATATTTCCAAAATTATTTTAATTTTTTCTAATAAAATTTATTAAATTGTAAATAATTATATTTAAAATAGGAGAACCATTAAAATGCTGTAAAATTACCTTTAACAAAAAATAGAAATCTTTATAAGGAAAATTATATTACTAAAATATATATTTTATAGAAAAAAACCTACGATGAAATATAAATAGTTTAATAAATAGTATATATATATATATATAAATATATATCATTAAAATAATTTATTAGAAGTATTTTAATTAATTTATTGATGAAAATGGGATTGATGTCATGTGTTTTGGTTTTTAATAAAAGATATCTTGTGTTTTCAAAAGGGTTTTCCTTACATTGGTCCTTAATCAACTATTACTCTATACAAGTGTAAAACTTAATTTGATAATTTAATTACTTTCATTCATAACCTTCATTACAAAAGCAAGGTAAAAATTATTATAATATTGTAATAATATTAATAATAGTAAATTTTAGTTTCATATAACTACGTCTTGTGTGTAACTTAAGATATCTATGAAACATAACATTGTTTGTAACATACGAAAAAAATTGTTACATGAATGGAAATGAAATAAAATTGTTGTATTTATCCCAATATTATCATTTTTTTGTGTAAAAAAAACCAATCATAATGATTTCATATAATAGAAGTTATATTTAGTATTGTGTGAAATAAAAAATGTATAAAATTTTAAAATAGTTCGAGTAAATATTTCAAAAATATTTGGGTGTTTGAGAGAAAGTTTGAGTGATTTGGTAATCATGGGGTGGGGTTTTATTAGTTATAACATCTTAATTATTTGGTAGGTATTCATGATGTTTTTTATATATTATGGATCTGGAAATAACCCCATCATCCCTATCATGATCTATGTTAGGAAAAAATGGTGTTAGAGATTGATGTCTATGTTATAATGCATGAAGAGTAGATTATTGATTCTCTGGTCACCGATTTTAATTGGAATTATATCCCATTATTCATAGTTTTATTGGAATACTGGTCATTGTCAAATGAGAATTGGGATTGTGAATCATTAGTGAGGGAAGAGTGGCCTCACCTACTTTTAGAACGCCATTCTTCCACATGATAGCTTAGAGACAAGAAGTATTATGGTGGTTGTTGGTAACAACATATTACTATAATATAGGTATTTCTCATATCACATTCCATTTCAGATTTTTACTTCATTTTTTGTAAACATTTCATGAATGGGGAGTGTTTTCTACGGAAAATGGCCCACCTATTTTGGGTGAATGTTTTTAAAAAAAGGCATTATAGTTATAAATCTTTAAAATAATTAGAATGGTATACATTATTGTCCATTTTTACCAAGTTATTTCTATATGTATTTATATAGATTCTACATACTAGATAATTTCAAATCTAGTTCCTTTTATATGATATTAACTCTTAAAGAGGCGTACTCCATGAGCTTGTTCATAGAGAAAAATTTTCAAAAGTCATTAAATCAGTTCACATCATGTAAATGTCATTTGGAGTTATTTGTAATTATGGATTATGCATCTTTCAGATTATATTCTAAAATGTGAAATTCATGTCGAGAAAGGGTTTCACATCATGAATGGTTTGGTGATAGTGGATTTTGCCACACCACATTTATAATTTTTTTCATTTTATGTGTATGTTTATCTCTGGAATCATAGGATCTCTCTAGTGTAATTTTCCAAACCACCTCACCTTTTAGATAATTTTTATTTATTATTGATCTTCCGAGTAGATGTGCTATATCATTCTGAGTAGAAGAAATTTCAACTTATTTTTTCATTTTTTATAGTAGTTCTATTATGTTAGGTTTTCATATTTATTTATCATTTTGTGAAGTTCTTCTTATTAAAATTTTGATCAATTATTTAATTTTATTGTGAGGCTAATCGGTTTTATGGTATGGAGAGGTAGTTTCAAATTCTCTAATATATTTGTGACATAACATCATTGATGTCTTGAGTTGTTCTAGAATAAAATTCTGAAGTCAGTGAATCATAGGTAGTGCCTTGTTCATTGATCTAAATTCCATCTAATTGTAGTGGATTCAGTTTCCCATGTTTGAGACCATATATTGTTGTAGGTGATTTTTTCTTTATCCTGTTATATGTGAACCATAATTTATATGTTTTACAAATAGTTTTATATATAATATTGAATGATTTAATTGGTTTATTTTTTTATAAGAAATCATATTTTTTTATTAAAATATGGTTTCTCTTTATTTTTCATGAATTCTAAATTGGTGTTTTCAAAACATTATGAAATGGTTTTGTGAAATGTATTTCAAGAAATATTTTTATTGAATGATCTAACAAATTTACCAAAAACGAATCCTTGGTTATATGGGTTGAATTTATTGTCATTCGACTCTTCTGTTGGTACTATCGGGGGTGGGGGTTACACTAATGTTGTGTTCCGCTTCTATATTTACATATTGTTGTAGGTAATTGATAGAATCTAATTGGAGGATAACATTTTATACTGTTTCTATGAAGCCAACCATTGATTCATATATCTATAGACTTGATGTACTTCATTTTCTATTCATGGGTATTAGTGCTCAATCTAGCCTGATCTATAGTCATCTCTGGTGTGATGTTATTTATGCATTGAGTGGTATTTTATAGATATGATTACTCTATTTGAAATATATGATATGATTTGAAACTAGTTTACATGAGTTATTAAAATTGTGGAAAATGTGGAATGTTTACCATGTTATTAATAAAAACTATCAAACTAATTATAATTTTTTCTTTACAATAATGTTGATGATGTTCGGATAACTGTTAAGAGACATGATATTGAACACCATATTGGGATCCTACTATGCATATTGTATCACTCCATATGAAACCCATTCGTGGTGTGTAGACCATGTTATGTATTTTGATTTAGGGAATAGTAAGGTTCTTTAGTGAGGCGGAAGAACTTTCTGTCAACAGAATTGGGTAGAGTGTTGTGATATATTGTGATGTTGCACGCTTATCACATAGAGTTGTTGTTTATCATATTTGGTTTTATCCTTTGTTATTGGAATCATATACTTGTGTTTTTAATATACCTATTGGTTTTAACACTTCTATTGTTTCCTTTTTATATGACATATATATCAAGTTATTCTATTCCACTTTTTCTTCATTCTTTGGATATTTTTTCATGTTTTATACATTAGGTTCAATAACATGATTCCCTCAAGATATTGTTGATGCTTTGGTGTCCCATTGGGGTTTGGAATACAATTCGTCTATGTGATATGTTTGGTTGGGTCTAGTGTGGATATGCTTCTTGGTCAATTTGATAAACGTCATGTAGTGGAGATAGAAGTCCTCACCAAGACATGATCAATTATTTGTTCTCTCTTAGGGGATGGGAAATAATGAATCTTATTTTATTAAATTAATATGATTACTTTTATAATAATACACATTTTTATTTTGTTATATTAATATTGTTCTATATTATTTATGGAGGTCTGGAGTAAAATAAATATATGTGGGAATTTAATACTACTTTTTGAATATTGAGTTTTATTATGGAAAACACCGTGGAAATGATGTACCTATGACAACTAAAGGTGACCACAATATAATATATATGGGATAAGGATTTAGTAGGATATTTTTTTTAATTAAAAAAATTCCAACAGTAGGAGATATTGGGAATTGTTGATGTGTTAACTTTTTATATATTAAGGGAACGGTTGTTTTGGAAGTATCCAATATATTTTAATAATGTTATGTTTCTATTCATGTTTCAATTACTCCATTGTGAAAAAATTGGAGAGGAATGTGATTTTCCATAGAAAGTCACCTCACACACCCTATTTTGACATAACCTTGTGTGTTTTATATGTTTTGATTTTAAATTTTTATCATTCACCCAAATTTTCATTAACTTTTAAATTAATTTGGAACCGTATTAATTAATTTTAATGAACAAATTGGAAATTTTAAACTAATTTAGACCCTATAATTTTTAATTTAGAAATATATATATGAAAGAAAATTTCAAAGGCTTTGAAATTTTATTTTTATTATTAGAGTATGTAATGTGTAAAAACATATTTTAGGAAAACAAGTTGTCCATGCTTTTTCTATTAATTTTTTTAAAATTATTTGTTAATGTTTTAAATTTATTTATTACAAAAAATTTAAATTTTGTTGGCCCTATATAAAGATAAAAAACAAAATATCACCTTAAAATATTTTACTTCAATGATAATGTTAAAAATAATTTGTATAAAACAAGCATTTTAATATAGTTCTAAAAATGTTGGAAATTGGAGTTAAAAGATAAAAATAAATATTACAATGAAAAAATTTATTCCATAAATACATATTTTTTACTTAATAGATTTTCTAAACTTTTATTTTATACATACATAATAATTACATCAAAAAAATCAAAATCCTTATTTTTATCATAAATATAAATCATTTTAGAAAAAAAACGAAAATATAATCATCGAGATGATATTGTTATTGTAAATTTTATGATTGTTTTTTATGAAATGAATTCTTTTGATCACATTGACTAATTTAATGTTACTAATATATGATAATATTGTGGTGTTCTATTATTATTTCCATCACAATAACAGTTGGTCTCATATATTATTCTTATTTAATGATCCTCCATATTTTAGCAGTATAGTGTTTCCCTATTTTTATTACTTGTTCTATTGTATATGATATATCAATTATCAGGGATGTTTTTTTCTATTTTACTAGTACATTTATTACATTTATGATGAAATAATAAAATCTGAATTGTGTAAAAAAATTGATGGATTATTTACCTACTATAGTGGAATCTCAATCCTTATATTATGTTTTCATGGAAATTTATGGATCTTTATCCAGATTTTATGTTTAGTTACATCATGATGTGAAATACCATAAAGTAGTGGTTTTTTATATGAATAAATTAATGTTGTATACGAATAACAGTTTGAAAATAAAACAATGACATGGTTTATCATGTTAGAACTAGTTTTAATCAAGGTATGATAAAATAATTATTATTTTAAAATATAAGTATTTCATTTTTAAAACAATGGTAATTTCATATATGTTGCAGAAGATGAGAAAACACTTTTAATTTAGTGACGAATTATTTCATCATGAATATGGAGATCAATCAATAATGTGAGTACATTTATATCAATTTAGGGATAATGGATTATTGATTAAAGGAGAAGTGGAAGGAGATGATAGTATGAATTTTTAAAAATTAAATAATTAATGTGTATCAAGTTTCAATAGTGGTCATCATGTCATGTCTTTATGGAATTTCAAAATTTTCATGCGGTGAGGAGGAAGATCAAATATTGACATATATAAAAATTTAATAACATGGAAAATTAGTTTTGAATTATAATAGTTGATGATGTGGTTCATTTTTTGAGAGATAAAATCAACTTTAATAGATGAATAGATGAGTAGGAACCATAAAAATTATATTATTTCATTAATACACTAGATTATTGAATAATGGATCATTATATTTTTGTTTCACTATATATCCACTTAAAGGGGAATTATATTTTGAAATAATTGAAAATTAGTTCCTATAATTATTATTCATTTAGTTTTGTTTATCACAATTACGAAGACTTTTTCTGAGGACATATATATATCCCTCTTATCCAGATGTTTATCTCATCTCACCTTATAAAAGAAACACAATAGAAAATGATTTCATTAGATTAATGTTCTATAGTTGAATATCCATAATGACTTATTTACATATAATATAATATATTCTACAATCATGCCTAAAAATTATTAAAAAATACCTCTACATAATTGATGGTGGACGAAAAAGATAGAGTGATCCTTGGGTGTCAGGGTGTCACCCTCAACAAATTGAAACCGAAACATTAATTTTCCTTTAGTGGTGAGGACTAAAACATTCATAATATAAAGAGTATTTTTAATTTATTTTGCTGAATTCGCATATCATTGGGTATATGAACATTGGATATATCCCAATTTGGGTAAACCAATTAAAATTCTTGTGTTATATTACCTCACATTTCTTGAAATGTGCTATTATTTAGATTGAGGTAAATTTTAGAGCTCTAGTATATTAAATTAATATTTTTAAAAGAAGAGACATATTGAAATGGTGATTGAGTGTCAAATTTAAAATAATATTTAAATTGGTTTTCTCCAAAACTAAAGGTCTGATGGCTCTGTATTCTTCCGGTCATCCATCCACTCTTACAAATTACTTAAGGCTCGTAGTTTCTAGGGTTTCTCCTTGGAACCCTTCTACAGCGACCCCACAATACCTTGTAAGAAATTTTTCTTCTCTATTTTTTCCTTCATTTCATCTATTAATTTGGGGTTGAGGCTGATGCCATAGTGGAAGAAATTGTTGAAAAAACACCCAAAGAGAAGAGGCACCCAAATTCCCTTTATCACCTGAATTCATTTTATAACAGCACACCCAAATAAATTTTTACAACTCACCAATGAAAATAAAATTTTTATTTACCGCCGATATTTACAACTAGGACACACTGCTTGAACTCCATAACTAAGAAGATTGTCGATACATGGCGATTTAATCAGTGCATTCCATCTTCGACGATTTCAATCACCACCGCTGACACACCATAATTGACGTTATCACCATCTTTACATCCCACAATTTACCATAAATACTGCTACCCCTTCATAGTTTTCTTTTTCTGGCTACATCATGTTTGAAGACCTTAATGGTTCTCTCTCACCAAGTAGATTATTTCTGAACATCATTTCATACCGGTTAATTCAAATGAGCAACCCCTTCTTAATTCTCTCATGCAATAGCTACATCTTGCCGAGTCTACCTCCAAAAAACATGATACCACATCTTAATATATAAGCACCCCATCCACATCTCTATTAATGTAGCCAAAGTTCATTTTTCCATCAATTTATATCGGGAAAAACTATTCATTATTATTTGTAGAAAATAAACCTTTAATTTTGAGAAAATCCATCCATTAAGAATTTTATATGTCCTCATTATTTAAAATTTGAAACAAAATATCCCAAAAATATCCACCTTGATTTAAAATTCAAATACTTTACATTTATCTAAATTGTCTTAGACAATTTGATTTCTGACTCCCCCAATATCTGAATGTCATCCAATGAAAAGAACACACTGTAAGACACCTGTGTCCAAGAAGAAATTTGATATTTTAGCAACACTTCTTATACCACCATCATTTTCTGATGACATCTGAGTTCTTGATAACATTCTCCACCAGATGCTTTCCACCATGTTCTTCAACTGATCACTTCAACCAATCCCATTGATACCACTGGTGGGGTTTAGACTGACACTACAATGGAACCAGTCGATGTACAAACACACAAAGAGAATATTCACCTGATGGGCCTTTATCACATGAAGGCATTTTATCACACCAAACCCGAAGGATGTTTTACAAATCACTTATTAAAATTCTATTTTTATGTACCACTGGTCATGAAAACTAGGACGTGCCTCTTGATCTTCACAACCAAGAGGAATGTTTAAACATGGAATATACATTGTCGCACGGTATCTTCAACACATTCAATCGTCATCACCAACACACCATTGTTTGAATAATCACCGTCATTCTTTTCCACCAGTTACAATAAACTTCATGAACCCCTTCTCAGTTTTCCCAAATCAGATACATTGTTTTGGCACACCTTCTTGGTTCTATCTCACTAGCTATATCTTTGATGGCCCAAATTGCTCACCAGTTACCACAAATGTTGAATCCCCTTCTTCATTCTCTCATGCAGTCGCTACACCTTCCCGACCCTGCCTCCAAAAACATGATACATAATCTTCTTATATAGACACCCCATCCATATCTCCATTAATAGGTTCAACATTCAACATTCCATAATTTAATATTATGAATAAATTGTAATTAATTTTTGTATAAAATCGTCCCTTAATGCTGATTAAATACCTATATTAATAAATTTTTCTCTCATCGTTATTTAAATTTCAAATAAAAACTTCCAAACACTTTTTTCCCTCTCTAGTATCCTCTTCTTCAGATTTGGTTCGACATTGGTGGTTGCTTCCCATAGATTTTATATTTGATATGGTTTTATTTGATGTTGATGGATTTTTAATTATGACATCCATTCCTTATACTCCATACCCTACACATTTCCCCCATCTATTGTCAGCGTAATTGCGAGGAATGTGGATTTTGGATTGTAGCGAGGGATTGGAGCTGAAGTCATGCAGCATTGTTCCCCCTTTCTGGCTCGCCCTTACCCCATGTTATCATTATATTCCATTTGTTTCCTAAATCATCATTCAAAACCCCACATCAGTCTGGTGTGGTGGTGGTGTGGGAGGATTGGGATGCTGGAGGTGGACACGCTTGTTGGAAGCTCTCATGTTTCTGTTTATATCTTATCTCTCGAATCATTGGTTTTTCCCTAGTTGGTTTCTTCAGGATTTCCCAAAAATGTTATTTTGGTCCTCTGATTTTTTAATAACTACCTTTAATTCACATGGTTTGGTGCATTGGATGAGGTATTTCAGGGTTTGATGTAATTTTCTGTTTCTATTCGACGATTACATTAAATGTTTGTTTTGAAGTAGTTGTATATATAGATTTTGGATGGATCAATTGTCTATGTTGTTCAACATTGATGTATGTTGGTAGGTACAATGTCAATAGATAATCTTTCAATGATTATGTATTTTTATTCTATTTTGATGGTTGTTTTATGTTATAAATTGTTGTTTTATCTCAATATTTCTCCCTCAACATCATCAGGGAAGGTTAGGTTGTTAATGAATGTCAATATCTAGTGGGGTTCCCGCCAATAAAGTGAAAATAATTTTTTTTCTTTATTTTCGAATTTGGAACATGGATCGATGGAATTGGTGATGTCATTGTCCTAAAGCTGGTGACAGTGGGCATGCACAACAGATGTTTCAATGGTGGACTTGAGTTGGTGGACCATGGGTTGGTTTATGATTTCTTATTTTTTAACCAAGGATTCAGATTGGTTTTTCTATGGTAATGTGTTATGTCCTACAATGCTCTCGATGAATTTGATCATAAGTATTATTGAAATTAAGCATATAGACATTATATTGGTTTTCAGTTTCTCCCTTTTCCCTCAAAAGGGTTTGCGTGTTCTTTTCTTTTTAATAAAGTGGTTTGCACCCAATAATCCTAGTATTTTATTAAAATTAATCACATGTTTAATGGTGTAAGACTTTATAAAAGGATGTAATCCATTATTTTTATTTTAAGGAAATGATGTGTTTATCTTATTGAATTTTTTCAACATGAAACATATTTGATAATTCGGAGTGAAATTATTTTTTTGCAACGATTGAAACATTTTTGGCTAGATCTACAAACAATGAACTACACATGAAATTATCTAATTGTATATATGGATTTTACATATAACAATCCAACATGGATGTTTAATGAAAATATATGAACAGAATGATAATTTTTATATTATGTTAGTAGATGAATTTAAATCATTTAATAACAATTTATCAGTTGATTATTATAGTAAAATGTTTTATATTTAAGAAGAAGAAATAAATTATCTCACGAGAATTTAAAAAAAACAATCAATGTGATTTATTATAATTCAATAAGTATATCATTATGTAATATTATCAAAAAATAATATTTTCAAATTACAAGGATATATTTTATGATCAAAATTAATATATGTGGTGTGTATATGTTATAAGTAGTAATGACATCCAATCAAATATCTTCATAATGTTCTCGTTGGGATTAAAGAGTGTTCTATTCCAACTTTGAAAATATACATCAGTTTGAGAAAATAATTGAAGTTGATTATGGGTTCCTAGTGTATACACATTTATAGAATAAAAGGATAAAAAATAAATAGCTTTCATTGAATGAATCTATTACTAGAATTGTTACAAAGATTAAGGGGTAATGGGATCTAATTTGGGAACATATACTTAAATATTATGATCCTAAATTGTGGATTTCCTAACGATAGTTATATATCCCATTGTTAAAATTAATTTCAATTAATATTATATTGAAATACCCAATAAGGAGAGTTATACATCCCATCCATGATAGAACAAATAAATAAATAATGTAATTTTTAGACATTGAATATGTGATAAAATTGATGGTCTTTATCAGATATGAATGTAACTTAAATTAATTAATGGTTTCATTTAAAGAATACTACTGTGGAGATTTTATCACACACTAAGGATGTGTGTTTATAAATAAAATTGATCAAAATAGAGAAAAATACATTAAAATCTCAAAAAAATAAATATAATATGATATATGACTTTGTCTGATGATGTTTTTTATTTAATAACCACATAAAAAATGTATTGTATTTTGAAAGAAATAATATGAAAATTCTAATAGGAAAACCCTCATTAACTTGTTAAGGGGGAAGGATCAGTGGAGTAAATGAAAATCTATTAACATGAAAAATTTCTTTTGAAAAAGTCTTAAATTATTCAGCGAGTAAAATTAAATTGGCCTCTATAAACTAGTGGAATTTTTATATAATATATCATGAATGAAAATGTTGAAAATGTATCTCATTTTTAAAAGCATATTCTTCTGATATACACATTAATGATTAGAATTTAAATAATTAATTTCAATGGTTGAATATATTTGATATTGTAGTAATTGTTATTGATTATTAAATGTTTGATATATGCATAAGTGGATTCAAAAGTAAACACAAAATTAATAGTTGGATGGTTGGTGTAAAATACCACTTTTGTTTTTGGAGTCATGTTGATGGATGAAATATAGCTTCATTGAATGATAATTTCTTAATAAATGGGATAAGTCTCATAGTAGAGTTAAACCCCAAGATGAGGAGGATAATAAATTTAGAGAAAAAAATCTTTAGTGTAATTTTGATAAGTAGTATCTAATAATGGATAACCACACAAAATGATTTTATGTAATTTGAAATCATAGTGTTGGGTTAAACTAACCAACCAAATTATTTTAGATGAAGAAGCGTGGGATGTATATTTATTCCCATGAACGTAATTACCATAAAATCTATTTTAGTGGAGAAAGAATACATGAGATATACAATACATGGGGATAGTTTATTTAAAGGATTTGATTAATTGCAATTTCTATCAAGGAAATACCTCAAAATACTTGTGGCATTTTTTAAATAAAAATGGGTATGAAATTAATATATCAAATATCAATTGGTGTTTGAGATATGAATTTGGTGAATATATAATTTATAAATAAATTGGTATTATGAACCAACCCAGTTCATCCTTGACACGAGCTCCCATGACCTCACACCACAATGCCTAATAGAAATTATCATTACTCTTGGGTTACAAATTATTGTAGATCATCATTCCTTTATCAATTTGGAATTAATATGGCCATTTTAAAAAACATAAAATCAAATATGTATAATGTAAATGTAATAAACAATAGAGGGGATTAAAATACGAAACTCTAAATAACTCCATGTGACTTATTAGGCCATCAAAAACCATAGAACATGTTCATTCTATGAGATACCTACAGGGAAATTTAACCTCAAACATAAAATGAAAATTTATGTGTGAGTTCCATGATGGTTAAAATAGATTCCAATAATAAAACCATAAGATACATATTAAATATAAATATTATTTTATTTTATCCTAGTTTAAAAATAAATGACTAAAAAATATGTATTTTTTCCATTAAACAAGTAATAATATGAATCTTATAATATTGAAAACAATTTCCCACGAATGATGTATTTATAAAAATCCCATGTTAAGAAGGATCACAAAGGGAAAGAATTATTTAAATAAGAAAATATAATAGTGTAAAAAATCAATAAAAGTCCCACAAATATAGGTTAAGTGGTTCAAATTTTAAAAATATGTCATTGGACCATATGATTCGGTTAGGATGGTCATATACAGACTATAAAAATCCATGAAGGGAACCACTACTAGTGTTGCATACCAACTATCAACTTTTCCTTTCAGATAGTTCCACCCTGATGGGATCGAAAAAATTTCCCCTCCAATAAGAAGAAAATTATATCATAGGACTCAAAATTAATTTTTAACAACCAAACCAATTAATTAATATTTTTATATTAGTGTAATAAAATGAAAAAAATAAGAAGAGTAAAAAATTTTAGTGGAATTCAAGACATCAAGGGGGGATGTTGGAATTGAGGTTGAGAGAGTCTCCTTGAACTAAGATGACTACCTCTGGAGGGAAGGACGCTAGAATTGAAAAATAATAAATCTATACACTTTCGGTCACCTTAGAATAAAACAAAGAAACAACACATCATTCATGAAATGTATGAAAATCATCCACTAAGTTGTTTACTAATCCTATTAACCTTAGTATAGATTAATAAATTGACCAAGAGGTTTTTCCAAGGACATGTAGATAATTGTATACTAAATTTGATTCTATTTCCATAACGTCAAGGTAGAAATTTAACTGTTTGCACTGAAAAATCATAAGGAGCATTTCCTGAAGTTCTTCTAGAAGATAATACCTTCCACAAAAAGAGGCACAAATATCTTGAACCTCTAATATCCTCCTGACCCATAGCTCCCCACATCCTTGCATTAGACATTAAACACATGAGATATTTGTATTAATCCCAAGGACTACCTGATGAGGGACCCTAGGGATCCCTATCCCATGATTTCCACTATGATAATTATTGTCTACTAAATTTTTACAAAGAAGAGGATATTTGGAGGTGGCCTACTAATATTATTGACATAGATAAATTAAATCTCCAACGGAATTATTGGTTTTGAATATGAGACACATTTTTGTAACATGAATTATCGTGCATCAGATATTAGTTTTCTCTTTCTAGATACACCCACAGCCTTATAGAAAAACAAAACATCATTATCATGTGGCTATAATTATCCCTTATGTACACAAAAATAATCCTATGATGTATATATATGAGTTTTTATTATCAATACATCATATACATATATATCAAATTACTTTTAGACAATGAAATTCACTTCCTCAGCACTGAAATCCCTTTTAATAGAGAATGATTTTTCCTATTCCATGATACATAAACCATACATAATTTCACTTATAGATCATACATCTCATTTTTTATATTATATATTTTTCACATTTCATATAGTTATCCTATTTCACACATTTAACATATATTAAATAGTCATCCCATATCCACATCGAAGGGTCACACCATAATAGGGTGTTCATTTCTGAGGAATATCCTATAAGTTCCAACTAGGCCTCTTCGTCTTAAAAACACTTCTCATTTAGAAATAAACTTTGTCTTATTTATTTCATCTTATAATATTATCCTTTACCCATATTATTATATGAATTTATATTTATATATAAGTACCCCTTATCTAAATAATCAAATTTCTCTCACCATGATTCAATATGCAAAAAGAGGGCAACCATTTATATATATATTCACATATATATATATATGTGTGTGTTTGTGTCATTTAATGTGCCAATAGATTGAAAATCCCCTAATGCATTCCATGAATTATTTTTCATTCCATTAATCCTTTATGAACTCTCATTGAAAGACAAAATCACTTTCAAATTTATATTTTTCATTATATAAATAATTTTAAAACAAATTAAACATTCATTAGTTTTTACATTTGAAAACATTGTCGAAAATATGATTTATCAAGAGAACCATTAATGGAATCAAAAAAAATAAATGGATAATGATTGTGAATCCATTTCTATGATAAATAAAAATGCATCATATGATATAAAAATTATACAAAAACACATTAAACCAATAATAAATTATATTCTTTATATTAATGTCATGTACACAGGGTAACAAACCAAAAAACATTTTTTCTCCAATGATGTAAAATCAAATCCACTACAAATAAGTCCAATAAATAATGTGATAAAAAAGTGCCCCAATAAAAAAAATATAAAATTTAGAAACAATTAAACATGACAAATAGACCACTAGACAATATTAAAAGAATGGAAAAAGATAATTTATTAGGAATATGAAGTTAAAAAAGTTATGAGGATATTAACTAGATCAATATTGGAAAAATCATTAAGGAATACACTAGAAATTACTATGGGATGAGAGGTAATGAATGAGATAAAAGGAGAGGATCCAAGAGAGTATCCCAACAAAATAGAAGGACATTTGTGTTATTTTTTTTAAACCAGGGATGGAAGAAGGGTATAACTAAATTTTAATGAAACTATGAATTATTCAATGTTTTGATGCATGGTTTGGGGAAACAAATGAAAATCATCCACCCATTAAAATGATCCATGATAACCCCTCATAGAAATAATTTTTTTTTTCGAATTCATTTGTACACCATGTGGTTGCCTATGTAAAATTATAGAAGATATAACACAATTTCAATAAGATTTGGAAAACTATGTGCCTTAACCATACACTATGGTTCGTGATCACAAAATCAACTTTTTTAGGAAAGAATTACATTGAAAGAAACCAAATATATTTGAGATTCAACAACAAATATAACATTATAATCATTTCTGGTGAGGCTATGAAAACTCCAATAACCATAATACATTATACCATAAAATACGCCAATTGGTTTTGTTGGTCATGACACCAGGAACAGATGAACAACCAATCAAGGTGATATTTAAAAAATTAATATACAGATATCTGACACACCATTCCCTTTGGAATCCTATCACTCTAAAAACCCATTAGAGTATTAAAATATAAAATTCATTAGATGTGCCAAACATACAAGTATTCATATCAAAATATAATACCGTTAAACAATGACCTAGCTAACCTTAATATATATATCACTAAAGTAATGAATCATGTTATGTTATGGGTCTCCACAATAATCCATCGTATTACCATGTAAAAATATATGAAAATAATGGTGAACATATTTAGGATACATGAAAAATAGAATCACATCTTCAACTAGTGTTTTAAATTCCCAAAAATAAATAAAACAATGAAAATATGAGTATTTCTAACAAAAGTACCATTTACTGTAGTAAACCTAACAATTTTTAACTATATTCTGTCAATGATTTCCCAAGATAAAAAAATCATGAGTTATATCTAGCATATAAGATATATCAAACATGTTAATTAATAGAAAACCTCATCCTTCCATGTTATTGAGATTCATAAATTTCAAAATGAAATTTAAAATGAAATATAATTCTTAATGATTAATAACATCATCATATATTCCTAAATTAATTTAATTTATTGAAACACATCTCCCCCAAATGGAAAAAATTTACAATAGATAAAATTTAATCATATCTTTCATTGGCCTCATGTACAAAGAAGAGCATAAGAATAATTTTCGAGGGAGTAGATCTAGATCCACCTCTCTTGTAAAAAAATACCACTACAGAACTGTTATAGATGTCTGAGATAACTATGGGTATGATAGATCATTGGTTATTCCTTGCATGAAGACTCTTTTACACTGAATTCCTATATTAATGTAACAAAAAATGATTACACATTGATGAATCTATCGACATGAAAAAGAATGACTTTTACTACCACTTCCCCACATAAAAGAAACAGTATTCATCCCATTACCATTACTGGAGTTACCAATACCTATTCATGGATCATTTCAGACATAATCTACATCTATATCTCTTTTTATTTCAGATTCATCAAAAATATCTCATTTTTTCACATATTCATTTAAAATAGATAATAATTAGACACTAAAAGATGTTGATACCATCAAAGGCCTTTTCCAATTTATTGATCTATTAAGGGATCATCTCCATAATAATCTAGATTATATGACAACAAATCAACCTAAATCTTCTAATACTCCACCACCATTGAATCATCATAATAGAGACAATAATATTCCATGATCATCGATATCCTTAAGGATTTATTTATGTTCTATAGTAAAATATAATACTTAGATATTTCACATTAGTTTTATTTCTATAGATTTCATTGAATAAAAAAGTTCAATAACATCAAACTCAGACCTTCTAACATAATGGGATTCCAGTTGAGGTCAATCGTCCTAGAATAATCATGCTGAATTATGATATCTAGAATGCATAAACACCATTACCCATATTACCTATCTATAACTTCCTAATGAAATGAGGAGGATCTGAATCCCATAACAACTAAAATGATCATGGATTCGGATTAGTCGGATGAGAAAAAGAATATTACATACCAAGAATGAATATTTAAAATGAAAAAATGTGGCACAATAAGAAAATACACATGATAGAATTGTAACCCATAAATAATCTTCATAATTTTTTAATGATCAGTGGGGTTATACTCTAAAAAAAATATGTACAAAAACAAATAAAAACACTTCATAAAAAACTCATCATTTCAATCATAAATTAATAATCAAAACTAGAAACCCCATTTCCAAATTATTTTAAAATGAAAAAATCCCTAAATACCGAAAATAGAAAATAGAAAAACCCTTGAATAATCAATATTAAATGAAATAAAATTACATATTTATTTGAGAGATACATTAGAATCAACACAAAACTTATGCAATGAGGAACTAAACAATTAAATTATATGATTTGATATTTATATAAAACCAAGACCTAAATATATACACATCCAAACATACTTATAATCATTCTCTCATTATATACATGCTTATATCTCTATGTGATAATTCATAATGAATACCAAGGGTCATATATCAAATTCATTCCTTTTAAAAAATTAAATTAAAATTGAAAAAATATATGTTTCAAAAAAAATCAATTATAATTACCCAATTAAAATTTCAGTGCACATTTAAAAAAGTTCAAAATCTCATAACAATGTTTATTTCATATCCAAACAATAAAATAATTTCATACAGGAAAATTGTTTTTTGATAAATGGAAATTGATTTTAATGTTAAGGAAAACATCACAATGTAAAATTAAACCTTAAGAAATATGAAATAGAGAAAAATCTCCAAAAATGAATAAAAATTAGAAAATAATTAAACAAGTGTTAATGATATTGGATTTTTCCATGTGCCCGGGAATACCATGAAATAATGGTGTGAATCATACTAAAAGCCAATGAAGGTGACCGATCAGTCTACACCCAGTTTTCCAATCCATTAATATTAATAATTTACCCTCTAAAAAAATTTAAAAATAAATTCAATGCTTTGAATATTCTAAAATGTACCCATAAATACTCTATGACAATCATGAACACTCATGTAAAGTCCCTAAACCTCAAATATATTTGAGTACTATGCTCATATTGAGGAATCGAACATCCATAACCACCCTTAAACTTATGTGTCCTCCCAAATAAGTGGTGATCAATAATATACCAATTTATAAACCATTGAACTCTAACAATCTTAGATCTAAACTATTATAAATCTCAAGATAATAAGGTCCAACAAACTCTAATACCAGTTTTTCAATAACTAACCCTGTTTAGCCTCTAACGAGCCACCAGAGAAAGATATAAACATTGCATTAATGACTTATTCAATCCTCCCAAGATCGGTATTGTTTCTAGAAATCTAGAAAAAATATAATTTTGGAATGATTCATCCCATGTAACAATGAATAATTTAATAACAATATACTTAATTAAAAAAACTTATACTAGAAGGGAATAAGTAGCTAGCCATACCACTATGTGACCTCTCAGGCTAGCACCGACTTCAGAACATGTTCAGTCCAATGACATTCCATCAGAACCATGAACCGAAAATAAAAAATTTTAATCATAGAACAAGAAACAATATCCATATTATAGATTCCAAAATATAAACCACTACATATGTGATAAATTTAAATATAAAAAATTTACATTCTAGTTTGAAAAAATTATATAAACTATTATATTTATTAATTTGTAAACAATTAACAAATTAATACATCATATGAAACATTTTTATTAATTATTATGAAAATTATTCCAATATAATTATAGACTAGAAAAAAACACAATACAAAGAAGTAACATGAAGTGAATAAATAATTTTATTAATAAAATATAACTTTTAATACTCTTCCACATAAGTTTTAAAAAATTATGGAAGACAAATCTAATATAAAAAAGATTTCATGGGATCATATGACTCAGTCGGTATGGTTTAGAGAAAATATATCAACATCCATAAAGGGAACTAATACTGATTTTAGATAATTTCTATCAATTAACACTATCAAATAGTGCCACCCCCACTATATGTACGAAGGGGAATCTCTTTTAAGTAGAAGAAACATTCTCAACACCATAATTATGAGTTTAATACTAATCTAGTATATCATTTGTTCCTAGAGCTCCCTCCATATGACAAAACAATCCCCATGATGTAAAAATGATGGCGAGGATTATTAAGTTATCCCATGCATTTATATAACATTCAATGAATAAAAAAACATTCACAATAGAACCTCTAAAATACCTTTTATGAAAACTCCATTTACCCGTTTCCATGATATATAAATAATACTTAATCACCCTTATTATGAATACAGAAAATCTATTCATTTCACTTGTTTATCACATTTCTAAAATTTTAAAAATTTCATAAAGTTCTCTCTTATTTATTAACCATTGTAATTCAATTACAAATGGGAATGCCTTATATGCGGTATTCATTTTTTTCGAAGATGGTCAAATTACCAACCATACACCATCATTTGAAAATGGGGAACTTTTCATTAGATAAATTATTTTCCCAAAGGTTTAATGTTCTAAATCTATTATTTAATGTTTCTCACAAGTTTACATTGATTTATTTATATATACTCTTTTTCCATGTACACATACCCTCTCACAATGAATAAATATTCACAAAAAGGGATCATGCACACACACATATGTTTGTGTTTGTTTGTAACTCAAATTCAATTAACCAATAGATTAGAAATCTCTTTCAAGGATTCCAAGAAAACCGAACCATTCCATTAAACTATTATAAAAATAGATTAAATACCAAATCAAAATTGAGAATATCCATTTTATAAAATAGATAACTCAAAAAAAATATCAAATTATTACTATGTTTTACATTTAAAACAAGGTTGAACACATGACTTAGTATAGGAATCTCATGTTTTATTCTGTAGGAAGAATTGAAAAAAAGTGAGAACCCATTTCCATTAAAACCCATTTGATATATATTATTCACTTTATATAAAAAAAGATGTTTAAAAACACCGAGATTTCATAGTTTTCTAAATTAATTTTTTGAAATAGGGAAACCTTCATCACTGCAACTATCATTTAAAAATGTATAGTAGAATCCACCTCAATTAGTTCCAAAAAATATATATGGACTAATATGAATAAACTAAAAAAATCCATCAAAATTGAAATAATGATACACGAACCATAGACCACCAAAATCATAGAAAATGAAAATCCAAAGAGTATATTGAAACAATGAGAAGTAAACAAATATTATATGAGGATTTTTCCTTAAAAGATCAAATTAAAATGAAGAATAAATATACTTGAAATCAATAAGGTAATTGTGGGGTGGTGTTAGAGAAGAGGGGATTATCCAGGGGGAGTCACATGATCCAAATACAGGGGAAGTGTGGTTTTTTGCCTTAATATTTCAAATTATAAAAAACAACAAATCAAATTTTTAATTAATATGTGATATATATATATATGTTTGATTAATAGTTTTTAAAAGACTCACCAATATTGTGTGTTAAAATTTGCTCATGTATCACCCCTCTTGTGTAGGCCACACAGTTTTTCAATTTATGAACTACCCACATAGTTGGATCTATACAATTAGAAAAAATACTTTCCATGGGTTCCAAATAGTATTACAAACCAAGAACCATAACCATGTAAAATTATATTTTTTCCGAATGTCTCTGGGTTTCATGGAAAGGTTACCTATAATTAAAAGAAAATAAATAGGGAATATAAATAAATAAAATATTATAGTAGTGTCAGGTAGGGGTTTGACAATTGACATTGAATATCATTTTGGGATGTGTATTTGGAATCAAGTGTATATAATTTCTCAATAAATGGTTTATAAACATTAAAATGAAGAGGGTGAACATGAAGGAGTAGTTATATTCATGTATGACATTATCATTTATTTTTTATTACCCAAAATAATTTTAAATAAAATGTTTTGTTTTTAGGATTAAATTTTTTTTGAAAGGTGTCCCTTATTGTGAAAACATTTTTAATAATTATTATTAAGAGAAACATATATTAATGTTGTGTTTTATGGATATATAAACAAATTCCAATATAATTAAAGTTGAATTTTTGACAATATAATAGAATATTATATTCCATTACATATAGTATAGTATAAATAATTTAAATAATTTTATCATCCAGTGTGAAGGGATTATCATAATTCATAATATAGGATCTCATATCACTCTCATATATTTTATTACTATTAAACATGATCATATTTTAATTTAGAGTTATAATTTAATTTAATTAAAAAATATATCTTTCTTTCGATAATTTATTATATAAGTAAAAATAATTTTTTAAATATTTTATATTTAAACAAAAAATATATTAATGTTAATAAAAATATTAAAAAATGAAACGTATGGGAGAAGAACAAGCATAAATGTTGAGTGAAGGGATAAAGGTTAAAAAACTATTTATTACCGCATGAAATTTAATCATACACAATGAATATATTATAATATCCAATTTAGTATATCGAGACATCCTTAAATAATATAAGGAGGATAAAGCTATTTTAATAGTTTTTTTAAATTCCTGGTCATTATCATGGTCAATTATTTCAAAGTGCACTTATATTTTCATCCTTTTACTCATGAGCTACTAGTATATATTGGTGTCAATTATGATCCCACCTAATCATTGGGTGATTTAAAATATCACTATGATAATACATGGATAAAGAATCTTGTTGGATTTTTCTTAGTGATATTTATCATACTAATGTTTAAATTTAGGGGATTAATCCAACATTGGTGTTTGTTAAGCATGTTCATCATTTTATATGATATATGGTATAATTTTTATATATCAGGTATCATGGATTTATGGATTCATTTATATATTCTATTTTTTGAATAATCATTTTTTTGATCCTTAGAAAAGTATTAGTTTTTTTATTGAATTCCATGTTTACAAAGATTAAATAAATCATGTTAAAAATAACGAAGAAATGATTTTCATATATGATATCATGGAATATGATATTGATATCTTTCTTTGTACTTAATCATAATATGATATATTATAATTTATGATAGTATCATTATATATGATATTTTATATCAAAATTGATAACATAGTGTAAATACATTTGTTTCTGTAGTTAGTTTTGTATGGTATGTTTTAATCATAATATGAGGGAGGTAATTTTATGATGTCTTTTAATATAATTGGAAAAATCATATTTTCTGATGGAACTGATTTACAATATTCAGCGGTGACAAAAAATGTTTCAAATAAATTTTTATATTTAATAAATATAGTTTGATATGGTAACTTAAGAATAAAAATATATATTGTAGGCTTATAATATAGGAATTTAATGAATTTAGAACCATGCAATGGAATCTGTTATTTGATATTATATTATATGAATAATAACTTAGTTATTATATATTTTCTACTACGGTAGATAAATTGTAGAGTTTGTAGTCAATTATGAACTATGTTGTGAATTATAAAATAAAAATATCTTAGATTATGAAATAAAATTAATATATTTCTAATATATATTTAAATAAAAATATAAAATATTTATAAATAATTCAAAATCTAATTTTTGGATATTAATTTAATATATCGTGTTTATATAAATTGATTGATTATAAAATATGAATGATTTATTAACAAGTTTTAACAACCATTTTTTTTAAAATATCTAATTTAATAATTCTTAATATTAAAATACAATCGTAATATAGATTAAATAACTTGTAATTAGGAAATAAAATATTTATAAAAAATTATAAGTGTAATTTATAATGTTTTTATAAATTATAGAAAATGTAAAATATCAAATAGTGCATATTGAGTTACGATTTGTTTATAATTTTTAATTTTAAATGATCAAACTAAAAGGAATTATTTTTGAAATTAATTAATCTATAAAAAAAATATGTTTTAATAAATTTATATTATTAATGTTTAAATAATTTTATTTATTGATATTTTTATTAGGAAAATAATTGACATAATTGAAAAAAACATTATTAATATAAATATAATATAAAAGGATAATATAAATAATATCATATTATAAATAGGTATAAAGTAGTTTTATTTTTTTTAATTATTGAATTTACATATTTCTTGTCTAAAATATAGTATATACATTTTTTTAATTATAAGTATTTCATAAAAAAAATTCTCAAGCACGAACATATAAATTATTCATATGTTTAGTGTAATACCCAACTATTCATAATTAGTATTGTTATTTTTGGAATTAATATATGTTTTAGTTTACTATGTTAAAATACTTCTATAAATTAACATAGATTTATTTAATGGATATAATTTTATTTATGATAATTGATTTAGTTTTATTATATAATTAATTTTTCAATTATCAGGCTGTGTGAATGAATTAATAAGTTAGATATAGTATATATTCACATATATTTGGTGTTAGAATAATGATCTAAATGATGAATTTCTTTTGTAAAAAATCACATGTGTTTGGGCTTTCGGATAGATAGATCACTTGCTAAGGAAGTTAAATTATGTCTATACAAGTCATATATAACTATATATATCTCTATGTTTACTCTTGTGAAGATTATTGATTTCATATTATTCTGATTGTTTCCATAAAATATATTCATATACCCTTTTCATATGATGAATTTGGATAGTTGTAAAATTAATCAGAATGTAATATGGTTATGTAACAGATGTCATGAATTGTTTAAAGAGACACACTTCATTATAGTTTTAATATATTTATTTATCAAATTGAATATTATTCAAAAACTAAAACATTCTATGAATGAAATAATAGAATAGGAATAATTGATATTTGATGGTGATATACAAAAACCAATTATGATATTAAGTGTTTTATTCCATCCTATGAAAAACTTATAACGACCTCAATCATTATACTAGGACGGTCATGATAAAGGTGAATTCACATGGGTAATCTGGTGTAATTATTGTTGGTTACTTTTGATACTAATAGGATTAATTTCTCATATCTATCATGATATTCTTGTACACATGTGTGGTAAACATTAACAATAATTTGATATACTAACAATAATTTTTTTACTTACATAATTTATTAGGTTAAATAGTTTTCTATTCCACAATAAAATATTCATGTTTTATAGAATAGAAAATATAACCTTCATAAATAGATATCTAATGGATGAAAATCTGAAGAAACAAAATTTTTAAAGAAATGTATATCTTGTTCTACTAATTCATTAGTCCTGTAAAATTATTTCGGTATAGTAGTGTGGTTAAATTTAATAAAAATAAATTTTTAATGAATTTGAAATAAGTGACACATATAATAAAATCATATGTTATATATAAAGGGAACCATTATTATCAAAAATATCATTAAGGTAAACCCATGGAAATAAAACCATAGTGGACAAATATTTATGGATTGTTGTATAAAATTATGAATAAATTTTTATCAAAAAATTAAAATTTTATATGCTAGGGTAATACATTCCTTTGTTACTAAATGTAAAATTGTTCAAAAATTGGATCAAAATGCTTATGAGGTGAATAAAATCAATCACTTTACTGTTCAAATGAATAGAATATAAAATGAATTTAAGAACCTAGTACCCACATATGTGCTCAATTTTATTTTGTTTATTAATATCTTAGAGGGACTGGAAGTTTAATTTATAAATTTTATTCACAATACAAATAATTCTGTAATCATTGATTGGAATGTTAAGATAGTGGGAGTGATTTGAGTAAATCTTTTCTCTATTGTTTTACTAGTATTGAGAACACATGAACTAGGAATGGGATATCCATTTAATAGTTCCTTATTTTCAATATAAAACTTTAAAATTTCAACTATGATGGATATAAATCCATTTTAATCTATAAACAATAATTCATATAGTATCCAGTTATTATTTATGAAACCAAAATATTGTAGTAGGGAGGAGGGGAAATGTTCTCTTTGATCAAATTATCAAGAATATTTGAACTGTTTTGAGAAACTATGTGTGATATATGGGTAAAGAAAATGATATTAGATGTATAATTTACTAAATTTTGAAATATACAAGAGTATAAAATTAATCATAAAATTGATAAAATATATAATATGAATTCCAATAATATTTAAAGGGTTTCAGTATTTGATTATTTTGAATGAAAATGAATATTTAAATATTAAATAGATTTAAATAAAATATTTTTATTTTAATGTCGTTTATCATTCATTATATGATAAGTTGTATTTTAAAAAAGTGTATTTTTGAATAAATTTACATAATGTTTTGATACACAAATTTTTTGATTTATCAGATTCTATAACATGACTTGATAATAACACAATGAAAAAAGTTGTTTTTCTACTATAATTTTTCTATTGAAAGTATTTTTTAAAATTCTATAAAATGAAAATTTACCACCCATGAAGTCTATATTTTTATAAATAAAATATTCATCATATAATAATTATGAAATCTTAAAAAATACCCTAAAAGATACAATTGAAAATATTTAAATTATTAAATATTACAACCATAAGAAATTAGTCTTATTTCTTCCGAAAATAAGTATGTATTTCTTAGAAAGATATTCAAGATGGAATATATTTTCCAAATATTCTAGTAGGAGAATATTATTATATTCAAACAAATAATATAAAATAACTATATAATTATACAGGTTTAAACATAAAGATAATATCTTTTAATATTCTAAAAGTGTTAATATAATGTTTATAAACATATAATATAGAGTGTTATATTTTTTTGACAATATATGATCAAAATGGGTCATGGTTTGAAATGATTTTAGGAAGATTAATTTCAACATATATATAATTGTACATTAAAAAATAATTATTAATAAAAAAAATGATATTGTGAAGGAATGGAGTTTGAAATCATGTAGTGCATATTAAATGTAACATTGATTTCATATAAAACTAGTATGTCTTGTTAAAATCTATAAACAAAACTGTAAAATGCGTAAAATATTTCTATGAAATTATTTAGAATAAAAAAACTAAATTAAAAAAATATAGACTTGATTATCATGTTAATTAATTTACTATTAATGATGAGAAAAAATAGAGGGGAATCAATATGCATTTTTGGTTCATATTTATTTATAAATAATTTGATCCTATCATGATATTAATTAAAACGTTCTTTGTGAGAAAAATTTAGTTAATTTATACAACATGGTTAGTAATGCTGATAAATTTTAATATTTGTTGACTCATATGATCAATTTATTCTAATAAAAACATTAAGTTATAATATATTTATTTTTAAATAACAGAGAGTTAAGAAAATATCTCACCCGTATACTCACAACTATAACATTGAAAATCGCCCTATAATCCCACATTCTCTAACTATGTGAATTGGTGATATGATATTTATTATACACAATGAAATACTAATTAATAAAACATTATTACAAGTGAAAAATAATTTAAATCTTCTTGTATGCATCATGTTTAATAAATCCATCATCGTTCTTAATATTTGTCCACTTATACATGAGTCTTAATTAGTCATTACTAAACCACATATCATTGAAGAAAAAAAATTAGTTAACAGAACTAAGGAAAGGGTATAGATAAATAATGTAAATTTATTATAATTGTGACTAAACATCCAATTAAATAAACCCCTGAATATATAATGGATAAAAAGAAAAAAATGTTACATTATAGATTCTAGTTGATAGTGTTTGAAACTAATATAGATCTTTAATTTCCTAATCTATACCCCTAGTGGCCCATACCCTGGTCTAATAAATTTGTTTCATTTTCCCTTAGGTGGTTGATCCCCTGTGGCGGTTGATCATCAGAGATGATCCACCTATTCAATCCCATTATTCTTGAATCATGTTCTTAATATTCACATCATTTATTATCATGGGGATATTTTTCATTAAAATCGATCATCAATAGACTCACAATAAGATTATACAATATAAATAAATGGTTGCGGATAATTATATCATGTATTCTAATTAGTATCCTTGTCACCATATATAATATCAAAAGATAACTATACATTCATACCATGGAAAAATCACATTAAAATGTCTTACAACCTGGGATGAGTTATAGTGAAAGAAGGGTACTATGGTGTGAGGCCATAGTCAACTGATGATCTAGATTAATGGTTAAAATGTCATATTTCTATCATATTTTTTTTTCAATTATCTCCATTTTCATCATAAATATCAGTTATGGTTAACTTCCTGTTCCATCGAACCATAATTATTTCATATGAAAAATATTATGTTTCATAAAATACTATTTTATTGGGCCCTAATTACTGTATATCAGTTACATGTTGTATTATATAAAGTATCATGGTGAATGATATTATAATCCTCAATCATATTAATTCACTTAATGTAAAGCCAATAGATTAAAAAATTATCCATGGGGTAATCTCATCATAAAAAATTTTATTGTTCTAATGCACTCTAATATTTTTTTATCATCATTGATGATTTTTTGAGACATAATGTGATTCGTTTTAATGAAACTCAATCATACCATTATCATATTTAAACTCATGATTTATTTTATAGGGAAAATATGTATTATTTTCATCAAACTATTTTAAAATTTCATTTTTTATTCACTCATACAAAAATACTTTTGCATCCCCCTTGTTCCCAATTTTTTTTTCAAATTATTAGCCATTTAAAAAATTATCCATACGACCATAGTATATAAGAAATAGGTAGAAACCCCTTCCTCATCCCATTTCCTATAATTATACTCTCTAATAAATACTTAATTATATGGTAAAATGGATTTAGACATTAACATAATTTTTATTACACAGTACCTCACATCATAAATTGTTAGGAAATTATTAAAACACTCTATATTTTTAAAAATCATGTAAAGAGAGGCACCTATAAACACTACTTTATGCGATTAGTTTACTCTAAAAAATTAACTCCTTGTGCAATGTGAGATTTACAAATTTACACCACAAATAAGAATCATAAATAAGGGACCTATTTAAGACAAAAAGTTAAAAAATTCATCTTCAATCTTTCAAGAATACTTTTAATAATAGAATAATGGATCTCTTCATAATAAACCATCTTCTAAAACATATAAATTTTAATCATCTATTGGGAGAGACTATAGCATGGTCCTCAAGGACACAAAATGGTTATTTTCCATGATTAGTTCCTCAAAATAATCCTATCCTCAATTGTGTCATGATATTAATTCCATAGAATAATGTATTTTACATTCTCTCAATAAATTATCAGTCCCACCAAATATCCATTATAAGCAAATTTTACATAATTAATGTGAATAAAACAATTAAAATGTATTATTTTATCAATAATAACACAATTATTTTAAATGGTTATAAATGACCTAAACTCATAAAAATACAATGTAGATGAATATTAAACAGCACCTATGAAATAATCACCAATGTAATAAAAATTTTTCATACTAAAAAATGATATAAATTCAATTAAGCCGTATTCTAAACCTAAATTAAAGAATGAGATGTAAAAATTTTTACAACTCTACTAATTAAAATAGTTCAAATCAATGCATAAATTTTTTCCATTTAAGACTCCATTCCCATTTTATTGGCATTATTAGTCTTATCATTAATATCCTTACCACACATAATCTATATTACCTAAAATAAATGAACTCAATACTCAAGAATATTTAATCAGAGTTTTGATCATTTGGAAGTATATTCCCTATATATATAGGCTTGAAGCTATTCTAAATATTGAAATTGAAATTTAAATATTAGAAGACATCAACTATGGTTCCATTAAATATAAGTATAATGATGGTCAATAATGATTAATAAATTCAATTTATGGTATTAAAAAAATTGTTTTTTCTTTAAGAATCATGACTAATATTCGAATATATTACTTAGGGAAATAAATATCGTTCACAATTTTTTTCAAATGAAAACATGTCCACCTATTCTAAAATTTATCATACATTTTCAAAACAACTATGAATGCAATTAATTATTTATTTCCTTAGTTTCTAAAAAAATTCCTAAAATTGTTTATAATTATTTTTTCATCTATTATTTCATTTTTTCTATAATTGAGGAATGGAATAAGAGTAATAAATTAATAATTATGGAACATTTTATACCCATATAAGAAATAAATTATTCCACTTAAATAAATAATACCACACCCACCTATCTGTAAAATGAAAAACTAAACTCTTTCTATAATTATGATTTGAATAATCATATAATGATTACCTAAAATATAGTATGAATGATAGTAATAGCTATAATGTGTCTCTAACCAATGAAATTCTTGGTCACTACATCTTTTATATGGATAAAATTTAATTGTCTTTAATAAAAATATGAGAGGAAAATATATGAATCAACGACCTAAATTATTTTAATATAGAATATTGTTATAATTATTTAAAAAGAAATGCAATTAAAAAAATATTTTTCTATATATTTTTATCTCTCCTTTGAAATATGGTATTCAATATAATATTTCAATGGATTTTGAACAATCTTGGGAATGAGAATCATAAAATATTCACTCAATTCTGAAAAGAAACTAACAATTTTTATAAAATAATTAAAAACTATAATCATAATCAAGAATATAAATCAAATCAGCACATCCATTAAAAAAATTAAAACTATAATAACCTTTTAAGGTTAATATTATTATACCATTTCCATTTTTATTAATTATTATGATCAATAAACTATTTTCAAGTTGTCAAAAAATGTCATCAACATAATTATATTTCCACAATAAATGGGATGATAAAAATAGTGATCCAAGGATATATGAATAACCCAGAGATTCAATTATTATTAAAAAAATTAATTTCATCATTTTCATTCATTACAAGAAAAATTTCGTTTTAATGATACACATAATAAACTTAAAGTATTATTATTTAACATCATAATTCTCTCATATATATTGTAATGAAGGGTATGAACTGTATTAAATAATATATGGAAATTTATATTTTATACATGATAATATAATTATATAATTGATACAAAATTAATTATAAATTAAATTAAAAAACAATTTGAAAATATACTAAAACTTTTCCCTAAAAAAAATCTATTAACTGAGTAAATTAAACATAATAATTTTTATTACTTATTTTAGAAAATTTTCTTTACTATAGAATCAATCAATTATTAAAAAAAATTAATGGTTTTTAGTAATGAGATAAGAAAAAATCCAATTTTATAATTAATTACATTAGTTTTATAAAATAGTATTTTCTCCCATTTTTCACACATAAATTAAACATAATTTTGGCCAAATTTTAAAATTTTATTTAATAAAATGAACAGAAATAAATAAATAACAATTTCAAAATTATTTTATAGTTAATTTTTGATAATTTTATGAAAAGATACATTTTTGTAGAGAATTGTTAAATTTTCTAGTTATTTTTAAAAAGCCGCATTTTCTTTCAAATTGGTAACATTAAAAAAATTATATTAATATTTTATTGAAATTAAAATTACCTCAAATATTTTTATATAAATAAAATTTATTTAATTAAAATCAATTCCATTTTTAATTTCAATATTAAAACTTTTTGTACTTATGATATTTTTCTCTATAGAAAACCTCAGTTTGGCCTCATCTGGGTTTTTTTATTTTAAATTAATTTCTGCCTCATTTGTGAATTTAATTTTTGAAAATTTATAACATTTTTGGAATAATAATAATTAATATTGTATAATATGTTAAACCTAATTTTTAAATTTTATGAATAATAAATGAAGTTCAAAATAATTACCACAGTTAAGGTAATGTGGGGTTTACTAGGAGATTATACTAATAATATATGGGTAAAAATGATTTAAAAAATATCCAAAAACCTACTTATTTACTTATATTGACCTTATCACATATTTTCATCTATAATGAGATATTTTTCTAGCCTTTTTGTATGAAAAAAATTCAAGTAAAACATGTTCATTCTATAAATTATAGGTGCCCCACTCACATCACTTATAAAAGGCCACCAACTATCATTTCTACTTCACAAAAAAAATCATTTGGTTCTCTGAAGTCATACCCATATATTTTCCTTTCTTACACCAACATATTCTATTGAAATTTTTGTGATCTTCCATACAATATTGAATGTCTATAGTCAAAACCTAATGATGATGTCTGAAGAAAATGCAATGTTATTAAATATGTGTCTTTATTTTAAATCATATTATAACTCTATGAAATAATCTTCAAATATACTAATTTAATATCAACAATGTCTCCCATATAGTAATATTTAATTATATTAATGTAATAACAATTATACAACTCCTCATATATAAAATGGGGTTTCATATCATCAATCATGTGTATAGTGGACTACTGTCTTAGGACCCAATTTTATTCATTTTGCCTCACCGACATATACTGCATGATATAATGATTGAATAAGGGATAATTTTTAATATATTTGATATAATTATACTTCTTTAATTATTATATCACAAATACATTATTAATGTCCATTAATATGGAATATAATAATGTAAATTGTGTGTATGGAGGAATCGTATAACTCGATAAGATGAAATTAATTCTCGCTTTATATGGAAGGTAATATGAATAGTTCTAAATAATGAATTAGATATATATGAAATATAAATTAATATTTATTTTTAATGTATTGTAACCTTTCATTCTTTTAATCTTTTGAAAAAATGAAAAATATGTTCTTGAATATGTACGTCCTATAGTCTACATGAATAATGCAGTTAATTTTATATCTATATATATTATTTTTTACTCTATATACATATACAATGAATATATATTATCTTTATATCAAGGTTATATTTATTGATATTATTGATCGATGATCAATGTAGGAGGACAAGAAATAAGAATCAAATTATACCCAAAAAAACAAAGAATTAATTGTCTTAAATGTGACATTAACATATAATTGTTAACAAATGTATACTAAATGGTCATAATTAAATAATATATGGAATGATATATATATATATAATTATTTTTTGAATAATTAATCTATTTTAATATAATATTTATTATAAAAAAATATATGAACATGTCAGAAGGTATGTAATATGTAAGGTAAATCTAACACCCAGATAAATTATAAAAAAATATATTTTTGAATAAATTTAATCAATTTTATTTTATTTATTCTACAAATCACATAGATTAAAATTATGTAAAATTAATTATTTTGTCTTATACATAAAAAATATCAATTACATCTATTAACTTGTGTAACATGATTTTCCAGGTTCTACAAAACAACAATATATGATTAATATTTTTATTAAAATAATGTTTTACCTACCACATAAACATTAGAATGGAAGTTAAAAATAATATTTACTAAATTAAGAATATATTATTTAATCATTAATATTAAACTAATCCTTTTGTAATCATGTTTTATAATTTATTCTAAGATTTATTTTAAAATAATGTAGTAATGTCTCTAATAAAAACATTTTTCACAATACAAACACAATTTTATCTCAATAAATTAATCAACCAAATTTTCAATAATTTTTTAAATTTAAATTTATATATTATATTTTCAATCAATATTTTTTATACCCATCCAATATATTTTATTTTTCTAGAATATATCAAATTTTATGAATGAAAAAATATATTTTTTTGGAGGGTAATACTACATCCTTTTAAAGGAAACCCATTTTTAAATATAATTCCAAAAACATTTATAATTTTTATTAAACAAATTTGAATGTAAAATATTAAAAATTACTTTGGGTGAATTTTTGATTTTATTTTGGGCAATTTAATATTTTGGTGAATAGTGAATTATACTGAATTTCAGTTTAAAACTGCATTATTGTCCTATTTATTTATATATTTATTTATTGTTTTAATTATAATATAATTATAATTAGACCAATTTTATATAATTTTAAAAAAATTATCATTGTAATCAATTTCACTTTATATTTATTCATATAATCTTAGGAATCTTTTGAACATTTTTAGTTTAAAACCCTCCATTATCGTTTTATTTATAGGATTAACATTAAATTAATTTATTCAACTTATGTATTAATTATTTGAAAATATGAATTCGATATTTTATATCATAATAATTTAAAATTTATAATACATTTACCATATTTAATGTCCTAATAGTATAGTGAATATAAATAATATTAATTATTAAGATTAATTTAAAAGCAATATTACTTAATGGTTAAATGTCAATCATAAAGGCCAAAATAACCTATAAACACTGCCAAAATAAATCAAAATCCAGTATATAGAACACATCCATTAGGATCATTTTTTTGAGTAAGTGGTTCATATTTTAAAGTAAGGGACCCATATAATACATCAACTAAGAAAATGACAAAAAGAAACATTCTAAATCATTAAGATGAAAAATTATTCATAGTGTGGAGAAGCTAAATACATTCAGATATAAAAATTATTTTGAAATTTAAATGATTTATTTTTTATCATATTAATTTGACATTAATTTTTAGATATGATATAATTATATTAAACACTTAATAAATGTAAACGCATGAATTATTTAGAAAATAATTTGATGAGATATATGATGAAAAAACATTAAAAGTAAATTTAACTATATGAATTGTTGTGTACAATTATTTTTGTAGGTAAATATATCATTTTAAACATATTATGACATAATATATTTCAATTCCAATAATTTTATTTATATTTTTATTTAAAATAATATAAATAATGTACACATTGAAATTAATTTCATTACAATGAATGATATTTTATTTGGATGATTTAAAATTGATAAAAAATATATCATCTGAAAAGTAATTTTCAAGTGATTATAAACATAAAAATATGTTCTATTAATGGTCTAATTAATATATTATAATTGACATGTTGATTCGTAGGTTGTAAAAACATTGTTAGTACAGTATGGGTAAAAACTGAGTTTTAATGCATTACATGTGATTATTTTTAATTTATTATCCTGCACACAAGGGATTTATATAATGAAAATTAGATATAATATATATAATTTTGTGTGTCTATATTTTATAATAGATCATAGAATAGTTTATTCTTAATGTAAAAATAACATAGGTTAGAAAACTAATTGGTTTAATAATAACGAAAATGATTAAATTTTTGAATCATAGATGTTAAGGAAAAAATTATAGAATTGGACTTAATTTTTTATAATGGAGGATTTAGTAGACCATAATTACCTTTAATCCATTATTTAGTGATTTTATAGGAATATGGGGTATTTGAGACATCCCAATAGTGTATACTATTTGGTATTTATAATAATTTCACTCCACTCTGTTATGAAAAGGCATTCACTATGTCCATTTCTCACAAATCTCAAGACACATTGTGAAACCAAAAATCATGTGAAACTATCTACCAAAATCCCTAAACTAAAAATATAATCCTCAAATTTTGAATAAAGGAATCTAATGAATCCCTTTACTAAAAACCAAAATTAGTTACTCCAAGAGGAGGTATCATCCTTCCACAATCTCTTTTATTTTATTTTCATTATCAAACACATAATTTATTTTTATTAACTGATAATATAATATCCTCCATATTATAAATATAATGATTTTATTTAATATATGTATTAGACCAAAACATACACACACAAATCCATATAATTTGTAAGAAATATACAGTTCTTGTGTACTATGAAATACCGCCACCTGAAATGATGTAGTTCGATTTTCCATTACCACCACTCATGGATTTTTGTTATGATAGAATGTACATTTTTATATTTAATATTTAATTATTATTATTTAATTATTAAATAAAACATAAATTCTTGAAACCTAATATGTTTATTATGATAACTTCATTTCTGGGCATGTCGAAAATCGTATTCGCAACGGGATTTGATTCATTAAAACATTACATAGAATGTATTAAATATGGGTTTAGTAAAATTATGTGACTTAAATGAAATAATAATTATAATTTAATTATAATATACATATATATAGGTAATTTTATATCTTTTTTTAATATAGAATTAAAACAGAAATAACATTCACACATTCATACGACCAACTGTCTCTTGAATTGGGTATTCCATT
Source organism: Viscum album (assembly GCA_963277665.1). Lineage (NCBI taxonomy): Eukaryota > Viridiplantae > Streptophyta > Magnoliopsida > Santalales > Viscaceae > Viscum > Viscum album. The sequence goes on along the minus strand of OY728133.1, from coordinate 1,165,009,670 downwards.
TAATACTTTTGTAATAAATAGATTTCTAAAAATAAGTATATAAAAATATATAAATTATACTTTTTCAAAATAACAGTGTATATGTTGTTTATCTGATTTTTATAATTATGTGACATAATAAAGAATATAATCATTTGGAATGGAATTTCATTTATAAATGCCTCTTTCCCCACATTTTTCTCCATTCATAAATGTAACCATAAATATATCATTTTGTACACTAATATAATAGAGAGTAACTCTATTTAATTTCATCTTTTAGATCCCATTTTTCTTTATCTAATTAGTGGTTCAACCACAATATATTTTCCAGCTGATTAAGATAAATACATTTACCTTATCCCCTATAATATATGATCTTTATTGATTATTTCACATATGAAATATCCTTCCCGAATGGAACCCCATAATTATATTGTTAATGTGATTTTCCTACAATGTATATCCATAAGAGAGATACATAAAAAAATATTTTACTTTATATAGGGTCGGCTTGAGTTCTAGTCGACATGCCATAACACTAATGAGAGGAATTATCTCAAAGGGGATGAAATATCAATGACTAAGATTTACATTTTTCCCAAACCCCATAATTATAATACATAGTGATATATGATGTAAACCATTATCTTCATCCTTGAACTATTTGTATAATATATGAATGTAATTTTTTATGTCGATGTTTTACAAATTTTATAGGACACTAAATGGTTTTACCCATATATATAATCTCTTAGATAATATTATGCCCTATCTAATTAAATTTCTAAAACTATTACATCATACTAGATTCCAAATCATATTATTGTGTCACCCTCCTTTAAATATTATTCTAAAATTTCATTATTTTTTGTTATCATTGGTCAATGGGGCCCTTACGGTTTTTGGTATTGAGATTTTTATGTTTTGAGGTGTTATGGATTTTTCAAGGTTTACCCCTATGGTTAGTGGAAATCGGGTTGTACCCACATCGGGATCATGTCATACAAATAGCACCTTTTGTATGGTCTTACTCATGGTTTCTTAAACAATTCCATTTATAATAGTAATTTTAATTTTGGCCTTGGACTAAGTAATTTTTTTTGAATTTTATATGCATGTTTTAGAAAATGGTGAATCCAAACTTCTTCGACTACCTAGAATCACATAAACTGTAATTTTCCCAAAATACACTCTTATAATTTATAATCATTTCTTTCATTTTTTCATAATAATACATTAGTAAAACCCAAGGATCTCTTGGAGAATCTATAACCTCAACACCTTCAATCATTCTTCATATTTGTTTTTTCCTAGGTTATTCAAATATAAATCCCCCCTCCATGCAAAAATATTATTCTTCCATCATTCATTCATATGTTTAAACATCTCCCTAAAACCCTAATTCGATTTTCATGATATGGATGATGTTTTAGGTGGTTTTGGTCAAGGGGTAGTATATATTTGGACATATAGGGTATTTCATATTTTTTATTTGGTTGTTCAACATTTAATGAAACATGATTCATCATGGTTTCTGATTCGTTTAGGTAGACACTTCAATGTAATTATTTCTTTTGGTTATTAAATGTGTTCATGTGTTTATATATATTATTTTTTTAATTGTGAAAATGTGTGATATATATTTGATTATTTAAGATAGTTTATCTGTGCCTTGATATTTACATTAAGGGAATCCCTTTTTAATTTCTGTTCTTTTATTATGATATATTTTGTTCAAGAACATCCTATATTTTACGATGTATTTTGAGTGTTTTTTATATTTTATGGATGTTATGTGTTCTATTTTGACTTATTTTTTGTATCATACAAGGTAATTATATAATTATAATTTTTCATATCTATTAATATTTATGAATTATATATTAATTTTATTTTAAAGGGGACACTATTACTAGTAGTTTAGCTGACACACAATAATGTTTTCTTCAAAATCATATGTTTCACAAAAGACTGAGTTATATTAAAAAAATATTACAATATTATTGTAACACCCCAATCTTCTATGATTCCATTCTCTTTGAATAATACATTAGTGTGTGTTTTACGTAACTTCGAGTTCTAACACACACCAAAACTAATCAAACTAGCCGTTATAAATAGTAATACCAAATTTTTGAAATTTTATACATTTTATCATTCAAAATGGACTTCATTTTTTGATTCGGAATATCGATATTAGCATAGGGTGAAATTTTGGTAACTTTCTGAAAACATTCAATTTTTGGATGAATAGTGAAAAACCCTGAGTTATAGTTTAAAACCGAATTTTTATTTAAATAATTTTTTATTTTATTTAAATTTAATTAAGGTCAAAATAGATACAAAATACCTATATAATATCAATGTAATTCATTATAGTTAGTTTAGAATAATTTTAGATATATAAAATTTTTATTGAACTTTCACCGTCTTTTACCAACCTCCTAGGAGAATTTGCAAATTCATATAAAACATAATTTTACCGCTTCTGTGAGTGAAATTTAGGAAATCCGAGAGACACAGTTAATATCAAGGAGAAAAATTTTGTTCAATTAGATGAAAATAATTTTTGGTCAATAGTAACTTTTTACTTTTATTTACCACAGTTTAGAGTAAATAGGGTAGTTAAGGATTAAAATGAAATTAATATTACCCTAACACATGTCCTAATTCTATTGTAAATGTTTATCTCGACCAAAAACAACCTTAGGAATAAAATATTATATTTTAGGTCCACTTGGATTAGATTATAACATTTATTATTATTCAATGAAGAGTTAAAAGAGTTTAAATCAATGTTTAATAAATAAAACATTTTTAATATAAGGTTATAAATAAGATAAATTCGATTATAAATACTAATTCGAAATATAAAAAGATTTCCTACATAATGATATTTTATTTATAATTTTTAGATATTAAATAATTTAATTTCTTTATGACACAATGGTGCTGCAGTAATTGCCTAATTAATGAAATATTAAGATAATTGTTATTTTAAGTACCCAAATAAACGTAATTTGAAACTTTTTCTGAATTAAAATAATTTTCTAGGTTAATATGACATATTTATATTGTTTATATGAATTTTTTTCGAAGTAATAATTCTGTTATGAATTTATCAAAAAAAATACCCAATAGTGTCAAAATTGAAATAAATGAGTTTTTAAAAAAATATTATATTATTAATTGATATCCTATTTCTAAAAATCTAAGGTTCGGACAAAGGACTTATATAATGATATTTGTATTATTAATGGACCACTTGTAGGTCTCTTGGATGTATATAGTATGTTTATTTACTATATAATATAAAAATACACAGAGACATGGTAAATGTCAAAATATATAACTTAGAGTTCAATATAAATGATAAGGTTAATAGAGTGACACAAACCTATATAAAATATATTGGTTGAAAGGATATCGACACATCCCCACATTAAACTTTAAATAATAAAATTTGGAGCCATTAGAAACCGAATATGAATTTATTATAAAATAATATTTCTAGTTTTTTTCTAAAGAGCCCCTCCTCCCCCTTATAAAGGGGCACCAATTCTAACCAATTATTCACTCCTTCAAAGCATTTTGGCTCAGCCAAACCCAGACCAAATATTCTCTCAAATTTCCCTCACTTCATCTTAGAGTCCATATTTTGATCATAAAGCCAACCAAAAGACCCCTTTTGATCAAATCAAAAGGAAGAACCCGAAGAAGAGGTAATATTTTCACCACCCTCTTCCAAGTTCCTTTCTTCTTCAACATCTTCATTCTTTGTTATTTCCATTGTAAAATAATAACTCTAGTATCTTCTATGTACTATGATGCTATTATTAATATGGTACAACCATATTCAGTATTCTACCCATCCTTGAATGACATGTCACCCTACATGCGTATATACGGCTTACCGTCTCCACGTCTTGGTGTAATTGTTATTCAATACATTATTATTAGGATGGATATGATAATGATGTGTAATTGATGTAAATAATAAATAAAACATGATAATGATTCATTATATACTATATACCATCCAATTATATATTAATTCAATATCAAAATAATGATATTGTCGCTCGAGCATACGTACGAACTACCTTCTCCACGAACGCGATGAGATTCATTCACCATCGTATCCATTCAAGAATAAATTTCATTTGATGATTAAAAATAATTTTTAAAGACTTAATATCATTATGGACAATAATAAGATACAACCTATCAATAACAAACATGATTTATGTAACAAAACATATAAAATAAAACGAGAAAGTTAACACCTGAAATGATGATAATACTAAGATATTATTAACAAAGCCATGTTAAAAGATCATATATGATATCATATTAATGTATATGATTTTTTTATAATTTAATAACAATTAATTCACCATTATACAGGAGGTTATCCAACCCTAAACCAAGGAAAATTTCAAGGTAAGGGATTATTTCACAATCTCTTCATTATCCGATGTTGTTTATACGTAATTATCTACTGGAACCTCTTTATCATCCACACCTGTGTTTCTTAAAAATGAATTTCAAATCATCTTTAATATTTTACAGATAATGGGTTAGTGTCATTTAGCCCTTTTTTGACTTTTTATAATATGTTTATAAAGGAATCTTCCTGTCATTTTCCAGACAAGTTCCTTTTTAACCTTTTCGACAAAATTAAGGTAATAATGTTCTTTTTTAACTTATACGGTGCGTTCAGCTATTTTGTGCCTTATAAAATCACCAAATATACCCTTACATGATTATAAAGATATTTTCAATGTAAATGATTTATTTTATAATTATGTGACTTTTAAATTATTTCAAAAAAAGAGATATTTCCTCAAATAGTTTTGATTTCATCTATGTCAACAACTTTTGATGGATTTTAAGCATATTTGAAGCTGATTTATTATGAAACAAATCTACCATGTTGTATTGAAGGTTTTTTGATATGTTTGACTATGGATCTGTTATTTTTATACTATTCATGGTTTATGGAAAAAGTATAGACATTTCGTATGCTAGTTTTAATATGATTGTTTATGTTATGTTTAAACCTGTTTATATGAGGAATGCACTGGACATAAAAAGTGATGGGAGGAGCCCACTATAGCTTCTATATGCATAGGTAGATCTCATGATACAAACTAGTGTCTTGTCACAAGGCCTTTACAAAATCTTATTTTTAGTCTTGGAACAAGGCCTTGACTATGTTGTTATGATAATATGGCATTATCGATTCCATCATTATGAAAGTGGATATTGATATTGCATGTGTTTATTCGACTATTAGAATATCCATGTGAATAAGTAAATTGAATTATTTCGTTTTATTTCTACCATATTATGCGGAAGTTAATGATTACAAGGCTTTTTTTAGTCATACATTGCCTTAAATGTTTATTCTTATTTATGAAAGTTTCCGCTATATTTTTATCCTTACTGGGCATCTGAGCTCACCCCTTTATATGTTTTATTTTTTCCAGGATGTGAAGAAGTATTTTATGAATGACATACAAGGATAGTACGAGGGGATATGAATGTGGACTATGGATACTATGTTGTTGTAGTTTTCATTTTATGATGTAATGTAAGATTTATGAATGTATCTAGTGATTCCATGGCTACTAAACTAATCGGTCTTTCAAGACTTGATCTTTTGTGAACATGACAATGTAATGTAATAATGCACCGACTATGGGTAACTATGGTCGGGACGTTACAATTGGTATCAGAGGAAGTTTATTACAAACCTTGGTAGCTAGATTTAGATAAACTATGATTTGAGAATATAGACCTAATATGAACTTTGAGAATTAGTATAGAATAACTTCTTCGAATTTTGGTACTGTGGAGATTTTGTGAGTTTTCAGAGCAATACATCTATTTCTAGATACGACAGCACTGACACAAATGTACCTAGGGGTGAAACCCAAAAACACCGCTTTGAGCTAGACTTGAACGGGAACTCGTGCACGACAACGGGCCTTGCTGCACTCTTGGTTACGACACTCCAACAGGATATGATTAGGATAATTATCATATTCATTACACACCATTGGGAAGGGTTTATGAGTATATACTTCTTCAAAGAATCCATTTTTTTATGATTATGGATTATATCCATAAATAGTTCAATTTATGTTATGTGTTTTACAAGTATGGAATTTATGTAATATGATTCATAAATTGATCTAGTTTATACAATTGTTTAGAAATGGCACCAAGTGGATGAATTGGAAACCGTATCAATGCACGTACTCCATGTTGGGATTTCCCTCCTACTCAAAATAATTATAGTGGAGCTGGTGATGCAACTGGTTCTGATCAGCTAATCATCATACTAGGACAACTCACTCAGGTTATGAATAATAACCATACTCGTATGGAGCACCCTGATCCGCATCGTGGAGGGTCAATGTTAGATCGCTTCATGAGGTAATAACCACCGACATTCAATGGGAGTCCAAATCCCTTAGTATCTGAGCAATTGATAAATTCCATAGATATAATATTCCATGCTTTGGGTGTAGTAAAAGGAAAAAAGTTATCATTGAAGTTTACCGCCTCACTGGAGATACTGATCAATGGTGGTCATTGATTCAAAACACGAAGGAATATAATGAAGTATCAAATATGGAATGGAGGGAGTTCAAGGAGGTTTTCTTAGAAAAATACATTCCTCATGACCATCGAGCAGATATAGAAAGTCAATTTCTGAGTCTGACACAAAAAGAGGATGAGAATGTGGAAAAGTATGAGGCTAACATTAAAAGGGTAGCAAGGTATGCTGGAGATTATATACGTAACCCATGAAGTAAGATTGATCTTTTCTTTGATGGGTTAAAACCATTTCTTCATCAAGCATTAGTCTCACAATCCTTCTCATCGTACGAAGATATTGACTCACGTGCCATCAATACAGAAAAATAATTATCTAACTCTTACAACTTTAAAGAAAAGAAAGAGAAGAAGAGATCGGCCGATCACTGCAGAAATGTGAATAATGGGAAGAAGGGAAAAGTTGAATATTCATCCTGCAGTAAATGTGGGAAAAAACCTCCCGGTACTTGTTTAAAAGGAATGTGAGTCTGTTAAAAGTGTGGGGAAAAAGGCCACCAACCTCGTGATTGCATACAGAAGAATGGAGCTACTGATGTCCAATGATACAATTATAGGGAGATGGGACATTATGAAAATTAATGTCCTAAGCATCAGGGAAACCATCCTCAGAAAATGACAAGGGATCAAGGACAAGATTATGTTGTCACTACTGCTGTGGTAGAAGTTCCATAAGACGTGGTGGCAGGTAATTTAATGGTTTCCTCAATTTTAGAAATGCATTATTTGATTCTAGATCATCACATTGTTTCATATCTTCCCAGTTTTCCAAGAAGATTAGATATTTACAATTTTATTTAACAATGGAGTTGTCAGTCAAAACTCCTAAGGGAAGTATCACTGCTACAGGGTTCTGTGAATCAGTTCCCATGAGATCACATAAATGTTCTTTATCTTATGATCTCATCGCCATACCCATGATTGAATCTGATATAATCCTATGTATGGATTGGATTTCATAACATGATGCGAAAATATATTGTAAAAAGAAGGAGGTTACGATTTTTTATGATGATGATAAGGAACACATTATCTTTAGAGCAGAATAGTCACCACATAATTCTTATCGAGATCCCCCACCAGTAGCTCAACTAAATTCAATTATTGGGGAGGAAAAGAAATAAATGACTGTGGGTGAGGAAAGGAATCTTCAAATATAGGATGTACATATTGTGAGATAATATGATGATGTGTTTCCAGAAGATTTACCTGGTCATCCTCCATAATGAGAAATTAAATTTTCTATTGATTTAATTCCTGGATCAAGGCCCATATCGAATACCCCTTATAGAATGGACCCTGTGGAATTATTGTAACTAAAGAAACAACTAGAGGAATTAAGTAATAAGGGATTTATTCGCCCAAGTGTTTCTCTATGGGGAGCCCATGTCCTTTTTGTTAAGAAGAAATATGGATCTATGAGGTTATGTATCGAATACAGAGATATAAATGCTATAACAATAAAGAACAAGTATCCCCTACCAATCATTGAGGATTTATCTGACCAAATTCATAGAGATCAATAATTTTCAAAGATTGACCATCGATCTAGATACCGTCAGTTGTGTGTGAAGAAGGAAGACATTCCAAATACTACATTTCAAACCAGGTACGGGCATTACGAGTTTACAGTAATGCCTTTTGGGATGACTAATGAACCCCCAGTTTAAATTGATTTAATTAATAGATTTTTCAAGGAATAACTCAATGATTTTATAATAGTATTTATTGATGATATCTTGGTATACTCAAAAATCCATGATGAACATGAAAATCACTTACGCATTACCCTTAAGAATCTGAGAAGACATGAATTATATAGGAAGTTTAGAAAGTGTTAATTATAGATTTAAGAGATTTATTTCTTTGCCATATTGTCTCTAAGGATAGAATCTCAGATGATCCTTCTAAAACAAGAGCAATATAAGAATGTCCATCACCGAAAAGTAAAACCAAGGTACACAGTTTTATTGTTTTAGTAGGTTATTATCCATGTTCGTCCAGAATTTTGACTGATTGGATAACCCATTAACAAATCTCACACGTAATTGAGTTAAATTTTTATGGACAAAATAGTGTGAAGGATGTTTTGAAGAATGGAAAATAATATTACTCAATGATATTATTTTGACTCTACCATCAGGGAATGATAGGTTCGTTATTTATAGTGATGCATCAAAGATATGACTTGGTTGTGTCCTTATGCATAAGGATATGGATATTGGATATGCATCACGACAACTGTAACTTCATGAGAAGAACTATCCTACTCATGATCTTGAGTCAACAGATGTAATCTTTTCTTTGATGATTTGGAGACACTGCCTCTTTGATGAAAAATGTGAGATATATACCGATCACAAGAGTTTGAAGTACATTTTTCAGAAAAAAAAACTCAACATGAGGCAATGGTGATGGCTTGAACTACTCAAGGATTATGATTGAACGATACACTACCACCCAGGGAAGGAAAATAAGGTGGAAAATGACATGACTAGAAATGATCATGGAGTTTGGAATAAGATGATATTTGAGAGTGATCCAATTTTCATGGATCTAGTAAACATGGATATAAGAATCACCATGGAAGGTGAAACATCATTACTTTTTCAAATGGTTTCCAAACCATCATTACTATAAAAGATAAAAAGTTCTCAGACTTATGATGAAGAGTTTCAAAAGAAGATTAAAGCTTTGAATAATGGTAGATTGAGTGACTTTGTGTATGAATATGGAATTTTGAAATTTGGGAGGAGACTTTGTGTTCCCAATATACCCGATATAAAAATTGGAATTATTGGATGATGCTCATATTTCCAATTTCTCTATACAACATGGGATCACCAAAATGTATAGAGATTTGAAGGAATAGTTTTGGTGCGAAAACATGATGAGGGAGATTGCTGATTTTGTGTGAAGATGTTTTGTTTTTCAACAAGTGAAAACTGGAAGGCAACATCCTGGAGGAGTCATGAAACCTCTTCCCATACCTGAGTGGAAATGGGAAAATATCACGATGGACTTTGTCATGGGACTACCAAAGACTCCTAGAAAGAACGAGGAAATATGGGTCATTGTTGATAGTCTTACCAAGTCATCACATCTTCATGCTATAAGAGAAGATCTACCACTTGAACGTCTAGAAACATTACATATTAATGAAGTTGTGAGACTTCATGGAGTACCTCTATCGATTTTTTCTGACTATGATCCCCATTTTAAATCAATATTATGGAAAAGTTGTCAGAAATCCAAGGATACTAAACTTCATTTGAGCACTTACAAACACCCTCAAACTGATGGAAAATTAGAACAGACTATTCAAACCTTAGGAGACATTTTGAGATCTTTCTCACTTGACATTTAGGGTATGTGGGATCAATATTTACCTCTGGTGGAATTTTCCTATAACAATGGCTTCCATTCGAGTATTCAGATGGAACCATATGATGCGTTATACGGAAAGAGAAGTCTCACACCAACCTGTTGGGATGATGTTGGTGAAAGAAAACTTGTAGGCATGTAACTTGTGTAGGAAATGATGGAAAGGTAATGGTAACACAAAATCACATCAATGTATCTCAATGTAGGCAGAAGAGCTATGTCGATAACAGAAGGAAGGATTTTTAATTCCAGGTAGGAGATCATGTTTTCATTAAGGTATCTACATGTAAGGGAGTTATACGTCTCGGCATGAAGGTAAAATTGAGTCCCAGGTACATCGGACCATTCGAAATTCTAGAACGGATTGGGGCTATATCTTACCTTTTTGCAATGCCGCCAAGTCTCTCCAAAGTTCACGATGCATTCCATGTATCACTGTTGTGAAAAAACATGCCTGACCCAACACATGTACTCACTTACGAGGAATTAGAACTGGAACCTGATCTATATTATTGTGAATAACCTGTCACGATTCTAGATACAATTGAACAAGTGCTGAGAAACCAGACGACTCATCTGGTAAAAGTTCTATAGAGAAACCATAAAATGGAAGAGGCGACGTGGGAACCCAAGGAACTTATGATGGAGAATCACCTAAGTATTTTCATGCAGTACTATTCTAGAAATTTTTATAAAATTATTATTTGAAGGAGGAGATAATGTAACACCCTAAGCTTCTATGGTACGCTTCTCATTGAATAATACAATAGTGTGTGTTGTACGTAACTTCGAGTTATAACACACACCACAACCAATAAAACTATCCTTTATTAATAGTAATAGAAACTTTTTTAAATATTATCCATTTTAACATTCAAAATGGACTTCATTTTTGGATTTTGAATATCGAAATTAGCATTGGGTGAAATTTTGGAATCTTTCTAAAAACATTCAATTTTTGGATGTATACTGAAAAACTATGAGTTATAGTTTACAACCGAATTTTTAATTAAATAATTATTTATTTTATTTAAATTTAATTAAGGTAAAAATAGATACATAATACCTATATAAGTTCAATGTAATTCAATGGAGTTATTTTAGAATAATTTTAGATATATAAAAATTATATTGAACATCCACCTTCTTTGACCCATCTCCTTGGAGAATTTTCCAATTCACATAAAATTTAATTTTACCACTTCTATGCATGGAATTTTGAAATTCCTAGAGAATAAGTTAATATCAAGGAGTAATATTTGTTTCAATAACATGAAATTATTTTTTGGTGAATAATAAATTTTTACTTTTATTTACCACAGTTAAAAGTAAATAGGGTAATCAAGGATACAAATGATATTAATATTACCCTAACACATGTCCTAATTCTATTGTACAAGTGTATCTCGATCAAAAACAACATTAGGAATAAAATATCATCATTTAGGTCCACTTGGATTAGATTAGGACATTTATTATTATTCAAAGAAGAGTTAAAATAGTTAAAATCAATGTTTAATAACTAAAACTTTTTTAATATAGGGTTATACATACGATAAATTAGATAATAAATATTCATTATAAAGATAAAAATATTTCTTATAGAATGGTATTTTATTTATAATTTTTTTACATTAAATAATTTAATTTATTTATGACACAATGGTGATGTAGTAATTGCATAGTTAGTGAAATATTAAGATAATTGAATTTATAAATACACAAATAAATGTAATTTGAAAATTTTTATGAATTAAATTAATTTTCATGGTTAATATGACATATTAAGATTGGTTATATGAATTGTTTTTGAATTAATAATGTTGTACTGAATTTATCTAAAACAAAATACCCAATAGTTTCAAAATTGAGAAAAATGAGTTTTTAAAAAAATATTATATTATTAATTGATATTATATTCTTAAATATCTAAGGGTCGGCCAATGGACATATATAATAATAGGTGAATTATTAATGGACCACGTGGTGGTCGCTTAGATGTATATAGTATGTTTATTAACAATATAATATAAAAATACAAAGGGAGATGGTAAATGTCAAACTATTTAACTAAGAGTTAAATATAAATGATAAGGATAATATATTGACCCAAACCTATCTAAAATCTTTTAGTTGAAAGGATGTCGACCCATATACACCTTAAATTTTAAATAATACACTTTAGAGCCAATAAAAACCGAATATGAATTTATTATGAAATAATATTTCTAGTTTTTCCTAAAGAGCCCCTCCTCCCCCTTATAAAAGGACACCACTTAGAACCAATTATTCACACCATCAGAGCCTTTTGGCTCAGCAAACCCCTACCCAAATATTCTTTCAACTTCCCTAAATTCATCCTAGAGACCTTATTTGTATCATAAATCCAACCTAATGAGCCCTTTTTATCAAATCAAATGGAATAACATGAAGAAGATGTAATATTTTCACCACCCTCTTTCAAGTTCCATTCTTCTTCAACTTCTTCATTATTTGTTATTTCCATTATAAAATAATCAATCCAGTAAATTCAATATATTGTTATGTTACTATAAATATGGTACAACCATATTCAGTATTCTACCCATCCTAGAATGAAATGTCACCATACGTGCGTACGTACGGCTTACCGTCTCCACGTCGTGGCGTAATTGTTATTCAATACATTATTATTTGGATGGGTATGATAATGAAATGTAATGGATGTAAATAATAAATATATCATGATAATGATTCTGTATATATGATATAACATCAAATTATATATTATTTTAATATCAAATGAATGATATTGTCGCTCATGCGTACGTATGGACTACCTTCTCCACGAACGTGATGAGATTCATTCCCCATCGTATCCATTCAAGACTAAATTTCATTTAATGATTAAAAATAATGTTTAAAGACTTAATATCATTATTGACATGAATAAGATACAACATATCCATAAAAAACACAGCTTATGTAACAAAACATATAAAAGAAAACGAGTAAGTTAACACCCGAAACGACGATAATACTAAGATATTATGAACAAATCAATGTTAGAAGATCATATATGATATTATATTAATGTATCTGATTCTTGTATAATTTAATAACAATTATTTCACAATTATATAGATGTTTATCTTATCCTTAACCAAGTAAAAGTACAATGTAAGGGTTTATTTCACAATCTCTTCATTATCTGAGGTTGTTTATACAAAATTATCTATTGGGACCTCTTTATCATCCACATCTGTGTTTCTTAAAAATGTATTTCAAATCATTCTTAGTATTTTACACACTATGGGTTAAAGTCATTTATACCCTTGTTGACATTCTATAAGCAGTTTATAAAGGAATATTTTCATCATTTTCCTAATAAGGTCCTTTTTAACCTTTTCGACAAAATTATGGTAAGAATGTTCTTTATTAACTTATATGGAAGGTGTGGATATTTTCCGCCGTTATAAAATCTTCTAAGATTACATTACAAGCTTATAAGTATATTTTCAAAGTAAATGATTTATTTTATAAATATATGACTTTTAAATTAATTAAAAAAAGAGATATTTCTCTCAAATAGTATTGATTTCATCTCTGTCAACATCCTTTGATTGATTTCAAGACTATTTGAAGTTGATTTATTATGATACAAAAATTCAATATTGTATTTTAGGTTTTGTGATATGTTTGTCTGTGGATGTGTTATTTTTATAACATTGATGGATTATAGAGAAAGTATTGTCATTTTTTATTCTAGTTTTAATACGAATGTTTATGTTATGTTTAAACCTGTTCATTTAAGGAATGCATTGGACTTAATAAGTGATGGGTGGTGCCCGCTATAGCTCATTGATGCATCAGTATGTCTAATGAGAAAAACTAGTGTCTTTGAACAAGGCCTTGAAAAAATATTATTTGTAGTCTTGGCATAAGGCCTTCACTATATGGTTATGATAGTCTGTCATTATGTATTCCATCATTATGAAAGTGATTATTGATATTCTATGTGAGTATTTGACTAGTAGTATATCTATGTAAATAAGTAAATGGAATTATTTCATTTTATTTATGCCATATTATGCTAAAGTTCATGTTTAAAAGGCTTTTGTTTTAGTTATACATTACCTTAAATGTTTATGCTTATTTATGAAAGTATCCGCTATATTGTTATCCTTACTGGGAATCTGAGCTCACCCCTTTCTATGTTTTATTTTTCCCAAGATGTGAAGAAGTATTTTATGAATGACCTGCAGGGATAGTATGAGGGGATATGAGTGTGGACTATGAAGACTATGTTGTAGTATTTTTCATTTTATGATGTAATGTATGCTTTATGAATTAATATAGTGATTCCAAGGCTACTAAACTAATCAGTCTTTCTAGACATGATCTTTTGTGATCATGCCAATGTTATTAAATAATGCACCGACTCTGGGTTACTAGGGTCTAGGTGTTACAATTATAATAATTATTAGTGTTTTAAATTTTAGTTATCACTGAGTCGTTGTATTTGAAAGAATGAACATAACAATCTATATTGTGTTTAAGATGTTTATTGAATATTTTTTATTTTATCTAATAAATTTTATATTCTTAAAATTAGAATAAATATAGTTCTATTCATAAAAAACTCTAATATTTATAAAAGTTATTTATACAGCCTTTCGATTGAGAGATTATTTTAAATTTACTTTTTATACCTTTATATTTTATATTTGATAAAATAAACTTCATCCATTTAATTGGGACATCAATATATACCTTGGTTGAATTTTTTTTGATTTTTTAATGAAATTCACTATTAAATGAATAGTGAAAAAATACTGCATTTTTATTCAAAACTATCATTTCTTTTAATTTATTAATATTGTTACACTATATATCTTGAATAGGATTAAAGTGAAATAGATTTATATTTTTATAATATAATCCAATTTTGGTCATTGGATTTAATTAAACATTTAAACTAGAAATAAAAAGATTCCAATCTTTTGATAGTTTTTACATTATAAAAATTTGCTTTCTGGTTTTGAAAAAACGGATTAATTTTAAATTAATTAATGAAAATTATGTGTTTTAAATTTGGAAAAACTGATTCCATATTTGGAATTATAGGATCCATCTTATATAAATATATATGCTTTATTTTATGACGTTTTGAATAGTAACATCAATAATTATTTTTATTTTATAATGTTAAAGGTTAAATTATTAAAATAAGGGAAAATATAACATTATGATAATACAAAAATTCCCAAAAATTTGTCATTATGATATATTATGATTTATGGGAGACCCAAAAAATCCATAGGAATGTCTTTTGGTATTTGGGAGCAACATGGGCGTGATAATGAAATGTTATAATAAGTAATTTAACATGAATAGATATATAACATAAATATGTATCTTTTTACAAAAACAATAATAATATTGGGATACATAACTGGTATATTTTTTTATAAATATTAATTATAACGATATTAATATTTCGAACATCATGGTGTTTTATTAACAATTTTTGACATTATATAAATAAATCTATTTATGACACAATGATGATGTATTGATTAACTTATTAGTGAAGGATTCCAATAAATGATATTATAAATATTAAAATAAATCTGACATGAAAATTTTGATTCCATAAAATATTTTTAGCAATTATTATGATAGGTGATATTTAGGTTTATTTAATTTTTTCAAACCAATAATATTTTTATTCATTTAACTAAAATCAATTAATAAATAGTGTCAAAATTGACATAAATTCATTTTAAAACAAATAAAAATTTATTAAATTATATAATAGTCATAAATACTAATATCAGGAAAAAATATTATTTAATGTTAAAAATGTAATTAATAATCCACTATATGTTCACTTTGAATTTTATATTTACTATATTGATCATATAGTGTAAAAATACAATAAGACATGGTAAGAGATAATATATTTATCTAAGGGATAAAGAAAAAAAGATAAGGTTAAATTTGTGACCAAAACATTTCTACATAATATTTATTAAGAAGTTTTAGACTAATCCTTATATTATCCTAGAACATTATCTCTTTTAATATTTCATAAATAAAAAATAATCATATAATCAAATAATATTTCATGACTTTCAAAAAGTGCCACTCCCCCCTCTTATAAAAGGCCACCACCTCTACCAACATAATCACATCTCTCAAGCTCATTAGCTCAACCAAAAACTACTAAAATTATCTCCCAAAATCCCTTAATTCATCATAGAGGCCTTAACGTGGCAGAAGTGAACTCAAGGAATCCAGTTTCCTCAAATTAAAAAGTGTTACCCAATTTAGAGATACCATCTTCTCTCAACCTCCTTTCATTTATTTTCAATATCTAATGCACTAACATATATTTAATCCATTATTTTATAACAACACAAGTATACTCATTATAATAGGACGTTTTATGATATTTTTTCAACATACGCATACATACACCTCCATCTGATGGATATAGAACATACTATTTCTGTGTACGATGAACTACTGCCTCTATAAACGACGATTGATCAATTTTCACCTACCACATATCATGGTGTCCCTTATGATGGAAAAATATTTATACATGGTATATATTATATTCATATTTTCTAAATTATTATATTATTTTTATTTTCAACATAATTTTATGATTTTCATAATGAGTAAATATGATAATTTCATTGGATGAAGTGTGCACTACCGCCCCCTAAAAGTGATATAAATCATTCATTCTATAAATGAAAAATTAAAATTATGGTGTTAATGAAACTATATAACATATATATTATACTAAAAATATAATATACATATTTATCATTTAGTTTTTATGTATTTAATTTGAAATTGAAATGAAAGTAGCATTTATGTGTACTATGGCTTACATCTCCATGAACGGTACATTTCATTTATTATATCCAAATATTATGGAATATTATAGAAAATATATAATGGATATATATATTTGATATTTAAATCATGAATAACATTCTAGAGATGATGGAATTATAAAAAAATGTATAATTTTCATGATATAGAGTTTACTTTTTACTCACGTACCAAATATCGGCAAAGCGTATGATATGAACTCAAATAATTAAATAATTGTTATAATATGGTAATAAGTGACATAAAATTAATAATAATCTTTAAAAAGTTCTCTATATAGTATAAATTTACCAATCATTATTAATATTTTAATTAATGAATGAACGAGACAAGTGGGACTCATGGTTAGGGAAAACATAACTCAATTACCATTCATTGAGTTAAATATTCATGTCATTGCTATTGTTTCTCCAAATATATGTGTGAATGTCCTATGAGTTTTCTACACGGAATATTCACATATATTGGGCATATTTATATTTGTCACACACAGTTATTTAGTTGATTTATCATTGATCTAATGATATGATCTTTGTTCGGGACATTGCCTCAATATCCTTTCATTGAGGCATATTTTTATTATATACACCTTCTTCATTTATACTATGTATAACAAACCCATATGAATTTTAATTTAATTCAATGGATTTCAGAAGGACTCATTTTTATATGAAAAATTTTAATAAATGAAAAAATGAATGTTTTTTTAACATATGCGGAAACAATGGATTCTCTACCGCTGCAACAATTATTTGATATTTGGAATCCTCTACAAGATGTAATGTTTTTAAAAGAAATGTAATTACAATATTACATTTTTTTGTTAATTTGGTATTTAAAATGGAATTCATAATAAAATTATTATATCAATATAATTATATGATATCTTATGATTTCAATGTGGAAATGCTAATTATCATTTACGCATGTTTTACGTGTTATGATTATGGTTCTTGGTAATTTCTTATGTATATGGGTGGTTCCTTAATAAATTGAGGGTGGGTGAGATCGTGATTTCTCTCTAATTCATTGGGTAATGAGATGGAGATAAAACTTAAGGTTTATCCTAAGAAATTTAGGGAATATAATTTGATGGGTATTCGAAATGTAACAATAATTGTTACTCAATATATAGTTATGAAGGATAAAATGTATGTATGTTATGTATTCCAAATTTATCCCTTATGATTTAATATTTCTATAGGGTTTTCTAGAATCCAATGATTTCATGAGGTATGTTTACGAGGTTATATTTTATGAGTGAAAAGAACGATTTCATGGGTTTCAAATAATCGTGGAAATACTGTTTTTATTCCTTATTTTATATTGCTTAGTGTTATTTTTATGCTCATTTGAATATTTTGAAATGTTTCCCAAAGGGTTTAATAGTGAGTATGATAAAGGAAGAAGTCATGAAAATTTTCATCAAGAAAAGGAAATCGGGTTTTATTTAAAATGATTCCTTGGTGGAAAAACTATATTCATAGTGTAACTGTCCACATGGAATGTTTGGGTCTATTAGGTAAACGTTATGGCCTAATTCACTAAAACACTAAACCTAAAAATATCCTTAATGTGAATCCTTGACTTAATGCGTGATTATGTAATGAATAAGACTGAGGCCTTATGTTTTCCTGGAGTAAAAAACTAGGTTTGAAGAAGGGGTATGTTTTATAATTAGTTATTAACCACAATGTGATTTAAAAAGGGGGTTATTTGTTTGATTTCAAATGAATATTTGAAATTACTGTGTGGTTTTCACATTTTGGAAATTACAAAATGTCTCCTTAATATAATTTTTTATAAATTTTTGTCTACTGGAATTGTTTTTGAATTCAATGATGATGGCCCATATTTTAAACAGTGGATTTGAACTGGAATAATGTGTATGTGCATTCAGTGGAGTTATAAAAGATATTTTTATGGTGTTTTGTGAAATGGAATAGTTATTGAATTATTATCCACTTGTACAGTTAAAAACCTAGTTTGAACTTTTTAGAGAGTATTATTTATATTTTTTTTAAAAAAATATCTATTTCATATTACTGTGTATTTCACTCAGCCATGTTTGTTTATCAATATGTGATTTATATTTCTCAAAAAATTTTGGAATGAACATATTTTTTCATTATATCTATTACATTTATAGGTATATTCGTTTTAAATGTAGTTTTTGTGAGAAAGTGTTATTTGTTATGCCTTTTGTTTCGATCATTTCTATTGGGCTAAATCAACCAAATTTTCAATTTTTATTTGGAATCCAAGAAACATATGGGAGCTCTATTCTTAATTATCAACAGTTTTTGAAAATTGTTCAATTATCACAATGGTCATGTGATGAATATTGCCAATGTGGGGTTTTCCATTATATAAGGATTATGTGATATAGTTGGAAGAATTTTGATTCAGACTCGACATATATCATAAGTTTTTAAAACGTAAATTAATAATGATACTCTTATCTAACATTATTGAAATTTGGTATAGGTAAAGACACATATCACTCTTTCATTATTGGTTTTAATTTGGGTTATATAACATACACTTTATTTTATTATTCAAACTAACTATATAGTTGTGGAACCTCTATAATGATTATTATTACTCTACATATTTGGACCTATGGTTGTCACTTTCTAATAATTATTTATCCATCTTTTCAAGGTCCTACTCATTTATATGGTTTTTAATGGTAGTATATAACCAATTTTCATTTTAAGGACTGGTGAGTGGGGTTTTAAATCGGATTTAGATATGGGTTATGTATTGAAAATAAATAAGATCAGTGGAACATTTTAAATGTGCATGTTGCCATTTTAGGAAAAGAAACATGAACATATTGAAATGACATACAGACATGATTTCATTGATTATGTTAGGTTGGTAAATCATTTTTTCAAGCCATATTTTATAAATTTATTTATCAACTTCTGTTAATATAAATTTTGTTGATATGGAGGGTGGAGATTTACATGACTTTTTAAAAAAGCATATATATTAATATATATTAGTTTCTATTTTTTGTATGGCCTTAGGATAATTAATGTTGCTGACATCATTTGAGTTGGGATGTTAGGATAAATTGATTGGTTCAATGAGCTAGATTTCAAAATATTTTATTTTCATTTTTTGTTTTTTGGTTAGTCTATTAGAAACTATGAAATCCATCATTTTATATTTTTTAATTTATTTTTGTGTATCTAATTATTCAATATGATATTATTTTTACTATTGGAAGTGGTTTGTATTTACATAAATGTATTGAATTATTTATGTCGATTCCAATATGTATATCATGATATTTTATCTTTACCATGTCTATTGTAATTTTATACATTTAAAATGTAAAGATAACCTATTTTGTACTCATGATCGATTTTTCACTATTTATCATCATTTATTTAAGGGAAAAATAATTCCAATTTTTTAATGGAGTTACTAGCCACTTCTCTCTAGCCCATGATGATTAGGAACACCCTTAAGGCCATATAGTGAGGTAGGTCTAGGGATGTGTCTGGTCTTTATAGATCAGTTCACTAAAAACTGGTAGTATAGGCATATGATTCATTAAGGGACTTGGTTAATGATATTATCAGTATTTTTATATGGGGTATGATAGTGTATATTGAAAAAATCATTTTTTGTTGGGACTCATGAGTTCAGTATAGGGAAAACATCATGGCCTTTTTATTTCATCTTTCCACAATTAATTAGAGTTGATCTAAGTTCTTTTCTATATTTTGTAGTTACTGTTTATTTATATTGGTGATTACCTTACAAAAGTTGATAATATATGTGATATTTGGGGACTTTATTTTGTTTAAGGGATAAAATATATTGGAAATCGAGAATCATAATTAGGTTAAATGTCATGGGAATCTCTATGGTGCTTATTCATTTTGGGTATGTCACCTTAATATATCATATTAAATGATTCTATGTGTTGTTATATCCAATGCGTTTACATAGATCAAAACTATGTTACAACCCATTTTAGTTGATTTTTCTCCAATCTTGTTTTAATTGATCATAGATAAATTTAGACAAGTTAGATATTTATTGGGAAGTGTTTTGATGCATTTTTATGTGCTTCATTTGGACCTAGTTTAAAATAATTTTTTGTTCTTTAGTTGTGGTTAATTTAAATACCATGTTTTGAAGAAAATGAGTTTTGTGAGTGATTTAATTTTATAAAAGGTTATATTAGTCATTATAATGATAAAGTATCATTGTTTGGGGATATATTTAAATTGATTATTTTTTCTAATGTAATGTTTAAAAAATGATAAAATTGTAATATTTGACAATTCACACTTTTCATTTTTGGTATTCCAAAAGAGGAGAGATTTATAAATGTAGTTATAAATCTTTTTTGGGATTGTTAGGGGATTTTTTCTATAAATTGTTTTTGAGGTCTTTTCATTAGAATGTGAGTTTTGGTGAGAATGAATCTTTTTTAAAACTAAATTGAATTTCAGTGGAATTTTTTTGACATGATTTGATTGTGACATTTGTTCCATCTTGGTTCTTTTATAATAAAATATTTGGGTTGTATTTTTATTCAAGTGAATTCCCTGGGAGATATTGTTTTCCAAATCTCATGGTGAAGTATTTTATATTATTGAGAATGTATTTTTTTTCAATGTGTGATAGATACGTGACTCATTTCAGTGATTTTAATTTTGGATTTCATTCCTAGTTTATGATTGGATCATCTTGTTTATGTAAATTATAAATAATTAAGGTATTTAATCATTATTATTTTTTCATTTTATGCCACATAGAATACTATAAATAGTATCTTTTATTCTATAATCAACCCATAATATGAATGGAGTAACAAAAGGGGGAGCCTAATTGCTCTCAATCATCATCATAGACACATTGAATCATGTTTTGACTTCTTTTTTAGTAATAAAGTGTTAATGGATGTGGTTATTTAGATGTAATTAATTTTAATTATCCTCAATTCACCCAAAATACATGATTATTCATATAGAAGACCTATTGTGAGTTTTAATATCTATGTTTTTCTGAGTTTAGTCGGAATCTATTCCCCCTTCTCACCCATTAGAAGGAATTTCATCGATTTTTTGGATGGTGATTATCACATTGTAATTTTATTAGGTTATGAAATCTATAATGGGTTATATTAATAACTAGTTTAATTAAGTCATCTTCTATCTAGATATTTCTATCAATAATTATGATAAATCTTATTTCTTTAGATGTTGGCTTCATCTATATTTTTTTTACCTAAACATGAATCTAGATTTAAATCCTAAAAATATGTTTTCAAAGTTCTCATTTGGGTCAACTATGTAATTTTTATTCATCCATTTGTGGGGGATTCCTTAGTTACTATAAATTAAAATGAGGTTAATCTAATAGGTGAGTTGGAGAAGAAGGAAGATCCTGGTATAGAAGAACATGGTTATTTTTTAATGAATAAAATATCTTTAATGTTTTTTAGTATCAAGATTCTATGAATTATAACTCCTCTTATTTTATATCTCATAGATTTTTTCCACTGGAGTCATTTGGAATATTTCCAAGAGTTTTATAATATGTATTTTTAAATGAGGTCTCATGTTTTATCTATTTTTGGGATGGTTGGTTTTTGATCATTTTTTTGATAGTAACAATCTCGGTTGAGAATTTCTACTTTTGAAATTATTTGTTTTGGAATCCCGAATATGGTTACTTTCTGATATGTATCTAATGGGTCACTGAAAATAATCAAATGGAAGCCTGTGTTAATTTTTTTTTACTATTTCGAGTTTTATTTAAAATGTGCCTTATTTTTTGGGTGAATCCCTCTTGAGATATGTGGGTATGTGAGTTTTTTATATTTATCTCTTGATGTTCTGATTAGTTGGATGCAATAATAGTCTTTGGAAACATGACTGGATAACTAGGAAGATTTACTCACCGGTTTATATAATGATCCATATGGTCTCTAGCCAGATCTCTAATAAGGCCAATGCGTGAGGGTGATCTATTTTTTCATTATAGGATATCTATATGCACTGTAAACCTGGGTAAGGTCTCAGGTAATTTTTTTGAGGATTATCGTACATTATTATTCCTTGATTTTTGTTGGATGTTATTTTTGTTTATAATTAAGTTTCTATCATGTAATTTTATTATCGAAGAAGAATATCTTTATAATTTTCTATAGATAACCCAAGTTATAAGTACTCTAATATTGGGAAGACCGTGTTATGTCTCATTTGATTCTTTGGTCATATGCATTAACGTTTTAATTTTATTAATTCAAAAATATGTTCATAGATTTTTTCGATTGATCAGTTTGATCGGTTGTTGGATCATTGTTGTTTGGAATTGATGGAATATCTTGTTTATTAGTTATGTTTGTTTACATACTCTATAGATCTTTTGTATTATTTTTTATTTATAGTTTTGAGCATGAACTTTCGGAGGGGGATCAGTTTAGTGGGTCAATTGTGACACTCAAATAACAAGTTAGATTATAATAATTAATTTTAATGTTATCTTTTGTATGCATGGGTACTATGGTGTTTTTTGCTATCTTGGGTTTTTAAAAGTATACAATGTTGATATAATACAAGTTACACAACATGAAGCTTAAACAAACCATGAAATATTATTTTTTGAAATTGGATATTACAAATTAGCCATTGAATTGGTGTGTATGAATATGATTTATTTCATTATGAATATATTTATATAAAGTCACCAATTAGTGAAATTTTATTGATAAAATCTTTTGGATTAAGTGCTCAATTTTTAGTAAATTCACTTTATGCTTCGATAATATGTTTTCGTAAAAATTGGTATTATTTATTATTGTGATAGAATACTACATCAAATTATGAAAAAATTTATAATTTTTTATATGAAGGAAAACCGTTTTTAGTTTATCATATTAATATTTTTTTAAGTTGATTTTTTTTGAGTATTTTAAAAATAATGATTTTTATTTGAATATTTAAAACATCATTTTTTTGATAATTTTAATCTATTTTCACTAAAAATAAATATATTTTTTAAATTTGATATTAGATAAAAAATTATGAATTATTTATATATAATATATTTAATTACATTTAAATCATCTTTATACTTTACATTGGTGTAATGTCATTATCAGACATAAAAATTCATTTTTATATTAAAATATTTATTGTTGTTTACACATTTCTATGAAAATTAACATCATCTATGTCTAGAAATTGAATATAAAAAATGGATCCCAAATTCAGATTCATCAACTTTAGATTTTGTGAATTTTTCCATTTATATTTTTTTTATTGCGAATAACAACCTTAGTAAATATTTATCACATATGTAAAGGTAAATTAGATTATTAAGGATAATTAATATTTTATATGGATAATGATTACCCTAAAACATGTCCATTATTTGTTGATTGAGTATTTATATACTAATCTAATAAAATTTATTTTTTATGTATTTTTTTCATTGTTAGTAAAAATGAAAAATATATTATATTATATAATGAAAAATACCAAATACCACACTATTGATTTTAAATTTACATTATATGCTCACATGTGGATAATAACAAATATTCAATTAATATAAATTTTTGGAGAATAATGATATTATTTTTAGGACATTTATTTTTATTTTATTTTTAAGAGAATATATTACAACATTAAATGCTTATGTGATATCAATATAGGACTTATGAAAGAAGAATAAATATAATTTTAATGATTTCAATTATAATAATAATTTATTTTTAGTTTCAAATTACTATAAATAAAATTTTAATGGAATATTTAAAATAATAACATTGTTTTAAAAGTTTTTATTGAAAGTTAATTAATGTCTTGTGGATATTATAAACAATATATTTTAATAGTTCATCATAATAACGATATATTATATTTTAAAATATTTTTTTAATGTCTAAAAATTCCCAAATATCATATCTTCATCCAAATGAATTTTTCATGGTCTATAATATCATCTATTTTCCATTATTGGGCTGCTTATTATTTTACAGTAAAAATCATGACCCTTGATCTGTTAAAATAATCGATGTTACAATAATTTTCAAAAGGGTCAATGAAAATTAAAAGTAAGAAGTAAGGGTTAATAGATCACTTAATAAGTTAAAAATATAATTGAATGTTATTTTTTAGAAAAATCCTCAAGCTTTAGATTAAATATATTAATTTCATTCCACTATTCCATGAACATTTATTTATATATATTTAACACATTATGTAATTCTAAGATAACCCTCTCACATTTAAAACAACACTTCATATTATATCTTCCTCACCAATTTTGAGCACTCTACATTTGAAAATCTCTTCCAACATATCTCTCCGAAATTTTATACATGACCTAGAGGATTTTCTCTCATCGTAATTATAACCTAGATAGAATATGGTGTAATCCAAAGTGGGTACCCAAGGGGAAGGTATAAGTCTTTACCAACCACTATCACTATTATTTTCTATTCTACATTTATAAAATAAAATTAAAAATTATTCATATGATAATATATTAATATTCTAAATAATTAAATTTTATTATGTATATGGTACTACCATTAATCATCCTTGTATCAATATAATTCATAGGGAAAACATCGCGTGCCCTAGAATATGGACTATCACCTCTACAAAGTGATGTGTTTTGTTTACCATCACCATCAAAAAATGCAATTAGAAATGATTTTATTAATTAATATGTATGAAATTAATTAAATGATCCTCACTATAAAATTATATGATATTTTCTATTTTCTTACCCTTCTATCTTTTGAAAAATGATTCCATCATTTGTGTTTTTGTATAGATAACCACCTATATGAAGTGATGTTAATCGTTTTTCATGCATGATTTCCATGTATGTCATCAAAATTAGATATTATGAATAATATTGATACATATATCATGAATATTATTTTTGATATTATCGAAAAATTACCTATTTGACAATAGTCAATATAATGATTTTATTTGGTAATTATGAACCAAACATCGAACCAAAACATGACATGGAGATAAGTGGTTATTTAAATAAATATTTCATTTAATTAAATTAATTAAATGATTTTAAAATAAGGTAATAAAAATATAAAAATTTCTTAAATAACATAATAACGAATAAAAGTTTATTATACCGTAGTTAAAGAATTTATGTAGGGATTCAAGACTCAAGGTAAGGTATTTAATCTAAATTTCCATTCATTGAGTCATATGTTAGTATTATACAACAAATTTAATATATATGGTTTATATACTTCCACATCTCATTTTATATCCTTAATCATTACTATTTTATTTTAGTTTAAGAAATAACTTATGTTAATTACTCATTGTTGTTTTTATTCAGAAGTTACTAAAGCTATAAGGGGTTTCATAACTCGATTTTCATTAATAAGGTTATATGTCTTATTAAATTTTTATCTAATGCTGAAATATTGTTTGAAATGAATTTTATTATTAATTATTCATTTCCAATTATTTTTATTATTTTTAATATATACAAATAATAACTCTATTTATTAATCCTCTTATTCAATGATGTAATGTTTGAAGGGGTTATTCGTCACAAATTTTCCTTCACGGGGACATATGTTAATGTTATGAACATATCATATAAAGGAAGAATATAAACATCCACATTGACGTTTATGATCATAAATATCCTTATATTCACAATACATTAGTATTAATTTCTTATTATTCTTTCATTAAGCTTATGATTGAATATTTTCTATGGCTGTAAACGGTTTATTTTTCAGTACTAGTTATATTCAACATTGTATTTGACTCAGTATCCACTAAACAATAATATTATCTTAATTTATGAATAAGTTTTATTTTTCCTCTCATATTTATATTTCATGAATTTTTATATATATTTTCAATTTTCCCTCAATTTTACTCAAAAATCAATAGAAAATATTTTATAGAAAAACCGAATTTCTAATACAATTTTAAATAACATCTTATTAAAAATAAGAGTTTTTAAAAATTATATTAATGTTGTTTTTATTACTCTACAATTTTATATTTGTTTCCTTTTTACCCATGCTGAGAATTTTAAAAAAAAAATAGATATATTCTAGAGGTCATGTTCTAAAAAATGTTAGTTTTATCGAATGTGTGATCAAAATCCATATTTTATCAATTATGTCATGAAATAAATATGCATCTATCATGAAAGATCAATGATTTGAATCACACTTTATAAATATACATGGTTCTATTAAATGAATGTAATTTATATAATATTATATAAATTTTTTAATTTTAAACATCATTTTCAATGTGATAATATTTTCTTCCTGAAGATTATTTTTATTAATATTCTAATGGTATTTCAATTCATTGATGATAAAAATCAGTGATGGTACTTATGATATTTTCGGTATATGATTGTACGATACAATCCTAATTCTCTTTCTAGTTTCATTATAAATGTTTCACAGAGACTTCCAGGGAAACAATTTCATTTCCCTGGGTGTATCATTTTATGAGAGAACAATGAATATTATTATGTTAAAAAGTTCATTTTCTGATTTTTTTCTATGGTTCATGAAATTATATATAGATAAATGTTGGGTATTTATTATATAACATATGTATTTCATCTCTGATATAAACCATGGGGTATTGGTAAAATTATAAAACATACACTACTTGGTCAATTATAACCCGATAATTTATTGGATAATCATACACAGTTAACTGGATGGAAGTGAATTATAAGAGGTGATATAGTTATAGTACACTTAATAGATCACATAATTAACTAATTATAGGTCAATCCTATGATTTTATTAAGTGAATTAGTTATATGTTACTCTTAATAGATATATTAATTATCGGGTTTTGTGATTCTATGATGAGTGTTTGAAGTTCTAAAATACGTACTCATTTTTGTAAATCATGTTTTCAGTTATAATGTCTACTTTTCCTAATGATTATCTTCACATGGGTCCTGATTGTTGACTTATATTAATATCATCTTATGAAATTTTTTATTCAATATTTAATGATTTATGATCATTATTTTAAGGGAAATGAATTATCTTTTGTTATTCTCATAAAAATTTATTATGTCATCATCCCATTATTATCATATTATTCTCAGTAATGAAATTTAATCATGGATTATTATGTTTACCTTAAAAGAGTGTTGAATCTCACAATGAAGATATTTATATTTTCTATAGGTTATGTTGAATTATGTTCAAAAAATTATTTCTATAGTCGATTCACATATGAAGAATTTTATTGGATATGTTGAAGATGTAATGTGAAATAAAAAAAACAGGGAATAGTTGGTAAAATTATCACATGAAGACATGGGTAATATTATGAAAATGTATAAATTTTTTTATAGAATATAATCCTAAATTATCAATTACAATTTGAGTGATGAAATCATTTCATTTGATTTTGTACGAATTATATTGATAAAACTAGGTTCTATTTTTAATATTAATTCTAAACATAGAAATATTAGGATTTTTGTACATGAACTGAGAGTGCAGCTTCATGGTTCGTATAATTTTCAGAGTAGAAATTTATAGTTTTTAGGTTTTTATAATTGAATAATTTTCCCATATAGTTAATGGTAATCATATAGTTGTCATTTTGAGTGTTTATTCCTAGAGAAAAAAAAACCATTTTTCATTTCTTTCATTATATTTAAATATATGTGTAGATAAACCTGTACACCAATTATATGATATTAGAATTGGAAGTGTCTACGTCATAGTTATCTCCCAATTTATAAAACTATTCAAACCTCTAAATAATCAAAATGAGGGATTTTACAAAAACATTATTTTGAATTAAATATTATTTATGAAATTTCTCAACCTAGGAACCATTGATCATTGATCTAAGTTATGGGTCACATTACCTTAATCATTCATCTTCTTATGCTAAAGGCATACGACTGGAAATAGGGGCCTATTATTTTTCTATGGTGCTAATATTCCCTCATTTCAGACTATTACACAATGGTGTAAATATATCGATTAATTGAGGAAGCATAATATACATCACTAACTGAAGATGACTAATAAAGAAGTTTGAAATAATAAATAATTTCAAACAGTTCATATACAATCTGATGATTAGGTATGTCTCTATACAATATGACCTGAATTAAGTTGATGTGTGAATCCCATACTATAAACGAATCAAAATAACAAAAAAATAATAATCTCTTAACATAATGATGATGCGTAGATTGTTTCTACACTATCATACTATTTATTAGCAACAAAAAAAACATCATAAAGTGTGTGCTTTCCCCATTCACTACCTACATCCTGGAATTATCTTTGAGTACCCAATGTAATCATGAATATGCCATGATATAATTTTTTTAGGAAACCACCAATTAGATCTATAACATGACCAATCTATGTAATATAAATATATGAATTTTGTAATATAACATATTTATAACAGTTAATAATTTTATTGTTACAGTATTAATTTGATCCATTCTGATAATCCCAGATCTTTGGGAACAGTAGTACACACCAATAACAAGGGATAAAATAAATAATAAACAAGAATGTCTAATATTGTCTTGTGTAAGAACTGAGAAACTAATACAAGTACTAGGGATATATGTATGCATTTAAAATATCCACAATGACCATTTATGGAATCATGTGTAAAACTGATATAATGACTACATTGTGTGGTCAAGTGTCACACCATGAAGGGATGGATCAATTTTATAGAAGAGAAAAATACCCACTACCATTTTTATATAATTATATCAATTCAATCATCAATTCCAAAATATTCAGATTCCATTATTACATATTAATCACTTCCACAATTTCTGTAAAATCTATATGGACACTCTATTCATATACATTCACATGTATAGGATGAAAAAACTGTATCCTAAAAATATATTTAATTTCATTCATTTATTTTGTATTTGAATTTTATCACCCAAACTCGAGGTATACCTGAGCCAATGTATGCTATTAATTACATTTGCATGATTAAAAGTAATTATGCTCTAAAGGACAGATCAATTTAGTTGTTTCATAAACCACATACATAAATGATTATTGTATTAAAAATGCATACACCAATTACAACATAATTGTTTTCTTCTTTAAAAATAAATATCAGTGAGGATTACCCTAATACATCTAGTAAATAACTACATATCCTTCGTAGTAAGATTCTTGGATTCATGTGGAAAGAAACATAATAAGGTTTTTCTCAAATACCCAAAAAAGGAAATGTATAGTAGAAGAAATAATGAAACAATTATAATAATAATTATTTCTTGGAAAAAAGTGGAACACACATTACATGTAATCAAAAAACTATGAAGTAAGTGCATAAAAATTATTTAAATGTAATAAATTGAAACACATTCAATTATAATAAGAGGATAAGGAAAAATAAATATGGAAAGGTAATAAAATGGAACACATGATGTTTAATCAATGAACTAAAAATAAATTTTATCTATATATATGTTGACATAAAATATCATTGATGTATAATAATTGAAACTAAATGAGGGGAACGTTTCATTATTGGACACCATGATTAATAGGTACATTGTAAATTTTTAGTCTAGACCATTCAAAATATTGTTTACAAAATATAGGGTAAAACCACATTAATGGAGGCTAGTAAAATGATTCATCCCATGAGAATACCAATGCATTGAGGGTCTATCAGTAATCATGGCCCTCTTATATTGTATAGTAAAAAACATTCGTCATATATAGAATAATTGATTTAATAAAGGTCCTTTTTAAATATGATTCTTGATTAAGAGATGTAGATTTATCAATATTTACCAAAATAATAAAATAACATTAAAAGTGAACCCCAAATAAAAATGATATAAAATTTAGGAAATCAACTAATCCATGATTAATGATATAGTGAAATAGTAGAAATTCAATATTTAATGATCATACAAAATTGAATATTTCACGGGGCAAAAGAAATCATGGAAGGGAATTTGAATACTTTATTTCTCCAAATTAGTCATAAAACATATATAAAAAAGATTATGGCTCTATCAATACATCATACCCAATGTAAAGTAATTTTTTATCGTTTATGAATTAAATTGTTCTAACAAGATCTTAAAAAAATTGATAAAATTATACTTTTATTATGGAAACAAATTAGGAATGAAAATGATTTAAAATTCAATTTTTAATATAAATTAATACAAAATAATCATCTTAAGAATTAAAAGGGGGATTCAATGAAATGATGGTATGTAAATCCATACCAATTTTATGAGGTAAAAGAACATTTCTTTGGCACGATAAAAAGGAATGAAAAATGACTTATAATGGAAGTTACAAAAAATATTCCTTTGAAAATCATGGATAAACATAAAAATAGATAAAATTAATTTTTAAATCATTTTCATAGAATTTTTTAAAAAAATTAATAAAACATGGTTTTTATAATAAAACTGGTACCCCGAATAAAGATAGAAATAATGTCGGGTATTAATAAAATCATTTTATAAAAAAAAATTAGTATCAATATGTTGAAAATGGTACTAATAGATTAAAAGGGTAATTAATAATTTGATCATATTGAAACTGTTGATTGAACATTGGTTAAACAATTTCTTCAAATATAAATTACATTAAATGATTATAAATATTAATTTTGAGAAAAATAATCATTAAACATCCCAATGTGTCTCAGTCCACATTGAGAAATTTAAAGTCACATTAATCATGAAGAAATAATTTTATACCAAAACTATAATTACATAAGAATAATTTGATTCATGATATGACATTTTGTAGTTATTATATACACCATATAAAAGAAAATATGTGAAAAATAACAATTAATTCTCAATATAATGTAAGTTGCGATGAAAATACCTACCGTGTGTTTCATTTTAGGTGAACATTCATTAAAATAATATGTAATAAACTAATGATAAGGTTATACTTTATTTTTAATGTTTTTAATGATTTTCTATTGTTTTATCTCAATAATTACTATGATGTATACAACTGCTGAAAAAATTATGATTACATTTGGTATTTTGACCAAAAATTAGTTTATGTGTCCAACCAACATCGGTAAGTAAACTATAATAAAATGCCTCATTATATAAAATCTCAAAAATAATAATCATAAAATTACAATCATATATACACATCAATTATATTTTTTAAAACATTTATTAAATATGGGTATGAAAAATAAATCATCACTACGATTATGGAGACGGTAGATTGTACCAACACATGAGTAATGCCCTCATATTTAATGATCATTTTGGAAAAAAGTTATATATAATTTTATATTTACAGAATATTGATTATATTATAAATAATTTATGATTTATTAAAGTGTACTTATATATATAATTCTGGTGATTAAAAATTAACCACATCATGTCAGGGAGGAAATAGTCAGCACGTCTACAACAAACACTATCATTTTTAGTATGTGAAATAATAATAAAGAAAATGAAATATATATATATATAAATGAAAATTTATTATTTCATGAATATAATATTTATGTTCTGTATGTATTTTAATTTTAATTATAATCATCTGATATACATTCTGGGGTTCGTGTGAACGAATCACATCCCTTTAAGGGGCGGAAGTTTACACTTTCCCAAAAAATGCTCCCATTTTTACATAAAATAGGAAAATATAAATACACATATTGTAATATAATTATAAAATATTAAATAAAAAATTAAATATTATATATAAATTATATAAATAGTGTTTCTATCATAATGGACCCAGTGAGTTTCGGTATGGGAATAATATATAATCGTCATTTCTTGAGGGAGTAATTCATAGTACACGTAAACAGTATGTTCATTACCCAATAGATGGAGTTATGTGTGGTGTTGGTCTAAAAATTGCCAAAAAAATATCGTATTATATTTTTGAAACATTATTTTATATATAATGAAGTAATAACATAATTTTAATAATTGGAGGATGAAAATAAAATTAAAGAGAATTATCGAATACATTGCCTCTTAATCGGGTAACAACTTTTGGTTTGAACCAAAATAATTAAATTGGGTGATTCATGACCAAATGGATGATTCATGGATAAAGTGAGGTATTTTGGGGAGTAAAATTGTATGATTTATTCAAAAAATATCCAGCATTAGAGGTGTGAGTATGTAGAAGGAAATGAGGCATTTTATAATGGAGTAGGGGGAACTCTTGAAATATTTTAAAAGAAAGAAACCCCAACAATGTTTTTTTATTTCATGTCGATAAATAACGTCCCAAAATAGATCCCATTGACTATAGGTTCAACATATTTATATAAAATAGCCTTTTGAATAGTGTATATGCCATTTTAGGCATTATGATAAAAGTTTTGTCCCGTGTTAATCATGTTTTAACTTTAATTATAGTAAATAATTTTAATTAATTTCACTAATATTTGACTTAAAAACTAGTGTTGACCTTATTAAACAATTTGATTTTTTATTATTTATAATATTAAATCAATTTTTCCATATTCCAATAAAATAAGTGGCAGGAATTACATTTATTTTAGTTCAGTAGGAGGGATGAAAACGTATGTTATTAAAGTAAAAACATAATAATGTCTTCCATGTTTTTATTGAAAAATTCTTATTGAAATTGAATAAAATAACATAAATTGGATTAATTGTTAAAAATATTAGATAATTAAACCTTTAAAAAAATTAAATGTGAAATTAATCATTATAAACAAATTATTTTAAAAATAGTTTTCAAATAAATTTTAGTATTCTTCACTATTCATTAAAAAATGAATCTTCTCAGAAGAATATTAAAATATTACCCTAACATAATTTTTATGTTTTTATTAAAATATAAATCTTATGTTGACAAATCAAATTTATAAAAGGGCAAATTTTTTTATTTAAAATGGGTTCTCCATTAAAAGGTGGTAAAATGGACTTAATAAAGATGTAGGGTTTTATGTATAATATTTAGTTTATTCTTATCATGCATCTATTTAATATATTATAATGTTGTGAAAAATATTTCATTGAATATATAACATATATATTTTACAAAAATCAATATATAGTTATAAATAATTTATGTTATTATGAACAAACACCTTTGTGAGCATAAAAATAATAATATTTTCTGTGTGTTCAATTAGGTGGTATATTCCTTTTTAATTAATGGGTATCTTATTAATTCATTTTATAATATAATAAACCATAAATGTTAATAAGTTAGTTATTATTATTCTTAACATCTAGTTTAAATCTTAATATATTAAATAATAATATTTTAATAATATAATATTGTTTTCTATAACTCAGTCTTCTCTATAATGTGATCTATTTATAAAACACATTTTTTGATACATCATATGCTAATTTAGTATCATCTTTATTGCTAGTGATATAGTAGATTGAATTTTATTAAAATAGTAAATATATTATAATTATTACGATATTACATTTCTTTATGTGCTTGGTGTTGTGTTCCATACACGCTTTTGAATGCAATATTCCTACTTTAGAAATTTGGGGTGTTACATTCTCCCCAACTTAATAATTGTATTTTCAAAATTTAAAATCAATATTTTGGATAGATTTCATGATATTTTCTATTTATAAATCACACATCATGAAATATTTTTTAAAAAAATCCCTATAAATGAATGAATGGTATATTCATGGGTGACATGTAATAACATACTATTAGGTCCCCATATACGAGAATATGAGTGGAATATAGTGATATGTACATAGAGGAAAAGTGTAAATATTAATAGGGAGTGAATGAGTTCATAAAAACAAGTGAATGATCACTATAATGTTGATGGCCCCAAATCCATAAATATATGATGATTTAGTTGAATATCCATTCAAAAAAATTTAAAGTATTATGACAACATTTCTTTCTCATTTTCATTATTTTGAGTAAATTTTTTATTGCAAAAAATTCAATGACATATAATATGTTGATATATTTTAATTTCATAAAAAAAACATTGTTTTTTTGTGCTTCGATAAAATACCAATTAAATCTATACCTCAAGAAATGGGTGTTGAAAATTTTTATTTGATCCCTGAAAAACTATGACATTTATCTGATTATACGAAACATAAATTATTGAAGCTTCTTACTATTTATCTCAAAATATTCTCCAAAGTAAATACATTCCATATATTGAACTATAGACCTAAAAATTAACACTATTGTTTCATAATTAATAATAACTCATCAAGTTGTTTATTTAATTACATGGTAACACTAACATCATATAGGCCAATTTAAGGCTAAAACCCTTATCAACCTTCGTTCAGGGGTCCATTCCCTGCAGCCTTTTTGAACATGATTATTTGTCATACCGGATACATATTTTCCTTCTCAAAAAACATTTTAATATATTTTCTGATACAAATCTAGTGGAAATCATTGAAATTTAATGATTAAAAACCTTTTTCTATTTTTTTCAATACATCATCAATACATAAATACATCATCTGTTTTGATTAAACATATGTTCGTATTTGGTCTACGGTTTATCGATAACATTTTCAAGAGGATTTCCAAATCATAACACCTTTTCCTAAATATATAACACCTTAGGTTTTACCTTTGTTCTTATTTTTTATAATAATTCACAAAAGTTTGAAAATAAATTGATAATTATCTTCATCATACCCCCCTTTAGTATCAATCTAGTTGTGCAGTAAGGACCACTGTTGTGTAATAGGTCACCCCGAGTCAGGCCCAAAACACCTTGTCTGAGATGTTACTCCTAGGAA
Organism: Viscum album; assembly: GCA_963277665.1. NCBI lineage: Eukaryota > Viridiplantae > Streptophyta > Magnoliopsida > Santalales > Viscaceae > Viscum > Viscum album. The sequence goes on along the minus strand of OY728133.1, from coordinate 1,164,973,997 downwards.
CATTTTCATCAGAAACACGTCCACTTGTATTATATTGACATAGATGTATTTCTAGGAATACACACAGAATACTTTACCAAAATTATTTGGTGATCTTCTATACTTGTATAAGGAACCATCCTTAAACATTTAATAATATTTAATTAAATGAATAATTAACATGGAGGATCTTTTTAGGTTTTGAGTTTACGTGAGTTAGGACATAAAAATTACATCTCAACTTGAAAATTACATTTATACACTACTACTCAATATCCATTTTTTAAAATAATAAATAACTCCTAAAAAAATTTCTTGTTCCATGTTTTAGACAACATGACTTTTCCTTGATCCCATCATTGACCCTATTCATCTTTATGTCTTGTTAAAAAAAATTAAAATACATGGGATGAGTATAAAAACCTCAATAAGGGTTAAAAAATCAGAAAATGAAACATTAGCCCATCAATAAATAAAAATAAAAGAAACCATACTTTTTTATCATAACATACCTCATGAAATCATAAGATTTATTAATAACACATAATAATCATGAATAATAAAGGTAAATTATGGCATTCATACCATACATACATTTTATCTATCACAACTATATAGGGAGTCACATTTGGAATACCTATCACAGTTTATTATATAAATCTCTTAGGAGAAACGTTAACTTATACATCTATCATGTTACCCAATGAATTGGAGAGCTATCTCGGGCTCACATGGCCTAGGATTATCACAGAACAACCCGTATATGTAGCAATTTCCAATAACCATAACATATTCGTATCACATAACAGATGAATAAACTAAACATAAAATTTCCACATTCCAATCACAATATATCAAATAAAGGTATTAAAATAAACAATGTTTTAGAAAACCATTATCATAACAATTTAAGACATTTACTAAAGAGAATATTGAATCAAAGTGTCCCATACAATATTGAAGATTTTAAATAAATTATCATTTGAAAACATTTATTTCCATATAAATAAATCCTAAAAACAATTTTGGAAACATGGAAATTAATAAAAATATTTAGAAGAATAAATCATTATAACATTTAAAATGATACTTTTGTAAAAGAGTTTTTGAAAAATAGAGAGACGCTTCAATACAAATAATTGAGGAATAAAATTTAATCAGAACATTATAATATCATGAGAATAAATAGATTCATGATATAATATTATAAAGGACAGTATTTACACCACAGATGCGTGAATTGGTTCATAAAAACAATAAAGTCTCAATGGAATGTAAATTTATACAGAATCCCTTATTAAAACTATATCCTTAGACTAAGGATAATTAAATTACATAATAATGTGTTACAAATAAAAATACTCTTAATATATGTGGTTATTAAGGGTGAAACCATCATAGGTTATTCACACATATTCATAGCACGACATAATCAAGAAGCATAAGTTTATCCAAAAGAATTGAAATTGGGTGACCAAGTTCCATTACAAAAATTTGATAGCCTAACGGTGTGGCTTTAAAATTAAGAAAATGAATTGATGAGATAGAAAATAGTATCTCATGACATGGAAATAAATTTTATATAAATAAATATATATAAGAACATATCCCAATATAAAAAGATGTAAATTAAAAAACATTAAAAAATATATGTCTTTTAAAAAGAGGATGGTGAAAGGTTCCCTTATCGACATGGTAATTTACGAAGCATACCCCCCATGAAAAATTATTTATGCAATGAAGATATAAATACCCATAAATTTTAGTATATTACATGATGAATGAAATCATGGGAAGTACATAAACCAAATAAAAGGAAATAGTGTCAATATAGAATGAATCTCACAGGAATAAAAAGTGAAATGAAATAACCTTACCATGTTATAATCAATCGAGTCATATAACCAAAAGTTATTAACCACCAAATTAATAATAGAATAACATGAATATATAGAGAATCATGATAATATATATCAAATGTAAGTACACAATACACCACATGCAATAAATAAGTGGCTAAAAAAGGAAATCTCATAGAATTAAAAGTGAGATAAGAAATCCCCTACCTCATGTCTGCCTTGACTTGTTTGTTCTGTGTTATTCTAATATAATAAACTAAAGTTAATTTATACTTTCTTAAGAACCATTTTCAATTTTATTATTCTTTTTTACATCACTTTTTACCATGTTATAAATATTATTCAATAATTTAAGTGAATAATGTTCATTTGATCGATATTTGGTATTTGAGTCAAAAATAGACTTTTTATAATTACATGTTATCCTTTTGGTAAATAGTACATTATCTCTATAATGATATTAATCATTTAGATACCATATGTATCATATATATCTAATATATATATGTATATAAATTATTACAAAACATTAAGAGGTAAGAAATGAAATGCACCCTTCATGGAGATGGTAAGCCATACGTACGCATGAATGCTACTTTCATTTATATTTAGTATTTTATTGGAATTAAAACATAATGATACATAGGTATATTATAAGTAAAGTATAACATCATATATAATATCAGTCACTCAATCCATTATATGTTTCACATATGGAATTAACTTGTAATATCACTTTGAGGGGGTGGTAGTCTACACTTCCTCAAATAAAATTATCGCATTTACCCATAATGGAAACCATAAAGGTATACTATAAATGAAAAACACCAAAATGTAAAAAAAAACATATACATAATATATATATAAAATATAAATAAATTTCAATCATAATTGCTACCAAGAGAGGCGGTAGGATAGAATCGAACAATTATCATTTCGTGAGGCGTTAATTTGTCAAACACGGAAATAGTATGTTCTTCACCCATTAGATGGAGGTGTGTGTATGTGTAGTTCGAATAAATATAATAAAAAAATTATAGTATATTGAAGATACTTTTGATGTTTTAAAATAATGGAATAAAAAGTCGTTAGGGGATGGCAAAGTAAAATAAAAGAAATGATGTTAACAAAAATTGTAACCTTTAGTTCTGGTAACTCCCTTTGTTTTGAACCAAAATGGTTTGTTGAAAAGCCTTATTACTAATATAAGGATTCTGGGTGGAACAGAGGGATTGTGAGAGCTTATTTGGGCAGGATTTGGATGATCCAAGGGGATTGATAGGTGTGAGTAATGAGTTAGATGTGATGGATTTTTATATGGGGGAGGAGGGGCTCTTTAGGAAGGTGTGAAAATATTATTTTATAATATAATGATATTCGGTTTCTAAAAGTCCAAAACTGATTACATTCGAATATAAGATGAATAATCGTCGAAATATAATCATCCTAAAATAATTGGACTAGTTTTGGAAGTTATTTTAATATTTATAATCTTATTTATTGAAATCATTTTTTAATGAGGTAAATACTGCGTCATTTTTGTGTCAGAAATAATTTTAATTGATGTCTAAATTTTATAAAATAAATACCAAGATGTTGGAAATATTATTAAATTTATTAAATCTATTTATATTTCAAATGATAACTTAGATAACCCTACGGAAAAATTAATTTACTAAAAGATATTTGTTTTTGTCATTTTTATCATTACTTTAAATTAATTAATCTAAACTGTCAGTATCACTCCCAATTGGCTTCATGGGGTCCCAAAATCAACCCAAGGATGCCAATGGTATTCCATGACTCATCCAATAAGGTAATTACAAGAGTTAAGGTAATTATTTATTATTATAATATATTTTTGACCTTGAATTACCCTATATACCTTTAATCGCAGGAAATAAAAGTCAGAATTTACTATTCACCAAAAAAATTATTTTAATCTTATTTAAACAAATTTTACTTACTAATAACAACTATGTATGTCAGATTTTTAGAATTCAATTCACTAAAGGGATAATTTTTTTTAAATGAAAAAGTGAGTTTTTTAACTACTACTAAGTGGTTTCACTATTCATCAAAAAATTGATGTTTTCCGAAAAATAACAAAAATTCCACCTAAGCTGTATTAGATATTACGAATAAAAAAATGATTTCTATTTTAAAAAAATTAAAACATATAAGTTTCATTAATTAATTTAAAATTAATTTTGGTTATCAAAACAAGTAGTCTGTTTTTGAGAAACAATATCTGATAAAAGATTAACAATTATTTGTGCCCAATATCAATGTGAAATTTGTTCCAATGACCATAATTGAATTAAATGTTAAAAATATATTCTAATTAAACTTTAAAACCATTTAATAATATGATCTATCTACATAAATAAATAATATTTAAATGTAGTTTTTAATTATAATATAATATTTTACACTATTCATCAAAAAATTATTTTTATCAGAAAAATACCATAATTTTACCCAACGTAAATTTGGATGTCCCAATTATAAAGAAAGAATCTATTTTTGTCAAATGGAAAATATAAGAGTGACCAAAATTATAATTAAAGAGGGTTCTCCATTAATAGGCTGTAAATCAAACCTTTAATGTAAATTATGCTTAAAATTAGATTCATTCACATTTTAAGCCACTTAATTTTATTATATAAATGTAAAAACCTTAAACAAACATGTATAATTTATTTGTAGTTATGTTTTTTCATACCATCCATTAAAAAGGGAAGGCATTAACTACCATTTAAAATAATAATATTATATTATTAGTGTGCAAAATAAGATTTCAAAGAAACACATTGTTGCATATCAGGTATTCCATCAAACATAGAGTCTTATTTAAGGTAGAATTAATATTTTGTTCACAAGTATTAATAAATATAAAAAATGTCATCTTGTTTATTTACCTGTGATGTTACATCCTTCCCCCATTTTTGGAATTGTGGCCGCGAAAATTTTAAACTGGGCTTGTAAACTTCATTAAAAGTCCCACATCAGAAAAGAGTCAGTAAAACTATCACTTTAAAAGAAACAAAGGAAAGTACTACGTTCACCCGAGTTAACCCATACTAGGAATACATGTTGAAAATCATGGATATGGAAGAGATAAAAAGAAGACATGTTCTGATGAAGAGTGATAGATAACATGATTATGAGAAATTTAACCATGATAAAATCACAAATTTATGATGTCTTAATTGGTCATTGATTACCCAGTAGGAAACATAAACCAACAACGTTTTTGTTTTACGTTACTTTTCATAATTTTTAAGAATTAATTTAATACCTAGAATATGAACATAAGGAAATATAGTTATCTTCAAGTACAGATTCATCCTTTAATAATTTTCTACAAAAAAATAATCTTTTCACCAAACAATGAGCATTAAAATAGACATGCTGTAACACCCCAAGCTTCTACGGTACGCTTCTCTTTGAATAATGTGATAGCGTGTGTTGTACGCAACACTGAGTTCTAACACACCATAACCAATGAAACTATCCATTATGAATAGTAATACCTACTTTTTGAAATTATATATATTTTATATTTCAAAATGGACTTCATTTTTGGATTCTAAATATCTAATTTAGCCTAAGGTGAAATTTAGGTACATTTCGGATAACTTTCATATTTTGATGAATAGTGAAAATTACTAAATTTTAATTAAAAACAACCTTTTTAATCAAAATAATTAATAGTGATAAATTATGAATTTGAGTGGTTTTAAAGTATATTTAGAATATATTTTTACCATTTAATATAATTTTGGTCATTGGACATAATTTTACAATTAAACCGAACATAAACAACTGTCAATCTTTTGATAGTTATTATCTCTTAAAAACACGCTTTTTGTTTTGACAGCTGGAAATTAATTTTAAATTAATTTCTGACACTTCTGTGTTTTGAATTTAGAAAAATGGATTCCATATTTGGAATCTGGATGTTCAAATTGTGTAAATAAGTAACTTTTATTTTTAGACATTTTGAATAATTACTGCGGTAAATATTTTATTTACCATGGTTAAGGGTAAATCCGGTAAATAAGGGTTAAAAAATATATTATAATAATACTAAATTACCCTAAAACGTGTCCTAGCCTTATTTTTTGATACATGTTCGACCATAGGCATCTTTGGGTCGATTTTGGGAACCCATGGTGCCACTTGTAGGTGATAAGGACACTTTATTTTAATTAAGTTAAAATGAATACAAAAATGACACAAACATATATCTTTTAGAAAAACAATTGTTACATAAGGTTATATATGTTGGATTTTAGATTATAAATATTTATTAAAAATATCAAAAGATTTCCTACATAATGATATTTTATTTATAATTTTTAGACATTAAATGATTTAATTTATTTATGACACAATGATTATGTAGTAATTATTACAATAATGAAAAATTAAACTAATTGATATTATAAATAACCAAATAAACATAATATGAAACTTTTAATAAATGAAACTAATTTTATAGGATAATATGATATATTAGAATTGATTTAATTGACTTTTTTCGAAGTAATCAATCTGTTATGAGTTTCACAAAAATCAACTATTGAATAGTTTCAAAATTGACATAAAAGAGTTCTTAAAACAAATATTATATTATTAATTGATATTAAATTCCTAAAAATCTAAGGATCGGCCAAGAGACTTATATCATGATAGGTTAATCATTAATGGACCACGTGAGAGTCTCTTGGATGTATATAGTATGTTTATTAACCATATTATATAAAAATACAAAGAGACATTGTAAAAGTGAAACTAATTAACTTAGAGTTGATACATAAAGATAAGGTTAATATAAGTACCCAAACCTTTCTAAATTCTATTGGTTGAGTTGTTTTCGACCCATCCCAACCTTAACATTTAAATAATCAACTTTGGAGCCATTATAAACCGAATATGAATTTATTATAAATTAATATTTCTAGCTTTTCCAAAGGTGCCCCTCACCTCTCTTATAAAAGGGAACTCCTCCTTCTCATTTCTTCACACCTTCAAAGCCTTTTGGTTCGGCCAAACTCTGCCCAAATACTCTCCCAACTTCCCTCACTACAACCTAGGGGCCTTAGTTTGATCAGAAAGCCACCCTAAGGAGCCCTTTTGATCAAATCAAAAGGAAGAACCCGAAGAAGAGGTAATGATTTCACCACCCTTTTCCAAGTTCATTTCTTCTTCCACTTCTTCTTCCTTTGTTGTTACCATTCTAAAATATTAACTCCAGTATCATTTATATACTGTGATGTTATTATAAATATGTTACAACCATATTCATTATTCTATCCACCCTTTGAATAACATGTCACCATATGTGCGTACGTACGGCTTACCGTCTCCACGTCGTGGGGTAATTGTTATTCTATATAATATTATTTGGATTGGTATAATAATGATGTGTAACTCATATAAATAATAAAAATAACATGTTAATGATTCTGTATATATGATATACCATCCATTTATATATTATTTTAATATCAAAAGAATGATATTGTCGCTCGTGCGTACGTACGGACTACCGTCTCCACGAATGCGATGAGATTCATTCTCCATCGTATCCATTCAAGTATAATTATCATTTGATGATTTAAAAATGATGTCTAAAGACTTGATATCATTCTTGATATTAATAATATACAACCTATCCTTTATAAACATGTCTTACATAACAAAACATATAAAAGAAAACAAGTAAGTTAACACCCGAAACAACGATAATACTAAGATATTATTATCAAATATATATTAAAAGATCATATATGATATCATAATAATTTATATGATTCTTGTATAATTTAATAACAATTATTTCACCATTATACAGGAGGTTAACCAACCCCAACCATGGAAAAGTACAAGGTAAGGGGTTTTCATCTCACTCCTTATTCCCGTGAGATTCATGCCATATTGCCACCATCACCTTTTGTGTGGTGTATGTACTGACCATAATTATATTCTTTGTGTAATACACTCTAATTTATGTGTATTTATATATTCATTGTATGATAACTCTTTCATGGGTTGTATGTTTCATAAGTTACCAAATTGGTAAGGGTTATTTCACAATCTCTTCATTATCCGAGGTTGTTTATACGTAATAATCTACTGGGATCTCTTTATCATCCACATCCATGTTTCTTCAAAATGTATTTCAAAACATATTTATTATTTACAAGAATATGGGTTAATGTAATTTAAACCCTTGTTTAACTTTTTATATGAGGTTTATAAAGGAATCTTTTGGTCGTTTTTCAAAACAAGGTCCTTTTTAACCTTTTCGACAGAATTAAGGTAAGAATGTTTTTTTTAACTCATACGGCGGGTGCGGCTATTTTCCGCCGTTATAAAATCTTCAAAGCTTCCCTTACAAGCTTATAAGAATATTTTCAAAGAAAATGTTTTATTTTATATGGATCTTAAATGATTTCAAAATAAAAGGAGATATTTCTTTAAAAAGAATTTTTATTTCATCTATGTCAACATCCTTTGATGGATTTTAAGATTATATGAAGTTGATTTATTAGGATACAAAACTTCAATATTGTATTGAAGGTTTTGTGATATGTTTGACTGTGGATGTGCTATTTTTATACCATTCATACTTTATGGTGAAAGTATTGACATTTCGTATGCTAGTTTTAATACGAATGTTTATGTTATGTTTAAACCTTTTCATATGGGGATGCATTGGACTTAATATGTGACAGGTGGAGCCCGCTATAGCTCCTCGATGCATCGGTAGGTCTCATGAGACAAACTAGTGTCTTGGCACAAGGCCTTGGAAAAATCTTATTTGTAGTCTTGGCACGAGGCCTTGACTATGTGGTTATGATAGTCTGGCATTATGCATTCCAACATTATGAAAGTGGTTATTGATTTTGGCATGTGATTATTCGATTAGTATAATATCCATGTGAATAAGTAAATGGCATTATTTCATATTATTTATGCCTTACCACGTTGAAAGTTCAAGTTTGAAAGGCTTTTGTTTTAGTTATACATTGCCTTAAATGTTTATTCTTATTTATGAAAGTTTCCGCTATATTGTTATCCTTACTGGGCATTTGAGCTCACCCCTTTTCTATGTTTTGTTTTTACTAGGAAGTGAAGAAGTAAATTATTAATGACCTGCAGGGATATTATGTGGGGATATGAGTGTGGATTATGGAGACATTATGTTGTTGTAGTAGTTTTTCATTTTATGATTTAATGTAAAACTTATGAATATATCTAGTGTTTCCAAGGATACTAAACCAATCGGTCTTTCGAGATTTGATCTTTCTTGTGATCATGCCAATGTTATGTAATAATGCACCGACTCTGGGTAACTAGGGTCGGGGCATTACAGTTGGTATCAGAGAATGTTTAGTACAAACCTTGTAAGATAGATTTAGATAAACTCTGATTAGAGCACATAGACCTAAGATGAACTTTGAGGATTAGTATAGAAGAACTTCCTAGAATTTTGGTATTATAGAGATTTTGTGAGTTTTCCGAGCAATACATCCCTGTCTGGATACGAGCAGGTAGAGGCAGCTCTGGCACAGATGTACCTAGGGGTAAAACTCGAAAACACCGCTTTGAGCAAGACTCGAACGGGAACTGGTGCACGACAACGGGCCTTGCTGCACTCTTGGTTACGACACTCACGGGGGATATGCTTAGGATAACTCTCATTTTCTTTACAAATAATTTTGAAGGGATTATGAGTATATACTTCCTCAAAGAAAACATTCTTATGATTATGGATTATATCCATAAATAGTTCAATTTATGTTAAGTGTTTTATAAGTATGGGATTATGTATTTTGATTCATAAACTGATCTAGTATATGCCATTGTTTAGAAATGGCGCCTAGTGGAAAAAATGGAAACCGTATCAATGCACGCACTCCATGTAGGGATTGCCCTCCTGCTCACGATAATTATAGTGGGGTTGGTGATGCAACTAGTGCTGATCAGCTAATCACCATACTGGGACAACTTACTCAGGTTATGAATAATAACCTTACCCGTATGGAGCACCCTGTTCTGCAGCATGGAGGATCAATGTTAGATCGATTCATGAGGCAACAACCACCAAAGTTCAATGGGAGTACAAATCCCTTAGTAGCCGAGCAATGGATAAATTCCCTAGAGAAAATATTTCAGGCTTTGGGGAGCAGTGAAAGGGAAAAAGTTATCATGGTAGTTTACCGCCTCACTGGAGATGCTGATCAATGGTGTTCATTGATTCAAAACATGAAGGAAGATGATGAAGTATCAAATATGGAATGGAGGGAGTTCAAAGATCTGTTTTTAGAAAAATACTTCCCTCGCGACCATCGAGCAGATATGGAAAGGCAATTTCTAAGTCTGAGACAGAAGGAGGATGAGAATGTCGCAAAGTATGAGGCTAACTTTACAAGGTTAGCAAGGTATGCTGCTGATTATATATGTAACCAAAGAAGTATGATTGATCATTTCTTTGATGGGTTAAAACCATTTCTCCGTCGAGCATTAGTCTCACAATCCTTTTCATCGTACGAAGACATTGTCTCATTTACTATCAAGACCGAAAAGGAATTCTCTAAGTCTTATGACTTTAAAGCAAATCAAGAGAAGAAGAGACCTTCTAATCAGTCTGGGAATGGAAATAAGGGGAAGAAGGGAAAGGATGAATATCCATCCTATGGTAAATGCGGGAAGAAACACCCTGGTACTTGCTTGAAGTGAATGGGAGTCTGTTACATGTGTGGTGAAAAAGGCCACCAAACTCGTGATTGCAAGGGGAAGAAGGAAGCTACCAACGTTCAGTGCTACAATTTCAGGGAGATGGGGCATTATGCAAATGAATGTCCTAAGATTCAGGAGAACTTACCTCAGAAAAGGACAAGGGATCAAGGCTAGGCTTATGTTATCACTACTGCTGAGGTAGAAGCTCTGAAAGACGTGGTGGTAGGTAATTTAATTGTTTCCTCAAGTTTAGCAAATGCATTATTTGATTCTGGATCATCGTATTGTTTCATATCTTCCCAGTTTGCTAAGAAAATTAGATATTTCCAATTTGATTTAAAAAGGGAGTTGTCAGTTAAAACTCCTAAGGGAAGTATCATTGCAACAAAGTTTTATGAATCAGTCACCATTAGAGCGCATAAATGTTCGTTATCTACTGATCTCATCATCATAACTATGACTGAGTTTGATATAATCCTCGGTATGGACTGGATTTCGGACTATGATGCGAAGATTTATTGTAAGAAGAAAGAGGTTACGATTCTTGATGATAATGATAAGGAACACCTTATCTTTAGAGCAGAATCATCACCACCTAATTCTTATTTAGATCCACCCTCAATAGCTCAACTAAATTAAATTATTGGGGAGGAAGAGAATGAAATAACTACGGGTGAGTAAAGGAATGTTCAAATTGAGGATATACCTGTTGTGAAAAAAAATTTAGATGTATTTCCGGAAGATTTACCTGGAAATCCTCCAGAATGAGAAGTTGAGTTTTCCATTGATTTAATTCCTGGATCAAGGCCTATATCGAAGACCCCTTATAGAATGGCTACTATAGATTTAGTCAAACTAAAGAAACAAATAGAGGAATTGAGTAATAAAGGATTTATTCACCCTAGTGTTTCTCCATGAGGAGCCCCTGTTCTTTTTGTTAAAAAGAAAGATGGATCTATGAGGTTATGTATCTACTACATGGAGATCAATGCTATAACAATTAAGAACAAGTATCCCCTACCATGCACTGATGATTTATTTGACCAACTGCATGGAGCTCAATACTTTTCAAAGATTGACCTTCGATCTGGATACCATCAGTTGTGTGTAAAGAAGGAAGACATTCCGAAGGCAGCATTTCGAACCAGGTACGGGCATTACGAGTTTACTGTAATGCCTTTTGGATTGACTAATGAACCCTCTGTATTCATGGATCTGATGAATAGAGTTTTCAATGAGTATCTCGATGAATTTGTGGTGGTATTTATTGATGATATCTTGGTATACGCCAAAACCTACGAAGATCATGAAAATCACGTGCGCATTATCTTGAAGACTCTGAGGAGGCATGAATTATATGGAAAGTTTAGCAAGTGTGAATTTTGGCTTCAAGAGATTTCTTTTCCTGGCCATATTGTCTCTAAAGATGGAATCTCTGTTGATCCTTCTAAGACCAAGGCAATCCATGAATGGCCAGCACCTACGAGTATAACTGAGGTACGCAGTTTTATTGGTTTGGCAGGTTATTATCGACGTTTCGTCCAGAATTTTGCCTGATTGGCTAACCCATTAACGAAGCTCACACGTAAGGGGGTTAAATTTGTTTGGACAAAAGAGTGTGAAGAATGTTTCGAAGAACTGAAGAGAATATTAGTCAATTCTCCTATATTGAATCTACCATCGGGGAATGATGGGTTCGTTATTTATAGTGATGCATCAAAGAAAGGACTTGGTTGTGTCCTTATGCAGAATTATAGAGTTATTGCCTATGCATCACGACAGTTGAAAATTCATGAACAAAACTATCCTACTCATGATCTTGAGTTAGCAGCTGTGATCTTTGCTTTGAAGATATGTAGGCACTACCTCTATGGTGCAAATGTAAGATTTATACTGATCACAAGAGTTTGAAGTATATTTTCTCTCAAAAAGAACTCAACATGAGGCAAAGGAGATGGCTTGAATTACTCAAGGATTATGATTGTACGATACACTACCACCCGGGGAAGGCAAACAAGGTGGCAGATGCTTTGAGTAGAAAAGACCATGGAGTTTTGAACAATATTAGAATTGAAAGGGATCCAATTTTCATGGATCTAGTGAAGATGGACATGGGAATAACCAGGGAAGGTGAAACATCATTGCTTTTTCAAAAGGTTGCCAAACCATCTTTACTAGAAAGGATTAAGAGTTCTCAGACCGATGATGAAGAATTCCAAAAGAAGATTAAAGCTGTGAATGATGGGAGATTGAGAGACTTTGTGTATGAAGATGGAATTTTGAAATTCGGGAAGAGACTTTGTGTTCCCAATATACCTGATCTAAAAAGGGAATTGCTGGATGATGCTCATAGTTCCAATTTCTCTATACACCCTGGGAGCACCAAAATGTATAGAGATTTGAAGGAACATTTTTGGTGGGACAACATGAAGAGGGAGATTGCTGATTTTGTGTCAAGATGTATGGTTTGTCAACAAGTGAAAGCTGGAAGGCAACAACCTGGAGGAGTCATGCAACCTCTTTCCATACCGGAGTGGAAATGGGACAATATTACAATGGACTTTGTCATGGGGCTACCAAAGACTCCTAGAAGGAACGATGCAATATGGGTTATTGTTGATCGTCTTACCAAGTCAGCACATTTTCTTGCTATAAGAGAATATCTACCCCTGGAACGTCTAGAAAGACTATATATTAATGAAGTTGTGAGACTTCATGGAGTACCCATATCAATTGTTTCTGATCGTGATCCCCGTTTTACTTCAAGATTTTGGAAAAGTCTCCAGAAATCCCTGGATACTGAACTTCATTTGAGCACTGCTTACCACCATCAGACAGATGGACAATCAGAACGGACTATTCAAACCTTATAAGACATGTTGAAATCTTGCTCGCTTGACTTTCAGGGTATGTGGGATCAATACTTACCACTGGTAGAATTTTCCTAGAACAATAGCTTCCATTCGAGTATTCAGATGCCACCATATGAAGAGTTATACGGAAAGAGATGTCGTACACCAACCTGTTGGGATAAAGTTGGTGAAAGAAAACTTGTAGGCCCAGAATTGGTGGAGGAAACGGTGGAAAAGGTGAAGGTAATCCAAAATCACATCAAAGCAGCTCAAAGTAGGCATAAGAGCTATGCCGATAATCGAAGGATGGATTTGGAATTTCAAGTCGGTGATCATGTTTTCATGAAGGTATCTCCATGGAAGGGAGTCATACGTTTTGGTAAGAAAGGTAAATTGAGTCCCAGGTACATCGGACCTTTCGAAATTCTAGAACGAATTGGGGCTGTAGCTTACCGATTGGAAATGCCGCCAAGTCTCTCCAAAGTTCATGATGTGTTCCACGTATCACTGTTGAGAAAATACATGCCTGACCCAACGCATGTACTCACCTATGAGGAATTAGAACTTGAACCCGATCTGTCTTATTGTGAAGAGCCTGTCAGGATTTTTGATACAAGAGAACAAGTACTGAGAAACCGGACGACGCGTCTGGTAAAAGTTTTGTGGAGAAACCATAAGATAGAAGAGGTAACGTGGGAACCCGAGGAACTTATGATGAAGAATAACCCGAGTCTTTTCATGTGAAAAGTATTCTAGAAATTTCGAGGACGAAATTATTTGAAGGAGGGGAGAATGTAACACCCCAAGCTTCTACGGTACACTTCTCTTTGAATAATGTGATAACGTGTGTTGTACGCAACACTGAGTTCTAACACACCATAACCAATCAAACTAGCCGTTATGAATAGTAATACCTACTTTTTGAAATTATATATATTTTATATTTCAAAATGGACATCATTTTTGGATTCTAAATATCTAATTTAGCCTAAGGTGAAATTTAGGTACATTTCGGATAACTTTCATATTTTGACGAATAGTGAAAATTACTAAATTTTAATTAAAAACAACCTTTTTAATAAAAATAATTAATAGTGATAAATTATGAATTTGAGTGGTTTTAAAGTATATTTAGAATATATTTTTACCATTTAATATAATTTTGGTCATTGGACATAATTTTACAATTAAACCGAACATAAACAAATGTCAATCTTTTGATAGTTATTATCTCTTAAAAACACGCTTTTTGTTTTGACAGCGGGAATTAATTTTAAATTAAATTCTGCCACTTCTGTGTTTTGAATTTAGAAAAATGGATTCCATATTTGGAATCAGGATGTTCAAATTGTGTAAATAAGTAACTTTTATTTTTAGACATTTTGAATAATTACTGCGGTAAATATTTTATTTACCAAGGTTAAGGGTAAATCCGGTAAATAAGGGTTAAAAAAAATATTATAATAATACTAAATTACCCTAAAACGTGTCCTAACCTTATTGGTGGATACATGTTCGACCATAGGTATATTTGGGTCGATTTTGGGACCCCATGGTGCCACTTGTAGGTGATAAGGACACTTTATTTTAATTAAGTTAAAATGAATACAAAAATGACACAAACATATATCTTTTAGAAAAACAATTGTTACATAGGGTAATATATGTTGGATTTTAGATTATAAACATTAATTAGAAAGATAAAAAGATTTCATACATAATGATATTTTATTTATAATTTTTAGACATTAAATGATTTAATTTATTTATGACACAATGATGATGTGGTAATTATTATAATAGTGAAAAATTAAACTAATTGATATTATAAATACCCAAATAAATATAATATGAAACTTTTAATAAATTAAACTAATTTTATAGGATAATATGATATATTAGGATTGCTTTAATTGACTTTTTTCGAAGTAATCAATCTGTTATTAGATTCACAAAAATCAACTATTGAATAGTGTCAAAATTGACATAAAAGAGTTCTTAAAACAAATATTATATTATTAATTGATATTAAATTCTTAAAAATCTAAGGTTCGACCAAGAGACTTATATCATGGTAGGTTAATCATTAATGGACCACTTTAGTGTCTCTTGGATGTATATAATAAGTTTATTAACAATATTATATAAAAATACAAAGAGACATTGTAAAAGTGAAACTAATTAACTTACAGTTGATACTTAAAGATAAGGTTAATATAAGTACCCAAACCTGTCTAAATTATATTTGTTGAGTTGTTTTCGACCCATCCCCACCTTAGCATTTAAATAATCAACTTTGGAGCCATTAGAAACCGAATAAGAATTTATTATAAATTAATATTTCTAGCTTTTCCAAAGGTGACCCTCACCTCTCTTATAAAAGGGCACTCCTCCTTCTCATTTCTTCACACCTTCAAAGCCTTTTGGTTCGGCCAAACTCTGCCCAAATACTCTACCAACTTCCCTCACTACAACCTAGGGGCCTTAGTTTGATCAGAAAGCCAACCGAAGGAGCCCTTTTGATCAAATCAAAAGGAAGAACCCGAAGAAGAGGTAATGATTTCACCACCCTTTTCCAAGTTCATTTCTTCTTCCACTTCTTCTTCCTTTGTTGTTACCATTCTAAAATAATAACTCCAGTATCATTTATATACTGTGATGTTATTATAAATATGGTACAACCATATTCATTATTTTATCCACCCTTTGAATAACATGTCACCATACGTGCGTACGTACGACTTACCATCTCCACGTCGTGGGGTAATTGTTATTCAATATAATATTATTTGGATGGGTATAATAATGATGTGTAAATCATATAAATAATAAATATAACATGTTAATGATTCTGTATATATGATATACCATCCATTTATATATTATTTTAATATCAAAAGAATGATATTGTCGCTCGTGCGTACGTACGGACTACCGTCTCCACAAATGCGATGAGATTCATTCTCCATCGTATCCATTCAATTATAATTATCATTTGATGATTTAAAAATGATGTTTAATGACTTGATATCATTCTGGATATGAATAATATACAACCTATCCTTTATAAACATGTCTTACGTAACAAAACATATAAATGAAAACAAGTAAGTTAAAACCCGAAACAACGATAATACTAAGATATTATTATCAAATCAATATTAAAAGATCATATATGATATCATAATAATGTATATGATTCTTGTATAATTTAATAACAATTATTTCACCATTATACAGGAGGTTAACCTACCCCAACCAAGGAAAAGTACAAGGTAAGGGGTTTTCATCTCACTCTTTATTCCCGTGAGATTCATGCCATATTGCCACCATCACCTTCTATGTGGTGTATGTACTTCCCATAATTCTATTCTTTGTGTAATACACTCTAATTTATTTGTATTTACATATTCATTGTATGATAACTCTTTCATGGGTTGTATGTTTCATAAGTTACCAAATTGGTAAGGGTTATTTCACAATCTCTTCATTATCCGAGGTTGTTTATACGTAATAATCTACTGGGATCTCTTTATTATCCACATCCATGTTTCTTCAAAATGTATTTCAAAACATATTTATTATTTACAAGAATATGGGTTAATGTAATGTATACCCTTGTTTGACTTTTTATAAGAGGTTTATAAAGGAATCTTTCCGTCATTTTCAAAACAAGGTCCTTTTTAACCTTTTCGACAGAATTAAGGTAAGAATGTTTTTTTATCTTATACGGCGGGTGCGGCCATTTTCCGCCGTTATAAAATCTTCAAAGCTACCCTTACAAGCTTATAAAAATATTTTCAAAGAAAATGTTTTATTTATATGGATCTTAAATGATTTCAAAATAAAAGGAGATATTTCTTTAAAAAGAATTTTGATTTCATCTATGTCAACATCCTTTGATGGATTTTAAGATTATTTGAAGTTGATTTATTATGATACAAAACATCAATATTGTATTGAAGGTTTTGTGATATGTTTGACTGTGGATGTGCTATTTTTATACCATTCATAGTTTATGGTGAAAGTATTGACATTTCGTATGCTAGTTTTAATACAAATGTTTATGTTATGTTTAAACCTTTTCATATGGGAATGCATTGGACTTAATATGTGACGGCTGGAGCCTGATATAGCTCCTCGATGCATCGGTTGGTCTCATGAGACAAACTAGTGTCTTGGCACAAGGCCTTGGAAAAATCTTATTTGTAGTCTTGGCACGAGGCCTTGACTATGTGGTTATGATAGTCTGGCATTATGCATTCCAACTTTATGAAAGTTGTTAATGATTTTTGCATGTGATTATTCGATTAGTAAAATATCCATGTGAATAAGTAAATGGCATTATTTGATTTTATTTATGCCTTACCATGTAGAAAGTTCAAGTTTGAAAGGCTTTTGTTTTAGTTATACATTGCCTTAAATGTTTATTCTTATTTATGAATGTTTCCGCTATATTGTTATCCTTACTGGGCATTTGAGCTCACCCCTTTTCTATGTTTTATTTTTCCCAGGAAGTGAAGAAGTAAATTATGAATGACCTGCAGGGATATTATGTGGGGATATGAATGTGGATTATGGAGACATTATGTTGTTGTAGTAGTTTTTCATTTTTTGATGTAATGTAAAACTTATGAATATATCTAGTGTTTCCAAGTCTACTAAACCAATCGGTCTTTCGAGATTTGATCTTTCTTATGATCATGCCAATGTTATGTAATAATGCACCGAATCTGGGTAACTAGGGTCGGGGCGTTACACATGCTCACATCAAAAGCACAAGACTCATCTTCTAGATAATCACATAATCCAAAAAATAAAAACCATATATTTCCCTTATCTTTAGATTTCAACTCAAAACCAAAATGGTTAGTGAGAGATCAGATAATACCCAAAAAAGATAATATTTTACAAAAAGAAAAACTTCTCTTAAACTCCAAATTTTTTCAAGAAAAACCCAAAGTTCAACAGAGACCATTCAATAAACAATTGTTTATAATATTCTTTAAAATTAATCCACAATAATATTGAAACACAATTCTCATAAGGATTTAATTACAAAGTATTTCAAGATAAATCTTATCATTTTTCTCCAAAATCACATCAATTACTCATGAAGTCTCATATTGTAAAATAATTAACCTAATCTCATATTCTCCAAGATAGGTTAATCATTTTCCTAAATAAAAAAAGTATTCATATGTCCTCAATAAAAACATAGATTCTTCCAAACTAAAATTTCAACCATTATTCCATAATTGAAATCACATATTGTTCTATATTCCATAGGCATATAGTGTTTTCCTCAAAAGAGAATACAAATTCCACAACAACCATTATCACTTAATCACCATATCATTTTCCTATGTTAAGTATATCCATTTGATAAAACATAAGTTCCCAAAATCAACATATTCTTGTTCTATAAAATCATTATACTACAATAATAAGTCATACTAACCAGGGACTTCAATTAGGACAGGGGTAGGCGATGCACCCTTATCACCCATCGGTTGTGGAGTCAATTCTTGCGTCCTTGCTGGATGCGACAGGTTATCACTCAACCCACGGGTTTTCCATTTTATTAAACTCAAAAATAAACCTATCATTTTTTAACCTCAATGGTTTCCTTATACCTCTCATCTTTATCCAAATTCATTATGATCTCAACATATTAATACTTGAGGTCTAATATATATTTTCATTCTTTTTATTTCACCACCATATGATAAAATAAAATGACCCCCAAAATGAAGAACATCATACCATGATCATAGTGTCCATTTGGTTTCATAATCATCTTGTTCATGTAGGTGGAAGGTCCATGAATTGCAATAATTATTTAGAGATACATCAAAATCATATTCTTTATTTATCCAAATACACCTTGTTTAACATGGGTCATATGGGTGTTCACAAGAAAAATATTTC
Organism: Viscum album; assembly: GCA_963277665.1. Lineage (NCBI taxonomy): Eukaryota > Viridiplantae > Streptophyta > Magnoliopsida > Santalales > Viscaceae > Viscum > Viscum album. Next base: position 1,164,954,622 of record OY728133.1, on the reverse strand, counting down.
TGGAAAATAATAATGTATGACATATAATTTCAAAACATCTGATAAAACTTGATTTCTATAAAAAAGATAGACCAAATTTGAGTTGAAACGTTCAATTAATGGTCCTTTTAAAATATCATAGGTATGTACTGAGACAATATATTGTAAAACTATATATAAATGGGTTGTACAAGGGTCTCCTTCATCAGAACCTTTCTCAAAATCATGATATGCTTCAAAATCTTGTGATAAGATAAAATAATTTAATATTCCTTCATAATATTTACCATTCATGAAAATATGAGAATATTGTGAAAATAATATTTTTTTAAATAGAAACCATGATCCACGAAGATAACTAGGTATAGTGGAGGTGTTGGAGATCTCAAACAACTGCTTGCAAGTGATTTTTATGCTAGAAATAGGTTCAGAATCATCTGAACATGAATTTTTAATAATTATTGCAAGAAAGTCATTAGGAAGAGATAAGAATGTAGTTTTAGATCCTACTCCTTGTATTTTAAACTATCATTCCATTATATGAAAATGTTATAAAAAATGATTTATCTAAAATAATAGACATTGTGACTAACCATGTGTCTATAAAAAAATCATAATCCCAAAAGTTGTCTAAACCGACCTCTGATACGAACTATAAGGACCTTACCTTAAACATTACACAATCTTTAATTAAATGAATAATTCACACTGAGGATCTTTTAAGGTTTAGAGTTTTATGGAATCAGGCCATAACTATTACATCTCAACTTGGAAATTACACCTAGACACTACTACTCAGTATCCATTTTTTATTAATAAAATAAATAACTCTCAAAATGAAACATGTCTGGTTCCACGTTTTAGACAACTTGACTTTTCCTTGATCCCATCCTTCACCCTATTCATCTTTATGCCTTATGGAAAAAATATAAAAAAACGTTGGATGTGCATTAAAAGCTTAGTACGGGTCAAAAAATAAGGAATGGAAACATTAACCCATCAATAAATACAAATAAATGAAACCATACTTTTTGATCATAACATACCTCATGAAATCTTATGATTTAGGAATAACACATAGAAATAATAAATCATAAATGTACCTTATAGAATTCATAACATACATACATTATAGCTATCATAGCAACATAGGGAGCCACATCTGGAATACCCATCACTGAATATTCCCTAAATCTCTTAGGACAAACATTAACGTTTTCCTCTGACACATTACCCAATGCCTTAGAAAGCTATCTCAGGATCACCCACCCTAGGTTTATCACATACCAACCCATATACACACAAATTCTCACTAACCATAACTTATTAATAACACATAATAGAATAATAAATGAAATATAACATTTCCACATTCCAATCACAATATATCAAATCAAGGTATTGAAATAAACAATGCTTTATCAAGTCATATTTAAAACCATTTAAAACATTTAATAAAGATATTTTTTAAACAAATTTTCCCATACAACATTTACACATTGAAATAAATTATCATTTGAAAACATTGATTCCCATATAAATAAATCCTAAAAACAATGTTGAAAACATGGACATTAATGAGAAATATTTTGAAGAATAAATATTTATAACATTTAAAATGATATGTTAGTTAATAAATTTTTAAAAAATGAGAGATGCTTGAATATAAATATTTGAGGAATAACATTTAATCAGAACATTTTAATATCATTAGAATAAAAGGATTCATGATATAATATTTTTAAGAACAGTATATACACCACATAAGAGTGAATTGTTTCGTAACAACAATGAAGTCTCAATGGAATGTAAATTTAGACGAAATCCCTTATAAAAAGTGTATCTTTAGATTAAGGGTAAATAAATTACATTATAATGTGTGAAAAATAATAATAAACTTAACATATGTTGATATTGACTATGAAACAATCAAAGGTTATTCACACATATTTATAGCACAACATAATCAAGAAGTAGATGTTTACCCCGAAGAATTGAAATTGGGTGAAGGAGTTCCCTTATAGAAATTTGACAGCCTAACAACATCACTTTAAAATTCAAGAAATTAATTATTGATAGAGAAAAGTGTATCTCATCACATGGACATTATACACACAACAATAATGATATAGAAGAACATATCCCATCATAAGAATACGTAAATTAAAAGACATAACAAAAAAAGTCATTTATAAAGAGGAGGGTGAAGGGTTCCCCTACCGATTTGGTATCTTGAGAAACATACACCCCATGAAAGTTAGATCATATAATGAATATGTAAATACCCATAAATTTATGTATATTACACAATGAATGAAATCATGGGTAGTACATAAACCACACAAAAGTAAATAGTGGCAATAAAGCATGAAATTCACGGGAAGAAAAAGTCATATGAACACCCTTTACCATGTTGTACCCAATCGAGTCGTATGACCAAAATTTAATACCCACCAAATGAATAACAAAATACTATTAATATAAAGAGAATCATAATTTTATATAAATATAAATATATATATATATAATTTCAGTACACAATACACCACATTCTATAAATAAGTGGGGAACAAAGTAATTCTCCCGGAATTCAAAGTGCGAAAAGAAATCCCTTACCTCAGGTCCGACTTGAGTTGTTTGTTCCTTTTTCTTCCAGAATAATAAACTAAAGTTAATTTATACTTTATTAAAAACATTTTTCAAGTTTATTATTGTTTTATATCACTTACTACCATGTTATAAATATTATACAATCATTTCAGTTAATAATGGTCATTTGGTCGATATTTGGCACTTGAGTAAAAAATGGACTTCTTAATATTACATGTTGTCCTTGTGGTAAATAGCCCATTATCAACAGACATATATTCATGATTTAGATATAATATATATCATATATATAAAGTATATATTTTTTTATAATATTACATAGCATTTAGAGGAAATAAATTAAATGCACTGTTAATGGAGACGGTAAGCCGTACGTATGCATGAACGCTGCATTTATTTCTATTTTTCATTTTAATGAAATTAAAACATAAATATACAAAGGTATATTATAATTCCATTATAATATCATATATAATATTATTAACATCATTATATATACGTCCTACATATGGTATTGATGAGTCATATCACTTTGAGGGTGCCGTAGTCCGCACGTCCTCATATGAAATTATTGTATTTACCCATAATAGAAACCATAAAGGTATCCTATAAATGAAAAATACATAAGAAAAATGGAAAAAATAAAAATAATATATATCATATATAAATATATTTCTATAATAATGGACACCATGAGAGGTGGTAGGAAATAATCGAACAATCATCATTTCGTGAGACGTTAGTTTGGCATCCATAGAAACAATATGTTCTTCATCTATTAGATGGAGGTGTGTGTAAGTGTAGTTTGGATCCATCTCATACAAACATCATAGTATATTTAAGATACTGGTTTTGTTATAAAATAAATGAATAAAATGATTTTAGGGGTTGTAGAATTAAAGTAAAATAAAATAAGTTAAGAGAAACAATTACCTTTAATTTGCGAAACTCCCATATGTTTGGACCAAAAGGGTTTGTTGAAATGCATTATGCCTAATTTAAGGCTTCTAGGAGGAATAGATGGATGTTGATAGCTTATTTGGTCAGATGTTGTAAATTCCAAGAGGGATGAGAGGTGTGTGGAATGTGTTAGATGTGAGGGCTTTTTATAAGGGGGAGGAGGGGCTCTTTAAGAAAGTGTGAAAATATTATTTTATTATATAATGATATTCGGTTTATAAAGGTAAAAAACAAATTTAATTCGAAGATAAGGTGAATAATGGTTGAAATAAAATTATCCAATAATAATTTCATAGGTTTTGGATATTATTTTAATATTTATTATCTTATTTATTTAAATCATCTATTAATGTGACAAATACTAAATCATTTTTGTGTCATAAATAATCTTATTTATTAGTTGTCTAAAATTATAAAACAAATACTATTATGTATAATATCCTTTTAGATTCCCAAATAATAATTAATGTCGAAACGAAATATTATAATACCCTGTGTAAATATTAAATTACTTAAAGATATTTGTTTTTTTTATTTTTGTCTTTACCTTAAATTAATTAATCATAAGTGTCATTATCACTCCTAAGTGGCTCCATGGCTCCCATAATAGACCCAATGATTCCCATGTTTCATCCATTACTTATCTTATAAGGTTAGGACAAGTTTTAAGGTAATTTTGTATTATTATAATATACTTTTTACCTTGAATTACCTTATTTATCTTTAACCGCTATAAATAAAAGTCCAAAGTTACTATTCAAAAAAATTATTTTAATCTTATTGAAACCCATTTACTTAATAATAACAACCATGTATGTTTTATTTTTTAAATTCAATTCACAAAAGTGGTAAAATTTAATTTAAATGAAAAAGCTTATTTTTTTACTACTACTTAGGGGTTTCACTATTCATCAGAAATTGAAGTTGTTCAGAAAAATTCCAAAAAATCCCCCTCAACTATATTTGATATTACGAATTCGAAAATGTTGATTGTTTTACAAAATTAAAAACATGGAATTTTTATTAATTAATTAAAAATAAATTGTTGTTGTCAAAAAAATTAGCATGTTTTAAGAAACAATATCTGTCAAAAGATTGACACTTGTTTATTCCCAATTTCAAAATGAAATTTATTCCAATGACCAGGATTGGATTATATGGTTAAAATATAATCTAATTACACTTTAAATACATTTAAAAATATAATATAACCATAATAATATATTAGATTAAATGGAATTTTTTAATTAGAATGCATTATTTTTTACTATTCATTAAAAAAATGAATTTTATCTAAAAAATACCAACATTTCACCCAAAGTAAATTTTAATGCCTCAATTATGATGAATAATTTTATTTTGTCAAATGGAAAATATAAAAGTGACCAACACTATATTTAAAGACGGTTGTCCATTAAAAGGTGAAAAATCAACCTTTTAAAATAAATTGTGCTTTAAAATATACTCATTCACATTTTAAGCCTCTTACTTTTATCGGATAAATGTAAACACATTTAACAAAAAAATGTATAATCATTTTTTAGTTAGTTTTGTTCATTCCAATGATTACAATGGCTAGTAGTTAACTACCATTTAAAAAGTAATATTATATTATTAGTGAGAAACATAAGATTTCAATGAAACCCATTGTTGCTTATCGGGTAATCCATCAATCATAGCATCCCCTTTCAAGTAGAATTAATATTTAGCTCAAAAATATTAATAAATATGGAAAATATTGTGTTCTTTATTTACCTAGGATGTTACATCTTGTCCTCGAATTCGACATTAGAGATATGTTCTCTGATAAATGCTTTACTAAATCTAGTTCTATAGGTTTCTACTAAAATTCCATTAATACCAACTATAGTGTCCCAACTATAGGAAGCCTAGAGCCAATTTCTATTTTCAATTACATCAGCATGATTAAAAGTAATCAAGCACCAAAGGACCAATTAGGTTAGTAGTCTTAGTATCCCAGATACATAAATGAGTGCTGTTTTACAATGGAATTCAATAATTATAAAATAATTATTTCTCATCATTTTATATAAATAAAATCAATGATTGTTATAATATATCTAGTAAATCCCTGAATATATTTTATAGTAATCTTATTGGATTCTAATTGAAATAATCATAATATGGGTTAGATAAATTCCTTAGTAAGGGTAAAGTATAGTAGAATAAATAATAAATAAATGAGAATAATAATTATTAGTTGTAAATAGTAAACGCACATACCATATAGTCTACAAACTGATAAGGATGTGTATAAAAAATATAGAATTATAATACATTGAAACACATTCAATTAAAAAAATATATGGAAAAATAAATTAGGAAAGGTATGAAACTCTTAATCATGACTTTTAATAAATGAATTTAAAATAAAATGTAACCATAGATATGTTTATTTAAAATATCATTGATGAATAATAAATAAAACTAAATGATGGAAAATTATTGATAATTGGATGAAATGTTTTTTATGTACATGGTGCCTTTACCATTAAGACCTTTTTCATGATGATTTTCATTATATAGTATTAAAAAATATTTATGGTGGCATGAAAAATAATTTTTTCTATTCGATTAATGATTCTTTGAGGGTTTATCTATGACCAGGCCAAACCCATGTCCTACCATTCCAAAACATTTCTAATATAGTGAATAACAAATATAACAATGTGCCTTATCAAATATACATATGTAGTACGGGATAAAAATTTATCAATATTTACCCAAATAATCATATAACATTAAATTTTAACACCTTATTAAAACTAATATATGGATTTCATAAGGAATTTATCCATGATTAATGATATGATAAAATAGGGGAAATTCAATATTCAATGGTCGTAAAAAAAATGAACAATTCAAGGAAAAAATAAATCAAGGATGAAAATTTGAATACTATTATTTGCCTAATAAATCATTACCCATATATAGTAATGTAAAGTATGGTATCAATAGAGCATACCAAAGGTAGAGGAAAATAAAGGGTTGATTCCATTAATGAATATGAATATTATAAAAATAACTTTTCAACTTTTTTGCGGAAAATATCCTTTTATTTTAAAAAATGTTATAAAAAACCATTTCATTGAAATTCAATTTTCAAAAAATATTAATTAAAAATTAACATTTTCGAACTAAAAGGGGGAATTTAAGGAAATTATGTTGAGTAAATCTGTACTTATCTTATGAGGTAAAATAACATTGATTTTTCACAATAAAGAGGTACGAAATATGATTTTTCTGAAAAAATACTAGTGAATTCCTTTGAAAAAATTTGTAAAAGAAAAAAGGTTAAAAATTACATTACCAAATAATTTAATATAATTTTTGAATGCATTTTTATAAAATGAATTAATTAGAAAAAAAATAGTTTCTCCAACTAAAGAGACAAATTAAGGGAGGTATTCTTAAAAAATATACTAAATAATTTTGAGTAACAAAGCGTGGGAAAATAATAACCCTACATTAAAATGGAAGTGAATAATCAGATAATAATGAAATGGTTTATTGAGAAGTGGTTATATAATTTATTTTAAAGATAATTCCATTGATATATCATTAGTATTAGTTATAAGAAAAATAATCTTTAAACATTACAACATCTCCGAAACCAGTTTGAAACATTTTAAGACATAAGCCTCAAGAAATAGGAGTATTAAAAGAACTGTATAATTTTATGATAAAAAAATTATTCATTATATAACATCTCAAAGGTATTATATACACCATATAAAAGAAACTAGGTGCATGACAACAATTAAGACACAATGGAATGTAAATTGAGATGAAAATCCCATAACTTGTGTTTACTTTCATTGAAGATCAACTAAATTCCAGAATAATAAAATTATTTTAATTTCTACATTAGTGATATCCTTTTTCATGTTTATCAGTACTTCAATATCACATATAACTATGTTTTATACAATAACTTAAACAATTAATATGGCGTTGCATGTTTTGTTCCAAATTCAGTTTATGTGTCCAAATAACATTGGTAGGTGAACTTTGGTAATTGGAGTCATTGTATAACATATTAAGGATAATAATCTAGAAATCATTATTAATTAAATACAAAAAATATTCTTCATAAAACAATCATTAAATTTGGGTATGAAAAATTAATCAATGTTATGATCATAGAGACGGTAGACCATACAAACGCATTAGTAACATTATCATTTTTCACTGATCGTTGTTGAATGAAGTAATGTATAATTATACATTTACATAATGATAATTATATTATATATACCATATTTTTATTCATATATACTTATATATATAATTCTGGTGATGTATAAATAAATGACTTCATGTCGAGGTGGTGGTAGACAGTATATCCACGACAGGTATTATCACTTTTTATTGTGTGAAATAATAATAAAGAAAATGATATATATATATATATATGAAAATTTTATTATTTAATTAATATCATATAAATATTATTTTTAACTAATATATTTAATTAATATTATCAATTATAAATTTCATGGATCCTTTGAACTAGTCATAACAATTTGAGTTGGTGGTAGTCCTCAAATCCTCAAATGATGTTATTGTTTTACATTAACTGGATTGTATAATGATATGTGATTAAAAATAATTATATAGAATTTAATAAATAATAAAGATTATATCTATAATATATAAATAGAGTTTCTATCATAATGGACACCACGTGTGGTGGTAAGGGAAACATAAACAATAATCGTTTTGTTATGTAGTAGTTAATCGTAGACATAAATAATATTTTTGTTAACTATTAGATGAATATGTGTGTTGTTTAGGTTGTAAAATTAACATAAAAACAACTATTATATATATAATAACTTATTTGATATATAATAATTGAATAATAAGAGTTTTTGGAGTGGAAATAGAAATAAAAATAAATAGATTTAGGAGAGTTGTTACCTCTTAATCAGGTAACTCCTTTTATATTGCACCCAAATTATTCCATGGACTTCTTTATTCCAAAAGGGAGGATTAAAAGATGAAGGGATGGATTTTGGGGAGTGAACTGAGCATAATTATCTGATCCTAACTTTTTTGAGAGTTATTATTACAAGGGAGGATGTGAGGCTATTTATAATGGAGGAGTGGTGGCACTCATTTAATATTTTAAATGAATGAAATCCAAAAAACATTTTTTTATTTATAGTGGATAAATAAATGTCCAAATTATATAAAAGGGATAATATGTTCTAAATATGGCCATCTAATATCTTTTGGACAGGTTTATAGGTCATAGTAGTCCCTATATTTAAGGTTCATCCCCATATTAAGCTTAACTTAACCTTAATAGATGTCATTAATTTTATTTATATTCCCAAATATATTTAGTCAAAAAAAAATCTGACCTTACTTGAAAATATAAATTATTATGATTCCAAATATTAAATAATTATTTCCTAAATATCAATCACATAAGTTTCATACATTAAATAAGAATTATTTCTGCAGATGGGATGATAATGTTGATTTTTAAATAAAAAACGTCATAATGTTTTCTCAATATTTATAGTAAATCTCAAAGTGAAATTTATTCCAATGACAAAAACTTCATTAAGTGATAAAAATTATATAATTAGTAATTAATCAAAATTTAATTTATAACACATCTTTATAAATAAATTATCTTATAATTGATTTTATAATTAAATTCCTGTATTTATCACTATTCCCTAAAAATTGAATCTTCATAGAAGAATACCTAAACATTATTTTAACACAGTATTTATATTTCCCATTAAAATTTAATATTATTTTGAAAAATTAAATTTAAATATTTACCATAAATTTATTTCAAAATGGGTTCTCTATTAGATGGTAGTAAAATTGCCTTACTAAAAATAGGTTTTTATGTGTAATATTGAGTTTATTTATATATTTTGATTATAGAATATGATTGATGATTGAAAAAAAAATATTCATTTTCAATATATAACATATATATTTCGTTAAAATAATTCACTAATTGTAATTAATTTAAATTATTAAGACAAAATGAACTTCCAAGAATATAAATAATTATATATCCTTTATATTTAATTGGTTTGTATTTTCTGTTCAAATTAATTGGTATCCTATTAATTTATTTTATATTTATGTTAACCATATATTAACATAATTTATTTTATAATAATAATAATAACATTATTATATCTTATAATATTAAATAATATTTTTTAAAAATTTTATCATTCTGTAAAACATGGTCCTGCATGTGATGAATGACATTGAAGAAACTGAATGTTGTGTTCAAAATATAATATTTTAGAATAATTTTCATTTGAATAGATATAATAGATTTCTTTTATTTTAAATATAAAATATATAACAAATTCATGTAATATTACATTCCCTTATGTCCTTGGTGTTACGTTTCATACATGTTACTGATTACAATATTCATAAATTAGAATTTCAACGTGTTACATAAATTGGTAAAATCATTTGATTATGACCTTAAAAATGATAAATAATTATCATTAAGCCTCCCACTAAAATTTGTTACCCGCACACATCCAATATGGTGGTTCACTATTCGGTAGATACATGGTCATAATAAATTGGTATCCTAGTTTGCGGATAAAAACATCGAATGATATGAATGTACCTGTTGGGAAACCTAAAAAGGTTCTGATTAATTTAGTTTAATCATTTAATTAATTCAAGGGATAACCTTGAAATGTATATTGAGTAGCGCAACCACAATAGTTTATATAAGACAACAAACCCTGATATAATGTTATAGACCACATACTATAGGTCTGTGGTAGAATAATTATCCATTAATGACCACTGATTCACACTAGATCATTAGAAAAAGAAGAACATAAAAGAATCCTCGAAATAGAGAGAATTATCTTTCACCTATATAAATTTCTCAATATAAATATAAATGAATAACAACAAAATATTAAAGAAGAACTCACCTACACTAATATAACGAGACAATGATGCTTGAATTATTTTGTAGATGACGAATTGAGGGAAAATCATATGAATTCACATCATGGGTCCCTAAAAGCAAGGGGTCTTTCAATTAGAGGAATGGGAAAAATTAACTAGTTTATAATTTGTTTGATGTAATAAATATTCATTCCCTATATTTTAACCATGTCGCTTGGTTTGGATGAATGGCCAGCCAAATAGTGTGCCAACTGTGTGCCCCTCTCTTCCTTAAGTGATTCGCCAGCTGGTTATGGTGCACAATTACATGAACCTTGTCCCACCCATTTGTTAAAAAGATTCTAAAAATATCAGATCTATTTCTTGGGTTTGGGCCCTTAGATGGAAGGTTTCCTGAAACAATGCAGCCTCCTCATGTCATATTTCCATTCCGACATGGTCTAATCCAACCATGTGACCTAGGTCATGTAGTTTTTACAAACATTGTTTCCTAGTTACATTTCCAAAAACCAGGCCTTCAGGCGTCCAAAAAGTCATGGAAAACCCTAAAAATCCTATGATATCATTCGTCGGTCACATTAGGTCAGAAATATATATTTTTAATAAAATTAAAACAGATATTCCTCATTTAAAAAAAAGAAGATCATGTAATCTCCCCCATTAAAAAAATGTTTCCATGAATTTTCCTTCCAAGGGTTGTCAAGAATCACCTAAGAATAATTATATCCACTAAGAATGTACGTAGACATCAATCGGAAAAGTCATTTCTTATAAACATCCTTGCTTCAATATCACTTGTACTAGAGGAAATGACCTACATCAGAGAGACTTTGAGGTCTTGTCAGTAATACAAGTATGATGCTCTATGAATGAAGTGTCTATAGGTAGTTTGACCTCAACAAGTTATATAAAATTATATTATTCTAAATGATAACTGTGAAGCTGAGATACATGGAATATTTCATGCATGGATTGATACATCTAAGGTAACTGCAACCGATAAGCTATCATCCAAACTCTTTCTAGAATCTTGAATGGAAATTCATATTATTCTAATGATATACTTTATATCCTAATGGTTATTTGTTCCATCCTTAGTGAGATACATATAAATACATTTTCAGAAAACTAGAATAATAAAGGTCATTTATAGTGACTGGAATAGTATTTATTTCCTTACTATGTCATATTAATCCAATTCAAGAAGATCAACACCTACTCTAATGTCTCTTTTATGAGACATATTATATTTAAAGCTACCACTTGAAGTTATAACTATCACCATGGTGGTCGACAAGAATTATCATACAAAGCCTCATACAATGCAATCTGTATTGTATCCTAGTAACTATTTTTATAGGATAACAAATGTAGTGGTATAATCTTCCCCATTATATTATAATGTTAAGGATCCATGACATAAAAATGTCTACTATAAACTGAATCATGCGCTTTTACATACCATTGGAGTCTTAGATGAACCTTTGTACCAAACACCCTCTGTAAGACTTTACACAATATAGATGTAAACCAAGAATTCCTATTTGGTAAAATTTTATTAATAACCCTATGAAAGCATGATATTTCATGGTTACTATGTATCACAACATCATATATTGATAAGGTCTTCATAATTAGAAATAAATTGTATTAATTTCTCAGTTTTCAACAACAACACATAATTCATCACTACATCAAGGTGACCTCAAAAACGTAGTTTTAAAATACATAGCTGCATTTCCCATTTTTAAATGGGAATAGGTAACTGCTATAAAATTGTTTTCAGTCACATTACTCTTCATTATCCTTCTAATTGGATGAACACTTAACAAAAAACTACTAACCACTTGATTCATTCTCAGACCCAAATATTGACGGTCCATGTAATGATACCTCTTGGAAGCACCTATTTTACTTCCTATTATTAGGCATGAAAATATATCATCCCCTTCTCATGTATGTTTGTGGTAACCAAAATATGACTATGAATATGAAAATTTTTATCCTCTCCCATATAATAACCTGTATTTGGTTCCTTATCATAAAAACACTCATATTGGACTAGGCCCCTAGTATCATATAAATGACTCATCCTAACTCTATATAGAAGAGTAGATGCCACTGATACGGATGATAGAAAAGTATGGTTGTGTCTATCCTGCACCTCCATGTGTTTCTCAGATAATAAGATCCTATGATTTAACATTATATATACCTCCAGAACATCGACTATCTATGTCCTACTACTTAGTGAATCAACAACTATAATTCCATTTCCTGGAGTAAGGGTGAGATCGAATTTTAAAATGATGCAGGTACTCAAACAACCATTACTACCACATATTCATTCATGTATATGAAATATAAACTTGAGGAATTTTTTCCACATACTCCCCAAAATTCTCTCCCATTACATAATTCAAAAAATAGCACATGTCGTGATCAGTTGTGGAGAAATCAAGAAATTTTATAATGTATTTCCTCTCATGTGGCCTCATATAATATGAACGATACGTCACAACACTATATCCATGCATCAGAACTACTCATATCATGATTAACGATGCCTCATTATACACAGTGTAGAATCTTCCCAACTCTAGATGAATAAGTATTGGATCTAATGTTAATATCCATTTCATCTCCTAAATGGTTGTCTAATAGGTATCTTTCCATAAAAATATCACAACAATAATAGTTATGATTATAAGAGGTTATTTTAATCTTGAGAATCCAATATGGAATTATTATAATATCTAGATACATAAGAAAACTACACATATAAAGAATTTTCTTTGGCTAATACTAGAAAACTAAATGTCTCACATTTTCTAGGCCTACTAACAGGCCAATCTCTGAGATAATATGATATAATAATTGACTCATATATATCCAAAATTTTAACTTTGTGGGCTTAAAATATAACTCAAACTCTCTCTGTGTATCCAAAATAATAATAAATTTTCTATTGATCATTTTCATTTTAACACTACACAAAGATATATTCATGAATACTATCACACACAAACCTAGATAACATTTTAAAACTCGGTTCATCAATAAAATAATAACAATTGGAATGTTCATGAGATGGGATGACATAACAAGAAATCCCATAGAGAATACCTACTATGAAAAGCTGTATAAAGTATGTCATCAGGTTGAAAACATACCAGGTGATAACCTGACCTCAAGTACATATTTGAGAAAACCTGATCTCTGTAGAGCTGGTTGATGATATCATCTATTCAAGAAAGGGATACCAATTCATACCTATCAGATGCTTTATTTTTTCTAATCGACACATATCCATAAGTTATTATTATTCTATATCATAAATGGATTTGAGAAACTAACTTAGAAGTATTGTATAATGTAAACTACTTCAATTACAAGTCTTGAAGGTTCCACTTGAGCTCATAAACCTGACTATTAGACATCCTATTTAGTGGAAGTTATACCATTATAGCTTTTGGATGTAGCTTGATAGAGAAATCATCCTATCGATCATGAGTTAAATGAGAAACTTTTTCCATGAAAGTGTCCCTAAAATGATAAAAAACTATGGGAAAATATTCCATAAATGAACCATGATCATCTAAATATAGGCTATGTATCTAGAATATTATCCCTCCCCTCACGAAATACACTTGTCTATATCTACATTCCGGGATATCCCATTAACACATGTTCATAAAATATCCACCCTCTCATGATGTGAATGTCACCCTCTAGAAATGGTAATCAATATTGTCTTGATAAGAAACATGTTAATAATCTATTATTATGATATAAAACCCTACCCGATCTAGGAAAAATAGAGCACGCATGATGATACACGAAACAATGTCAAGGGGGAACTCCCTACACAAGGATACACCCTCTGATGTATGGGTACAAATAGTGTATGGTTACCTTGACCAATACTATAACCTCATCTTTAACTAAAAGAACTATTTTGGCGCCAATAATTACATGGATCTATGAATCCCACACATGAAACTAGATTTTGAGTTGATCCCCTTCTACTAGATACTAATGGAATGGTAATATATAAATTATTCATACAGCTTATTCTAGAATAATCTCATTAATAGATTGATCCTCTATCACACCAGTTCATTATATTTAATTTTCCTTCACACTATTGACAGAAGACAACACAACCAGAACAACATTTCTCTCTACTACTCCCCTTATGAGAATCCTTAAAAAACAACTTTATCCGATCTAAAATAAAAATTCTACTTTGAGAGACTAAACCATCGGGTTATTCACTACTTGGTTCCCATAGGTTCCCTCAGAAATACTCTATGATTCACTATATCTGTAAAATTATTCATCCAAAACATGTTCACATCATATGAAATGATATGATTAAGACCATCCTTGAAAATTCTCTCCATATATAGATCATCATAATGATTAATTTGAACATAATGATAATGATCTATGAAGCACAATGAATAAACCATAACATTCTCCGTGCATTTCTATAGACCCAGTTACTGATTTCCACTTTCAGCTCTCAGCATCTCAAGAATAAGTAGTCAAAAAACGGTTATTATAAATCCATCAAAATATTATCTTCTTAATTATCATCCTAGTTTTAAATATTAACCAAAATATTCCATCACTTCAATGTATATACCTCATGAGTTGCAATAAATTCATAGGTGTCTACAAATACACAAAGATAAAAAATAGTAATAATCCATATCCTAAGAGTCAATGTACTTCTATCCGCAAAAATTATTAGAGGATCCTTATATTATAACTCATGCTTCATCTCTTCTATATAAGTGGTAGTCATAGGGGCTCCCTAAAATGACATCATAAAGCGTAAGAGACCCTATTGGAAATGGAAATCAAAATCCGCATCTGGTACAGATACTAGTTCTACAACTAGCACTATAGGATGATATAATCGTAGAATAGTCCCACCACCTCTAGAGGATGATTTTCACCACCCTCCTAGTGCATGACTATAGGTCGTCATGGTGGTATGTCTCTATAATTAAAAACCCACACTACAGAGAATATCGATAATAAGAAATTCATATTTTAAAGTGTATGAGAGGTCTATGATTTCCTATATAAATGAATCACCCTTATACCTACTACTAAAGCCTTGAATTGGTAATAGAAAACCCTATAAATAACTAGAAAAACAACTTACTTACCACTATAATTCCAAGTCAATGTCACATTCTATGTTTCCAAAAATTTCAATTTTTTTAAATTAATATTTATTTTCAAATATATTTTAATTGATATATCAAATAGGTCACAACTTCCATTCCGAAAGGTAACATACACCTCATGAACTGTCGATTGATGCTTATGTAATCCTAACCATTACACATTCCTGTAAGTGTAACCAGTGGTCCATGACTCAATAATACAAAATTAACCACTCTGGGTGTCCTCTATAGACTCTTCAGGGGAACATAGTTAATATTATATAAGGATGTCTGAGAACCAATTATTTTTTCCATTCATACACAAATTATATAATTATTTAATAATATTTCCAACATGGAACACATAATAATGTCTTAATGTTAAGAAATTACAATTACCTTACATGCCATAATGAATGATATTTTATTTACAAAAGGTTCCTAAAACGATGAATGGCATGGAATACCATTAGATCCATAAAAAATAGTAAAATAAATAATAAAAAATAACATAAAATAAATATTGTGTAACCCAAATATGGTATCAGGACAAATAAACTAGGAAAAATAATGAAAATCCATTTATTGGTCTTGGATGCTTATTTTTTTCTTTCATGTGGGGTATGTAATCCATAGCATAGCTCATTAAAATATTCTCATTCTTTTATAATATCCCATATATTATCTACCAATAGTAAATAATGAATAAAAAATCATCTACTTCTATTTTGTACCATCCTAACCATGGAGGAACTAAATAGTTCCATAAGATATTAGAAAATATAGTCATAACTAAATCTCTTTATATGATAGAGGATTACTACTATTAGAATTGGAATTGGTTGTGTATATGAGGAGACCGTGTCCTCATGTCTGAATTTTCATCACTAGGATAAACATATTTACCAAAAGAGAAATAATAATAAAAATCCCCGATGAATGATAAGACATCTTGATTAAAGAAAAAGAAATATTTCCAATGAAATCATATACAATAAGATGATAAATTCATGTCACTATGAACTATGGAAGTAAATACATGGAATTAGGGATAAAATACTGTAGAAGATTCAAAAATTTAAAAAAATATAGAAGGTATATCTCTATATTTCAGTAAGAGCATCATCATGGTCATCTAATCTCATTCCTTTAATAATAAATCAGTCAAACATCATATGTTGGGTTCTTTCCCTGGTCTCTACATACGTTGACGATGTCTCTATAGGTATCCAATGACGACCTAATTAGGGTTTGAGATAACCCACAGTAGGCCTCCAATAATGGTGTCTATAATATGTCAAATCAATGTAATATAAAAAAAATAGTGTTGAATATGAAACATCTATAAATATTTATAAAATTTTGGGTCATGTAATAATGTTATACAGTATATCCAAACATGACTCCATTTGAACGATATTCAAACACCAATAAAAAGTGATGATATAAAGCATAAAAAAGTATTTTTTAAAGATTCCAATCTAATAATTGAAAATATGATAATCATAAAAGATCTATTTTAGTGGATAGAAAATATTCACAAGGGATATTCCATGTAATTAGGGTAAAAACATAAACAATGAACACACCATCTAATCATGTTTCAAATGATTTAGGGATAGATCAAAGCTATAATATAAATATAAATCATTATCATGTACCAATAGAATCATGATTTAAAAACATTAATTGCTTTGATATAGTCTAAAGATCGTATAAAAATATCATTTAATATGTGATTCCAAGAAATTCAGATCCAACAGTTTGAAAAATATCTTTCATCTTATGAAATTAGGATTGAAGAAGTATATAAGAATGAGGAATCCACTACTCAAATCAATAACCATGGAGTATAAATATCTAGAGAATCTAAAGTTTTCATGATTAAAAGAAATTATCCAAGGAATCAAATATCAATTTAAATTCACCATCTCAATTCAATCATCAATTCCCAACCATTCAAATTTCATGAGTTCATCCAACTCATTTCACCAATTACCATAAATGATATATAACAATTATATTCATATGAATTCAAATATAAATGATGGAAAACAATATAATAATAATTTAATATAAATAATTCCATTTATTTATTTATTTATAAGTAAAATATGTTAATAAATACCTTAAAATGTTATTTAATTATTATTAATTCTACCACTAATATTTTTCTCACACCCATGAAATATAGTTGTACAACACTCAGATTATACAAGGGAACACCCCATTGTCGGTCTAGGTTGGATATAACAACATCCAACTATCCCAAAGTAGCTAATAAGAAATTTAAAGTGGTTCCAATTCATTAAATATAATAATTAAGTGTAAATTATGTGTATCCCTTGAATGTCCGACATGCAGAAAAACTAAAAAAAGAAATATTAGAAAAAAACCCTTGGGATAAATTTATAGATCACTTATCATTGGTCTGTGGTAAAACATGCATCCTATATCGACCTATGATTTTTCCCTGATCAAATGAAAATCAATGAAGATACAAAAATACTAGAAATAGTGAAAATTATATTACACCTAAATTACTCCGTCATTATGAATAATAACAAATATTGACACCAAATAAAAGAGGAACTCAGCGGTACAGATCTAATGAGACCAACAGTTCTGGAATCAGATATCAAATAAATATAGAGAGAAAATCATCGGAATTGGATTCAATGGTCTCCAAATTTGATATGTATTCCCATCATAGGAATAATAAAATGGCATAGGTCAAATGTTTTTTAATTTAAAATATGCATTTCATATATTTTAATTGGGTCACAAATTATGGTTATATAGTTAGACAAACCATGAACCAACGATGTTACCATTAATTTTTAAGGGGGACCACACCTAGTTAGGGAATATATTTTCAATAAATATGTGAAGATAATGCATTAAGACTATACTAAAAACTATATATATCCCATAAAGTCGGGCACTATGGGTTTCATGGTTTCCTCAAACCACGTGGCCTCATGTGTTTCATTATCCAGACCCATAAGAATTCTACTTACCATGTGGCCCAATTTACATTTCCAAAAAACAGAGCCTTCAGGACCCAAAGAATCCCTTTAATCCCTTGAAGCTCCTATGATCTCATTATCAGCCAAAATTAGGTCAAAACCTATTTTTTAATTTTAAACTAAAATCATTTATACCTCATGTGAAAACAAAGGATCATAAATTTTTTCCCATTTCATCCCCCAAATAAAATTTTTAATCAATGGTAGTCTAGGAATGATTTCCATCTACCAGCAATATTTATCTTATTCCCTTTATAGTGTATTGCAATGGATTCCTTGTTAAATGTATCATCATTTCTCCCATATTCTTCTTCATTCCAAAATTCATATATTTCAAATTCCACCAAAGACCAAAATTCACAATATTATATGGCAATGGGGTTAATGGTAGTTTTATCCAACAATTTATGTCTTTTTTAAAGTTGATGTCTTCATTAGCATTGAGTTTATTATTATTGATATTTACATAATTTTTATTGGATTCTAATTCTTATATGTATGGGTTTTAATCAATAATTTTCATTATCGAATTTAATGTGTGATTTTGATTTCATAATATATTTTTATTAATATTATGAATATATGTGATATCATTGTAGTGATTATAACTCATATTTATGTATTTTGATCATGGAATATGTTGTTTCACTTCTTAATTTCTACATTTTTTATTAAATGGTTTATTTTATCATGTCATAAATTTTATGAATGATTATCAAAATATTTGGATATTTTTTATGTTGTTTGTTGGGTTTTGATATAGTTTTGGATATCATGGTTTGAAAATGTGGTTTTAAAAAGATATTTATTTTATAAATATGTGTTTGTCTCAATGTGACATAAAAGGGGGTATAATGGTTAATTTAGAATGTCTATTTGAAATGAGTTTGTGGTTGTCCTATTTCTAAAATTACTTAATTGCTGATAAAAATGATTCAGTGGAAATCGATGGCCTTTGGACAAGTTTTATATTTTAAATAGGATTAACACTGATTTCAATGGTGGGTTTGAAATGGAAAATGCTTTATGTGGTTTCAATTAATTTTAAAATAATTTTTATGTGGGTTTTTCTGATATTGAAAGTGATTGGAATTCTGATCCATGGTTTTTTATAAAAACACATTTTTAACTTTTTAAATATGGTAATTTATTGATGTTATGATCATATTTAGTTCCTCATAGTGGGTATTTCCCATTGGGGGCCTATTTATGACTATTTGATAGTTATTTATCACATTATGTGGGAATTTTATTATTTATTCATTAGATTTTTAATGTGCTTGGGTATATTCATTTTGAGGGTAGTCAGCGTGGGGAGAGTTTTTCATGTTCATTATGTATTGATTTTGGCTTTCCATTTCACTAATTTAAATTTTCTATCAGTAATGTGAAGCAAGTTTCTAAGTGGTAGGTTTATTCATATGTTTCACTAGTTCATTCACATAATGTTGATGTATAACTGGTCATTTTAGGAACTACATATCTGAGAGTGTATGTTATTATAGTGAGGCTGATGGGTGCTAGTTCGATGGTTTTGGGTTGGACTCAGCTTAAGCGTATAGTTGGTCCATTATAAATTAGTAATTTGAGATGCACCTTATTTTAGTGTCCTATGGTAGATACCATGATGTATTTGTTCATTTATTTGTGTTTTATGTATGAGATATATATCTTCCACATAATTGTACCATGTCACATGATTATATTATTTTGGAACCCATAACTTGTATTTTTTATGTCTAATATTTTTACATGTGGTGCTTCTATTTTCTATGTGATTGACCCATAATGTTTGGTGTTACTTTCTCTGAAATTTTTTAAATAGTTATTAGGAAACAATTATTCAATTTATAGTCTTTGGAGTGGGTTATTAAAAGGGATTACAAAATGATATTTTTCATAAATTTTTTTATGTAGATTGAATTATTTCAATGTGTGCGTTTTCATTTCATTAAAACATAGTGATTAATTTTCAATATATAATATGAACATGATATGGATTACCTTGTTATTGTTTTAAAAGAATACACTCTGAAATTATTATTAAACTATTATTTTTGAATTTCATTTCAGAATGATCTTTGTAGTGTTTGAAAGAGGTAACCTACTACGATGTTTATTTAGTTAATATATATAATTTAGTATCAATAGTATCAATTGGTATTAATAATTATTCTTATGGAAGATTTTCGGTGATTAGTGAGGTAGTTGGAAACTAGAGGTTTGATGGATATGGACACATGAATAGCTAAAGTATTATTAAGATTTTTTTGTTACTATAGCATTATTCATGAAATAAATCCTTTTAGAAACATTTAATTTTTTTTAATGTATGACTATTCCATGTTTTGATACATTTTTTATAGATGGTAAATGTTATTTATGCTTTTGGGTTGCATTAGTGATGTTATTAATGACCTTTTTTCATGTTCATTCATTTATGGGGGGTATTATTATTCCATAGAAATCCAATGTATGAAATGTCCATTTTGGACTCTTAGTTGATATGTTGTGGTATTTTATATCTTATTAGAGGGATATATCATTGAAAGGTAAAATATTATGATTCCCAATAATGGGTGTCCATTCACTAGGGATCAAGAATATACATCGATCCTCATTTTAAGCCAGGTATGGTGACGTGTCATGTCATACATCTTTTTACGCTAAATCATCCCATATAGAACCTTATAATATGCCATTAAATTTATATAGTGGAAATAGTTTTTACATAGAACTCCATTAGGGGCTGTTATGATTGAAAAAAATTTAAATCTAGTCATTATTCTATATTTATATTCTACAGAGCTACAATGGTTCCCTTATAATGACCATCCATATAAGGGTTATATTATATAATATTAATGAAATGATCTAAAATTATAAGGTGACCAAATACCACTAGAAAGAAGAGACAATTTTTAGACGTCTTGGAGGGTGGTTTGAATAAATTAATGGTTATGTTTTACAACTATAGTACTATTATTAGAAACATCTTCATCATACCCATAGACCAATATCATTCAACCATGACTTATTTTAATAACAATCATCAAATTCCCTCTCCACATATTATCCTACCATATGTTTTTTATTATATATCTATACATATTAGTTATTTGTGATTGATATAGACAGATAATATTCGTGCATGATATATAAGTTCCCTCTTTAGTTATAGTTTAGATTAGACACGTATCCAAGTTCCAAATATTATTACTCCATTTTTATATAAGTTGAACTCAAGAATATACAATAAAAATCATTATAGATCTAAATAAACTCTTTGGGATCAATCATCATATCAATAGTATATTTTTGATAAATTATTTGAGAAAGGGATGATGAATTTCAATTGATTATTCACACGTCCATCCTTTTCATGTACAAAAATAAATGATAACATCCAATCTTCATCAAGGATAGGGTTGTATGATCCTTTCAAATCAATGTTTCTGCCACCTTATTATCGTTCACATGATAGTAATGGATTGAAAATTTAGATTACATGATTAGCCCTAGTGATAGTTATTTGAACATATTCATTCATTTATGGACTAATATATACTCTGGGTTCTAATTATATTAATATATGTCTAAACCCTCTCCAGTAGATAAAATTATTGGAAAATATAAATGTGAATATTAGTACATCTATTTATAGATCATGCATTAAATAGTTCTACTAAAATATCATTTATATATGGGAATCATAGAAAATCAGTTTGTTATTTTTAATTTTTACACAATCTATGTTTATTTTTAAATTTAAATATAGAAAAAGTCCATCCTCACTATTGGGTAATGTGAGAAAATGTGAAGTCCATTTCCCCCTCTATACAACATTAATTCACTATCCATATTCATTTTTTTAGAAAAATATTTCTCCGATTTTAGTTATCTTGCTTAGCGGTCTTGGAAATCATGATAAGTTGATTTTAAATAGATGATAGTGCCTAGATAATCTAGGTAATATACATATATATATATATATCCCTGATATTGGTTTCGACCATCATTCAATCTTCATTAAGTTTGATCAATCATTATAGATACCAGTTTTTTTGATTACATACCCAAGGATTGTATCCTGATCAATTCAATACACACATTTACATTAATTCAAATTTAATATTCATTTTGAAATATCTTTAGAATAATAAAATAATGCTACTCATGTTCTTCATTCCCATTGAATGAGATATGAATATTTTCAATAATTATTTCCACAAATATTTCAAGGTAATCAATTAAGAGACTATTGATTAGGTAATAAGGATAGTAAAATGATTTGGTTTTACAATTGTGATAACTATAAATAGAAAGTGATCATACCTTTTATTAATAGTAGAATTAAGGATATACTTATTATTCACATTTAGTTGGTTATATCCCTAATATATATTCACATTATAGATGTCTTAGGGTACACATATATCATTAAACATATAATAAATCTATGGTTGTAGATACTTGTACTTTATCATGATCTTTTCTAGCTCATGATAATAAATTTAGAGGCACATTGACCCATTCTTATTCTTGATGAATATGACCACTGCATCCAATTACAGTAAAAATGGGATTATAATTTCTTTATCCTGATTCCCTTGTAGTAGCATATTTTACCCTTAATGTTCAAAATTAGTCAATATATATATAGTAATGGATATTAGACAAACATTGTGTATATGTTAAATTGTGAACTCAACATATCTATTGAGAGGAACACTATGAAATTCCTTAGAGAACACATACTATATTTCTCTTTCAATTTTAATGTCATCAAGGATGAAATTTTCATTAGACTCAATTAGTTTTTTGGATACACTTACCCATATAGAAATGGAATCCTTGATTGATATGATGATTCAAAAGGGATACATCATCTTCCATACATGTGGATTGAATTATTGGTATATTCAAGACATGATGTGTTATTTCCTTCAATGAAAATTTTATGATAGCTCTACATAGGGAGTGAATATTAGTAATCATAATATTATCAAATTCTAATAAATTGTGTTTCCAAATTATCTATAGGAAATTTATCAAAAAATATTCACAAGGGAGTTATATTATTGGGATTGAATAATTTTCCCGCTTAAAATATTCACATATTCCATGTATTGAGGTGTGTTTTAAATAGTTATACTAAACATGATTGTTATCAACCAATAGATACAAAAATATTAAAATATTATATCCATTATTTTTTAGTGAATAACTATAATAACATTCACAAATTCATTGACCCTAAAAAAATCAATAGTTTTGATGGGTTATGCTATCAATTTATCTCAATGTATAACATGTTATAGTAATCCAATATCTTAAAAAAAACAAGGATTAATGGCATATTTTTGAAGATTATATTTTTATTTATTGGAGAAATATTATACAAAAGGGTTAGGGTTAAATTTGTCATTCCATTATTCTGTTAAATCGATCAGTTTCTTCGTCACCCATATGTATCAACAATTGTGGCTCCCCTCCTTCCCAAACATAAAATATTACCTTAAACCTATAAATAATATATTGGGGGGCTTTTTACCAAAAATTCCCCAAATAGGATGTTATAATTTCATAAAACAATGATATTTACCTATCAATCAACACATATTATGAAATTTTTCCCACTTTATATCTCATATTCAATGATATTTTCTACGATCCCATTCAAATTTTAGTGAAAAATGGAAAATTTATTAATAAATATAATTCTATAAAGTCAATAAATATTTTTATGAAATCATATTTATGGTATTAAACATTGTTATAAAAATTATTTTCCAATTCATCAAAAAATTCATAGGCATATCATTCAACTCTAGAGTTGTTTTCTCGTATTTCATAAAAGATTCATCTTCATTTTCGTGGAGGTCAAGGAGCTCCATATCATTTCTTGTTATAGAATATAATGAAAATATTTATTGAAGTAATTATTGAATTATTGTCCCTCCATCTATTCAATTTCTTTATTGAAATTCATATTCTAAATCAATATCCACAATTGATCAACTTCTACCTCCAAGTGATAAAAATCTAGTGAAAACTTTTTATACATTCATTATATAATGATAAATGATTTTTATGAATAAATTGATTAAATATTTATTGAATAAGGGATCAAAATATACATATAATTTCATATCTATGTTTTCAATAAATGTATCAATTTCAACTTGTGTACTACCTGGTTCAAAATAAAATTAAATCCATTAGTTAATTGAGTATGTATTTTCATGAACTTGTCACATCATGCTACCATTATGGTGAGAATATCATTTAGGTATTCAAATCATTACCCATAACATTTTTCACCCAATTACTCTTATTTTCATCCATTTAATAAAATAAATAAAAATTTGGGATGATTATTTTCAGTCGATTAAAATTACGAAAGGAAAACTAAGAACTATTAAGGGATAACAAAAAAGTTTTAAATATATCACGACCCATGATTTTAAATTCTTAAATGAAATTAATCCATGAATATTTTATTAACATTAAATTTAAACAATTTTTTTTATCTTCATAATGTTTTTTGAATATCATGTGATTAAAAAAATAATTTCCCTTCAGATTGCTTCACTAGATACATGATATTTAGAATTATAATGACTCGATATTAAAAATTACAAATAATTGTGTTTTTGTCAAAACATTATATTATTTCAACTTAAGGGCCTATTATATTTTATAATTATTTATTATTCGGTCATAACACACACATTAAAAAGACATGAAAAAAATGTGGGAAATTCTAGTCTCTTTAGAGACATATGATAAAATTGGAACGCTATAGAGAAGATAAGTATGGACCCCATGCAAGGATAAAACTCACAAATCGAGAAATGGTACAAATTTTTAGAAAAAAAAAGAAAACATGAGAAAAGTAAAAAATGAGAATTTGAGTAATGAAGAAAAAGAAAAAAATGAAAAAAAATAAAGAAACATGGGATCTTCCATTCATTATCCATTTTTCTAACCATATGGAAATTTTAAAATATATTTCATTCCCTGAAAAATATTCTAAAATTTTGAATTTAAATTATCCTCTAAACTAACCATCCCATAAAAACAATTAAAAATATGGGAAAAACACCGAATTCTCATTAATTTATATAATTTTAATAAAAACCATTATTCTAGTGGAAAATTTAAAAACCCATGATATATTTCCAACTATATTAATTTAATTTAAGGAATATAAAAATTAATTTTAACATGTATAACTAACACATGTTTATCTCAATGAAATACTATAATACAAAATTAATGAAAATAATAACCCTTATTAGTTATATAGAACGTCATATTCATAACCAATTTTAAACCACTCTCATATGTAACTAGATCAGAGTAAAATCCTTAGGAGAAACTATTTTGAATCTCCCTCCATCATTTCTATTAGGACAAGGAACAATAACATATTTATTGAAGTTATATATAGAAGAACCCATAAATTAATCTATAGAGGCCTCACCTAATGCTATATTATATTCTACACTATATAAGATGAATTTTTTTTCATCTAGTGCTATCTGGGTCTCCCCGTTGTATAAGGTGTAACATGCTCGCTAGAAACTATCTAGAATGCCCCATAATATAAATTGCAATGGGAACACATGTCTATTTCTAGGAACACCCATTTATCATGTATAATTCTCAATAATTGTATACTTATACAAAAAAACTTCTTTAACATTTTCATTATAAAACATTTTAGAAAAACACACTTTTAAAATCGGATGAAAAATTGGTAAAAACTACCCTTTTATTTTAAGAAACCATATTCAATACCAAAAACAAAAAAATACGGTAAATTTTTTTTATTTATAGAATAAATGAATAAATAAAAAGTAATACTAATATAAAATAATGGTCATGGGGGTGGGAAATTGTTTTTGTCATTGTAATGTTTAAAAGTACGTAATTCATTTTTTCACCATTCAAAAATGATTTTTTACAAAAAACATAAAAGGATTATTTTGGGAATACATTGAAATCAATTAAAAGTAATAAAATTTAATTTATAATTTATATATTCCTATATAAAAACATCCATAAAGTTATTTCAATAACATACATAGGGAAGATAAATAATTATAATGAAAATGTTAATAGATGATTTTTTAAAAGAAAAGTCCCTTATCACTTTTTAAAAAATTGAATCACAGATCGCATTGAATAATAACTTCAAAATACATCAAAATATAAAATAATATAATAATATGAAAAAAATAATGTTACATGGGTTGTATACACACCATATAAAATTTTAATTTTTTATAACATAAAAAAATTGCATCAATGAAATGAAATACGGACGAAGTCCCTTACCTTGAGTCCAATTCATCATGTCTGCCTTTATCATACTAAATAAAAAAATTATTTTTAATATTTTATTTTGATAGAACAATTTTAATGTCTCTTATTACATTTTTATCAATAAATATCATGTTATACACTATTAATTACACAATTATATTTCAGTTATATGTTTTTTTATTGTTGGCTTATGTGTCGAGAATGTTTTTGGTATGTTTAAAATAGTCAATGAGGTCCATATTTAAGAATATAATGATTAATAATTGTAAAATATTGACCACAATTATAAATCCGTTATTTTTTAATACCATTCAATAATTTTTTCATTGAGAAATTAATTACCTTATGATCATTGAGACGTTAGGGAAAATGTTCCAAGGATTAACATTTCCATTTCTTGACAATCATTACAGAAATGTGGTATGTAGTATTATATCATTTTAGCATTATAATAATATCATAAATACCTTAATGGTAATTCAAATATAATAATAAATTTCACCAATGGGGTTTAGTTATTTAAAGTGTGTCTTGTTGTTTCATGAAGGCATTAGCCAATACATACAAGAATAATGTTATCACATTTTCAGTGAGTGAAATGTTAAGAATACAAAACGATATATTATATTTGACTAATGAAAAAAAATTATAAATATATTATCTTTTTCATGAATACATCATATATTAATTATTATTTACCATTATTACTATCCATGTGAAGCGTAGATGAGAAATTATTAACATCGCTTCATGAGGCCGTAATCCTCCATACACACGAGAAACATTATTTAATCCCTTATAGAATAGTATTTAAAAAATTATAATTGGAATAATAAATATATGGGTATAATTAGGTAAAAAATATCATATTAAAACATTATATCCATCATCATACCAAATGACTATAGGTTTTAATGAAAAAAATAAATGATATCGGTTCTAATGGAAGTAGTCTTACATACAGAGGAACAATAATTTTGTAACCCATTTGATGGATGATAGAAACAGTTTTAGGTTATTCCATTGGAATAAAAAATTACGTTATATGTATGATTTTGAAGTTATTATTTAATCATTTTGTTATTATATTTTTCTGTGTTGGATGATGAGAAAACCCAAAAAAAATGTTGATGAACATTACTTAATCTTCAGGTATCTTCCTCAAGATTGCACTAAATTCATTTCAAATATTTTTTTCTATCCAAACTAAGTAATATATGACTATAAGATGGTACATAGTATTTTTTTGAGAATATTTTTTTTGAACAAAAATGGATTCGTAGTGTGATGAATATAAAAGTGTGTGTGGCCTTTTAAAAGTGTGGGAGATAACATGCTTTGTATTTTTGAAAAGAAATGACTAGAACCTTATTACTCATATGTCACACGAGATAGAAATTAGTAAATATTGATCCTTAGAGTTTTAATGTTTGAAATGTATCTATAAAATAGTTTTTATAAAAGTTTATGTTTTATTTTTACCTTTATCTTTCTAGTTTAAACCTGTGTAAAACCATATTAATCTTAACCGTAGTATGTTTTTATACTACATTCACTATTAATTTTGGTTTAATAAAATTGAATACATTATTGTATAAAATAAATAAATATGAAACAAGATATTAAATCCATTTTTATAAATTCCATTAAGATTATTAGAAAAAATTAAATTTTAAATAAATATCAAATAAACCATGAAAGAGTATATTTTTTAAAGGGAACATGATAAATAGATTACATTGTTTTTATATCCAAATTTTATCGGAAATTGAGTTATTTTAAATAGAATAAATTATTGGATCTATAAAAGAACTAATTTTACCATAAAACATAAAATATAATTTAAATTTATAAACCAACTAAATGAAAATCACATTTTCAATTAATAGTTAGTATTTTCCACTATTCATCAAAAATGATTTTTTTTAAAAATTATCATAAAATCACTATAAAATAACTTTGAAATTATGATTAAAAAGATTTTTTTATTTAATTCACATATATTTTTAAAATTTATAACATAAAATTTTAAATAAACCCTTACAAATAAATTATTATTTTTAATAATTTTATCTTTGATTTAAAAATAATAATTAATATTTTCATAATTAATATAGATATATTAATAAACATGCAATTTATATAGTATATAATTACATGGGTTTTTATATTCCTCCATCTATTTTGAAATTTCATCCTCATAATTTTATTAACTTATTAAACACGAGGGGAAATATTTCCATCACAACATTTTCATATTCCAATGTTTCATCATAAACCATATTATTTATCTATAAAACATTATCCTACTGAATCAAATTATATAGAAAATCATGTTATCTTTTTCAATAATCTAAATTGTCGATTCCTTTTAAAAAATAATCTTTTACAACTAATATACTTTTGGGATAAAAACCCGAGAAGAATGTGGTAAACATTTCGTTAACATCGAATCATAAAATGCATTGTGTACCTGAGAAAAACTATAAGAAAATTCCACACTTTGTGAAATTGATCGGGGCATCTCCATTATTTCATATAGTCCAATGAACTACTGGATCATCATTGAATTATTACGAAACCAATTAGCACTATTTCATATAGAATCTTTGAGAAAGAAACAAGCACCATCCTCAAAAGAATTAACTTTCCTCAAGATGTCTAAATAAATTATATTTTTTCCTTGAGCCATCCCCATATATTATTGAATAATCTTTAACTTCCCAACCATTTTCCTTACTAAATCTAATCGAAATAGTGTCCTTTCTATAACACAATTCCAATAATATGTTTTCCAATATCACTTGATATATAATTCTCTAATGTATCCATTAGTATAATTGAATGTAAACTAGTGTTATATGAAATATCTTCCAACGAAATATGTTGATCCTGACATCCCTGGTAATCCATTGAAAAATAATGAATAATTTCTTCTAGTTTCATAACATTAATCTCAGAAATTCTATCATACTGGGGATGAAATTATTTGATATAATTAAATTCATCTCAATATAACTACTAAATCTGTCCAAAAAATAAGATTTGAATCTAGGATCATTATCTAAAATAATGATGATAATAACTCTATATTATATTTCTATCTCCATTTAGTACAGTCTATAAAGATTATCTAAAGTAATTATATCTCGAATGGAATGGAAATATTCATATTTATCTAATCAATCGACGATTACTAGAATCACATTTTACCTCCAAATTTATTTTTTAATTCCACAATAAATACCTTGAATATATTTTCTCATTTATATTATAATACAATAAATTATTAACGAATTCCCTTTAGAAATTTTTAATTATCTTTTAACAACTAGAAATTGAAAAATTCATGGTGAATTTAGAAAAATGTCCTTTTTTTCCTGCCCACCAGTAATACTATTAAAGGTCTCCTTGCACCTTAGTTCTTCTTTATTGAGTGTAATGAAGGTGGATATGAGCTTCAATTGACAACACATTACGCAACTATGAGTCACAATGAAAACATATTCTTTTTCAAAATCGTAAAATAGAAACATATTCAATATCAAAATAAGTTACCTTACAATTCATAATGGATTATATCATTTCCTATAAATATTTATAATTTATTTATCTTTATTAATTCATTATAAAATACCCAGATATGATAATAGTGAAAAAATACATAGGAAGTCCCTTCATTTAAACCATATTGGAAAAAAATAATCAAATCATTAAGTAAAGGGCCATATACAATATTTATAATGGCTGGTCTATAATTGATTCTTAATCAAGGAATATCCCACTTATATGATTTTATATAATGTTAATTAATTTTGAAGTCATACTCATTTATATGTTCTAGTCAAATTCTCTATCTCTTGTTCACATATTTATTAGTGAATATATACTTCATCATTTATTATTATTATATATTTGACATCATACTCTATGAAAATTAAGACTATAAAATTTTAATGTAAAAAATATAAAGAAAACATTTAGAAATAATGTGTAGGGTAATTTAACTCATGAGGTTACAACTGACATGTAAATTATACTATAATATGATCATTCTAAATTAGCAAATAAACAAGTATTTCCAAATAAGTATCACTTTAGATGATACATTTACAATTTATTGATGGAACATAAAAAAAGTGAATTCTCCAATTTTATTTCAGTTCCCAAAAATAAGAATCAAATTATTTTTTATATATGAATATAACTCTTTTTTAAGATATCTTATTTATATGGATATACAAACAAAAATTGTTTTCTAAAAACTTGCAGCAGTCACCTAAAAATTCAACAAAACATTCATTGATATATGTTGGTCATTCCGATTCCTCAATAAATTTTTCTTCAGTAGGGTCAATAGTTATTACATATTCTCAATTAATATATCCATGGAGATGAGTTTTTTACTACCAAAATTAAAACCTAAAAAATTCACCATATATTTTATTTTCTAAGGGTGGAAAGCAGTTCCTGAATGTTTTTTTGGTACTTCATGATTTTCAGAATATATAATAACGTCATCAATAAACAAAACCAAATACTTCTCTAACACCTCTTAAAATAATCTAATCAAGTGGTCCATAAAAAGATAAGGTGATTTAGAAGACCATCATGGAATAAAAACAAATACATTCTATGCATACCATGTCAAAAACATATTATTTTCAATACATTCTTCGTTCACTTTCAACTGATGTTACCCTTAACTTAGGTAAACCTTTACAAAATACATAAATATAATACCTAATAAAAAAATATTCGATATGAGGAACATGATACTTATTAAAAATAATAATTTTATTTAAAACTATATTGTAAATAAAAAAGACTCATTGAACCATATTTATTTTTTAAAAAATACCGAACCCTAGGGTGATGTTCTAGTATGGATGAATAATTTACCTAATAACACTTTTAAATTTGTTTTTGACTTTAAAAGTTCCACCTGATCCATTAAAAATGATATTTATTAATTGGGTTATAATTTGTTATTAATTCAACATTAAACTCAATATCCCAATCAGGAATAAAACTATGAAATTCATAGGAAAAACATCATTCTTCTCAAATACTACTTGAATGTTACTAATTTGAATAGATTAATAATTTGCAAAAAATATTATCTTTGTAACAATAATGGAAATATATAATTAATTTATCATCTTCTTAGTATGTTAAAAGTTGAATTAAGTCATTTAACACAATCTTAATATCTATAAAATCTATATATGTATGATAAACTAAACGAAAATCCTTACCAATAAGTTTATAAAAATATACTTGGGACAATTCAACCAGGATTTTAGGAATGAAAATCCAATGCCTAATAAAAGGAATCTTCCTTTATATACTGGTTTCTTTGACACATCTACTCGAAGTTTTCAACTAAAGTTATTTCATAACATGAATATGATATATTCTAAAATAAGTAGAAAATTTATTATAAATGATTGAATAAAAATATCAATAGTCCATAAATGTATTGGAATAATTCAAATACACAAGTAACATAACTTTAACCAATTTATTTGATAGCCCAACATAAGCTATAGTAGTAGAAAATTATTTTTCTACCCCTTTTGGTTTCTAATCATGATAATTTTTATCCTATGAAACTATCATTATAAACTCATTAGAATAATGAACAAACTAATAAAAAATAAAATAAATCACTATTGGATAGATATTTATTACCCTATTATTTGGTTGTTCAATACACTTTTCATTATAGTCTTGCACCCTATGATTGATTTGAAAAAATTTACAGAAATTTTTAGATCCTATAAATGTTTTTATGAAATTACATTATCTACACATGATATATTTTGTGGGTTTACATGTATAATTATTATATATTTTTCTCCATTTTAATTCCTTCATGAACTTTTTTACTATTTTATTATTAGCGAACATAATTTTTTGACAACTATA
This sequence comes from Viscum album, assembly GCA_963277665.1. NCBI lineage: Eukaryota > Viridiplantae > Streptophyta > Magnoliopsida > Santalales > Viscaceae > Viscum > Viscum album. Next base: position 1,164,921,651 of record OY728133.1, on the reverse strand, counting down.
TCACAACATTCATGGAATAATGAAAAAATTTCTCATGAATATTAAATTCTAATGAAACTAAATATCTACAGATATACAGTTTCATGATATGTCAATACCAATTAGTTTTAATATATGTGACTTGAATGAAATATAGAACATGCATGGAAAATATTTTTAGGTTTGCTTCATATGTATCCAAATAATTATCATTTTTTTTCTCAATTCCAAGAATTATTCTTTCATATGGATTAATACAATGTTTTAAAAATATTTCCCAGGGAAAAGTTCCTTCCATTTTTACCATTATATTACATAAATATTTTCATTATCATTGGTATTCATATCTAAATATCACTGAATTATTGTGAAGGGTTATTCATGATATTCTCCACTATTGACTTCTTCTTTCATTGTAGATCTTGTTCCTCTCTAGAATGGATACCACCAACATTAATAGCTGCTACCAACTGATCCATCATTGTAACAAACTATTCTATTCCAAATCCAACCATCTTAGGATGCTGATTTGGATGGATATTTTCCTCAGCATTCTATCCCACTATAGGTTTCGAATTTCCTTAGTAGACAAATATTCTAAATAGAATTAGTTTAGATGAAGAAAAATAGAAATATTTAAATTCAAATGGATTTTAACTTCATTATAAGATATAATATTTCTTGGGAATAAAATTACCATTTTTCAATCCTCTATAGTTTCTAAACCATCCTTTGATAAAATTATAAAGTTCCATCTTTAAGCATTACATAATCATTAGTTCAAGTAATGATATCAATTTACTTCACTTTGATTATCCTTTTAGGTATATTATTTTAGATAATTTGTTAATGACCAATAAATTAAAAAACCATTTAATTAAAACTGAGCTCTTTTGATAATTATACATTTTCTAACTATTTAAATGTTGTAATAAAAAATTATTTCATTCCATAAAAACTCATCATAACATTGAAATTTACTTAATTATTTCCCATACCCATTATGTAAAAAACATTAAATATTTTGGGTGAGAAAAAATTCTCAATAATGGATATAAAAGGAAAGGAAACCCCAATCTTAGTGAAAATATGAAAACCAAAAATATATTTACCATTATATAATTTTTAATTTATTGACACAAATAAATAATTTTCACATATAAAATACACACATATTTTGATCAATGAAATCCATTAAACCCCATTTAATTAAATTAAATACCCTTCGTGGTAATATAGATCAACACATAAAAATCCTATTTTACAAAAATTTCATATGTAACTAGATCATAGTTAAAAACATTAAAGAAATAGTTTGGTAAATCTATACTTATTTCCAGTTAAGATAATGTAGAGGACCGAAGCTTTACGTACATGGACAATATATTACTTTTGCAGAATACTAAATACATAACAAAAAATGACACACAAGGTTCGTAATAGTTTAGTGTCCTTGGAAACATGGAACGTAATCTTATAATTGTGGTGAATGATCTTAAACATCTCTCAATAAAGATCTTCCCATTTTTTTCTTACCTAAAACCTTTGTTTATATCCTGGGGAAAAGAAAATATACAAAAGGGTGAGCTCAAATTCCCAGTAAGGGTAAACATAGAGAACATAAAAAAATTCGTAAACATTTGAATACAAAAACTTGAACATAAAATCTAAACATCAAAATCTTGAGCAAAGACATGAATATTGGAAGTATATAAAGCATATATCATAAGCGAACATCAATCCTGATAAAATGGCATGGGAATAAAACATGTAATTGTGGAAACCATTAATCACATGATATGATTTCCATAGTATCCAAGGCATTGCTGCCAAGACCATCTTAGTGGACAAAGTCCCTTTCTGAATTGAGTTCACTCCTCGTTTCAGTCCTGTATTACTGAACCAGTTTAACTTTCCATTCCAACCATGTCTATCTCATGATATATAAATCTTTACCCAATGCATTGGAGGGAGATATATCTCCCACCAATCTCATAGTGAAATCATTCTTACTTGTGCCACAAAATAAACATACATCATTCATAATAACCCAATAAATGAAATGGGTTTCATAAACATCATCCCATCATCACATAATCCATATAAAATAAATGGATATAATTTCAACATAAGAAAATTTAAACCAATTAAATCATAGAGTCATTATACTTGAAACATACACATATGAAATAATGTCATCTTAGATGGAAAAATGGTTTTGATAAGACACTTGAAATGAATTCTTGAGGAAAATATCCTTTCTTCTTTAAAATAAATTTATGTTAACAAAAATTCATGCAATTTAAAAGAAAGATATTTTGTTGAAAATAGTCATGAATTATTTTGGAATAATCTTAATGAAAAAACATCTTTATAAAACAGTAAAAATTCTTTCGTGTCGTATAAGTTAAAAAAAACATTCTCCTCGTACTTTTGTCGGAAAAGTCTAAAAGTACCTCGTAAAAAAACGTTTCCACACATACCATGTAGTAAAAGTAAAAAAATTTTAAAAAGGACTTTAAAAAAACATGAAAACACTTTTATAAAACATAGACATGGATGATAGAAATAACCCCAGTAAATACTTACGAATAAGCAATCTCGAATAAAAATGAGATTTGAAAATTTATCACTTACCTTAGGTCCAATATGCTTTGTATGGTTCCGAACCTCCTGTATAATGATATAAATAATGACATTGACATATTACATAATCATATTCATTTTTATGATATCATATATGTTTCACATATGACTTTATATTACCCGTTCTTTTGTAAATTCTATGTTAAAGTAGCGTTTTGGGTAAAATCATTTCATTTATCGTATGTGTTCCGACTTGTCATTTCATGATATTATTACTTATATCTGGATTTAAATAATTCCAAAATTTAAAAAATTATTTATATATAATATATATTCATCATATACATATATATTATAGATCGATAAAAGGAATGAAATACACCGTTCATGGAGACGGTAGGCCATACGTACGCATGAACGTTGTTTTCGTTTCCTTATTGAATTGAATGAAACTAAATAGATGACATACATATATATATATATAAACATAAATACAATAGCATTATTATTTCATATATTTCATTATTATTCATTATATAAACTTTATGATCATTCATGTATGGTTAATCATGGAGAATGAATCTCATCGCGTCGTGGAGACGGTAGTCCGTACGTACGCACGAGCGATGGTATCACTACCATAATTATTGAATAGAATTGAAGTGGATGGTATAATAAATCAGAATCAGTATGATGTTATAATAACAATATATTGTTATTATTTACACCATTATACCCATCCATGTATGGTGTTGGTGGAAAAATAGATTTCACCACGGCGTGGAGAGGTATTCCGTACGTATGCACGCGTGGTGATTTTGTTTTCCGTAGGATGGATATATGGTGAAATAGGGTTGTTTTATACTTATAATAACATATCAGTATATGATTTATACTGATTTTATTACTTAATAATGAAACAACTAAAGACGAAGAATTGGAAGAAGAAATAAAGTTGAAAGAATCGGTAACGGACATTACCTCTTCTTTGAAGCGCCTCTTTGAGACCTCCTCTTAGGGCACTAAAATGCTCTTTGAAGAAGACCAGAACCTCTAGGATGTTTATATATAAGTGGATAAGAGAATTTTTCAGGGGTTTTACTAGATTTAATTCTCAATGTGGAGTGAGTAATAGAGTCAGGAGGTTCCCTTTTATAAGGGAGGAGAGGGGTACCTTAGGAAAAACAAAAAATATTATTTCATTATAAAGTTGTATTCGTTTTTTAATAGCTCCAAATTGATTTTTTTCGAAGCTAAGGTGGCGATGTTTCGAAATAATATCTTCCAATATAATTTAGAAAAGTATAGGTCTCTATTTTAACCTTATCATTTATTTTTATCTTTAAGTTAAATAATATTTATTTTACTGTGTCCTCTTGATTTCTTACACCATAAGGTTAATAATCTTACGATAAAAAGCCAAAAGAAACCCAAGTTGTTTATTATTAATATATATAACATTATCTAAGTCATTTTTCTGAACCATATATTTTTAAGAATAAAATAAAAATTAATAATATAATATTTGTTTTAAAAACAATTTTTTGTCAATTTTGACACTATTTGGTAATTGATTTTTGTGAAAATTATAATAGAAATATTAGTTCGAAAAAAGTTAATTAAATCAATAAAAACATGTCATATTAACATAGAAAATTATTGGAATTCATAAAAAGTCTCAAATTACATTTATTTGGGTATCTATAACATCAATTATGTCAATATTTCATTAATAATATAATTACTGCATCATCATTGTGTCAAAAATAAATTAAATTATTTAAAGTCTAAAAATTAAAATTAAAATAAAATTATGTAGGAAATATTATTATATTTTTAATGAATATTTATAGTCAAATTTATCTTATGTACAACCCTATATTAATAATGATTTACATATTAAACATTGATTTTAACTATTTTGACCCTTCTTTAAATAAACTAATAATAAATGTCCTAATCTAATCCAAGTGGGCCTAAATAGTCATATTTTATTCCTAAGGCTGTTTTGGTCGAATTAAACTTATCCAATAGAAATATGTCATGTTTTAGGGTAATAATAATATCATTTTTACTCTTAATTACCCGATTTACTTTTAATCGTGGTAAATAAAAGTAAAAAGTTACTATTCACCAAAAATTATTTTCATCTCATGGAACCACATATGACATAATGACATCAACCATGTCTCTCGGATTTTTGAAATTCCATTCACAAAAGCGGTGAAGTTATGTTTTATGTAAATTTGCAAATTCTCCTAGGAGGTGGCTAAAAGAAGATCAAAAGTTCAATAAAATTTTTATATATCTATTATTATAAAATGACTCAAATGAATTACATTGAACATATATCGGTATTATGTGTCAATTTTAACCTAAAATTAATTTAAATAAAACAAATAATTATTTATATAAAAAATCGTTTTTTAAATAGTAACCCAGTGTTTTCGTTATTCAAAAAAATTGAAAGTTTTCAGAAAAATACCAAAATTTCACCCTAGGCTAATATCAATATTTCAAATCCAAAAATTAAGTCCATTTTCAAAGGTGAAATTTTAAAAATTTCGAAAATTGGTTATTACTATTCATAACTGCTAGTTTTAATAATATTTTAATAGCATATCGTTGTTTAGTGAAGCTCGGTATTGCGTACAACATACGCTATCGAGGAAGGTCGTGATTGCGTGTAATGTAGCCAAGTTAGGGTGCGTGTTGTGCAAGACTCCTTTTTTGTAGAGTACAACAAAAAAAATCATTAAAATTAAAAAGAATATTTTTCATAAAATCTCGGGGCGTTACATTCTACCCCCCTTAAAATGAATTTCGCCCTCGAAATTCGTCGGGGTTATAAATGGTTTACTACTCGAATGTTTCTTTAATTGAAACCCATATCGTATAAAGGAATACCAAAACCAATCTTTAAAAACTAAAGTATAAAATATAACGGTTACCCAAATTAACTAATCATTGGTTTTCCACATAAGAGAACATAGGTGAAAATATGGATATGGAAGAGAAACTTAACCATCATGTTCTGATGGAGAGTGGTAGAGAACTTGTCTATGAAAAATCCAAAAATCACAAAGCCATAAATTTGTGATGATCTAGGGTACCATCTAATTAATCAGATATAAGGGCACTAGGACAACATTTTTTGTTTTCAAGATCATTTCCCCAAAGTTGAAGAATTTGAATTAGAATACTAACTTTATTTTGGTACAATCTCACTGTTGTTCATGACTTGAACAATTTCCACTTCAACTCTTATAGAAATTAATTTGAATTTGTTATTCATGAATTGGTAGCAGATCATGTGATAGAATGACGGGTCATTCCATCTGTCTCAAAAAAAAGGTTAGCAAAAGTTATTAAATATACATATGTCGATCTATAGTGAGATTAATCATATATGGTTCTTAAAATGGACTTATACTTCATATATCATACTACTTAATATAATAAAACTAGTTTCTACTAAAGAGGGACTTCATGTAGGCCAGTGGTAGGCAATAAAGGCCAGTCACACTTCGGTTGTGGGTTCGATTCCCACAGCCTTGTCCGACGCGATGGGTTGTCGCCCATCCTGAAGGTTGTCCTTTTTCTAAAACCACATTACTATAACATCCCATCAATAATATCAAAAAAAATTCTATCCTTAAACAATACTATATTATGTCCAACATAATCCTTTCTAATCTTTAGGCTTATCCAAAATACTACTGTCCAATCTCATATTATAGTGATAACGATTACCAAAGAGTTCATATAACAAGAATGTTAATACCATCGTTGATCCCCATATATCATGAAATATGTCTTGTTGGTCACATTACAAACATTCAAAGGCCTTAATCATGTATTATCTTGAAAAATGAATAACCATTGAATCTTTGTGAAAACATGAGTGCTATCAGATGTTAACTCTTTTCACATACCAAAACATCAAACCCTGATATAACTATTTCCTTATATCAGTCATGAGCTTATGAATACTGTCAAAAATTTCATTTTCTCCTTATCCCTTCATTATGCAAATGTCATCTTTTTTCCAAAAATATCTCAATCACTTTCCATGGTTACCGGTACCATAAAATTATTGAAAACCACAATAGACCAATACAAAAATATTCCAATATTCCACGATACTATATACAACATTATTTTGGAATACCATTACATAAACACTTAATCATTCCACCATATCATTGTCATATTCAACATCGCCAATGGTGATCACATGTGACTTCCCTTTGTCCTTTTCCTTAAGTGGTTGCTCATGTTGATCCTCACTAACCCTTGGATTAGGGCATTTATTAGCATAATTCCCCATTTCCTTGCACTTGAAGCATTGATGTGTTGGTGGTGCGTTCTCTGTAGTCTTTTCTTTATTCACATCATTAGAAACCCTTTTTCCATTACTTTGACACTCAACTGCTTGATGACCTTCTTTTCCACACTTAAAACATTTTCTTGCCCCTTTACGACAATATCCACCATGCTTCTTTCCACACTTTGATCATAAGAAAAAATTCATCTTCTTTTCACAATTATTCTGAGATTTCTCCTTGAACTCCATCTTTCGTTTCTTTTCAAAACTATGAGATGGATAAGTAACACAAACTTCCATTTCTACCTTGATAGCACAACGCACAATTTCTTCATAGATACTGAAGTCTCTTATTGCTAATGCCTTTCGACGATTTGGTTTCAAGCCACTGAAGAATCGACCAACTTTACTTTCAGGTTGGATGATAAATCCAGATGCATACCTGGAAAGCCTTGTAAAATGTGCTTCATATACACCAATAGATTCATCATCCTTTTTCTTTTGTTCAAGAAACTCTTTCTCCATATTTGTTAGAAGAATACGAGGGGAGTACTTATTGAAAAATAAGTTCTTGAACTCATCCCATTCCGTGGACTCAATTTCATCTCTTGGCCTCGTATTCTTGATAATATTCCACCATTGATCAGCTTCACCTTCCAAACAATATACTACAAAGATGAATTTATCATGTTCAGAACATTGAAGAACTGAAAATATCTTTTCAGTGGTACTGATCCATTGTTCAGCAACAAGTGGATCAGAAGACCCACTGAAAGAAGGTTTATGTTGCCTCATGAAGGACTCAATAGAATATTGTTCCCTTCTCTACTCATTTGGAAGTCCATAATGATTCATATCTTGTGCAAGTACAGAAATAAGATTTTTCACTCCATCTCTCATATCATTTGTTTGTTCATGAGGACAATCATTGAATTGTCCATTCCATTGATCAACATGGTTCCTTCGGGTTCCAACCATCGTCTAAAACCCAAAAAGAATAGTGTGAGAGGAAAAATCATGCTAGGGAAAACAAAATAATAAATGGGGAGTACCCTCAATATCTAACATCTTAGGTTAAATTCTAAGATCATTACCGTAATTATATGACTATAACCTATACTTATACTTAACATTAGGTACATCCATAGACATACCATAGAAATATCTCTAGGGATCTCACTAATGTTTTCGCATCCTAGTTTCCAAAGGTTGACTAAACCTTTCCTCTTTTACCAACTATAGTGGCCAGAAGCTTTACGTACACGGAAAATACATTACGTTTGTGGAATACATAATACATAACCAAAAAAGACACACAAGGATCATAATAGTTTTGTGTCTTTGGAAACTTGGAACGTAATCTTCTAATCGTGGTGACAGATCTTTAACATCTCCCAATAATGATTTTCCCTTTTTTTTCTTACCTGAAATCTTTCTTTATATCCTGGGGAAAAGAAAACATACAAAAGGGTGTGCTCAAATGCCCAGTAAGGGTAAACATAGAGAACATAAAATAATCCATAAACATTTGAATGCAAAAACTTGAACATAAAATATAAACATTAAAATCTTGGGCAAAGACATGAATCATGGAAGTACATAAAGAATATATCATAAGGGAACATCAATAATGATAAAATAGCATGGGAATAAAACATTTAATTGTGGAAACCATTAAGAACAAGATATGATTTCCATAATAGCCAAGGCATTGCTGCCGAGACCATCTTAGTGGAAAAAGTCCCTTTCTGAATCGAGTTCACTCCTCGTTCCAGTCCTGTATTACTGAACCGGTTTAACTTTCCATTCTAGCCATGCCAATCTCATGACATATAAATATTTACCCAATGCATTGGAGGGAGATATAGGTCCCAAACATCTCATAGTGAAATCATTCTTACTTGTGCCACAAAATAAACATACATCATTTATAGTAACCCAATAAATGAAAGGGGTTTCATAAACATCATCCCATCATCACATAATCCAAATAAAGAAAATGGATATCATTTAAACATAAGAAAAGTGAAACCATGTAAATCATAGTGAAATTATACATGAAACATACACATATGAAATAATTTCATCTTAGATGAAAAAATGGGTTTGATAAAACACTTGAAATGAATTCTTGAGGAAAATATCCTTTCTTCTTCAAAATCAATTTATTTTAACAAAAATTCATGAAATTTAAAAGAAAGAGATTTTTTTTGAAAATAGTCATGAAATCTTTTGGATGAAGCTTCATGAAAATATGTCTTTATAAAACCATACAAATACTTTTGTGCCGTATTAGTTAAAAAAACATTCTCCTCCTACTTTTGTCGGAAAAGTCAAAAAGTACATCGTAAAAAAAATATTCCATACATACCATGTAGTAAAAGTCAAAAATGGGTAAAAAGGACTATAAGCATACATGAAAACACTTTTATAAAACATGTATATGGATGATCGAAATAACCACAGTAAATACTTACGAATAAGCAATCTCGGATAAAAATGAGATTTGCAAAATTATCACATACCTTAGGTTTGATATGCTTTGTATGGTTCTGAAACTCATGTATAATGATTTAAATAATGTCATTGACTTATTATATAATCATATTCATTGTTATTATATCATATATGTTTCACTTATGAATTTATATTACCTTTTCTTTCGAAAATACCATGTTAAAGTAGCGTTTTGGGTAAAATCATTTCATTTATCGTATGTGTTTGACTTGTCGTTTCATGATATTATTACATATATCATGATTTAAATAATTCCAAAATGTAAAACATGATTTATATATAATATATATTCATCATATACATATATATTATAAATCGATAAAAGGAATGAAATACACCGTTCCTGGAGACGGTAGGTCGTACGTACGCATGAACGCTGTTTTCATTTCCTTATTGAATTAAATGAAACTAAATAGATGACATACATATATATATACATAAATCCAGCAGCATTATTTTTTCATATATTTCATTATTATTCATTATATAAACTTTATGATCATTTATGTATGGTTAATCATGGAGAATGAATCACATCACTTCGTGGAGACGGTAGTCCGTACGTACGCACGAGCGATGATATCGTTCCCATAATTATTGAATAGAATTGGAGTCGATGGTATAATATATCAGAATCATTATGACGTTATAATAACCATATATAGTAATTATTTACACCATTATACCCATCCGTGTAAGGTGTTGGTGGAAAAACAGATTTCACCACGACGTGGAGACGGTATTCCGTTTGTACGCACGCGTGGTGATTTTGTCTTCTGTAGGATGGATAGATGGTGAAATAGGGTTGTTTCATACTTATAATATAATATCAGTATATGAGTTATACTGATGTCATTACTTCATAATGAAACAACTATGGATGAAGAAGTGGAAGAAGAAATAAAGTGGATAGAATCAGTAACAGATATTACCTATTCTTTGAAGCTCCTCTTTGAGACCTCCTCTTAGGGCACTAAAATTGGCGTTTGAAGAAGACCATAACCTCTAGTATGTTTCTATAAAAGTGTAGAAGAGAATTTTTCATGGGTTGGACGAGATTGAAAGCTCAAAGTGGTGTGAGGAAGAGAGGGAGGAGGTTCCCTTTTATAAGGGAGGAGAGGGGCACCCTAGGGAAAACAAAAAATATTATTTTATTATAAAATCATATTAGGTTTTTAATAGCTCCAAATTGAGTTATTTAGAAGCTAAGGTAGGGATAGGTCGATATCCTATCCTAAAATATAATTTAGTCAAGTTTAGGGCTCTATTTTAACCTTTTCATTTAGATATTACTTTAAGTTAAATAATTTTTCTTTTACCGTGTCTTCTTGTTTTCTTACACCATAAGGTTAATAATCGTTCTATAACAAGACAAACGAACCCCAAGTTGTTTATTATTAATATATATTACCTTATATAAGTCATGTTTCTGAACCATAGATTTTTAGGAAGAAAATAAAAAATCGTAACTTAATATTTGTTTTAAAAACTATTTTATGTCAATTTTGACACTATTTGGTAATTGATTTTTGTGAAACTTATAACAGAAATATTAGTTAGAAAAAATTTAATTATATCACTAATTACATGTAATATTAACATAGAAAATTATTGGAATTCATTAAAAGTCTCAAATTACATTTATTTGGGTATCTATAACATCAATTATGTCAATATTTCATTAATAATATAATTACTGCATCATCATTATGTCATACATAAATTAAATTATTTAAAGTCCAAAAATTACAAATAAAATACCATTATTTAGGAAATATTTTTATATTTCTAATGAATATTTATATGGGAATTTATCTTATGTATAACCCTATATTAAAAATTATTTACTTATTAAACTTTGATTTTAACTATTTTAACTTTTCTTTAAATAAACTAATAATAAATGTCCTAATCTAATCCATGTGGGCCTAAACGGTCATATTTTATTCCTAAGGTTGTTTTGGGTCGAATTACACTTATCCAATAGAATTAGGACATGTGTTTGGATAATAATAATATCATGTTTACCCTTAATTACCCTATTTACTTTTAACATTAGTAAATAAAAGTAAAAAGTTTATATTCACCAAAAATTATTTTCATCTCATTGAACCACATTTTACTTACTAACATCAACCGTGTCTCTCATATTTTTTAAATTCCATTCACAAAAGCTGTAAAATTATGTTTTATGTAAATTTTCAAATTCTCCTAGCAGGTGGGTAAAAGACGGTCAAAAGTTCAATAAAATTTTTATATATCTATTATTATAAAATGACTCCAATGAATTACATTGAACTTATATACGAATTATGTTTAAATTTTGACCTAAAAAATTTAAATAAAATAAATATTTATTTAAATAAAAATTCGGTTTTTAAATAGTAACCTAGTGTCTTCACTATTCATCAAAAATTGAATGTTTTCAGAAAAATACCAAAATTTCACCCTATGCTAATTTCGATATTCCGAATCCAAAAATGAAGTCCATTTTGAAATATAAAATTTACAAAATTTCAATAATTGGTTATTACTATTCATAAGTGCTAGTTTTAATAATATTTTAATAGCATGTCATTGTTTATTGAAACTCGGTATTGTGTACAACATACGCTATCAAGGAAGGTCGCGATTGCATGTAATACTGCCAAGTTAGGGCTACGTGTTGTTCAAGTCTCCTTTGTTGTAGCGTACAACACAAGGCATCAATAAAATTAAGGAAAATATTTTTCATAAAATCTCCGGGTGTTACAAATAAGGAACATTACCTAATGCATTGGAGAGAAATCTGGGTGGACCCGTAATTTATGTTAAAATGTCCCCAACCCAATATATTTGGGCCGCCTGATTTTATTATCCATAAAGGTCTCCCCAAACAGTATCTAAACTACTCAATTATAAAATCATTAATGGTCCATTTAGATTTTATCAGGTTTACCATGTAATATATGTTATAACAAACTCAATAGACATTGTTTGGGTTCACCCATTTGCCATTAAAATTTCTCATGTACCATATGATGAAGAAATTAATTTATTATTTCAGTTTTTTATCATAATAATTTTCAAAATATTCTATTAAACCCATATGAAAATAAATTTTGAATTTGAAAATACACATTTTATTTTCAAAAAATCTCCAATATCAAAACATTGGAAAAGGGAAAATAAATTTTCATTGAAGAATAAATTAATTATATTAAAGGAATCTAAAAATAATATAATGGTTATAAATATGCTAACATTAATTGTCTATATATATCTTAAAACTAGAAAATTCTATTTATCTTTTTTCCAAATGATATGTGTAAAAAACTAAAAAACATTCCATTTGGAAACCATTGAAATAAATTAAATGATATATAAAATGTATTTCAGAATTATTTGATTTTTATATAAAATAATTCATAATAACATATTAATAACATTGATATATAAGAGAAACATATGTAAGGAAAACATTAATGGATTGTATTTACAAAAGAAAAGTTATTTACCACTTTGGAAAAATAATAATTGTATACCCCATTATATACTATCTTTAATAAACATTGAATATCATGATGATATATTAATTCATTATTTACTATGTCAATACGGTATTATTCACACCTTATTAAATTATATACATGTGTGTCATTGAAAAATCCCCTAATGAAAGGATATTCAGATGACGTCCCTTACCGTGAGTCTGATTCGTCACGTGTGACTTAATACTCCTGAATAATAAAAATATTTTAACTATAAAATATATTTTAATCAATTTTATATTTTATAATGACCTTTCTTTTACTTATTCACAAGTAATATATGATGACACAATAAATAATTTGGGGATCAAATGTTTCAACAATATTATTCTTATGTGTTAAAAATTATATTGGTAGGTTATGTGTGGTAAAATAAGTAAAATTTTAACCATATAAAGAATAATAATAATGAATTATTTATCATATTTATACAATAATTAAAATTTTATGACCAATCTTGATATTAGATTTTTAGAAGTGATGGATGTTACGATAATGATGATGGAAGGCAAGATGCACGCATGAGTAACTTTTCTATTTGTCAACAATAAATATAAAAATGATGTATGTAATATTTTATCATAATATAATGATTATAATATAGTATATACCACAATATTTCATTAAATATACTTATAAATAACATCTATGTGGTGTGGGGATAAAAAAAAGTGTCACATTACTTCGTGCATGTTGTAATCCACACACACATGAATGACGTTGTCACTTTTAAGTTGGTGAAACTTTATTAATGAAAATGATATATTATAAATACATAATGATAAATATTTCATTAATATAATTATTATTTCATGTATATCACAAAAATTATTTATCGTTATACTTACTACATTCTATATAACATGCTAGTGATAATGAATTGCATCACTTTGTGTGGTGGTAGTCTGAATACACACGAGTGACTGACTGACTAGAAATTCATTTTTATTTGATTTTCGAAACAACCACTACGAGGATAAGTAGTAATTGGTGGGATACAAAACCAAATAGGTCCTGATTCAAAATTTGAAAATAAAAAACCAGAAAGTTCACATAACCCAAGACAATAGCGATCCAGGTCCGTCAGCCGAAGTCCCATCGGCTCAAACCCTCATCATTAACCCACTATCGACGTCGATATCACCACCACCATCAGGGTCTCCGTCCACCGCACCAGTCATCGGAGCCCGGATGAGTCCATCGCAGTCACCAACCAACATCATTATGTTGGGAAAAAACCATTGTCATCGTCGCCGTCCAAAAACCATTCTCACCTTCGCTGTTCAAACACACACCAAAACGTCGGAGACTGTCAGAGACCTACGAACCTCCTTGAAACAACAGTAGCATATCATTGAAAAAAAAAACAAGATAAAACCACAAGAACACCAAAAACTAGGAGCAGAATGACGCAAAAAACCCAAAACAAACCCAAGAAGAAATCTAACAGCCCCTCAGAAAGAGGAAGAGAAACCAAAACATCAACAAAAGAAAATTAAAATCAGACTGTGTTGAGAGTACCGTCGGCCACAATATCTCACCTCCCAAAACCTCTGAGTAACCACCACTCCCAATCCGACTCAGAAAGGAGTGGAGGGACTTGAGGTTATGGCAGATATTTGAACGACCTAGGACTCTGAACATCGGCATTTCGGTGAGGCTGAAACCAGCAGCCAAAAACAAGAATGAGTCGACAAAGGAGCGCCTGAAAAAAACCCAACCACTGATCCACTTAACCCAAAACCAAAGTGTATCCATCACTCCAAATCTGGCTGAGAGAGGCACGATGGAATATGTGGTTAGAGTAGGGTAGCAACGACCAGTGCCTTCAAAAGTGACAACCTTCATCGACACCAATAGATCCACCCAGTGAGATAAAAACCATGAAAAATGCACCGTCATGATGGAAGAGGGCCGAAGGAGGCGAAAAGAGGAGAAGAAAGGAAAAGAAGGAGGAAGAAATGGTGCTCAGACGCATCGCCAACCCCAAATCAGAGGGTTTCTAGATGAAACCCTAGGAAGCCAACAGCGTAAGAGGGGAGATATTTAGAGAGAAGGTCGCCATCTTTTCACATGAGTGATGTTATCATATCCCTTACCAAAAATATCCTAAAATGTTACTAATGATATAATTACTTACAAGATAAAATAATTTTATAAATATAATTTATATATATACATAAAATCCATGATAATACCAAACATTGATAGATGGTAATGGGAAAATGAGTGACATCATTTCATGAGGTGGTCGCCCTCCGTACAAACGAAGGATGATTTCGTAACCCATTTGATGGAGGATAGAAATAGTTATAGTTAATTCCCATAAATAAATAAATTTAAATATGATAAATATATTGAGGTTATTATATAATAATTTTATAGTTATATTTCATGTGTTGGAGTATAAAATAAAATAAAACAAGCTCGTTGATGAACATTACCACTTTTTCAGGTATCCTTCTTTGGATTTCACTAAATGACATCGTATGATGTATTTTTGAACAGAAGTGGGATTCTAATATAATTGGAAATAATTTTATATATTATTTGGTAATATAATGGCTAAAACAATAGGAACTTAAAGTGTGAATAAGAGAGGAAATCTGGTATCCTTTTATCAGTGCATGAGAGGACACACATGGTATTTTTAAACATCAATTGACTGATCCCATGTTGTTCATATGTATAAATGGTACAAAATGGTCCCTTAATAATAATTATGTGATTGAGGGTCTATATATTTCAAAAAAGTCATTTTTATAAATGTTTATAGATATTTTAGCATTATATATTTATTCTAACCACATGAAAACTCATTTTTACCATAATCCTAGTAATTAATCATTATAGTATTCACTATTAATTTTATCAACAAATTATGTTTACCGCATTTTATAAAATACATAAAATTGATAAAATTATGGATTCAGTTTTTATAAAATTCATTATCATAAGTTTCAAAATTTAATATAACATTATTCTCACAGACATGATGAAAAACAAAAAAAAATTAATGAGAAAAATGTCAACAAATTATAATAACATTATATCAATATTCTAGATGAAATTGATTAAAATTACCTAAATGTTATTATTGGGTTTATTATTGAACTAGTTTCACATAATAATTTATTGTAATTTAAAATTATAAATTTGTTAAATTAAAAGGTAGTTTTTTTGAAAAAAATATAGAATTTTCACTATACATCAAAAAATGAATCTTTTCATAAAAATAACAAATTTGACCCTAAAATAATTTTGACAATCTAATTTCAAAAATGATTTATATTTTATCAAATTGATTTTCTTAAATATTGAAATATATAATGTATATGAATCTATATGAAAGAATTTTTAATTAGAACTATTTCCATTTTTATTTTAATAAATTAACATAATATTTTAATAGTCAATATAACTATACTAATATTTTTGAGAATTATTTATTCTATATTTACATAGGTTGTTAAAATATTATTTTTCATGAATAAGATACATGTTGATTTAATAACGAATGAGAACATTTGGATTTATTACTATAAGGTACATTTGGTCTATATGTGCACCCTTTATCTGGTATCTATATAGGGGTATTTTTATTTATTAAACTGACTAATCTATACATTAAAACAATCATGTAATATTTCATATATTTATTATTATATTAACATTTATCAGAGGTGTTATCAAAAAAATCACAAATGATATCATGTTCTTCCTAAAATAAAACTATGGAAACACATATCTTCTATACACAATATTTAGTGTTTTATTACATAATTTTAAACAAGATAAAATTATTGAAAATATAGATGCTTAATATATTTGAGAATTTGATACACTAGTCAATAACATAAATCATGAATAAGAAATATAATAAAAAACTCGATAAAATTCAATTCAATTCCATTAATAATTTAGTACTACAAAGGATAACATGTGGATATATATACGAAAGTTGGTTATATGAAGCCCAGAATTATATTAATAAAATAATATCTTCATCAAAAATGATAAATATTCATGGAGAGTAAAAAAATTGTGACATAAAATGGTGATAATTCTAAATATGGATGGGATAATATGACAACATCAAGTCATTATATGATTGTGGAAGCCATGTAAAAAATTACCCCATAAGAATTAGTCAAAGATAAAAACCAAAACATCAAAACATAGTGTTCTAAGAAAAAAAATTAACTAATAAAGGTATTTCATTAGATAAAAATACATTACACAATGAATTATTGGGACATATAATTTCTGGTCTACCCATCACATTCATTTCATGTACATGAATTCGTTTTCAACATATATCATATAAAATAAAAATTTATTACATCATATATAATCACAATATTATAGAGTATCAGTTAAATACATTAAATTCCGAATACAATTATAGTTAGATTCATGAATTGTAATATCGATGAACAAAAATACCTTTTTTACTCACAATTTAAAATGTGCTAATTGAAACACCTTAGATAATTGCAGTAGTATATTGGGTGTGGATAATGGTTCCTGTAACAGATTAATGAGAGATAATTGTGGCAACATATTACATAGTAATCACATATAATAAGAATGGAGGAGTAAAAACAATTGAAAACATAAAAAATTTGTAAAAATGTGATTAATGAAAATTTGGAGAGATATATCAGTTAAATTATCATAATACTGATTATGTAATAGTTATAATTAGAGGGGTTAAATAATATACCATTTTTGTAACATCAATTAATATGAAATGGGATATTTATATATAGATTCAAATATATAAAACTAATATTTAAAATGAATAATACATTGGTTTTTTTTTTGGAATGGGGATTAAGAGGAACAGAATAACTTTCTTAAGAGGTTGATTCTAAAATCATCAGAAGAGATTCGAAATTGTTTTTTAATGTTCCCAATCAGGATGATTGTATCACTGAGAGGGGTAGGGGTCAATTAGTGATACATCATCATTAATTTTTCCTTCGAACAACCTTTTCCACCTATTAATGATTCAATTATCTAGAGAAAATAATTCAAAAACACATCCCGTAGAACAAAAGTATTTACCAGTTTTACAATTCAATAATAATAGCTATGCCTTTGGTATGGTTTGTAAAATATCCAATACCACAAAATTCAAAAGAAATAAATAATTAGATTACAAAAATTATTATATAAACATGTACTCGTGTAGTACTATATAAATAACTCTAATATTGTATAAGAAGCCTCTTAGAACAAAAATAGTAATACAATGTTTTTGTAACAACACATGTTACCTACAGTTATTTGAAATTCCAAAAATGTATTAAATGGTAAAAAAATTCATCACATTATTACCCATAGGAAGGTAAGAACTTTCTGGACACTGTTATGAGAACATCGGTCTGATTTTACTAGGTATTATTTTCCCAGTCAGATTCCACTATGTACGATTATCTCCATTACAATTCTTCGAATCAGATTTTCAGTCAGAATATAATTGATATTAATTTTCACAACATAAACTTCTATGCATGATAAACTATGTTGGATTCTTCCTCAGTCTATGAAACTTAATAAAAAAATAATGAAACAAATTAATCCTAAATGATACGATTATTATATGAATACGATTTAAAACAAAAATATAGTAATCAACTTTATACGATAAACATTGAGTACAATTATCACCAAAAAATGGTGTTTTGATCTAATATATTCTCCTTCATCTTCTTCCCATCATAACTTCACAAGTGATGATCAATATGGAATCTTATTTCTATCACTAAAAACTCTGAGCTTCTCTCTCTAACATAGTGAATAATACCTCAATCGTCGTAAAATTACAGTATAATTTTAAACTTTTATAGGTGACCCTCAAGAAGATTTGAACATACTCCCAAAATTTTTCTTGAATAATAATATTCAACTTCATCTCAATTTACTCAAAAATATTGTGTGGTTTTTTACTTCTCGAACTCTTTTAGAAGCTCCTCGATTCTTCATCAATCTCAACATCTTCATCATAATTTCATTTATTTTTTCAATATGATTTCAGTAAATGATTTATAATTTTTTAATATTATTTATTCCTAAAACATTTGTGTATAAATGGATAAAAAATGTATTTTTAAATGGAAACCCCATATGAATGTTGAATGTGAAAATTCTTTTCATTATTGAGATCCAAATTGATAGAGAATCTAGAAAACTTCTTCATATTTTCCCTTGAAACCATGATTTAAAAGTATTCAAATTATCCACTTCTCTCAAACCATGTGAATAATGTATTGTTGCTTTATAAATTCATACAACCATTCAATGCATCCTGAGTACAATTGTATAGGGTATGATCATTCAAAGTATGATTTGACTAGGTATGAAAACATTTTTTATGCTTCAGATGGATGATCAGATGCTACAGTGAATCAAAACCTTCTCATTCTTCACTTCCATCTGGATATGAATAATATTGGTATGATTAATCTAATTATGATCCTAAAGTCATAATTTCCATTTTATTTTTAGCCTAAATCCGATTTCGATCATTCGGATCGGCCTGGATACAATTATCTTGGGTACACTGTATTAAGTTGGATTCCCAATAACCTTTTCTTATTAGAAAATAATCATCCTAAATCTTATTCACTACATCTTTATTTCATTATTATATCAAAATAGGTTCATCCATTAACGTATGATTTATGATATACGATACAAAAAAGCATCATTACACTTAATTTTATCGCATCATCACACTTAATTTTACCATAGTCATGCAGACTCCAATACATCATAAAAAATTCATTACATTGGTATCAAATTTAGAGTGAATCCAATGACAATTTTATTTCAGAAAGATTATAACAACAAGGTCATGGTGATAGCACAAACACCCTACCCTAACATACCATCGGGTCCTGGACCACCAGGTACCACAAATTGGCCCACAGGCACGTGGTCTCCACATTGAGGCCCATCCACATGGCCAAATGGGACATTCGAATAATGATAGTCCCCATAGGCCAAAACATATCCTTTCCAGTGTGTATTGTCCTCACTCACACACACCCTCAGAAAACATCCCAAAAGGTCACCCATCCTGATCACTATTCCAAGACAAGCACACTTAGCTGTGGAGTTATAATCAAACAGGCTCAGGAAAAAGAATGTACGCCTTGTTTACATGAGTCATATCATTTACTCACTTAACCCTTTATCATTCGGGGGAGGTTAAAATCACCCCCCCCCCCATTTAGAGCACAACGTTATCATTGGGATCCCTACATATCAACCAAGGTAGTGCACCACACTTAAGGCTGGGTACCACCTCTGATACCAAAGGTAACAACGGGGTCCTGGTGATAGCACAGACATCCTGCCTTAATATGTCATCGGGTCCTGGCCCACCAGGTACAACCAGTTGCCCCACAGGCATGTGGTCCCCACCTTGGTGCCCACCCAAGTGCCTGAACGGATCATCTAACTATTGATAGTCCCCATAGCCCAACAAATATCCTTTCTAGTGTATTTTTTTGTCACTCACACATAACATGAAAAACATTACTGAAGGTCACCAATCCTGATCACTACTCCAAGCCCAAGATGCTTAACTTTTATGTTCTAATTAGACAGGCCCCTGAAAAGGTATGTTCACCTTATTAACACGAGTTATATCATTAATTGATTTAACACTTTATTATTTAGGGGTGCTACAAATATAAGTTTACTATGATACTAATTCTCCCATTTTTGAAAATGATCAATTCATCCGTAAGAACTTTTCACATACCAAGCCAAAGGTGATTCTGATTAGAACATCTTTTAAAAACAAATTATTCAAAAATATTATTGACAAAGTGAGTCCAATTTTTCATAAAATATATGGCTGGTTATTTGGAAAACATTGTTCCATACAATTGTTTCCAAAAAAATTGAGGTGATTTTATTTCTTCAAAATAATTCTTGACAACAAAAGACAACATGTGAAAACAAAACACCTTTTAATCAGCTTGGTTTCAATAATCTCCCCCATCTTATTTTCATGAAAAACATGATTCATGAACCTTTGATAATTATATAATTATGAAATGGATTACACATTATTAATTATAATCCCATTTGAGTTAACTCATTGTTGGGAAAAAATAATCATTGAAAAAAAACCCCATGAAGTCAATATTTAGTAATTATGAAAACCACTCTCTATTTACTTCCTTATCTCTTCTTCATCCTCTGATTTTATTAATTCTCTCTAGAATAAAAAAAAATTTATTTCTTAAAACCACTCAATCAAATAGATAGAATATTTCACTTATAGAACAATCTATAATCCATGACATACCCACTACTATCTCTATTTACATGCTTCAATTTGATAGATTTATGAAAAAAGTCCCCCATGACAATAATCAAAAGGTACGTTGAGAGTGAGGTTAGAAACACATACCACAACCTTGTAGAGAAATAGGATGGACACCCATGTTCAACCAAAATATAGAAAATAATTTCTTTGGTAATGGGTTTATGAAAATGTCTGCCACATTTTATGACATTGGAATATATTACATATTCAATCCATTATTTTCCACATTCTCTTTGATGAAATGATATTTTTTAGAAATAAGTATTCAAGGATAATTTTAAAATGTATTAATTGTGAGATTGATTATTTTTTGGTTGTCACATCCCAAGTGTAATGGAAACATCAATTCAATAAGTTAATCTTCCAATTGAGTCTTCATCCACATTAGTTGAGTAGTGTCATGAGTAGAGGAAACGTACTTATCTTTAGCCATACTGAGAGTTACTAAATTCTATATATTCTAATTCCCTCTACCAAATTGTTTTCCTAGAAATAAGACCCCATAGGATACATATCCTCAATCATCAGTATGTCCTTATTAATCTACATCTGAATAACCAAAAAAATCAATACAATCATTGGGGTAATATTGTTCTCAAATTATATTGTTCCAATGATGTATCTGATAATTATCATTCCAACAGGTAAGTGTGATTATTTCAGATCACTCTGAAATTTGGACCATAACGTAACAAGATAAATAATTTCAGGTCTGTGGGAAATCAAATACAATTGGATTCTAATTGGATTATGATACTCTTTTTGATCCACTTTATTTCCATATCCATCATTACTCAACTTGGTTCCCACTGAAATATATTTGGAAACACATTTAGAGTTTCCCATGATGAACATCTTGAAGAGTTCCTTAAAATACTTTTATTGGAAGATAAATGACTATTTCTCATTTTTAATGATTTACAACCGAAGGTTGTATTTCATTTCCCTATTCATGTACATTTCTAATATCTTCATCAGTTATTCAAAAAAACATTCACATTTTATTTCATCATTCCCATTAATGATAATGTCATCAACATAAAAAATTAAAAAGAGGGAATGATCATAACATTATATGATATAAATAATGTTTTCCACTCTTCCTTTTTTAAAACTCATATTCCTTATGAATATATCACATTTGAAATACCATTCCATTGCAGCGTGTTTTAGGACATTAAAACCCATTTTTCAATCTGCGCCGATAACATTAACCTTTACTAACAACAAAGACACAAGGTTTTAGAATATAAACATCCTCTTCATGATCACTATTTAAGAATGTAGATTTAACATCCATTCTAATGGTATTTTATACATATTGTGGAACAATCGAAATAAAGAGACTTGTTGCTTCAAATATTTCTATTAGAGAAAATGTTTCATTAAAATAAATCACTTAAATCATGGAATACCCTTTAAAGACCAATCAATATTTATTTCTTATCACTTACCCTTCTTCAGTCATATTGTACCAGAAAACCTGGGTCGTGTTAAGAATGTCTTTTTGTTTTCAGGTTTTGGTATGAGTTCTCATATATCATTATTTTACATTTGATCCAAATATTTATTCATATCCTGAACCCATTATTGGTTCTCAAAATATTCATTAAAATTATCTGGTCACAATTTTGAATACAAATATGTATGTGTAATTGAATTGGGTGTTTTTGTTATTTATCCATATGATTTTGAAAAACATTAATATTCTGAACCACCACTTTCTTCCACTCCTTAAGATGTGATTTTCAAATATCATCTTTATCACTCGAAATAACTGAGTGTGATTCTTCTTCATAGGAAGGAATACAATTGTTTTTATCCTTATCAAAAGAAATCTTCAAATTTCCTAAAATCCATTGACACCCTGATCATGTTTCTATTTCTAAGATCCTTCAATTACATCACATTTACTGCATCATAAATTATTCCAATTTCTATGTTGAAGCATATTTATCACTTTCCTTCTGGATCATATCCAAGAAGGATTCCATCTTAACCTTTCCTCTCAAATAGACATCTATTTCCACATTTTCATTTTATAACATGTCGATTCCAAAAAATATAATGTGCTGAAAACATGGAGTTTATCTGAGAAAAAATTCATATAGAGCATATATGATTAAGGGAAATAGAAAAAATGGATCAAAATATAAATATCAGTACTCATGGTTTTCCTCCATATATAATGAGAGAGAAAATGTTTAAGTAACATAGTTCTTCCCATTTATTCCGACCATCCGTTCATTATTTCAGAAACCCCATTCATTGGTAGTGTATGTGGAACTATAATCCTATTGAATTACATTTTTCTCAAGATAGTAATATAACTATTTACCTCTATATTCACCACCATTACTTTTTCCCAAATTCTTCATTGAATACTCATATTTATTATCATATTTCCTTCTAAAACATTTAATCATTTTTTAAAATTGGATATGTGTTTCATCTACATAACACATGTAATGGAAGTAAATTCACTATTGAAATTAATGAAGTAATTATATACATTTTTATATTTTTTATCATCATCCCACAAATATCTAAATGAATTAGATATAGGGGTTTTTTTGAACAAATCACAACATTATTGTTCAAAACATTTGTAATCATTCCTTTCGGACCAATAGTGAAAAAAATATCTTCTTATTAGATAAACATGATCGTCTCAAAAACTATCTCTTTTAGATAATATTATAATGTGTATTGGGCATGTTTTTCCTAGCCATTTATGCCAAATAAGATTTTCTTTCACCATTCTAATATAAGATGAGTTTTAAATTCCACCAAAATAAAAAATTCTATTTTGTATGTTGGATTATTGTGACAATCTTTCCATCTTATTCACATTTTGAAACAAATCCATCTTATTTAATGAAAACTTTTTTAACCACAACACAAAATTATGAAACACATAGAAAATTGTGCTTCATACCATCAACAAATAATGCTTTTATTGGATGCCATGTCTCCATTTCCAATGTTGGTTGATACAACACATTTTATTTTCCGGGAGTCATCATTTTCAAATGTCACTATTCCCGCTTTAAAGTCATATATATTTATCACAAATTTCATATATCATGTCATGTAAGAAGAAAACCCACTATCAAGTATCCAAGGTCATACTATATATGATGATTTTAGTGTTTCTTCAATAGTATGTGGTTCTTGATTTCAATAGTTGATAATTAAAAATATTATTCAGAGCTGGTAAAAAATGACAACCTTTTTCAGGATGTCTATGTTGATCCCATATCCCGTAAATATTTTCCAAGGTAAGGAACCTATTTTGAATCATCAAATAAACCTTTTAAATTTATTCATTGAATCATTCTCTTTCTTCATTCATTGTGGTTATTTACCCCCTAAAACTATACCCCTCATAACCTATTGGATTGATGAAATGTATTTGGATAAACCAACACATACTATACATGTGTCTAAATCCCCCAAAATACCATCAACAAACATAATAGGAGTGTTTGACGCTGAATATTTCATGTTGATTGGAAATAGAAATAAATTTATCATCCACCTTATTCACATTTTTATTAACATTAAACCTTTAAATTATAAATCACTTTATTCTTTTTTTTTAAATCTATAATAGAATAAATATTTTTGAAAATTTTCTATATCCAGATAATAATTTTCTTTACTGAAGATGTTTTGTAACATATAAACTCTTAATTTATTTCACATACATCACTATTTCATCTTTCTTATTTTTAGAAACATTTATTTTTCTCTTCATTCCCTTTGAATGAAAATTTTGTTGTACCTTCCCAGGTTTCTCATTATGAGAACATCAACCAATTTCAGTGATGGTGATTTTGAAACACGTACTTTTTAATTCAGAATTAGAATATTTTTTTAAAAACTTTCCAACTCTTCTTATTTTTTCTTCATCTTTGCCTCCAGATTCTGATTACAGTTCATTTACTATTAAAAATATTTATTCAAAAAATCAATCTCGATTACTCGATTTACATTATAATCATAAAAAAATTCTTGATATCTGGTTGAAGAGTGTTCATCATCCACATTTATGTTTTTTTCTCAAGTATTTTAATCATTATCAACCGTTATTTGAATTATTCATTAAAATTAATTTCATGTCGTGTTCCATATTACATAGTACTTCTACTATTGAATTATAAATCATTTAATTTTTAAATAATAGTATTCTTAATATAATACATATCTTATTTATGAAATTCATAATTTTTACACTATTCAAATTCAAATTTCATTAATAAAATTCTTCATATAAATTTTAAGAATTTTCATTCTTTCAATATGGAAGAAAATAATCCTTCATCACCATGGGTCTTCCATGATCTTATTGGAAATATTTCATCTTCCTCGATATCCTCCTTTTTCATTATTTGATAATTGTTAGACACAAAATGTCCAGATATTCAACATTTACAAAATTTCATGGTATATCTCCATTTTTATTTTCCAATATTACTTTTCATATTTTAAGAAAACAAGGATAAAATATGATGGAGATTTATACATAACTAATTTTTAGAGCCAGAATCACCATCATCTTCTACCAAAATAATCTCCTATGTCTTAACCATTTTTTTTCAACCTTCAAATAATTTTCTCCATAACCTTTTTTCCTTCTCATAACGTTCTATCTTATAGTTTCATAAGAGATCAGAGTTCTATAAAAATCACGAATAGATATTATATCATGATCTCAATCATCTAATGACGAAAATTTTCATTCATAATTTTTATGTACGATTCTAAAGGTCTTTTGACCAACTATACATCCATCCATCTTTTCCACAAGCCACTTGATATTAATTACTATGTCATCAACCCCTATAGTGAAGTCCCCAATAGATTCATGCTCATCCATGATCACATCTTCATATTTAGATATATAGATTTTATGCTTTTCTTTATTGAAATTTAAATTTACTTGATATATGATTTTCAACTTGTCCCATATACCTTTTGATATGAAAACACCATTAACTACCTTCAATTCACTTTCAGAAAGGGTTGATAGTATTACATTCTTAGTACTTCCATCATTCTACATATTCATAACATCAACATAAGTAAGAGGTGTTTTAAAACCAATATGAGGAAATACATATATTTCTTCGTCTAGAGCATAATTTCCAATAAATATAATATATTTAAGAATTTTATCTTTTTGGGTGAGATGATTAATTCCATTGATGACTAGAATATCTTTACTATTCACACAATTTAAATTATATATCTCCAAATAATAAGTGAGGGGAACCTACCTCTAATACCACTTGAATTTTCCCAATTAATATGATTGTGTCACTGAGAGGGGAGGTGTGAATTTATGATTCTTTTTCTTTTATATTTCCTTGAAACAACACTCTAATCCTTCTAAATATTCAATTCTCAACTCAAAACTATACAACCACACATCCAATAGAACAGAATTATTTACAAGGTTAGCTATTAAATAAGAATAACTACATATTTTTAAATACACTATAAATAAAACCTTATATTATAATTAGTAGTTTGTAATCTTACTATAACATCCCACCAATTTTTTCTTAACATTACAAGACAGTTTACAAATAAAGCATCTTTTAATGTTTGGTGTCTTTGATATAAA
The DNA here is from genome assembly GCA_963277665.1 of Viscum album. NCBI lineage: Eukaryota > Viridiplantae > Streptophyta > Magnoliopsida > Santalales > Viscaceae > Viscum > Viscum album. The sequence goes on along the minus strand of OY728133.1, from coordinate 1,164,894,730 downwards.
GTATATAATACCTGAAAACATAAATGATTCTAATATTAAACATTAATATATTATTCAAGGTTCATCCAAATTACATTTATTTCATCTCATAACTGGGAGACATACATCAAAAGAAAGAGTGAATAGAAGGTAGAGTAATGGAAAAAAGATAACTTGTTTACATGTGAACTTGAGTGATATCAATAAGAATGGGAAGAATATCATAAAGGAATGATAAATTGTAATATAATAATAATATGTTGAAAATATGTATAAATATATTATTTAGGCATTAAAAAGCTTATCACGAAGGTCCATCCCCAAGGTTTCATAAGTATTACAAGGGTTATTCAACATGTTATCTTAAAACTTATCATCTCTAGATATTAATTTCATTACACAATGAATGGGAGAGCTATCAAGGTCCACCAATAACATGATTTTATTTTCTTGTGATTTAAATAAATCAAAATAAAACATTTCATAAATATACCAAATACATTAAAATAAATTTGTTTCAAATAAAAATCATGACGTTTTTATAAGTCCATAATAACATGATCATTACGTCATTAAGAACTCCTAGAAATGGAATGAGGGTATTATTTATGTCAATTTCAGAATCAAATAAATCATTTTTATGTATTGATTAATTCCCCTAAAAATGATATTGCGTTGGGTATTATCATAATGAAAAATAATATAATTTCTTCTGAAAAAGAGAAATTTCATGAGATAAAAATTCTGCATCATAATAAATATGAAAATGGTTTTATAAATCATTAAAAATAGATGGGAAAGGGGTCTCTAATTAATAAAAGAATAATAATACTGTATAGGAACATATTAAAATGAAATAAGAACATGTTATGTAAATTTGAAATATATACCACATTAAAGAGAACATAAAAGGAAAATAGCAAATGAGAATTCCCTCATATTGAATAGTATCTTCTAAAACGTTATGATGAGGACCTTGAGGACTTGAGGATACCATGGGATGACTCAATCTGACTTAATACATTCATATATTTGATGAGAATGATTTTGAAAGGAATGTAATCAAGGTAATGTTTAGGTATTTATAGTAAAAGAGAGGGAGTTTTTTATTAATTTCAAAGGACAACTAATTAGTGGTATTTGTGAAACCATGGGATTTACCATTGTATATTTCCATTTTATATGATAATTAGGACACCTCATATCATATTTTAGTCTAAAAGTGTCGACCAAAATCATATATTACTCAATACATCATTATGGAATAGTTATATTTTCATAAAACATACCAAAAACTAAAAACAATATTTTTACCATTTATGGAAAATTCACCTATTTCATAAAAAAATTTAAAAAATCACCATAACTAATTTTCAATGTGTATAATTCAAAATATGAACTCCATTTTATAAAAAGGAATTCCATTTTAAATACAATTTAATAAATGTAACACTCATACTTATCTTATGATTTCTTAAAAATTTATTTACTTATAATATGATATAATTATATCACAATACCATTTTAGATGACTAAATATATTTATACATCCATAGTTGAGATTACTATTCCCTTGGAAAAATTACTATTATAATGGTAATATTACTATTCATCAAAAAATATGTTGATCATATTAGAGGCTAAATATCTTACTCATTGCAACCATATAAGTATGTTTATCAAAAATCATTTCACAGAATATATTATTTAATACTTTTTTAAAATAATTTATTATAATTTATAAAAAACAATACAATTCATCAAATTTTATTCCTTGTAATCAAAATATTGATAAAATAAAATTCATAAATAATAATATTTCTAAAAAAATGGTACTTATTATAAAATACTTAAAATCCACCATAGATTAATTTTGACATTTTGAATTAAAAAATGATTTTTATTTTCAAATAATAATACACTATTTTAGAGAAATATCTAAAATTAAAATTTTTTATTTCTGAAATAAATTTTTAATATTTTTCAAAAATAAAAATATATTTTATAATGAAAATCTATTCATAAAATGGTAATTCTACAATAAAAATATTATTAAAACAAAGTTATTAGATATTAATTATCTAGATTCTCAACACATATCCCATTAAAACACCATCTTATGACCTAAGGGTGAAGTGTGAGATTATGATAGACTTAGGTGGTGGCTCAGATAACATTAACTGATTGGTAGTCTCCACTAACATGATGTTCTCCCATATAAGATTTTGTTCAAACATAACATGTTGATGCTCAGCATGTGCTTCGTCCAAAGAGAAGACCATGGACACTACCTCCTTCCCAATCTTGAAAAATGTGCCTCTTATAGTAAGAGTATATAGGATGAGGTCATGAACTCTTCTTTCTGCATTAGTTATCCATTATATTTTCTATTTATTCACAATATATATAACATTAAACATTATTATTACTTCCAACGGTCATATTAACCAACAGTCATATAACGTTCTAAACTTTATGGTGACATTTCATTTATTATTATACATTTTTATTGATTATGGCATAGTAAAATATAAATATTTAAGAAACAAAATATTATTCAAAAGTTAGGGTCATTAAATTCATCCTCAATTATTAAATTTCATCCCCGAAATTTTTACTTGTACCCTTCGAAGAGAAATAGTGTGGGTACTTCTGCCTCCTAGTCTCCTTTGTTTCCCATTCATCCTCTTCATATTTGAAGTTCTTCCATGACAATTTAACACTTTTGGTAGACTTTCTGCATAAAACCTTGTTTTTACTAGCCATGATCTCCACCGGTTGCTCATATTATGAGAGTTTGTGTTCTCATTGCACCACCTATGGATTTTGTACATGTGAAGGGTAGCGTATGTACTTCCTAGAGAGGGGTATGTTGAATAAAACATGAAGATGAGCTATATTATTAGGATGTGTGAGCCGATTGGCCACTGCTCCTATGAGATCAAGGATTTAATAGGGCCCAATATACTTGGGGATGAGCATAACTTTCTTTATAAATCGCATGTCTATATTCAATGGATGAATTCTAAAGATGACTATGTCACCAACATCAAAATTTGTGTCCCTTCGACAGTTGTCAACATAGCTATTTTGTTGACTCTGAGAATCCTTAATGTGTTATTGAATGGAATGAACCTTTACTATCATTTCATTCACAAGATCAGGCCTAAGAATAATTCCCTCGCCAACTTCATCCCATTAAGTAGTAGATCTACATCACTTCCAATATAGAGCATCAAAGGGTTACATTTGAATGATAGAATAGAGTATTTTGTTTTAACAGAACACAACTAATGGGATTTGTTGATCCCATGCACTCTTGAATTCTATAGAGCATGTTAATATAATTTCCTCGATTGTTTCAATAGTATGTTTAGATTTACCATATGTTTGGGGGTTATAGGTCATTCTAAAATTCAAATCATTACTCAATACATGTTTACGAATTATATAATATTTTTATGTGATCCTTATATTTCAATTACATACGGTAATGAGTGGTACCACATACTGCCTTACCACTTCCCTCATGTAAAATATTGCAAGTTGATCAACTGATGAATCATCCGGAACATAGATAAAAGGGACAGTCTTAGTCAGACGGTCCACTATAACCCATATCATATTATTTCCATTAAATATTATCTGGAGAACAATGACACAATCCATAGTGATATTATACCACATCCATCCTTGTATATGTAGTGGTTGTAATACCATTTTAGTATGTTGTCCCTCTGCCTTCACTTATTGACCTACCAGGAACCTTATAATATACACATCAATCTCCCATTCATGTTATCCTACTAAAAATGATTACAAAATCACCTATATATTTTAGTGCTTCAATGATGTAGAGAATTTAGAGTTATGAGCTTCATCCATCATCTCCTTATTTATTTTTGATATAGATAGAACACATAGTATTTTACAAAATTTCAGTATACCTTGTTGATCAATATAGAACTAAAGAAACATACCATCCTTGATAACCTCAATCTTCTTCTAAAACAAAGGATCATCTTTTTGAGCTTTTTTGAACCTCTATTGTAATGATGGATGATATATCATTTGAGATAGGGTTGATGATGTCCCTTCCCTTCTGATTTTAATACCCATTTTTAATATTTCAATTATCAAAGGATCTCTTTTAATCCTAGTTATTGATACCACAACAAGTTCTTTCTTAATTAATTAATCGGTGAATTTTTCTCTATTTTATGAATTATAATGAAATGAACTATCAAAGTATTTATGATGTTACAACTGCCTCTTATGTCACATGTTTGATTAATTTTTTGTGAAAATATATATCAAACTTTGATGAACTATGTATATATCAAACGTTTCTACATAAAGATTATGCATCCATATCTTCAGAGAACAAACAACTACAACCAGATCCAGATCATGCATATGTTAAATCTTATTAGGAGGCTTCAACTGTCGAGATTCAAAAGCATTCACCTTTTCATATTGCATGAGGTCACACACATGTCCTACCAGATATGCATCACTAAATATAAGTAATCCTTCTCATATAGAGGGTAGAGTTAAAACGGGTGCAGTAACCAATCTCGTATTCAGATCTTGGAAACATTATTCACACTCCTTTTTCAAGATAAACATGAACCCTTTTGAGTTAACATGGATAATGGATTGTAATGTCTTGAATTTTTTTTAAAATCCTCTTATAATATCATTCTAATCCATTGAAACTATAAATGATAGTTACTGTTTTATGATGATGCAATTCCTCCAAAACCTTTGTCTTTGCAGGGTCAATTGAGATTCTTTAATTTGATACAATTTTCCCCCTGAAATCAAGTTGTTGTAACAAAAATACAAATTTGCTAAAAAAATAAATAACCCTCCTTTATCCTAGTTTTAAACATATCCCTTATATGATCATAATATCATCATTAAAAAATAACATAGGGTAATCATGGTGGTCCTTACACACTCTATTCATAATGTCCATAAAAATAGAAGGGGAATTAGTCACAACAATGGTCAATAAACAAACCCAAAATGACCATATTTTGATCAGAAGGAGGTATTTATAATATCTTGTTTCATATTCCTCAATTGATGATTACCAGAAAAAAGATCAATATGGGAGATGAATTGAGCCCCATGAGATTGATCAAATAAATCATAAATTTGTGGAAAATGGAACATGGTTTTCACTATTATCCCATTAAGTTCTCTATAATCAATTCATAACTGCATCAATCCATCATTCTTCTTCACAAAATGAAAATGGTATCCCTAAGGAGACACAACTTTCTAGATAAACCCCTTTTACAAAAGATAATGAAGTTATCTATTTAATTCCCCTAACATCAAATTTTCCATTCTATATATGGTTATTGAAATCATTTTGTCTCTAGGCATAAATTCAATGGAGAACTATACATTTATTTCTAGGGGAGTCCATGTGTACTCTCCAGAAAATATGTTAATGTATTCTTGAATGAAGGGGAAATTATCTATCACTATACTCTCATTTATTCCTTCTTTTTCACCCATCAAATCCATAATGAATGATACGGCTGGTGCCTTTGGATATAATTTTGGTCAAGATATTTCTCCTTTGAAAAAATTTGTCAGTTATCCGTTTAAGACTACATAGATTTCTTCACTTTTGTAGTTGATTTTAGCATTATAATTTTAGATTAAGTCCACTCTTATTATAATGTCAAATTCAAGAATTAGAATGACTAGTATATTTTCGATGATATTGTGCCCACCAAAGTGAATCATACAGTATATATAAACTATTTATCCTTGGATAATCCATCTATGAGTCATTAATTAATGTTATAATTCTTTAAGATCAAGGATTAATTATTAATTATATGAAAACAAAGATGAAATAAAGGAATGCATAGAACCGGAATCAATGAAAGTACTTTATATTTTTGAAAGAACAACAAGTGTACCTACCACCCCCTCAATTTGAGCATAAACTTCATTTTTCAGGGTAGAAATAGAACACCATTTATCTCATAGAATATGTCGAGTATGATGGTAATTTCCCTCCTCTACCCTCAGATTTGGACATTGATTGGAAAAGTGCACACTATGTTCACACATGAAGTATTGGACTTCAGGTAGGGCCTTCACCATCATCCCCTTTTCATTTGTGTGGGGAAGTTGAGGCCTCACCTCACTACAAAAATTTCAGTTGATATGGCCATCTATTACACACTGTTAACGCTTTTCACTCTTGAGTAGGAAGTTCCCCATATTCTTCTTCCACATTTAATTCATGTTGAAAGTTTCACTTGTTTTCTTCCACTTCCAAGATCAAATATCTTCCCCATGTTTGGCTCCACATACCACTTCTTTTCATTGGATTTATGGGACCACTGCATCTCATTAAACTCTGTATCGACTTTCATATCACTTTGTATTATTTCCTCATGGTTTTCATTATCTCAATTGGATAAATTATAAGTTTGATGAGGTATTAGTACAAATAATAATCTATCATCCATAACATTAATAACATGCACAATATTATAGGTTTATCCATAAATCCATGTGAATTTCATCTCGTAGCTTCTCCCAGATACATTCTCTATCTTCCTCAGCTCATGAATTTCTATCTCTATATACTTCTCATTGAATGAGGTAAATACTTATTGAAGAAGATACCATTGAACTCTTCCGACTCCATATCTCAATCTCCCCTCTGGGCCTCATGTTTTTAATCAGTTCCCAAAACTGATTAGCTTCTCCAACTAAAAAGAAAACAACTAATATTGGAATTCTCTTGTTCAAAACTATTAATTACACAAAATATATTTTATATAGTTCTTATCTACTATTCTATTATCAATGGGTCGATATATCCACTTAATGTCCATGGTCATTTTTGTATAATGGACTCAGCAAAATAGTGTTCTCTTATTGGTTAAGTTGTTCTCTCTTATTAATTCCATTTTTTTCCAATAACATGAGTCATTTTATTCATCCTTCTCCTGAAAAATTATATTCTAGATTATATTAAAGGACAGTCAGTGCATGATCCATTGTGATCACCATTTTTAGGATTCCTCCTATATCCAAACATATTATAAAAGAAGAAAATCTTAGAGTTAAAATTGCTTCATTTATGAATCTTATAGCTCTAATAGAATTTTTATGTCATAGAACATCATCCATAAACATGTTATTCAGTTTCAAAAATTAAATTTTCTATAAATCCATCATAGTGGTTCATAAAAATATTTTCATTAACCAAAAATATACCTTGCGAGTGTCAAACTAGAACTGTAGCAGGGGTTATTGTTATGAAATAATCACATTAAAGTATATCTCAATGCACTATTTTTTTCAGCCATAGATACATTTGTTCTAGAGACACATCAACTTTTTCTTATCCAGACTGAGATTTATTTGTTCAAAAACCACTTATGAAGTATTTGACCAAAATACATGGTTATTTTACAATATTTAAAATATTCTATAAGGTTTTTACTTAATGTTTAAAATTTTATTTTAAAAAAATATCTAATCTATACTTTGATGCCAACTATAACATCCCTCATTTTTATTACATAACATTACATGTCATCTTAAAAACAGATGTTATTCTAATGTTTACTAGCATGGAAATACGGTACATAATACATGAAAAAAATAAAATCATATTTTATTATAAATGAACGGATTCATCAATTTCAATCCAAATTATATTTATTTCATCTCCAATCCATGGGAGATACATCAACGAAAATGGTGAGAATAAGGCCCAATTAGGTAGAACAAGTGAATTATTTTACTTGGGAACATGTGCGATATCAATAAGATCATGAGGAATATAATTAGGAATGATAACGATGAATATCATTATAATAATAACATGACTCATAACAAGAAAATTTGGTTATAAATTTTACTTCATACATTCAAAAATACATCACCAAGGTCCATCCATATGGTTTCATAAAAATTACCAAGGTTATTCACCAAGGTAACGTAAAACATGTCATCTCTAGAGATTAATTTATTTACCCAATTAAGTGGAGTGATATCATAGCAAAAACCATAATATGTATTTATTTTTATATGGGTCACATACATCATAATAAAAAATTTCAAAAATAAATGAAATAGAATAAAAGAAATGTGTTTCATATAAAAACCATGTCCTTTTAAAAAGTGATAATAAAACATGATCATTATGTCATTTATAACCCCTAAATTGGAATAAAGGATTTATGTTTTTAAATTATATATTTAAATAAATAATTATTATTTCTTCAATTATACCACTAGAAATGAATGAGGTTTGGGTATTCACATAAATTTAAAAAAATTCTTTAGAAAAAGAGAGATTTTGAGTTGAAAATTCAGTGACATAATGGCCTTGAAACATTGACTTATAAAAAATTTAAAATAGATGGGACAAGGTTAACCTATTCATAAAATACTTTTAATATAGTATAAGGACAAAAAAATATACATAAGAACAATTTATTTTTTTAATTTGAAATACATACCACCTAAAAGAGTACATGAAAATAAAAGAGAAGTTGAGAATTCCTTTACCATCAAGAGAAACTTCTAAAACTCTATGATCGATTATTTAATGACATGAGGACACCTTTGTAGGACTACTTGGGATGTAATATTGTAATATGATATTGTTTAATGATTTTTAAATGATTTCAAATGATGCAATTTATGGGAATTTATTCTAAAACGGAGCGGTTTTTTATGAATTTAAAATGACACCTCAGTAGTGGTATTTTTAAAACAATGGGCTTACCCATGGTATTTGACAATAGAATTGCCACATGGGACACCTCATTTCATATTTTAATCCAAAATAGTTGACCATAATCTCATATTACTAATTAAATAATTATAACATAGTTATGATGTTATTAAACATATCGAAAACTCAATAATGTATTTTTACAATTTATCTAAAATTCAAATTTATTCTGAAAAATCCCAAAAACTCACCCTAACCATTTTTTGATGTGTAAAATAAAAAAATGAACAAAATTTTAGAAAAAATCATTTCATTTTAAATTAAATTTAATAAATAATATAATAATACTTAAGTAATAATTTCTAATAAATTTATTTACATATACTATGAAATAATTATACAAAATTACCATTTAAGTTGAAAATATATATATTAATACATCCATAGGTGAGATTATATTACATTTTTCAAATTACTATTCATAAGGATAATATTACTAATCCAAATTTTCATGTTATTATTCATCATAAAATTAAATAGATCATATTAGACTCTAAATACCTTATTGTTAACTATCGTATATATCCGTTTTTTGAAAATCATTTCACAACATAAATTATTTAATAAATTTTAACAAATATATTTTTTAAAATTCATAAAAAATAATAATATTCATCAAATACCTACAATTCAGTAAATACTATTCCTTAGAAAAATAATATTCATAAAAAAATTGAATCTTTTTATAAAACTATGAAAAATCACCCGAGTTAAATTTATACAATTGAAATTAAAAATATATTTTTTCCTTAATAATTATCTAAGTATGAGAAATCTCTAAAAAGTAAAATTTTTTACCTCAAAAAAATTATCAAATTTTCTCAATTAAAAATATATTTTATAAGAAAAGTTATTCTTAAAATGTAAATGATGAAATAAAAATTTTATCAAAAAAATGGACTACAGTTTATGTTTGTAGGGATTCAACACATATTCCCTTAATACCCAAATATATAACCTAGGGGTATGGTGTGAAATTTTGATAGACTCTTGGGGAGGCTCAGATAACATCACCTAATTCGTGATCACTACAAACATAAACTTCTCCTGTATTCGATATTATAAAATCATAAGATGTTGACACCTTCTTTGGGATTGGTCAAGAGAGAAGCCCAATCACACTACCTCCTCCCCAATATTATTTAAATGGGATTCATATGGAATGTTTCTACTGGATGAGGCCATAGATTCTTATTCTTAAATTAATAATCAATTATCAATTCTATTTATGAACAAATATTATAATGGTAAAAATTATTATTGTTCAAAATGGTCAAATTAACAATTAATTATGTAATGGGAAAAACTCAATGGTCATATTTCATTTATCCTTATAATTTTTTATTCATCCTGACATAGTAAAATATAAATTTTATGGTAAAAAAATAATTCAATAGTTTGGGTTTTTACACTTACATTCATGCATCACTGTGTAAAAAATGCCAACAGTTAGTGTGCACCCTCATAGAAATAACAGGGCAATAAATTTTTTTTGTGACAATTCATGTAACATGTGCTTCTTTTTAATTCAAAAAACGTATTCAATTAAAAAAAATTCGTCGAGTTACTACCTAGAAGATGTTATGAAATTCATATGATGTTTTTCGATAAACTCATTGTAATTTTCAGAGGAATGATTTTCCTATTATGATTCCTCTGAGTACGATTCTCCACATTACGATTATTATAATAATATTTTCATTTCAAATAAAATAGAAATGAATCGGAAGAACATCAATTCCTGAAATCGAAAAAAATTAGTGAGATTCTTCCTCAGTCTAAGAACCTGAATATGGAAATCTAGAAACCGATTAATCCAGCTAAAGAAAATGACATGATGAATACAATTTATATAATAAATATTCCAATAAACAAAATTGGATTAACGCTGTTTACGGTTGATAGTGGAATTTTTTTTTTGATATTGTCTCTTATCATATATATTCCTCTAGTCGAAACATATTCAAAATCTATCAATACAGTATCTTATTTTTATTAAATAAAACTTGATGCTTCACTCTCTACTACAGTGAACAATATCTCTTTCATCAAAATATTAGAGGGTAATTTTCGACATTTAATGGTGACCCTCAAGTTGATTTGGTTGGAATCCCAAAAAAATCCATCTTAATCTAATTTGAGTTAATTTCTATCTCCCTTGAAATATCATTTGAAATTTGAGGTCATAAAATATTTTTGAAGCCTCTCAAATATTTATCAAAATTCAAAAATTCAGGATAAATTCATTTCAATTGTTAGTACGATTTCAATACAAGAGTCTTATTTAATAAAACTGATTTGTTCATTAAAAAGGTATGTATAAATTAAAATAAAATGTATGAAGAAATGGATACCACTTCTGAAAGATGAATGCAATAATTCATTCTAATTTTGAGAATCCACTTGATAGGACATCTAGAAAACTCATTATTATTTTCTCATAACCCCCTTGAGATAAAAAAATTATCTCCTACTCTTCTTTAAACCAAAATAAAAAATTTACTTTTCCTTAATTAATTCAAATTAATATTAATCTCATCCAGAGAATGATTGTGCATAGTACGATTTTTCTGAGTAGGATTGGCATGGGTAAAAAATGGGTTTTTATGCTTCATATGGATGATCAGATGCTATAATGAATCATAACCATCTCATTCTCCACTTTCACCCAGATATCATTAATATGTGTGTAATTAATCTAATTACTATCCTCAGAACAATGTTTCCCTTTTATTCTTAGTCTAAATCCAATTTTCATGTGTATGATTGGCTTGTACATGATTATTTATGTTATGATATATTGAGTATGATTCCCAACAACCTTTTCTTCGTAGGAAAACATTATCTTCAATCTTTATCACTCCCCCTTTATTTCACTAAGCTTCTATCACATGTTCTTCAATTAATATATGATCTCTAAAATATGAAATTTCAAAGACTCATCACCACTAATTTTTTAATAGTCATGAAGACTCCAATTAATCATCAAAACAATCTCTTTATCCACACCAAATTCAAAGTGAATATAATGACCATTTTCCTCTATCTAGATACATTCTACATGTAGTCGATTATCTCATTCTAGATAATTATCAATTACTCATTATGAGTCTTTCCCATACCTTTCCCAAGGTGAGTATGGTCATAACCACTTCTTCCAAAACAGATTGTCCTCATTATAATAGACAATGTGAGTTCGGTTTTTTGATAAGAGGAGTACAAATATTTTGAAAAAAATATTTATTATTATTGATTCCAAAAAAAAGTTTGGTGATTTCTATTATTTTAAATAATTCATAACAATGAAAGATAACATGTGAAAAAAAAAATTTCATCATTATTATTCAAAAAATTTAAAACACATTGGTATGGAAATAGATATGGATATTTATCGGAGAATCATTGTTCATGGAATGGGAGTGATGAGGAAAACGATATTTTGGAGATTTTATAGAAAAAGGTGTGACATTAAATAATAATTCCTATATATAGATGTCAGAGTCTATGTAATAAAATTATCAAAACAAAAACATACTCCCTTGTATTTTTCCAATGGTTTCTACCAAAGAGTAATAGTTTCTAACATTTTATTTAGTTAAAGACCAAATAATTAATATAATACCATTCATGTGAATAAAATAATAATGAAATTATATATTTTATATAGTAATGATTTCATTTATTTATTTTAAATTCTATTTTTTCATGGACTCAATATATAATCATGTAAATAATATAATTATAAAATAATAATTAATAAATCCATTATTCTAACATTAAAATTTTAAATTCCTACTACAAGTTTCTAGATTCATAACCTCTTCATATAGTAGTGTAAACACTATGGGTTTGGTTTGTGATGGTTGTACATGTTTGGGGTGGTGTGGAAAACATTTTGTAGGGGGTAACATCAATAAGACAATACTTCTCCCACTAACATTATCCCTCTAGTTTCCATTGATGAATTTTATATTGGGATTGGTCGGGGAAAAATTCTAGTGGTGTTATCTCACTCGGATGATAAGAAAATTGAAAATAATAAGGTATGATTCTAATTTTTTATTAAATATCTTATTCATTTTATTTGAAATATAATTTATTATAACCCTTACTATATTATAATATTTCCAGTCACTATAAAATGGTTATATTAATGACGATTATTATTTATAATGATGTTTTAAGAATATCGGTCACATTATTATCATATTGCTAAATGGACCAAAATAGAAATTAAATCATAGTCCATTTTTGTATTATTACTACATTAAATAATATTTCATTTATAAATTTAGAAGTAAAATTCATTTATAGAAGTCTCATTTTTTATAGTTCACATTGTTCACTGCTTTTATTTTTTGAATTCCTCAAAAATTCAAAATCAATATCCTCCTTGATTATTTTCTTGAATTATTTTCATTTACTCATATAATATGAAATTAAAATATTATACAAATCACCTCCATCATCTAATTTTATTTTATAAAACCTATATAAAAATTTCCACATAATATTTTGGACAATAGAGATATATTCTATATTATCTCTAAATCCTATAATATTCATAATAGTTTCATTAGTTTTTTTATATATTCATTTATGATCTCCTCATCCACCATAATCACAAATTCTTGCATAATAAAACATATCTTCAGTTTTTCTTCTAATACCATAAAATTATCTTCAAAAATAATCATTCTATTTATTCTCAAATATCAATTTTCTTTTAGAAAACATATTATATGTATTTCTTTTTATTAGGAAATGAGAGAATTTTTTTCCCATGATAATAACTTCAAAATTTCTTTCATAAAAAATAGATATGTGATCATCATTCCACGTATTTGGAAATGACATAGTAATTATAACAATGTCTTCTTGGAAGAGTGAAAGAATATATGGAATTATCCTCTTATACAATTTATGATAAATTTTACAATTACATGTTGTGTAACATTGTGGGGGGTTTAATAATTTTTACTTATTTTATAATTTATTTTTTCTAATTAAATTCACATGACCTTTGAGAGTTCACTCCACTCATTTATAAACACCGAATCAGACAAAAAATTAACAAAAAATGTGAATCCACTCATGCCACTAAATATTTGTACATGATTTAACCAATGGTTTTTCAATACATAATTGTTATTATTGGGATGAGTTCATGACACTAATTATTCCAATAAAGTAAATATTATTTACATGTGAACTAAGAATAAATCAACAAAAACAAAAGGGTGATAACCCATACTGAAGAAATCCTACTAAAATAGACGAACTCCTTTTGAGTTTATAATGAAATTGACAACTGGGTGAGTATGATTTATTTCGATTCAATTATGATTTTATAATATATTGATATATTAAACATGAACCTTTAAAATAAAAAGAATTTGAACAGTCTATTATCCTAAAGAAAAATTAACTATGATAATAAATATTAAATATTAAATTTTTGACTTAATTAATGTTTAGTAATATTAAATTTATGTATATCTCATTTCCTATATATCAATCATAATGAATGTAAATATATGCCTTCAATTATATTTTTACTTTTTTTAGAAAACAAAAAATTACCAATAAAATTGAATAAATGAAATTCAAAAAATCAATTCCAATTGTCTTTTAGAATATTCTATTATTATATTTGTACTTGAATATTATATACATTCTTATACTTTTAACTATTCATAAAGATTTGTTCACTATTATTCTCAAGAAAAATTCAAAAATAATTATATTTTTAAATTAATGATGTGAATTAAAATATTCGATAATATATCAATAAATAATCACCATAAATAAAATTAGAATCTTCCTATGATATCACACAGTGATTTCCCCCTTTAATATTCATTAAATCATCTGGAAGTCATAGCTTCATTTAACATATGAACTGTGGCCTAATTTGAATAGTGAAACATCCTCTCCAAATATAGATCCATTATCAAATTTTATTTCTTCCAAATAAATATTATTGGTTTGTTATTCATCATCTCGATACGTATCTTATATCATATTATATTGATTAATTACGATCTTTGAATAAATTTAGAACTCTTTTATCCTCACTAGATTTAATATGATCCTAAATCCAAACATTTTCAAAAAGATAATTATTTTTAAGAGATAATACTATTTAATTATAACTTCTTTGTTCTCAAGAATATTATGCATTGGACGAAATTCCATATATATTACATATAGTCTTTCACTTTTTCACTTTTTCTTTATTGTTTCATTTGAATTATATTAAGAATGTATTACCCATCACAACTAAAGAATGATATGATGATGAGTGTCATAAATTCAAGCAAAAAACCTATTCTACAGTAATAATTTAATTTATTTTCCAAAAAATATAATACAAACATAAAATATTAGAGGAATTCCCTACCAAGTCAATTTTTCTACTCAAAACAAAAATAATTACATAGATTCATAATTTTCAAATCATGAAAATCATTGTGAGTACATTTATTTACTACATTTTGTTATCTTAAGGAAATTACATATATACAAAATATTTTAAATATCATTATTTGAATTTTTATATGACATAGGGATTCATTGAATATGATCCTAAATCCAAGAAATTTTTTAGTTATAAAACATTTAATGATTCATGATAATGTTTTTCGTTCATTCTAATATGATTGGTAGAGAGATATGATACACCCCATTTGGTAAAGATCAAAATTTGGAGTTGTTGGGTTATAGAGATTCTTTTTTATCACCCAAAGAACTCATGGGAATGTGTAAAATATCATGTATGATCATCTTCCAGAGAGGACATGATGAAACAATGATCGCGTTTAGTAATATATATATATATATATATATATATATATTCCTCATGTATGCGTACAAATTTTTCTGAATATATTAAGGTAGTTAGTGATAAAAAATTATTTTGTGCTCAAACCCTACATAGGAAACTCAGTTAGTGTGCAGATATGTGGATTTTTATTCATGTTAAAGTATATAATGTGTAGTTTATCAGGTTAGTGAAACTTTATGGGTATGTGGTTATAATTATTAGGACGAGTATTGGTGTGTTAGGTGGGATTCCTTATTTTTTGTTCTATATTTATTATTATATGTTCCTTTCCAACAGGGAAACTAGTAGTATGTATCTATTACAACATCATTTGATATAGCATTTTTTTCATTGATTTTTCTGTGTAATCTAATGATAATTGTGGAATACCATTATTTATATGTTTCTACTAGTATATGGAGTATCATTCTTGACATCATGTTGAACTCTAGTCCATACCTGGTGATTCCAATAAGGTCATTACAATGTGGAATCAGAGCATGGTTTTTGTTTGTGATATTGGGGGTTCAATTGATTGAAGTTCTACTATAGTTTTAAAATATGGCAGGGACAATGAACTGGTGATCCAAGGAAACAAAAATTTAATGATGTACTGGTTACCATGTTTATAATATTATTTTTCTTTATTTCCATTTTTATTGAAATACTTATTGTATAAAATGTGTCTATCAAAGATATTGTTTATAAGTTGGTTATTGGCTTATTGGAAAAAGACATTTTTTTCAAGCATCAACCAAGGAACATAAGACCCACAAGACTTGGGCCTGTTTACATGTGGGTTTTCTAATTATATTATAACTCAATGTAATTGGAATCTTTATAATGGATGATCATCGATGTTATAATGCATTACATTCTTCTATGGATTCATGGAGACCCATAGAGGGCCGATGATGAAATTTAATAACTTATTAATGGAACTCAATGGGTTTATTAGAGGAATTAAATTTTTATTAAAGAAATAATGATAATCGCGGTTACCTCAAGGAGATGTAATATCATTTGGGTTGTGGTTAATGTGTTATATAGAATTCCTTATAAACATGTTATATAGTTCATGGAAGATTCTGACCTCGAGAAAAGGGCTTGATGGAAATGTCATAGTATACAAGCAATATTGGTTTCAGGGTGCAGATCTCATTGGACGGTTATTGAGAATCCAATGAGGTCATACACAAAATGAATAAAGTGTGGGATGATGATAACTTGTTTTTTAATTGAATCCTATGTGGTGATTTGTGTGAAGTGAATAGTTGAACTAGTGAGATACTAGTTTTTAAAAGGAGTACTAAGGGATCTCCCAGTCAGAAGGAATTGACATGAGTGGGGTTATAGTGAGTGAGTTATGTGTGTGATCCATGGTTTAATAACAAATAAATAAATTTCTTATTAGGAAGGGTACATGATTTGGTTTCATTAATGTGTGAAACCATTGAGATTAGATGTTATTCAGATGGATATTGAGAATTGAACCTTGGGATACTTCTGATTGGTTATTCTATATTCGATTGAGGTGATTGAGTGGTTATAGTTCTTTTTGGGAAAATAATAAATATATAAATACTATTGAATTATTATTACATTCAAATATTATTGTCATATTAATAAATGAACATGAATTTTATGGTGTTTTTTAGAATTTCTCATGTGATTAAAAAACCTGGGTAGTACAATGAAGACAATACCTAATATTTTTAGTTTATTGTCACTCTCGAAGCATTATCATCAATTCCTTCATAATATAGATATTAAAATAATGGGATATAGTTACATTATGAGTATTGTAAATTTACATTTAGTACAAGGATACACCAATAAAAGATATACTGTGGGGGAATAAACAATCTAGGATGTACATTGGCATGGTTTTATGTTCAGTATAGATGTGCAGGAGTGGATCATGTGGACCAGTAAAAGTGTAATATTTCAATATATTATGGTATAAAAATGCATTTTAATGTAATGTATCATATGTGGTTGAAATTAGACAATTTACTGGTTATAGGGTGTAACAACCCATTGTAAAATAAGTTTTATGACAATAATAATATTATTCCAAAAATTTAGGAAATGGGAGTTAATTAATTTTTGTATTTCACACCCCTGTATGAGTGAGAACAACATGCCTAGATGGAGTGTTAGTTTATGTGTGTACAATAATTTATGGATATTTGTGTTTTTTATAATGCGAAACATTGATTAAACTATTATAGTTGGTGTAATCATACTGATAATTCCAAATAACATCATGTCAGAAGGAATGCAGAGGTAGTGAACAAACGATTAGTGAATGGTTGAGGTGACATTTTGGTGTGATAGTGAGGTATATCAGATTTTATATTGTTCCAATGTAAATAAAATAATCAATATTCAGATGTGTTTTAGGTGGATTCATGGTGTCAACCTCAATATTAAGTTGGTTTTTTGATTCATTCAAATCTAAGTTAGAACGGTGGTGTGTCACTACTTGGGTGATATCATGAAAAATGGAGAAAATTTTTGTTGATCAAATTTTGAATTTACATTGAGATTAGGGTTTATTCATTGATTTGTGTGTTGAGAAATCCTTATATGTTTCAAGGTGATGACAAGACATGATAGATTAGTTTAGTGGTGCCCTAGTAGGAGACACTGACCATTCTCATGAATGGTCAACTAGATGAACTTCAACTAGAATCTTGTCCGAAATTTGGTATTTGTGGAAGGGTACAAACATCATATTCATAGTTCATAGATTCATGGTTGGCGATTATTGTATTGAATTTTATTCTTTGGAAGGTGATTCCATTAGTGGGTATCATTATATTGTCTAAATGACTATCCTGAGAGAATAATAGTAGCAGAGATCACTAAAATATCTAGGATGAGCTAGTATAAGTCACAATGTTGTGTTAGGACAGTCAAGTGTGACGAACATCATACATGTGGTTGTGTTGAAAATGATATGGTGTCTATGATTCTTGTTAATATTTAATCTTATAAAAATAATTAGGTAGTGAAAGTATGGTTTCTCCCGGAGATGGAATATAGTGAGTTGTCAGTTAACTAAAACCCATTGATAATCAATAAAAATTCTTCAAGTACTGAAAGGAATATCTTAAGGATGATCTGTTCTATGTGTCATAGTTTATAATGACTAAATAATAATGGGATGGGAATTATGAGGAAAAATGGTCATTTCTATTTGGGGGGTGTCCCTTTTGATAACTAATTCTCTAGGATGAAATTTTAAGGATTTTACATCATAGACTCTATATTTCAAATGTGCAGTAGAGATCTGAGAGGATTAGAGGTTTTCTATAGGATTTTAGAGAAGTGTGTTAGTATCCAGGTGGTTGTTGCTACCACCAACAAGCCAATATACAATCCAATAACCTAAAATTTTTTTAAGGATCATCAGCTAGCTGAACAAACAACACATTATGGTATGTGAGACATCATCTATTTGGTTGGGATGTGATGAGATTATTTTATTTGGGGATTATTCTTACTTATTCATATTAGTGATCTCATTATATATCATAATATTTTATTGGGAAATGAATCATGCTGATTTAATTCCATGTATCATGCCTCTCCATTAATCCCTATCAACTTTGACGAATCAAGGTGTTTTTTGATGAGGATTATATGTAATTTATTATATTTTATTCTAATATTCATCCTCCCATATCCTCCTTTTTAATTAATTTATTTCATATAGAGGCATTGTGAAAACCCCACTAGATAAAGGTGGAAAATCCCAATAATGATGAGGATTCTGTGTGGGTTTCATAAAGACGTTTTATGACACCATTAGTATATAATTATATGAAATTTTGGGGGAATTAATTCACTTCTATAATATTATATAATGATTTTAGTGTAATAAGTTAAAAGTTATAGTTTCTTGGATTTAAAATGATACATCATCCATTTTAGATGGTTCAAAAAGTGTCTTGTTGAGCATCATAGTATGGTTGGAAAATATTCAGGTGAAATAGTGGTTCTCAGTCAGCTTTCATACAATTATACTATCATAAATTAAATTAGATGATTAATTATAATTTAATATAATTTATTATCTATTGGGTATTATGTAAAAATGATATTTTGTTGTTTTATAAACTCATATAAGGAATCGATGGGCATAAAAGTGGAAGGATATATCTTCGTGAGGTTGTTAAATCTATTTGACGTTGGTGGTTCTAGTAATACAAAAAAACTACAACTATAAATGGGTGTACATATGTTTTTTTTGTTTTTTCATGGGGTCTGATAGATATATTGAGCACTCAAAAACCCTTAATATGGAATATATGTGTATTATTTTCCCTAGTCCAATGAAATGTTTTTGGAGCAAATCAGTATATGTGGAATTTTTGGATAAATATGACACCTAGGAGAAATGGTGCTGATTATAGGATCAAAAGTAATTCAGAGGACATGGGATGTGAGATGGGATATTAAAATCACTTATGAGTTTTACCTTGAGTGGTTAAGTTATGGATAATAGTGGTGTTGTTGTGTGATACATATTCTCCTTAGATATACATGACATAGGAACCTATATTAGGTCATGTTAATAAAAAAAGAAATTGGAATAGGAATGATATTGAGAATTTCGGTAAGACCAAGAACCCACCCACTGAGGATAGGGATGAGTTGAGTCTTAATTATTTGATGTAAGTTTTGGAATCCCTTACCATAAATGGAATTTTTATTTTCTTAATTTGTTTGATTAAAATGTGTGAGTGTGTGTGCATGTGTAGTTTTGATAAAACTTTTCTGTTGTGGTGTGGTTGTGTGTTCATTGGTAGACCATGATACCTATTAATCATCTTCTATTATTGTTCACTTCTATGTTATGGCCTATTGTGAATGAATTCTTTTATTATGGAGAGTTTTCATTTGGCATCAAAGATAATTGTTGGATATTCATGACATGGTAATCACTATGTGGGGGAGAATATTCTATTGAAATGCATGGAAATAATAAAGATAACACTCTAGGACCAGTATGGTCTATGTTAACCATATAGAATAACCCAAGATAGAGAAAGTGGTACTACATCCTTATAGCTTGAGATCAGATAGATGACGGGTTTAGACATCTTTGTTGAATGAATTGAGAGTGATGGTGGGATGAAATGATGTTGTGAAATGAATAAGTTTTAATTGGTGCATGGTAGACATAGGGCCATACATGAGGCTGATCAAGGGGTGAAACAACGTTATGGAATATACTTGTGAATTATTTGTTATATTCCTTGATTAAATTCATTTATGGAACATGGTACATAATCAAATAGGCGATGATGTTTTCATTGAAGTTGATCTGATAACTGATCATATATAAGACATCCCTTTTTGAAAAGAGTTTAAATAGATACTTTCGATTGTTTATGTGGCCTTGTTAGTACCCAATAATAAGATGGGTCTGTTTATCTCATCATGGATCATGGTGGCCTAGTTACCACCTGATGACCCTATGAGAATGTTTATTATATTTATTTATTTTTCCACAAACATACACAAACATATAATTTTTTATATTATGGGATAATTGTGAGAACAAACTGAGTTTATTCTCACACCGTGTAAGGGAATCTTGGTTTGAGTTTACTCCTTATATTTTCATTTCATGTGAAAGAACATAATTTTAATTGGAGGAGGATTTTGAATCATGATGGTTTTATGGAGTTTGGGTTTAAAATGATGCTCATGATTGTATGATAGTACCATTATATATTATTTTTCTATATACCTGTATATATAGACATCCTAGTGGGAGATTGGTTGTATATTTGTTTGACAGAATAATTTGATATAGAATTTTGAATACTATTTTTACTTTGTATGTTGAAAATTATTGTGTATTCCAATTGTTTAGTTGTTTCCAACATGATTTTATCATTTGATATGATAACATAGTCTCTCCACAATTATTCCAAATTTTATCTACTATTTACTAGCCTTTGGAATTTGGATATGTGCACCATAGTTCATTTAGCACTACGGTTGAACTCGATGAAACTATTTTAGGCATCAAAATATGGGTGAAAAATACGCAACATACATATTTGTTCCACAATATCATTAAACCTTAATCAAATCATATCCTTTGAATTAAAAAGGGGGTAAAAATATTTCCATCTTAGAATAATCTATAAAAATGAAATTGGTCTCATAATAAAATCTTTAATTCATCATATCATCAGCTTTTTCATTTCTCTATATTCATTATTATTATAATGATTATAAATCATGGATTAATTGAAATTATAATAAAAATGAAATATATTTACGGAGGATGATATTTATATCATTCGAAATGAGTTCCATAAAAAATTAAAATACCCAAAATATTAAAGAAGAATTACCTATGAAAAAAACATGACAGCTTGAAAATGAATTCTCACCTAATTTATTTTTCTTGAGGATGAAACATTATGTCCATACATTATTATAAAATACCCCTTCCACATTTTTTATGTAAACTTCCAACATTTCTTTACTCGGAAAAGAATAAATATATCCCTTTAGAATTTTATTGTAGAAAGTCAAAACTATTTATAAATATATTTAAAAAATCATTTAAGAATTGTAAAACCTTATTTAAAAATTTTTGGAAGCCATTGACATGAAATAAAATATGGTTTTTTAAAAACATTTAAATAAAGATGATTTTTATTCGAATCATTTTATTCGTGTGCTAGAATTTAAAGTGATTATAATAAAAGGAAAAATGTATTCCTTGGACATAAATAGAGGGGAAATATTCATGAGTTTTTTTAATGGTATATCATATGATCTTATCATGAGAAACATAATCATAAACAATTTAAATATACAATGATACTATAAAGTAAAACCTTTACAGCATTGGTGTCTTTTGAATCATAAGAACCATGAAAGAATAACAAAAAATGAAATATACAGGATTCTGGTAATAATTAAATTTAGAATATAACATTCCAAGGAATTTTTACATAAACCACAGAAATGAAAATATGTGCATAACATAACATATTCCCCATTAATGCCACGTTTAGATAAAAAACCCTTACACTAACTCCCAATTTCGATTATTCACATTTCATCCTCTTGTATAATAAATATCGGATTATTATTTATATATTACATGACAATAAATATATACATTATCCCTATAATAATTTATGTGAAATTTTATTACCTTTTTATTAACAATTCAATGTTAAAATAATGTTTCAGGTAAAAATTACAATGGTTTGTGCGGTTTTAGTTCACCACACACATGAACAATGGTTTAATTTCCAACATGATGGAAGAGAAGTTACAGTAAGTTTATTCCATTAAAATAAGTACATTTAATTACAAGGGATATAATTATTTAATTATATCAGTGAGGATGAATAGTATTTTTTTGAGTAAGAGGAATAAATAAAATGAAAATAAATGTTTAAATGTTATAACTCTTCCATAGAGAACCACATTAGGTTTACCCTCAACGCCTTCATAGACATTTTTACAAATCAAAAAAGGCATATGGGAAAATGAGAGACACTTATCAAGTGGTTTTTGGATGTTTTTATATAATCTACGATCATTATAATTGTAATAAATAAGGAATAATTTATGCTCTTTTATAAGTGGGGTAATGAAATAACATGGGAATGAATTGGAAATGTCACAAAATAATCCAAATTGAATAACTATTTCAATATAAAAAATCATCCAAATGATTATAAATTTGAACATGGGATAGGATAAGGTTGAATATGGTACTAAAATATTATTTAAAAAAAATTTATTGGAAAACACGCCCTTATTATTTTTTAAACCCCTATATAAACATATTTTAATCATAATTATGGTAATTTAAATTAATTTATTTTATAATTAATTTAGATAGAGATTATTTTTAACTAGTTAAATAATGGTGATTATTCTGATTCCAAATTTAGAATGAATTTATCCAATTGAATTCATATATATTGAAAATATTAATTTAATATTAGACATCCGGATGTGATAAAAAAGTTGTTTTCCAAAGTAAATTTTTTTTAAAATTAGGGATCATTTAAATATGAAATTTATAATATTGTGGAAAATTTGATTATTTATAATAAATTTTTTCTACATTTAATTTAAAAAAAATATTTGCAATAATTTATCTTTTAAAATAATTTCATGAAATGATGTGATATATAAAACAATATTATTTATTATTAAATAAAAAACTATACATTTCATAATATTTTTTGAAATTCAATCAATGATATTCTTTAAATTTATATTTAAAAAATAAATTCTATTTTTTCAAATATATTTTCCGAAACCTGAAAAAACTTCTTTAATTATTTTTTCACAAAAAACAATAAGAACATTTCTTCAGAAAATGGTAATTTCAAAATATATAAATACATTTCTAAAAATTTGTATCTTATTTATGAATATGTTTTCATTATATTAAGAAATGAAAAATAAAAAAAAATTTCTAAATTATAATTCATTCCTTAAATTTTTACATCTAAGTTATAAAAAAAATTATTTAATAATATTATTAGTACATAACCGTTTTGTTTAACATTATAATTCATGTAATAGAAGTTATTCATTAAATTTATTTTATTTGATATAAAAAAATTTCATAAAATAAAATTGTGTTATAATTTTATCCCCTTAAATTTATTTTCACCCACACAATTAATCAATTCAATAATTTTTTTTGGAAACTTCAACCTAATCATATCCTTAGGTTCCCACTTATATTCATGAAATGGTTGGTTTTTTCAAATTTCATTGAGCATGTGAGCAGTCTTGTTTAATAGAAAATTATCTATACATTCAAGAATATCAAAATGTTTTTCTTCACTGTAAATATCATTCCCCAGTGGTATATCCTATTAATTCACTCCATGTAATGTATTAGGTATTTAATTTCTATAGAGATATACATGGAACACATCATATACTTTGGAGTGGTTCGGTAGGTGAAGCAATAGATAATCATCAATACCTATGTGATCAATAATTTCAATAGAACTGATATACATGGGGATTAGTTTTTCAATCCTTCAAAATAAAATTATGTTCATCTATGGAGAAATTCACAGAAACAAATTGAAAAAACATCATATTCCATATCACATTATCGATGGAAATCATATCTGGTCTACTATGTTTTTTCAAACGATATGAGTTTTTGAATAGATATCATATTATCTACAATTTCATTACCTCGTTCATATTCTCATTGACTCATTTATCTAATTTTATCGATGTATTTTTCATTCATATACTTTGATCCATAACGGTATTCATTAGTAGCCATATTAATTCTTGAGGGAAATATATGATTGTAAGAAAACTCATCCATAAGAATATATTGATCCCAAAATCATTTCAAGTCTTATATAGTTTGATTGTTTCTATAAAAATTATTGTAAATCTATGTTTGATAAATAGTTCAGAAAATGAAATCAATATAATGAAAATTATAGTTACTTTTCTAGAACATTAATGAAATCCATATGCCTTCATTAGATACAACTGAATGTTGTATTTCATGAAACAATATCGAATCCGTAATGTACAACCTAGACATATGATCTATATATAAATATTATTTATTTTAATTTATGTTTTCTTAATTTATGTAGGGATTCAATACAACCCACATAGCATTTCCCTATTCAATTTTATAGGTATTGCGATGAAAAAAACCAAGGTGTTTTTTCACATTTCCATTATGGTATAAGTAAGGGTTGTTACAGCCCATTATAATTTTTTCTTCCAAAAATAACATGATGACATACCAAAAACTAAAATACTAACGCTCATATATCTCCCAAAATTCTTTCCCACCATGATGACAATTTCAAGTATCTATACATTATTATGCATCTAGGATGAATAGAAAATAAGGAACTACTAGCCTCTTCTAAAACCTCCTTAAAATTAAATATGAAAAAAGAACACATATTTTAATTGATCCTTATCCTTCTATAAAAAATATTGTTGAATATAGAAACATTATTCACTTTGTATTACAAATCTAAATTATATTTCCATACAACCAATTTTCTAACAATGACTAATGTTTCAATACTTATTAATAAATGATAATATTTCACACCTTCCGTAAATTTTCAAGATCCAACCATTGAAAATCTATAAGTATTTTATCTTATGGGATCATAATCATAGAAAATATATCATGGTATTTTGGGACCAAGGAATTGGAAACCATTTTCACATTCATGAGGAGTTAATATAATGACTATTTATAATCATTACTTAGTTCAAAACATCTTCTCTACTTTGTATTTAACTCCTCTAATATGAATATATATTTATATCATTTATTATCACTATATATATATATATATATCAAATTTTCTCTGTAATGGAAATAAATTTATATAATCAATGAAAACATTACCACAGTTAACTCTATATCATGATTGGGTGAAATTTCAAATGAACCATCCATGATCATGATATAAAAGCTATGACCGTTTAATTTTCAAATCCCATGGTTATATCATTGATACAATTTTTTTCCCAAAACAAAATTTATCTTTATCTGTCACATAATTTTATTATAACCAAAATATTATCTAGGATAGTGGTATGAAATTATGTCGTATGACACATCATTTGTTTTTTGAATCCCCATTACCATGCCAAATGTGATAGGTTATCCTTTCTACTAAATTATATTCATGTAATTCATAAAAAACCAAATAAATAGGTTTAACATCTATTAAAATAACATTAACTCTAAAATTTCATTCAAAACTTGAATGATATCAATATCATAAAACATAGGAAAATATCATTATTCATCAACTAATACTTGTGAATTAACATAGGAGTTACATATAAGTAATTCCTAGAAAAATTCCCAATAATTAATTAATAACATTAATATATAATTATTTTAACAAATAATAACACTTACACATAAATCCATGTTGTTATCCAGGAATCTTATGTCAATAAAAAATTATGACATATTGAATTACAAATTTAGAAAAATCCTTAGATGATTAATTCTTCTTAAAAAATAAAATTCAATTTAAAAATCAATTACACAACACAGCTCACAAATGAAAATAAATAAACACATCATCCAATTTACACCAATTATTATGTATAACATATTTCCTTCATTGTTATAGGGGTTTTCCCATAGTTTAAGGAATTTACTCAGATAATTCCTATGTTCCACAAATATAATAAATCTAATTACTTGGTAATTAGTTAATTTATTACCTTAATTTCCAAAAATAAAAAATCATCCCCTCTATTTCAAATATTCATTAATGTTATTCGTCCAACCTTATTGAAATGGAACAACTGAAATCGTCTATCCTCTATGTTCATTACCATGAGAATATTCATAAATGAACATCTTACGCTTATCTGATGTGTTAGTTATATTAGTTATTTTTATATTGTTAATTATATTTTATGATAGAAAATAAAGAATAATTATATTATCATTGGATACATTCATCAAAAGATTAAGTTTCATATAGTTATAAATATTCCATCACATTTTGGGTTATCATAATCCCTTCTAGATCCAATTGTTGAATTAATCCAAAAATCATAGTGCGAAAAATAGTAATCATAAATGATAACAATATAATCATGAAAAAAAATTTAAGATATTAATTAATGACACCTTATTTGATATTTATTACACCATAGTATAAAGTTAGAATTTTTTTCCAATTATTCAAATCGGTTAGCATGTTTTTAAAATAGAATTATAATTAACTAAATCGTATCCATAGGTATTGTCAAACCATGTGAAAAATAATCCCTCTAGTTCTTTAAAATGTAATTATTGATTATAACATAATTATTATTATTTTAATTTATTGTACCTAGGTATATATATTCTAGAATGATTTCAAATATTATTTTCTATACATGGAAGAATTTAAACAATATAATATCATCCTTAGTAAATCATTAGGATGCCATACTATACCTAGGATTATCCTAATACTTCTCACTAGAGTATTCTCATTCTGGTTTACAAAGATATACTAAACCTTTTTTTATACAAATTATAATGAAATGGGATTTTCATTAATAGTTGTCACATAATTTTAAATGAATTTTCACAACATTTTATAAATTCACTCAGTATCACCATAATTGTTTTGTATCTTTGTATAATAGGTACAAAATATAATTATTGACGTGATCTATAAAGATCTTCGCCTTTAGTACTCATTATAAACATGTGCATCCTAATCCTTTACTAATATCAATGGAAAAAATAACCAACCGAAAATTTGATATTATATTCTTAAAATGGTTGGGAATTAATGATATCTTAAAATTATCATATTAAAGGATAAGATAAGAATCATCAAATCTGATTATAAATATAATACACAACGTCAATTTCCAATCTATTAGGGATCCTAAAAATGATCATCAGAATAAAAAATTATCACTATAAAATAAATTATCCATAGATGTTAGAAATCGTCCTAAATCAATCATTAATCATAATTTCATATCATATATGTGATAACCATCTTTTGTATAGAAACCAATTCATATGTCAAGGTTAATATCTGGTAACATAAAATTTTAAAAGATCATTAATTAACACATATTTCATATTTTATAATGGATAAAGAATCTTCAAATTATTCCAATTTCAGAATATATATATATATATTTGTGTCTGTGTGTATATATATAAATAATTATCATTTTTTACATATTTTATAATAGATCAAGACTCGTCACATTTTTTCCATACTGGATCATGTACATTAGAATATCTCCCATGATTTTCTCATAAGATAAAAAATATTACCAAATTATTTAAAGGGACATATAGGTAGCCCATAATGTAATGAAAATCAATCATATGTGTGCCACAATATACAAAAACTATCCTCATATCATAAAAAAGAAAAATAAAATGGTTTCCAAAATATTTCATCATATAATAGCCCATATATTGTGAATGAATCTCATAATAATCTCATTAAATGATCATGTTATAATACATAGAAATGGAACGACATTCATAAACATATATTAAAAAAAATCCTAAACTATCAAGTAATATATTAGGGATGTTACAAATGGATTATATCGACCAAATTAAACAAAATAAATACCAAAGGTTATTGTCATTGATGAATAAAAAAACTATAAAATATCATTAAATCATTATTTGGAATATATAATATTCATTTTAAATAACATACATAAAATCAAAAATGGCCCAAAATATTAAAGAGAATTTATCATTTAAAAAAATTGAAAAATTATAAGATAATATTCAAATAATTGATTGGTCACATTGGAAGAATTTTTTTTTCATTCTATATATGTTCAAACAAATATTCAATCCACATTTTCTGTTTATAGTCACAACTACCGCATTTTAAAAAGAAATGAATATTGAAATATAAATATTATTAAAAAAATTAAAAAAAATTATAAATATAAACATAATTCATTATGATATAATAAAATATATATCAAAATATATTTAAAAAACATGGTTATTGAAGAATAAATGGTTTTCGACTGAAGAGTGAAACAATGATGAGTTTTCTTAAAAAATATTTTCACAATATTTAGTATAGAAATATAAGAAAATGGAAGTAAACATATATTATTATGAAATAACCATATTATAAAAAAAATTTATTAATGGTATACCACAACATTTTATCATAGGAAACATAATCTTATACAATCCTTCTAAAAATTGGATTGGATCATAAAACCTTTTTTACATTTGTATCCTATGAATTATAATCCCCAAGATATTATATATTTTAGTGAAATTTTTAATATAATCACAATAAATAAATTCATTATTAATCATAGAAAATGTTATATTTATAATCACAAAAAAATAGAGTCATAAAATAACATATGTCCCAAATGAGACAATTTGGTCAAAAATACCTAATATCATGATTTCATTCGATCACATTCAAAACACCACTATAATAAATAATAGTTTATTATAAATAAATTATAGAATTATATATATATATATATATATCATTCCATATTTTTTGCTTAAAACCTTTAATTACATGTTCATTTTCAATTCCTTATGAAAATCGTGTTTCAGGTAATAACGTCTTATTTTCCATGTACGTTTTGAATAGATATTTTTTTTCCTTATTTTTTTATTATGGTCATTATATATAATTATTTTACAATGATATAAATTTATTATTCATTTTAATAATATTATTTTATTAATTTAGTAATGTTTTATATAGAAAATTAATTACACTATTCATGGAGATGGTAGGTAGTATATACGCATGAAAATAGATACATTTTATTGATGGAAGGAATGAATGAATGATAAATAATATATTTGATTTCACCAATTAGTATTATTTCATATATATAAAATATGTTCACATACTTTTTCATTATCACCATCGAAGTAAAGCGTAAGAGAATAACAAATCACATCACTTTGGGACACTATAGTCCACCGAACGCACGAGCGACGTTATCATAATCCCATATGAAGGAATCTAATAAGGTATATGTGACATTTTTATTAAAATACAATTATTATATTTCTAATATATTATAATTAGTGAAAAACATTATCCTTTGAATCTTTTATATGTGGTGATGGAAAAAACATAAATTACTTAGTGAGGAGGTAGTCTTCACAACACATGATCAACGATTTAGTTTCACACATGATGTAAGAGGAGATAGATTTAGAACATGAAATTAAAATAATAATATCTAAATATTATCTAAATAATTTTTATATTATATCATTATGGTTTAATATTATTTTAAATATTTAGAAAAATAAATAAAATGTATGTATATAGATTAGGGTTATACCTCTTCCATATAGAAACACTTTAGGTTTACAACTAATGAATTTATAATTGGATTTTATAATAAATTTATGGAATAAATGATGTTTGGAGGGGAATATAGAATTTTATTAAGCCATTGTGGTCTAACTGGAGTTTTTCGGATGTTTTAATAGGATAGGAAATGTGATTTCCTTTTATAAGTGGGCAAGGAACCGGCAAGAAAACTACATCAAAATTTCAATAAATTAATATTGAAAGATAAAGTAATTACAATGAAAAATTATTATAAATGACCGCATACTACTTCATAGGGTAAGATAATTCTCTAACAAGTACAAGAAATGTAATTTAGGAAATAATAAATGATATACTCACCCTTTCTGTTTCGGTTTAAACAAAATGTAAAACCAGTTAAATATCAATTGTGATAGTTAATAATTGTTGTTTTCACTATAACATATTCCCAAAATTTTAAGTGAACATTATTATAAATTATTAATTATGAATATTCCAAATATGGAATCCATTTTTAAAAATTCTATTATAATAAGTACAAAATTATAATTTAATATTAAACTCACAACCATGATGAAAAAATAGTTTTCTAAGGATAATGTTTTTATAAGTAGTGAATGTTTTTGATTAAAAATTCAATATAAATTTTATTACAGTAAATTTATTTGGATTAGTAAATGTATATTTTAAATAAGTTTATTAATAAAATAATCGTAAATAAAATTGGGTTAGTAAATTCTATAAATTAAAATGTGTGTTTTAGTAAAAATCATTATTCCCTTACTATTAATGATAAAGTTTATAATTTCTGAAAATATTTAAGAATTCACTCAAATATAATGTAAAATTTTATATATAAATATTATTCCTATTTTTTTATGTTTGATCTCTAAAATTAGAAACTTTTACTTTTATTATGTTCTCACGAAAAGAAATAAAAACTTTCCTTGAGAAAATATTTTTGCTGAAACATATAGGCTTTTCTAAAAATTGAGAAAAAAATAATTAATATTTTTTGTTTATATAATACTACTATAAATTCAATATATCGTTTTATTATTCTAATATATAAGTAAATATTTATGGATAGGTTATAATGTTCTTGTTCAAAATAATATTAATAGTATATTACTATTCATTAAAACTCAGACATGTATAAAACATATGCTTTCAAAGAAATAAAATTTATCTAAGAAACATATTTCATTAAATATCATGGTGTTATAGAATATATGTAAACTATATCATCCATAAAAATAATGATAAGTTTTATTTATCACATATAATATAAACATTAATCTCACATAACATAAAATCTATTATTATAAAACTCACATAATTATAGATATCCAAGTTTGTGCGTGAGTAAATTGATCCATAGAGATAAATGGTTATATATATGGATAATATTTATGGATTCACCATGAATAGGAATAAAATAAAACAATGGTTATTCATACTAATAAATTCAAAACAAATAAAAATATGTTTCTAAGGATTAAAATATAACATGGTGTGTCAAAAAAATTGATAGAATAATAGAGATGTGAATGGAATTTTAACAACTTAATAGAACTAACTATGAAAATATAACATTTATTTCCTTATCAAAGAATGAATTTATGAGAAAATGGTGTTTCTATATTTAAATATGGATGAAAACATTCATCCAATATATAGTAGGCATGTTCTGATTTGAATTATCTAAGAAAAATGGCTATATGATTTCAATAGAATAAGTAGTAGATGAATCCATCAGTTTCTTATGATATATTAATTAAAGTTTATCACACCTCAAAAAATTATTTCATGATGAAATAATATTAAATTTGAGATTTACAATTATTAACTATGAATAATAACACTATTATATAGGTAAATCTATAATATCATGAGGAATTATTTATACGTAAATCATATGATGATGTGGATGAAGATTTGTATTTTCCTTGATCTTGATTACCACCAACATGGTTGAATCAATTCATTAACTAACTTAAGTATGCTTCCCCACATAGGAGAGGATGAAAACCTGTATAGAGGAATGGAATATAACTAATTATTCGACTATGAATACAAATACAAATTACAATAAACTTATTAGAAAAAATAATTCTAACCAATAATCTCAATATAATTGTAACAATAAAGGACCTCACAACAACATGGAATAATTAAATAATGCTAAAGAACATGTTATTTCAAAATAAATTTGTGTATATGTCAAACATGAAACTCAGTAATAGTATGATCCCCAATGTGTAGATAATAGAAATATGACATAAAAAACAACACAAATGAGATTCATCCAAAAATTGTTCTTTTTCCCAACATGTACCTATCTCATGAAATTCACCAAGATACCCAAACTCAACAATATAAATCCCTTGACCCTTTACCATACATGGTTCATGAAAAATAATATATTCTAGAGTACTAATATTCTCATATGGGGTTTGATTAAATCCTAGAATCCCAAATAGAATCATGATAATTGGAAATTTGGTGATTATAAGTACATTCTCATTATTAAATTCTAAAAAGGTAAATAATTATAAACTGACATCATTTTAGTCCATGGGGTTCTCAATCTAAACCATGGGTTACCGTAAAATCATTTAATAAGATAATATAACCATGGTCCTAGAACACATCCCAATGATAAATTATATAAAAATCATATATAACAGTCAATATATAGGAGGAATTATGAATTTTAGGTCAATTACAAACTACTATTTGTATAATTTTAGAAAAAATATAGTACCATATTATAATTTTGGATGAAAAAGTTATCCCAAACCATCTTATGTAATTTCATGATATAAAATTGTTATAATTATCATGATATACACCATACATCTTTTTAAATTCCCTATGTGGGTGATATTTGAAGTACCCCTGGTTTGAGCTATGTTACCATTCTTTTAGTTTGTCTGTGCTTTTTGAATTCATTGGTTGAAGTTTGGACAATTCTAGGAAAACCATTTAAAGTTGTGGAGGTTGTTCAGGGGGGCACATTTGGCACACGGTCTGAACAAACTATGTGGCCTACCCAGGAAACTGTTCACCCTTGACAGTGGGCTCTGCACGGGTGGCGCACAGCTTGTCAGACCATGTGGGAAAGCCATGCAATGTCCCTGGGTGAGACATTTTCAACTACATGGTTGGCACACCGTTTTCCAACCATGCAGGGTAACTGTGTGGCCACATAATGTTTGGTGTTGGTCGGAGTGGACACTCAAGAGGTGGGTGAATTGAGTTCCAATTAAAATTTATGTTCAAAAATATTTCTCTTAAAATCCCCCAAATTAAAAACAAAGTTAAACTGTAGTGAATTTATATATATTATAAATGTTCAATTAGTTCCTCAAAGAGTGATTAGGTCTCAGTTAATTTAATCTCAAGATTAAATTGACTTTTGAAACTGATTTACTGATTTACAATAAATATAAACACTTTCTAATTTAAATATCAAAGTATCTTTAAAATAACTTTCTATTTCAAAGTAAGAACAGTGGAATATGAAATAAATATATAGTATACTTATATACTTAAATTAAAATGAACAGTAGAGTTAACCAAGAGGTTCAGTCTCTAGCCAAGATTTAGTCATCTCAACAATTTATATAAATTGATCCACACCCTAGATCGGGGTTAACAACAGTGAACACACTGTCCAGGTACAAAGACCTCTACCACAGTTCATCGTGGGAAACAAACAACAACTCACAGTTTTCCAGGTCTTACTCGACCTCTACCACTATCCACAGTGGGAAACAAAAGAGTTATAGAGTTTGAATGAGGTTTTGAGAGTCCTCCAACTTAACACAGAATACAATGTGTGTGTAAGATAAATAGGGTATACACACTGCTCGAAATGTACATGAAAGAATCACTAAGATAAGTATGACTGAGTTTAGAAATTCTTTAGTGATTAGCAGTGTAACTTTGGACTTGTTTGGTTGGTCAGAAAAACTTCTTTGTCCGTCTCTGGATTCTTGTTCAAAAAACAGAGCGTCGTTTTCTTCCTTGGTTCCAGGTTCAACTTATCAGCCCGAGTGCATGAAGCGTTTGTTGTTATCTTTCTTCACTCTGGATGCAGCTTGTGTTCTCCTCAAGAATATGTTTCTTTGTGTATTTCCAGGATTCGTGGAGTATGGATGTAGACTAATGAAAAACAAATGCTCCACATTTGAATGTGGTTCAACTCTTTTCTCTTTCACCATCTATGTATCTTCTAAGTTCCTTGATTCTCTCTCTTTCATAAAATCTATATTGCATGATATTTTTCCATCCCTTTATAGCTTTCAGCTTCAGCATAAAAGAATATTTACTTTTTGCATGGGTACTAGGTACGGTTCCATGACATGGAAACATAGATCATTAAATAACATTAACTCCATTAAAAACATCAAATGTAACCATTAGAATAATAAATAAATTGTATGAAGAGTATTGGGTTTGACTGGTTGGTCAATCATTAGTAGCCTTCTATTGGTGGGTGTATGTGGTAGACTTGTGTCATAGGGCCTTCCATTGGTATCTCTTTTGAACTTGCATCGGTAGCTCTATATACCGGTGACTTGGTTCCATCAGTAGCTCTTGATCCATCAGTAGTTGTTGCTCCATCCGTAGTTGTTGCTCCATCGGTAGCTCCTTGTATCGGTAGTTGTTCACACTCATATCGATAGACTTATACTATCATCAGACTTATATCGGTAGCTATCTGTGAACTGGTTCAATCGGTAGACTTCTGTCTATTGGTAGCTCTGGTCTGTTTGTCTATCGGTAGCTTTGGTTATTGGTGACTGTCTGTACTCGTATCAGTAGGCTTCTATCGGTACCTACTCGTATACATGCACGTCGGTATCTCTATACATATCGATGACCTTTGTGTATTGGTGACTCTGTCTATCTGTAGACTAAGTCTAATGGTAGAATGAGTACCGGTATCTCTTTATCAGTAGCTAAACACAAATCAGTGACTTACACTCATCTGTTTTTTATGAAAAACACGTCCGATTGGGTTAGAATTACTTCAGAACTCATATAAACATGGATAAACAAGGATTAACATATTCTAGAGATTATTTTAATATTATTATCATCATGATTATAGTATCTCATAGGTTTGGAATTAATTGAGATTATCAAAGTATATGAAATCATGATTGGGATTATCAAAACAGGTGAGGTCAACAATCTCCCCCTTTTTTGATAATCACAACTTATAATATTATAGTTTTAAAATATTGATAAATTGTATCATATTATATATAATTAAATTCAATTTTCTCATAGAAAATAGTATGTTATAGAACATAAGTTATTAGAGATAAAATTAAATGTGATAGTATCAGAGAAGAAGGAAAATGCAATGATATCAGAGGTAAAATTTAGTGGTATCAGAGAATTAAATAAAATGGTATCAAAGGATGAATGTAAATGCGCTAGAATTAGAGGGGTAAAGCATGATAGATCTTCCTTAGAGAAAAAAAATTATCCCCCATTGATACTTTCTCCCCATTATTTGTTATCCCTTTAAGACATCTCCCCCAGGTGAATATTTCTGCCCCTTGATAACTCTGTAGAACATTTCTCCCCCTTTGTGATAATCAAAAAGCGTGAAAAAACAAAGAGAGTCACATGTATTAAATGGTACAATAAAGAATAAATAGAGAGAAAACAAAATAAAAGGATTCCTATAAAAAATAATAGCCACTTGACTAATCCACATCCTCAATGTGAGATTTTTCTTCTGGATTAGAAGAGGAATCAAGAGGTGAGAATGCTAGTGAAGGCTTAGGAATTCTGGAAATGACCACAAGAGGCTGAGCAAATGCCACTGTACCTGTCTTGTATTGAGTATTCCATTGAGTGATCATAGGAGTGAGTCTTCGAATTGCTTATGCAGGAGTCATTTGAACTGGAGAAGCAGCAGAGGCAGTGGCAGGCAAAGCAGGAAGTAAAATTACCGGTCTAGCATAAACATGCCGGAAAGGTAGAAACAGATTTCTGAAATCCATGATTATTCATCCCCCTCTCTCCATGGAATATATGAAGTCATCCATGTTCTGCATAAACTTTTATAATGATGGAGTTAATTCTCTTAGCTTTTTAACTTGTTCTCTGTAGGCTTGATTGACTTGAGGCAGCTTCATATTTTCTATCAGAAGCGTGAAGTGACTGGTCATTTGATTCTTTGTGTAAATCTTTTGGAAATAAGAGTCCACTTTATCTTTCACTTCTTTTTGAGAGGCATAAGCTTCTCTCATGTAGTCCTGGACTATCTTCATTATTTCTCTAGCTGAATATATAGTAGAAATAATAACTCTCCTCATCTATGATGAGTCCACAGATCCACTGGTTGAAACTGAACCAAGCTCCTCCTTCATCATAGCTCGAATTTGATTCAGCTATACTGAGGGTTTAGAATAAATAGAACCAACAGAGAAGTTTACTGTTTCCTTGAAGTTCTTGGTCAACCCACTGATAAGATTTTGAACTTGAGAATCTTGGGGTTTAGCATGATCTTTCATGGAAGTTTTAAAACATCCGAACACTGAAACCATCTAGCTTACAATACTTTTCACATAATCTAAGTCCTTATCAGTTTGGGATTTTGAGCTCATGTAAGAGTCTAATGAAACAACAGATTCCTTTAGAGCTTCAAGATCTGCTTCTATTCTAGAAATGTGAGCCTGTCAGTTTTTAATTTCTTCCACTATCTCACCCATGAAGGTTGATATATTACAACCTAAGGGAGTTCAAAATATTTTTACAAAATACTCATCTCTTTAGCAAAACTGTGCTTCATCTTAGCAACTGAGGCACTAAAATATTCTTTCATCTCATCCTTGAGGGATTCTAGATCAGCCCTTGTGATCATTTTAGCAGGTTAAACAGTAGTCAGTACTCTTTCAGATGCTAAACTGACCACTGAGTCAGTCATGATTGATTGAACTGAAGAGACCATAGAGACTTGCATCTTCTATACCTCTTCTAAAAAACTCTCCTTATGCTTTTTCTTTAAATTATCCAGGTCATGCATTCTGACCACATCTTCAGGCATCAAATCAGATTCAATATAATAAACAATCTTTGGTCTATTGTGAGATGCCTAATTATCTTAATCTAGATTGTCTAAACCACATACTACAAAACCTAGGGCTTCTGCCCAATCTACAATTATAGCAGCCACTGTAACACTTCCAAAATTGGTTTCATACTCCCCCTCAATGGGTGAATCATCAAGTAAAAAAACAGCATTCTCAGCAGGACATTCATCCTGAGAATAATCTTTTACTATCATTTCCATCTCTGCAGCAGCATGAGGTTCTTCCAAAATAGGAAAGTGTATGTCAACATCATTTGCATCCTTATAAGGCACGAAAGAATGTCCAATCACTAAACTAAGGCTCAAATCGGCTGACAGAGATGCTTCACTATCATGAACATTTTCGTCATTCTCTACAGCAGCCTCTTCAACAACCTCATAAAAAGCCTCTAATGCAGCTTCTTCCTAATCGGATTTGTGTTGATCAAGATTTTTTGGATCTGGGCTATGAGGTAAGTCAGGGTCTTCTCCTTCATCAGTAGAGGACTCTTCCTCTTCAGAATCATCACTATATTATGGATCCTCTTCATCAGGCCCCAGACCTGGATCCATCACATTCTTAGGTCTTGAAGGATGATTCACGTGATTAAAATTTTCACACACCTTCTGGTCATCATTGACCCATTTTCCTCTCCAAGGGTTCTAATTTATCCTCATTTATTTGCATACTATGGATGTAATACAAAATTTATTTTTGACTACTACTATCTCATCTTGAGACTCAGCAACCCCTTTTACATTGATCATCATAGAAATCAACTTAGCAAAGAATAGGGCATTTTTCTTTGATTTAGATCTTGTCATATCTTCCATTTGGATCATCATCAATCTGCAAAAATTCACCTTTACGCAGTGTCCTAAGAGGTGAAAGAGATATATATCATGATATCTCAAATTAGAAAAGTCTCATATCTTTGGTATCAAGACATGTTGAACAAATTTGAATAGAAATATTTTCTCTCCATCAATTTCTACAGCAACTACTTGTCTTTGACTTCGATCCCCAGTTAGCTCTTCCAAAGCAGTCTCATAATCGAAAATATCACTGGTAGAAGGCATGGCTCTCGAGACGTATCTAGGTACACCTTCATGGAGAACTTTCAAGCACTTAGCTCACTCAACAGATGACAATAACATCTCCTTTCCATTCAAAAAATAGGTTACTCTATTTTCATTCTCACATTTCTCAAAGGATACAAACTCGTAAAACTGTTTCACTATGTTTGGAAAATAGGGACCATTGTTGATAAAAAAACACTCTACACACTTTTGATCTTCAATCACTTTGAGCACTGATGACTTGCTAGGAAACAACCATTCTACGCACAACTCCTTTTCAATCATGATGACTGTATTCTGCAGATGAGGATTCATTGGTCGTCTTCCAGGCCTAGTTCTAGAAACACAACCACTTGATTCTTGCTCTGACCTCTACTTCTTTGCTTTAGGCTCATTGGAAACATCTATAATAGAAGGGAGTTTTCTTTTTTCCATCTCAAATTCGAAGGATTTAGGGTTCTCAAACGATTCGGGAGCTATGGTTTGAGGGTTAAGGTTTTGAGGCTTGATAGATTGAGAAGTATATAGGACTTTGTTTTTTTCATTTACGAATCATAAAATAAATAAATGAAATGACATAACGTAAAAACGATTCATATTCTAGTAGTAGATAACGGTTTTAAAACAGCGAAATCATCGGTGAGAATTCATATCAGTGAGGTTACGATGGTGAGAATTTCACATTGGTGAGAATTTCACATCGGTGAGAATTTCACATCGGTGAGAATTTCACATTGGTGAGGATTTCACATCGGTGAGGATTTCACATCGGTGAGAATTTCACATCAGTGAGGATTTCCCAACAGTTAGAATAGCTACTGATTGAGGTTAAACATCCATAACTCGTGTATAATGTAACTTAACCTATCTAAACTCAAAGGTTTAGTGACAATGTCCGCTAATTGATGTTCAGTGCCTATAAACTCAAGAGTGATATCAGCCTTTTCATAATGATCTCTCAAGAAATGGTGCCTTACATCAAGGTGCATGGTCTTAGAGTGAGACATAGGGTTCCTCAAGATATTAATTTCACTAGTGTTGTCACAATTAATAGAAAAATGCTTAAAAACATATCCATAGTCCAAAAGAGTGTGTTTCATCCACAGAATTTGTGCACAACAACTACCAGCAGCTATATAATCTGCCTCGGCAGTGGATAATGCAAAAAAATTCTTCTTCTTACTACACTAAGATACTAAGGATTTTCCTAATAAATGACATGTTCCTAATGTGCATTTTTTATACAACTTTCAACCAGCAAATTCAGCATCAGAATAACTTATTAACTCAAAGGACTGTCCTTTTGGATAAAATAAACCTAAGATTATAGTATGCTTAAGGTACTTAAAAATTCTTTTCACAGCAAGTAAAAAGATTCTTTCGGGTTAGCTTGAAATCTTGCACACATACACACACTAAACATAATATCTGGTTGACTAGTATTAAAGTAATGTGAGCATCCAATCATACCGCTATAATTGGTTTGATCCACTAGTTTCCCAGTTTCATCTGCATCCAATTTACAAACTGTACTCATAGGAGTTTCACTTTCCTTAATACTATCCAAACCGAATCATTTTAAAATATCCTTTGAATATTTTCTTTGATTCAAAACAATACCATTTTCATTTTGAAACACTTGAAATCCAAGAAAATATTTAAGTTCTCCCATTAAACTCATTTCAAATTCATTTTGCATACTCATTGAAAAATCATTACATAAATAATGATTAGAAGATCCAAAAATAATATCATCAACATAGATTTGTAGTATTAAATCATCTTTAGAAATTATTTTAATAAAAAGAGTTGGCTCATTAATCCCTTTAGTAAAAATTTTTCGAGATAAGAAAATTATTATGTCTATCATACCAGGATCTTGGAGCTTGTTTTAAACCATATAAAGCTTTAGATTGTTTATAAACAAGATTTGGAAAATGAGGATTAGTAAATCCAGGTTATTGTTCAACAAAAACATCTTCAATTATAAAACCATTTAAAAAAAACTTCTAACATCCATTTGATATAACTTTAAATTCAGATGAGCATTATATGCATGTAAGACCCTAATGGCTACTAATCTGGCTACAGGTGCAAAGGTTTCCTCATAGTCTATACCTTCCTCTTGGCTATATCCTTGTTCAACTAGCCTAGCTTTATTTCTAACTATGTTTCCAGATTCATCAAGTGTGTTTCTAAAAACCCATTTAGTGCCTATTTTCAAAGTGTCCTTAGGTCTGTCAACTAATTCACAGTGTTTTTTCGTTCAAATTGATGTAACTCTTCTTACATAGACATTACCCAAAATTCATCATTGATAGCATCATTTATATTTTCAGGTTCTAGATATGAATGAAAAGCTTGAGGATCAACCTGGTTTCTTAGAGAAGCTCTAGTCTATGTCCCTCTACCATGATTACCCAAAACAACATCCAAATGATGATTCTTTAGAATCCTTGTTGATCTAGTTATGGTAGGACTAGAAATTTCAGGTTCTTCTATAGGTTCATGTTCAACAGAAGCAGATTCTGGAATATGTCTAGAACTGGATGTTTTTATAGCAGGTTCTTTAGATTTGTCATTAAGGTCCAGAACACTCAAATATTCTTCAATATTTTCAAGAGAGGTATTAGGCACATGTGGATCAGTTTAATCAAACATGAAGTGAACCGATTATTCCACACATTTGGTTCTTTTATTAAAGACTCTATAGGCTTTTCTAGATAACGAATAACTAAGGAAGATTCCCTCATCACTTTTAGAATCAAACATGTCCAAATTATCCTTTGTATTAAGAATAAACACTTTTCAGCCAAAGACTCTAAAGTAACTAACTTTGGGTTTTCTATTATTCCACAAATCATATGGGGTCTTCTTAAGAATAGGTCTAATCAGGACTCTATTAATAATATAACAAGCTTTATTTCCAGCTTCATCCCAAAT
This sequence comes from Viscum album, assembly GCA_963277665.1. Classification (NCBI taxonomy): domain Eukaryota; kingdom Viridiplantae; phylum Streptophyta; class Magnoliopsida; order Santalales; family Viscaceae; genus Viscum; species Viscum album. The sequence continues at coordinate 1,164,853,148 of OY728133.1, read as the reverse complement.
GTAAATATGCAGATCACAGTCATTATGCATGGTTCTAGCTATTTTTTAGGGTTCTATTACTTCTTTCTTCTACACCATTCTGCTGAGGTGTCCTAGGAGCAGAAAAGTTTTGATTATATCCATTGTGTGTGCAATAATATTCAATGTCTTGATTTTCAAACTCACATCTGTGATCACTTCTCAGAGTTTTAATCATATGTCCACTAAGTTTTTCTACAGATTTGGAATATTTAGTAAAGTAAGAACAAGCTTTACTTTTGTGAGCTAATAAGTATACCCCATTATATCTAGAATAATCATCTACTAAAACATAGGCATAGTGCTTCCCATTTAAACTAGAAACTCTTGATGGTCCAAACAAGTCCATGTGAACAAACTATAGAGGATGAGATGTAGAAACTTATTTCATTGATTTAAAAGAAACATTATGTTTCTTGCCTTTTTGAAAGGGATTACAAACATTTTCATTTCTTAAGCAGAAAATACTAAAACATTATTAGAGTTAAAAACATTACAAGAATCAGTTTGAAACATAATATTAAATCCATCATCACATAATTGAGAAATACTTAACAGGTTATACTTAAGTCCATCAACAAATAAGACTTTAGAGATTAAAACTGAATCAGTGTTACCAATCTGGCCTAGGCCGATGATTTTTCCTTTAGAATTATCACCAAAGGTGATATGACCACCATCAACCTTTATTAAGCTATTTAAGCATGAGTAATCTCCAGACATATGTCTTGAACCTCCACTGTCCAAGTACCATACCATTTTGTGAGAAATCATTAAGCATGTTTCCTCGGATGTGCTGGTCATAAAACACATGTTCGCACGATTTCATTCAGAATCAGTATCTTCTGATTCACTTGTGCTCTCTTCTAAAGCTCTCCAAGTAGCTTTCATAGCATTCTTGTAGTTCTTGTCCTTATAAACATATTTCTTCATGATTTTTAATTTTGGACAATCATCCTTGATGTGTCCTTTCATTTTGCATTCATAGAAGACTACTTCATCATTCTTGTCAGCTTTCTTCTAATCCTTCTTCATGTGTCCCTTGTTGTCATAGTTTCCTTTGTAGTTAGATTTTCGGAAGAATTTCTTATTCCCATAAAAATTATTGAATCTCCGGGCTATTTGAGCCATCTCAGAATCACTGTATGAATCAGAATCTTTACTTGTTGAACTTTCAATTTGTATTTTCATTTTCTCATTGTCTTTACTCTTTTAGGTAGTAGACTTGAAAGCTATAGATTTTCATTTAGGTTCGTCATATTCCTCCTTATTCACCTAGAGTTTTTCTTCATACATCATTAGTTTACCAATTAGCTCATTTACATGCAGTTATCCAATGTCACATGACTCTCTGATTGAAACAGAAGTTCCTCTCCTGTAGTCTGGTAGACATCTCAAGATTCTCATAATTTGTTCCTTTGCTGGAACAACCTTTCCAAGTGAGATCATAGTATTGACTATCTCATTGAACATGAGATACATGTCAGAAATAGGTTCATCAGTTTTCAATTTATAATTATCATATTTAATAGTATAAGTATTCAATATCATCTCCTTAACATTGGTTGTTCATTCGTGAGAAACACCCAAAGTATCCCAAATTTCAAAAGCAGTTTCACAGGCAGAAATTCTATTGAATTACTCATCTTTTAAAGCAGAGTACATGGAATTCATGGATTTACAATTATTATTGTAAGCAGTCTTTGTAGGTTCACCCCAAGTAGATATTTCAGTTTCTTGAATTTTATATTAATACTCTATAGAAGTCCAAATATAAAAACCCATACTCTCTAAATGAATTTTCATTTTAAGCATCCACTGAGCATTTTTTGTGCTATTAAAGAAAGGTGTCTGGTTAGAAGTAGCACCATCTAGTCTATTGTCCATAACTATATTTTAGAAAATAGTTTTAATGGGAGAAAAGTTAGAATTAACAAAAATTTAAGATATTTAAAGATGCAACTAAAATAAAAGTTGAAAAACAGAGTATTTCCAAAATCCTTTATAAAAAATAATCCTCTGATACCAAATATTGGTCGGAGTAGACACTAAAGAGGGGGTGAATTGAGTTCCAATTGAAATTTCTATTCAAAAATATTTCTCTTAAATTCCCACAAATTAAAAAACAATGTTAAAATGTAGTGAATTTATATAGATAATAAATTTTCAATTAGTTCCTCAAAGAGTGATTAGGTCTCAGTTAATTTAATATCAATATTGAACTGACTTTTGAAACTAATTTACTGATTTACAATAAATATAAACACTTTCTAATTTTACAATCAATGTATCTTTAAAATAATTTTGTATTTCAAAGTAATAGTATCGGAATATGAAAATAAAAATATATAGTAGACTTATAGACTTAAATTAAAATGCACAACATAGTTAACCAACAGGTTCAGTCTCAAGACGAGACTTAGTCCTCTCAACAATTTATATAAATTGATCCACACCCTAGATCGGGGTTAACAATAGTGAAAACACTCTCCAGGTAGAAAGACCTCTACCACAATTATTCGTGGGAAACAAACAACATCTCATAGCTGTCCAGGTCCTACTCGACCTCTACCACTATCCACAGTGGGAAACAAATGAGTTATAGAGTTTGAATGAGGATTTGAGAATCCTCCAGCATAACACATGAGACAATGTGTGTGTAAGATAAACAGGGTACACAAACAGCTCGAAATGTAAATGAAAGAATCACTAAGATTAGTATGACTGAATTTAGAAATGCTTTAGTTATTAGTAGTGCAGCTCTAGACTTGTTTGGTTGGTCAGAAAAACTTCGAAGTCCTTATCTGGTTTCTTGTTCAGAAAAAAGAGAGTCGTTTTCTTCCTTGGTTCCGGGTTCAGCTTATCAGCCCGAGTGTATGAAGTCTTTGTTGTTGTAGTTCTTCACTCAGGATGAATCTTGTGTTCTCCTCAAGAATACGAATCTTCGTGTATGTCCAGGTTTCATGGAGTATGGATGTGGACTACTGAAAAACAAATTCCCCACATTTGAATGTTGTTCAGCTCTTGCCTCTTTCACCCTTCGGGTATCTTCATAGTTCTTTGATTCCTCTCTTTCATAAAATCTATACTGCACAATATTTTTCCTTTCCTTTATAGATTTCACCTTAGGCAGAAAAGAATAATTACTTTTTGCACGGTCACTAGGTACGGTTCCCTGAAATGGAAACAGAGATCATTAAATAACATTAACTACTTTAAAAACATCAAATGTAACAGTTAGCTTAACAAATAAATAGTATGAAGAGTATAGGGTTTGACTGGTTGGTCAATCATTAGTTGCCTTTTATTGGTTGATGTATACAGTGGACTTGTGTCACAGGTCCTTCCACCAATAGCCCTTTTGAACTTCCATCAACAGCTCTTTATACCAGTGACTTTGTTCCATCAGTAACTCTTGATCCATCAGTAGCTATTTCTTCATCTGTAGCTGTTGTTCCATCGGTATCTCCTTATATCGGTAGTTGTTCGCACTCATATCAGTAGACTTATACTATTAGAAGACTTCTATCAGTATCTATCTATGAACTGGTTCTATCGGTAGACATCAGCCTCTCTGTAGCTCTGTTCTGTTTGTCTGTCGGTAGCTCTGGTTATTGGTGACTGTCTGTACTCGTATCAGCAGACATCTATCAGTAGCTACTGGTAGACATGCACGTCGATAGCTCTATACATATCGGTGACCTTTGTGTATCGGTGACTCTGTCTGTCGGTAGACTAATTCTATCGGTATACTGAGTCGAGTAGCTCTTTATCAGTAGAAAAACACAGATTAGTGACTTACACTCATCTGTTTTTATGCAAAACATATCTGATTGGGTTAGAATTACTTCAGAACTCATATAAACATGGATAAACAATGATTAACATACTCTGGATATTATTTTAATTTTATTATCATCTTGATTATAGAATCTCATAGGTTTGGAATTAATTGAGATTATCAAAGTCTATGAAAGAATGATTGAGATTATCAAAATAGGTGAGGTCAACATTTGGGTTTTTATGTCCCAGGCCACTCGGGATTTCCCATTTTTCCTTCATTTTTTTTCTAACTCCTAGATCACGTTGGAGTTCTAGTTTTTAGATGTTGGGGGAGCTCTTTACCTCCTTTTGGAGGCAACTCGAAGTGTTATCATGGTGGATCGATGGTGGTTCTCCTCAGGTAAGTCCCTCTTTCGGTTCATTGAGGTTTTGGTTATGGTTAGACCTCTCCCTCTCTTATATTCCTAGATGTACATTCATTTCATGTAGATCAAAGGTTTTGTTGCCTTTGTGTGTTAAATGTTGAGGTTTTTGATGTTAGGGAAGGGTTTTTGAGTTGGTTTTGAGGAGGCGTTCACCCATTTTGGAGTGTGTTTTGGCAAAGGGTCGATTTCTCCAAACCCTAAAAGGTAAGTGGATTATCTCTAAACTCAACTAGGATGAAAAGTGATGTTCATTTACAATTAAATTGGTTGTTTTAATTTAATCATAAGCATGTCCTGCAAATTTTGTTGGAAAATCAAAAGGGTGATGATTTGGGCATTTTGGCATGAAATTGGGGTTCTGTTGAAATGAGATAAATTGGTTAATTTTAAATTGGCGATTTTAAAATAGTAAGGATTGTGAGCATGAGTATTTATTTCAATAAACTGGTTATATTGAAATTATTTTGTCCTGGAAATGGTATTTTTTGGAATTAACAATAATGCATGATTATTTTTGTTGCTTGTTTGGAAATGGGTGATATCATTGGGTGGATGATGTTGGGACGTGGTGGAGTGGAAGAGGAAGTGACACTATAAAAAGGGGTGGTTAGTGGATGGAAGGTCCACCATCAAAATCATGTGGGTGGGAAGTACCACTTTAGTGGATTGGTAATGAATGAGTTAGACGAGAAGTGCCACCATGGTTTGTTGCGTTCTTTGTTGGTGATGTTTATAGATGAGGCTTCTGGGTGAAATATGAATATGGTAATTGGCTTGTGGCATGGTTTAATTGGCATCCTTCCATGGAATGGTTGATTTGGATTCCATCTGTGGCATGTTTGGCTTATGGCATGTTTGGATAATAAACAATTGGTAGCATGGTTTTTCGTTATAAAAAATGTTTTAGATAAATGTGTTATTGGTTTTATCATAGTGTCATGTGTAGTGAAGATAGTAGGGGAAATGTTTCTGATTATTAGTAATCACCCCCTTCTTTGTCACTTTGGTGTCTTTACAGATGTCGTGTACAGTGACATGGGAAAAGGTATGGCATCACCATCCTTTAGTGGAGCACTGTGATGTTTTAGTGGAGCTTGGAGCTTGGAGCTCTGTGTGGAGTTGTGGTGGTGTCATGGTTCGTCGTGTTTTTTTGTTTAGTTTATGCTTTCTACTCTAGTGTTTTTTGGACATGTATGGATGAATGGGTTTGGGGTTTGTGATGGAATTGTACGTATCAAATGGTTTATCTTGAATGTGCATGGATATTTTGTTGTTGGTTGGTTGAGTTGGGTTATCTTTTTAAGGGAAAATCGTTCCACACTATTCCATGAAGACCACGAGGTTTATTTCCAACCATTGGTGCCTTGGGAATGTCTCTTAAGGCCATGTCCCCCTCACTCCATACTCTATCAAATGAGGTAGGGGTGGGGTGTAACAAGTGGTATCAGCTTGTTCGGTCCATTGGAGTAGATTCTCAAATTCGGAGTTGACATTCGTTATGGTATATTCCTTGAGTCGGGACAGTATCATGGCTTAGGAATGTCAGAACATGGAATTTTTAGCATAAAAATACATATCTAACCATTTTATGATGAACTTCATGTTACTGGGGATTTGGGAACATAAGTGTTTTGGAGACACTTATAAGAATTGGAAATCTCATTATCGTGGGTGTAAAAATGAGATGTTCATGGCATATATGGTATAAATGCTTCCCTCTAGGATTCATATTACATTTTCCATAAATGTTTATGGGATTAATTGAGAAATGTTTTTTCAAATGTGTGTAATTGTAATGTGAATAAATTTTGTATTTTGAAAATAATTTGGTTTTTAAAAATTGTGAAACATGGAAAATGATGAAAGGAGGAAAGCATCGTTGTGATAGTGTTGTCTAATACGATTTGAAATCGTAATTCTTGATGTATATGAAATTGAGACTCATGGTTATTTGTTTTCTGTTTATAGAAATGGCACTAGGTAGGAGTAGTATTGACCAACTGAATGTGGTCGATGAGAACGTTGTTGCACCTGAGCCCTAGGTGAACCAACTGTTAGTCCAGAGTATAGTGGAAGATTTCCCAGATGTGGGAAGTGTGAATATAGTGGTAGAGCCAAAGAATGTTGATTATATGGCTCGGTTTCAAAAGTAGTAACCACCGGTTTTTAGGGGTGATTTGGACTCGGAATGGGTAGAGGCGTGGCTGTCCAGATTGAACAGAATTTTATTATTCTTGAGGACGCTGGTAGAGCTCAAAGTAAAGCTATGAACATATAAGCTAGAGTATCTTTCTCTTTAGTGGTGGGAGTTGGCAGTTCAAGTAGGAACAGATTAGGGTATGACATGAGAAGACATTGAGGAATTTTTTAATAAACAATTCCACCCACATAAATTCAGAATTCAGCGCATTACTAATTTCATCAGTCTGAAGTAAGTGAATATGTCTTTTACGGAGAATGTAGTTATGTTTATAAGCTTAGTGCGGTTTGACCCTAAGGTGGTGAGTAGAACGTCATTGAAGGAAAGAATATTCGAATAGAGGTTATGGAAAGTGATCGGTTCAAAAATAACAGTGTTGTGTATCAGTGATTACACAGAGAATGTGAATGGACCATTAGAGGCTGAGCGGGATCTGTTGTGAGCTCCGGGAAGAGGAAGCATGGTGGTTCACATGGAAAATAGTGGGAACTCTAATAATAATATCAAGTGGAGGAGGGACATTTATTCCCAGGGTAGGAGTATGGCACATAATCTGACCGTAGGATCGGAAAATCTTCCTCTGAATCCCTAGAGAAAACCAAGATGTTTCCAGTGTGGCTCTACCACACCATCAAGCAGCATTGTATGGTATAACCATGACCATGTAACAATAGCAATCAAATGGGGAATCTTCAGCACTATTGTAGGAATTATCTGAGATCGGTAGCACGTGACACTCTTCAGGGATTGCCGATGCCATATGATTTGACGAGACGAGGACAACAACATACCCCTCACCAGTAGAGAAAATTCAGTCACGTTGATTCTCAGAACACCACAACTCCTCAGCAGGGCAATAAAGAGCAGAGTGTGGCACCCAAGGCATTATTCAGAGCTGGGCAGCTCGTGGTGGATGATCAGTCGGGACCATCAACTATGTGAGGTAATATTCCTTTAAATTATACCTTGATGCAAGTGTTTTTTAATACGGGTACTTCACACTCTTTTATTAATGAACGTGTGGGTGAGTTGCTGGGTCTAACGGTAGAAATGATGCCTCCGGTTTTGAAACGTCAAAATCCTCTTGGTCGAAGAGAGTGTCGAGCCATCTTGGGTAGAGCATGTTGCATCTTTTTGGGCAAGGTTGAGCTAATGTTGAATTTCTCAATGATTGAGATGAATGGGTATGATGTAATCCATGGAATGGATTGGGCAGTGGCATTTAAAGCCCACATCAACTATAATGTATGAACAATGGATTTTACAACACACTATGGCATTAGACATCCCTTTATAGGAGAGTGGAATGAATGGAAGGGTGAAATGGGTTTGTTGGCACTATAAGTGGGTGTGTTATCGTATTAGTTGATGGTGTTGTCATTTTAATCGGCAGAGTGTATTGAGCAGAGTGTACATTCGACATTGGTGGATCAGTTCGTGGATGTTTTTCACGAAGAATTCTCTAGGTTACCTTCTGTAAGAGAAGTGGATTTTACGATTGATCTACTTCCAAGGTTCAGTCATATCTCACTTCTGTCTTACCTAATAAAACCTAATGAATTTCGGGAATTGAAAGTTGAGTTAGAAGAGTTAGAAAAAAGGGTTTATCTGGCCTATCATGTCTCTGTGGGCAGCGCCAGTGTTACTTGTGAAAAAGGTAAATGAAACATTGAGGCTCTGTGTTGATTATCATAGGCTTAACCATGTTACGATAAAGAACATATATTCACTTCCACGAATTGATGATTTGTTCGACCAATTGAGCGGAGGCCAGTGGTTCTACAAGATCGACATGAGGTTGGGATATAATCAATTGTAGGTGAGGAAGGATGATAGTCCTAAAACAGATTTCTGAAGTCGATATGGCCATTATGAATATGTGGTTATGCCCTTTGGTCTAATGAATGCACCCGTGGTGTTCATGGAATTGATGAATCTGATATTTCATAGATATTTGGATTAATTTGTGTTGGTTTTTGTAGATGATATTCTAGTGTATTCAATGACAAGGGTGTTGGATTAGCATTACTTGGAGACAATGTTGGGGATCTTGAGGGTTCATCTGTTTTACGCAAAATTGTCAAAGAGTGACTTTTGGATATAGGAAGTCTGTCTTCCTTTCCATATGATTTCCAAAATGGGTTTTTTAGTGGATCCGGAAAAGATAGTGATTGTTATCTCGTGGAAAAATCCAAAGAATGTGTTCGATATACAGAGATTACTTGGTCTAGTTGTGTATTATTGGCATTTTGTTCGTGATTTTTCATGTTTGGCATCACCGATGACAGCTTTGACAAGAAAGAATGTTCGATTCCAGTGTAATGAACAGTGTTAGTAGTGTTTCGAAGAGCTAAATGGTTGACTTACATCAACACCAATAATGGTTTTTCCAGAACCAGGAAATGGGTACGTGGTGTATTGCGATGCATCCAGATCAGGGCTGTGGTGAGTTCTCATGCACGAGAATCATATGGTTTCATATGGTTCAGAACAGTTGACGGTGCATGAGAAGAACTAGCCAACTCATGATTTGGAATTGGCATCAGTTTTCCATGCTTTGAATGTGTGGAGTCATTATCTGTTTGTTGAGAAATTCATGGTATATAAAGATCATAAGAGCTTGAAGCATATTTTCTCATAAAGGGATTTGAACATGAGGCAAAAGAGATAGATGGAATATCTCTAGATTTTTTATTTTTACATGATGTACACACCGAGTAAGGGAAATTATTTGGCAGATGAATTATATAGGAAATCATATTCTTAGGTGGGGAAATATGCATCAGAACAGTGGTAGTTAATGTCGATTATAGCTGACATGCAGTTGGAATGTGAGGACTAGTGTGATAGAGTGGTCTTCTTTCTGGTTTTGCTGATTCCTGACATGGTTGGCCTTGTTTAGGAGGCACAAATATCTGATTCTGAGTGTGTGACCATTAGGTTGAAACTCAATAGTGGGGAGACCATTGAGGGTTGGTAACTGAATGGAGATTCAGTTTTGTGTTTTTGAAATTGGATGGTTGTGCATGTTGATTTTAAAAATGATCTTCTCAGGGTGTATCATCATTCCAGTTGGGCTCTTCATCATGGAATTCAAAAAATATATAATGTATTGAAAGAACAGTTTGGTGGGCTAGTATGAAAAAAATAGTGTATGAATTTTTTTTGAGATTCTTGACTTTCCAGCAGGTCATGGTAGAGCATCATAGGCCTATGAGAATGTTATAGTTTATACCAATCCCTATTTTGAAGTGAGAGAAAATAGCAATGGATTTCGTCACAGGTTAATAATGAATGGTCAGAAATCATGATGTCATTTAGGTGATAGTGGATCGGTTAATGAAGTTAGCCCATTTTATTTCAATTCGTGAATCTCAAATGGTGGAGGATATATCCAAAATCTATATCCATGAGGTGGTAAAGAGGCATGGTGTTCTTGTTTTGATCATGTCTGACAGAGATCTGAGTTTTATATGTTCTTTATAGAAATCCTTATAGAAAACCCTTGGAACTAAGTAGACCATGAGTACAGATTATCACCCTCAGACGGATGGTCAATCAGATAGGATGATTAAATATTTGGAGGATATGTTGTGGGATTGTGTCATTGATTTTGGTGGCTCATGGGATGAGCACTTGTCGTTGGTGGAGTTCTCGTACAATAACAGATATCCTGAATCCATACATATGGATCCATTTGAAGCGTTGTATGGGTGGTCGTGTCGTTCTCCACTATGATGGGTGGAAACGAGTGATTCCTCGATGGTTGGCCCGAGCCTTGCCTAGGAGACTACGAAGAAGATCATGCTAATCAGGAAGATAATGGAGATGGATAAGATTCCACAGAAATCGTATGTAGATCATCGTCGATGATTATTGTCCTTTGAAGTGAGTGATCATGTTTTCTTGAGGATCTCTCCTAGTTTGGGACATCGTCGGTTTGGGAAGTAGGGAAGTTATCTCCGAGTTAATTGGACCTTTTGGTACTCTTGATCGGGTTGATGATGTGTCTTATCATTTGGCTTTCCCACCTAGGTTCACGGCGGTGCACAATGTGTTTCATGTGTCGTAGTTGAAATAGTATAAGACAAATCTAGGACATGTTATTCGATGGAATCATATTGAGAAAGAGTCAGATGCTTTGTTGGTGCACATGCGAGTGTGGGTTGTGGATAGGAAACAAAAAGACATGTGCAGTAAAAGCATCGGTCTGGTTCGGGTTTTGTAGTAGCATGGCCAAATTCAAGAAGAGACTCTGGAGTGGGAGAAAGTTGTAGACAAGCAATAACCCGATCTCTTTTGGAAAAGAGTGCATTCACTACTTTCTAAGGATGGAATGTCCAATGGTGGGTAGAATGTAGTATCCTGGTTTTCGGTATGTGACCCTTGTTTCGATTCGTTTGTGATTTTTGAAGTGGTTGGTTGACTTTTGGACAATTCTAGGAAAACATTTTAAAGTTGTGAAGGTTTTGCAGGGGCACACAGTCTGAAAAAATTGTGCATCCAACCCACAAAACTGTGCACCCTTGATAGTGGGCTCTGCACGGGTGGCGCAGAGTTTTTCAAACAGTGCGGGAAAGCCGTGAAAAGTCTCCTGGTGAGACAGTGGAAACCGCACGGTTGGAACTCGTTTTTCCAAACCGTGTAGGCTAACCATGAAGCCACATATAGTTTGGGATTTGAAGTCCTGGGCCACTCGGTTTTTCCCATTTTTCCCTCATTATTCCTCCCACTAGTGGCTCACGTGGGAGTTACTTTTTTCAGATGTTGGGGGAGATCCTTAGATCGTTTTGGAGGCAAATCGAAAGAGTTTATAGGATGAGGGAAGGTGGTTCTCCTCAGGTAAGTCCCTCTTTTGGTTCTTTGAGGTTTTGGTTAGGGTTATCCCTCTCCCCATCTTAGTTTCCTAGAACTACAAGGGTTTCTTATAGATCGTGGGTTGTGTTTCCTTTTTTTATTAAAGTTTGTGATTTTTGATGTTAGGGAAGGATTTTTGAGGAGGTTTAGAGGAGGCTTTCAGCCAGTTTAGTGTGTGTTTGGGAGAAGGGTTGATTTCGCCAAACCCTAAGAGTTTGCTGTCTTCTCTCTCAACACTACTAGGTTCAAATTTGTTGTTCATTTACAATTAAATTGGATACTTAAATTTAATTTTAAGAATGTCATGTAAATTTTGTTGGAAAATAAAATGGGTGATGATTTGGGGGTTTTGGTGGGAAATTGACATTTTGTTGAAATGGGTCAATTGGTTATTTTTAAATTGGTGGTTTTATAATGTTAATGATTGTGAGCATGAGTATTTATTTCAATTAATGGGTGATATTGAAATGGGTATGGAATGGAAATGTTATTTCTTGGTATTGAAAGTAATACATTAATATTGTTTTGGATTGTGTGGAAATGGGTGATATCATTGGGTGGATGATGTTGGTATGTGGTGGAGTGGATGAGGAAGTGACACTATAAAAAGGGGATGGATAGTGGATGGAAGGGCCACCATCAATAAAATGTGTGCGGGGTCTACCACTTGAGTGGATTGGTAATGAATGTGTTAGACAAGAAATTCCACCATGGTTTGTTGTGTGCATTGTTGGTGATGTTTTTAGATGGGGCTTGTGAGTGAAATATGAAAATGGTAATTGGCATGTGGCATGGTTTAATTGGATACCATTCATGGAAGAGTTGATTTGGCTTCCTTTTGCGGAATTTTTGGCTTATAAACAATTGGTATCTTGGTTTTTCTTTATAGAAAATGTTTTATATAAATGTGCTAATAGTTTTATCCTAGCGGCATGTGTAGAGAAGTTTGTTGGTGAAATGCTATTGAGTAGTTGTACTCACCCACTGCTTTGGTACATTGGTGTCTTTTCAGATTTCATGTACCATGACTTGGGAAAAGGTAAGGAATCACCCTCTTTTAGTGATTCATTATGATCTTTTGGTGGTGCATGGATCTTGGAGCTTCGTGTGGAGCTATGATGGTGTCATGGCTTGTGGTGTTTTGTTGTTTAGTTTCATCTTTGAACTCTGATGTTTTGTTGAGATGTCTAGTTGAATGGTTGTGGGGTTTGTGATGGAATTGTTAGTATCATATGGTTGGGTTTGAAAGTGCATGAATCTTTAGTTGTTGGTTGGTTGAGTTTGGTTATATTCTTAAGGGAAAATAGTTCCCCATTGTTCCATTAATCCCTCGGCATTTATTAGCAGCCTTTGGTGCCTTGGGAATGTTGTTTAAGGCCAAATAACCATCACTGCCTCCTCAATCCAGTGAGGTAGGGGTGGGGTGTTACAGTGTTCTACTAATTCTACATCCATTGGTGAACAATTCACAACCTGTATAATCATATATATTGAATGTGTAACATCAGTATCTCATTGCATCTAGCTAACAAGACACAAGTATCTTGTGTCATGTTTATGATATGAAATATGACTTTATACATGATTTGAAACTAAAAAATGGTATATCTCAAATTCATTGATAGTTTCCTATATTTATGAATAAACATATAGATGATATATCATTAATTCCAACATCACAAGGTGTATTATCCATGAACACATTAGATGACTCGTGTAGATGATATACCACCCACGAAACATGGGTGGATGATGTAGCACCTACATCCAACATGAATGTGATTTATGTATCACTAGTAAGACACTGTGATCAACATGTTTTGTATCACTAACTCATTTCTATGAATTATGTATCACAAATTAAATATATTATAAGATCAATATATCATAATTCTAATAATATAGGTGAACGATATAACATAGTTGTTAAATAATGTAAAAAACTCAATGATATATCATAGATTCAATAGTTTGGATGAGGGATATATAATTATAAATTCATCAATGGGTAATTCCCTAAATTCTATCTACATATTAAAGGATTTATGTATTATCTAACATAGCTATAGTAAATATCTTAAACAAACGAAACACCATGAAGGAATACATAAGTGAAATAAAATAGCTTCTCAATGTTGATTACAAATAATAAAACCTATCTTAGGTCCCAAGTGTTTTTTCAATAGTATATACTAAGGTAAAATTGGTTTGTATTGACCAATTGTGTTAATGCAATACAATAACTAGACACAAACTCCTTAATAGTGTATTACTATGTAACATGATGTTAAGGAAACACTTATATTTATTTTTGGGCATAAAAAATAAATATTTTTATTCCTTCAATCATTTTTGGATATTTGAGATGAAAATATTTTTAATAAAGTAAGGAATCCATTAAAATTAGTCAATTAGTGTTAATATAAACAACGAAAAACCATTTATATGGAAAAAATTAAAAAGTAACCTAAAATATAAAAAATTAATTTGAATTAGCCATATCAATCAATATAGGGTGTCACTTTGTAAAAAATAAATAATAGAAGGAAGAGGAGTCATAACCGTACATGTAATGACATCCTAAATTTGACATATAACAAATCTGTTGTTAAAATTATAGGTCCACTCTTTGATGTAGGAAAGACTATCGTGGGAAGAAGGAATAATCTTTAGTTTCAAACGGATGAATAGATACATATTTCTTACATTAAACCATAAATAATTTAATTATTAATAAATTGAATATTATTATTTTAAAATAACTATCTAGTTTGGTAAAATATACTCATTAGTTTTTCCCCACATATCAACTCCCCCATTGGGTACCCACTGAATGAGAATATGAATACCATTTCCACTCAAATAGAAACATAAGCCCTTGGTAAACCCATGAAGTAACCAATATGAGGATACATAGTTCCCAATTCATATTTCCTTCTATGTAAGTAGTCTTCGAACACAATCCCACATTCTAAAATGATATCCTAAGCTACATTAAACTCCTCTAATAACCTACAATATAGAAAATAATATTAGAAAATTTTAAATCAATATCTAACCTTGTATATATATATTTGGTTATAAACGCTCATCTTTATAATAGATAATCCCTTATCTATGCTGCCATGTATGGTTAAGTTCATCAAAAAGTAGCTCTGGACAATATGCTCGCACATCATCATTTCTCCCCTACATATCCTGGGAAAAATCTATTCAAATACCACAACCTTACAAATGAATCTATGTCTTTATGGTAATTTTTCTCACTTACATATATTATACAAACAATCACTCCTTTATTTATAAATTCAACTCTAGATAGACCTTATTGATTGTAATCTCATGGGATGGATTGATATAGTATTTCTAATGATATTATATGAAAATAATTCTTGTATAAAACCATATCTATGGGGAATAACAAAAATATAAACCATGGTATAGATTATATAATAATCTTCTACTAGTCAAATTAATGTGGGTTTCTACTCTCCTTACCATTGAATCAACCTACATCACAACAGAGCTGAAAATCATAAAAACATCTAGAAACCCACATCAATATCTAAATAATAATTTTTCGGAATGAAAATAAATATTATACAACTCTGAGAAGTATGTAATCCCTCATTGTCTTGTTAAATATGCTCTAAACTAACATTCACAAGTCATAGTGTTATAATTGTTGACTCTCTATCCTCTATCCAACCAAGAGGTGATTATAATGACCTTTCATGTAATTCCGAAAATGGATCCAAATGAATCGAATCCTTATAATTTTTATTTTAGGAAGAATTTTTTAGTTCTAAATCATTACGTCATGAACATAAAAAATATATAATGTATTAATAAAAAATATTATATCTCACCATGATGGTACACTAAGAATATATAATGGATTGACAATTATAGGAAATTTTCAAATGAACCTATATAAGAAATTCGGTCTAAATACATAATAAGAATCATGTTTCAATAAAATAATTATTGTTATAACTTATTATTATATGAACCTCATTAGAATGAACTATATCCCACACATATATTTGGACAATCTTTTTTTATGGAATATGTCTATCATATTGGTTTTAAATGTTTGACCGTAGTTAACCATTCCATGATAACCCAAATATTAGGATTACTATGGAATATTGAAAACATTTTAGTAGTGACATCGGTTTTTATTATCATTGATATATTAAAACAAATATCCCATTTTTTACTCATGTACATATTCAATGAATGGATTTATCTCACTCAGCCTTCATATTCAGATTTCATATATGTAAATAAATTATGTCTGTAAATCATAAAAGGGAACCATGGTTTATAAACTAGGTTTTCTCCTATTAATTATTACTATTTCTGTATTGTATAGTGGTTATTATCATATTCACAAATATATATTGTTTTATTATCAATAATATTTTGGGTAAGGGAAAAACCTTGGACCTGTATTCCTTGAACCATCTAGTTACATTTGTAGACACTGATTATCTATGCATTCCATATCCCCAGCCATTATTTTTACCTCAAAATTAAAATATTGGTATAGATCCTTTATAAAATAATAATAATATTGATTTTTTATTCTATTTGGGGCCATTTAGGATGACCATCACGAACTCATGGAATCAAGAAGTGTTTCTTCAAAAAATCATTCTTCAAACATTTTATTTCTAATATTTACTTTTGGATAGCTATTCTTTTCAGCATACATATTTAAATAGAATGCTATATTCTAGTTTTCTCTCCACTTCATCATTAATAGTAATCAACAGGAACCAAGAAGATGGATTTCATATTCATCTTCGTCAACTCATAATAATTAGAACATGTATTAGCAATAGATATCACTAATACTCTATCTTATAATTTAAAATATGATTTTTATGATAGTAGAATTGTGTCTCTCTTATTCTATATATTATATGATAAATAGTAAATTATCCACAAAATATACCATTTTTACTAATATTAATTTTATATTATATTCACATATTTCAATAATATTTTCCATAAAATAATATGAATTTTGATAGAACTAATATATTGGTCCTCAATTCTCATTAAAATTCATAATCAAATATTTTACTTTGAACAACCTAGAAACATTTTATTTATTAATGATTAGATATTGGAATTACCTATGTATTCTAATCAAGATAATTATTTTCAAAATATTCATTAAGAATAATTCTATATATACTCTTCCACATAAGACTATCATCCTGATGTTTTTTGATGTGTAATATATTTTGGCATGGTAGTGCCCCTTCTCCATATCATTCATTGACTAATTCTATAATCTCAACTTGAGTCACATCATTTTTATGGTTTTTGGGATATTTATACAATTAATATAATTTTGGAATTGCTATTTCCTATTTGGATCATTTATTTATTATTTTGCAGGATAGTAATGGTGTTTAGGGAAAAATATAAAGTTATGTTGCTAATATTTACTCAACCTATATTTCATAAGTTTAATAAGATAGTATGATATTCATTTAAACCTTACTACCATTTAGATTGATTTTCACTAAACCCTGTGAATCTTAAATTAACCATATGATTTTCCTATTAAACCATACCAAGAATATAATCCCTCTTATTAAGTTTTCAATGGATCTTAATAATAATATTTATATACCTTATAAATATTGAAAAAGTGCATTGTGAAATGTATGACCATTTTATTCAACAATTTTTGAGTATTGAATAAAAAAATTAAAAAAACAATCTTACATTCAAATAAACCCAAAAATGATCATTGTACATTTTCATTTATTTCAATTAATGCATAATATTTCCAAAATTAGTTATGTTGCCTCAGAACTCCTCTATAGTGGTTTTAATTACAATAGTTTATCTGAAATAAATACAAGAATACATTATATTGTATATTAAACATGTAAACATTTATTCGAATATTTCAATGAGCTTTCACTACCATAATAGAACTTCTCCACCTTCAACCATGTGAACATTAATATAGAAAATGAGCAACACATATAACAATAAAATGGATGACTCATCTAAATATAATTTTTCACAGTGATAATAAATCAATAATTATTTATAATATAATGAATATAAATTCAATTTCCACATATTCAGAACTATAGAATATATTCATCATATAGAATAATAATTATGTTCTTATTTAAACATCAAATTTCTATACGAACACTTCGTAATTAAATATAAATGTGGGAAAACAAAAATATCACTCTATTGATTATATCTAATTGAATGGATCTTATAAGATATTCAATTATAATATATCATTAAATCCATTAAATTTAAACATAAACAGTGGTGTTAAAAATATCTTCCATGATTCAATAAGAATCTACAATCATCAATTATTATTCGTATTTCAACATATATTATAAGATTGACTAGGGATCTTACGACTAATTATCAACATTCTTGGGAACACTAATGAAATTATAAATTTTCATTATTCTTTACATATTGATAATTTTTATATAGAAACCATGAGAATTATAACTTATTGATATAAAATAAAAAACATCACCAAATGAGCATTACAAAATCAATATTTATTATTTGTTTAAACTACCAAATCTATAAAATCAATTTCAATAAGATTTTCTATTTAAATATATCATTTTAACTTATCTTCCCTCCCCATTTTTAAATAACACAATTGAATTTTTTCTCCATTTTCTTCAAACAAAATATAATAAATGTAGATAATGTATTCTGTAAATTCACTCAGAAGCAACATTCCATATAATATTTGAATATAATTATATATAATCTAATCATAGTGAAGAAAACAATATTGCATGTGTTCTACAAAAAATATTTCAATTAATAAATCGTAAAATAATAACAGATAATGTTAATATACTAATCCTCCACATGGGAGATTGAATAAGATCAAGGAAGGAACCAATTGGTAAAAAATGGTTGTACTTTTACAATACCACTTATTTAATTTATTCTCAAGAAATATCTCATTATAAAATTCCAATATCTATAAAAAAAATATATAAAAACATTTAATCAAGGTTGGATGGATTTAAACTATAGAAATAATCCCTATAATTATTATTAAAATTATTCAAAATAATTTTATTGAATAATTTAAATTCTTGTCGTGACGTTGAAAATATATTCATCTATAGATGATGTTGAATGAATATTACGATATAAAGACCATAAAATTCCATGTATTGTTTTAAATTATTTGGGATTTTTACGAGTCTGCCAAAATTGACCCCGCATGATTCTGAGGAATGGTGTGCCTAGAATCAATTTATGAACATTTTTTCGGGTATTTTTAATAAATGCACGGGCGGCATTTTCTATTTTTTGAATCAGTGATCGGAATTAAAAAATGAGAGCACCGTTGAATTTGTAGCATCGTGATTTGTTTTACGAAAGCTTTACATTGACCACAATGGGTCAGGAGAAAAAGATACTTTTGTGACGTTTAAAGAAATAATAAAATAACATAATTTTTTTTCATTTCCTGCTACCTGTTGAGTAGTGGTGGCGGGGACTACAAAGGTATTCATACCATTAATTATGGTGTAAATTTCATAGTTACAATTTTGATATGTAACCACCCCTCGCGTAATTAATTATACACTTTAATTATGTCGATTAATGAACCACATTAATTGCTCAATGTGTTGCTTGCCTTTAACCATCCGCTTTAAATGAAGCATGGGGTGGGGGTTTAGGCATGGATTCATGAAGCAAGGAACCCCTGATGATGTGACGCCACACCATCCACCGAAGGAGAATGGAGAATGGATGATGCCCATAATAAGATTGATCTGAAGATCGATGCACGACGAATGCCAACGCACAAAAGCCTTCTCATTCGTCTGAAATACCCTCGAAGGTGGAAGCACCACCATCGGCGATGTCCCCAACGAATCATGAAGTATAGGTTATATTTTAAATTAAATATTTTTCTTCAATTATATTCCTCTCTCTTGAATTTGAGGGTGATTGATGTGGTGGATTGTAACACCCGAGACTTTATGTTATCAAAGGAATCTTTTTCTACACAACACTTGTTTGGCTTGCTTTACACGCAATCACGACTTTCCTCGATAGCTTGCGTCGTACGCAATACCGAGTTTCACTAAACAACAATATGCTATTAAAACTAGCCGTTATGAATAGTAATAACCACTTTTTGAAATTTTATAAATTTTATTTTTCAAAATGGACTTCATTTTTGGACTCAGAATATCGAAATTAGCCTAGGGTGAAATTTTGGTATTTTTCTGAAAACTTTCAATTTTTGATGAATAGTGAAACCACTAAGTGGTAGGTTAAAAACTGAATTTTGCATAAAACATAATTTTACCGCTTCTATGAATGGAATTTTGAAAATCCGAGAGACACGGTTAATATCAAGGACTAAAATGTGGTTCAATGAGATGAAAATAAATTTTTGGTGAATAGTAACTTATTACTTTTTTTACCGCGGTTAATAGTAAATAGGGTAACTAAGGGTAAATATGATATTACTATTACCCTAACACATGTCCTAATTCTATTGGATAAGTTTAATTCGACCAAAAACAACCTTATTAATAAAATATGACCATTTAGGCCCACTTGGATTAGATTAAGACATTTATTATTAATTTATTTAAAGAAGGGTTAAAATAGTTAAAATCAATGTTTAATAAGTAAATCATTTTTAATATGGGGTTATACATAAGATAAATTAGATTATAAATATTCATTAGAAATATAAAAAGATTTCCTACATAATGGTATTTTATTTGTAATTTTTAGACATTAAATAATTTAACTTATTTATGACACAATGATGATGCAGTAATTATCTTATTAATGAAATATTGACATAATTGATGTTATAAACCCCAAAATAAATGTAATTTGAGACTTTTTATGAATTAAACTAATTTTCTAGGTTACTATGATATATTAGTATTGATTTAATCAACTTGGTTCGAACATATAATTCTGTTATGACTTTCACAAAAATCATATATCAAATAGTGTCAAAATTGACACAAAATAGTTTTTAAATCAAATATTATATTATTAATTGTTATTTTATTCCTAAAAATCTAAGGTTCGGCCAAATGACTTAGATAAGGATATATATATTAATAATAAATAATTTGGGGTTCGTTTGTCATGTTATAGTAAGTGTATTAACCATATAGTGAAAAAAAACAAAAAGACACGGTAAAAGTTAACTTATTTAACGTAGAGTTAAATCTAATTGATAAGGTTAAAATAATTCCCTAAACTTGTCTAAATCCTATTGGTTGATAGGATTTCGACCCATCCCACCTTATCTTCGAAATAAGACTCTTTGGAACCATTATAAACCGATTTTGACTTTAATATAAAATAATATTTTGAGATATTCCTAAGGTGCCCCTCTCCTCCCTTATAAAAGGGCACCTCCTCCCCCTCCTCCTCACACCAAATTGAGCACTCAAGCTCGGCCAACCCCTGCCATTTTCTCCTCTCCACTTCCATAGAATAATCCTAGAGGTCCTGGTCTTCTTCAAAGACCAATCTTAGTTCCCTAAGTGGAGGATTCAAAGAGGCGTTCCAAAGAAGAGGTAATATCCATTACCGATCTTTTCGATTTCTTTCTTCTTCAACTTCTTCTTCTTTAGTTGTTTCATGATAAAGTAATAACATCAGTATTACATACATACTGATATGTTATTATAAATATGAAACAACCCTAATTCACCTTCTATCCATCCTACGGAAAAATGAAATCACCGCGCGTGCGTACGTACGGAATACCGTCTCCACGCCGTGGTGTAATCTATTTTCCACCACCACATTACAAGGATGAGTATAATGGTGTAATGAGTAACTATTTATGATTATTATAAAGTAATATTGAGACTGAAATAATATATACTCCAATACAATTCTACGATCATAGGAACTATATCATCACTCGTGCGTACGTACGGAATACCGTCTTCACGATGCGATGCGACTCGTTCTACATGATCATCATTACATAGTAATTATATAAATGAATTGAATGAATAAATTTGATATATGTTATACTAATACCATTCTGGATATAATTTATCTATAACCTTAAAATAAGAATAAGAATTTATTTGGCAAAACACGCATAAGAACAAAAGGCAATAAAGACCCGAGTAACAAGTAACAATGAAATATTACTAACAAGAAGCTAAGAATATGACCATATATGATATCATATCAATATGTATGATTCTGGAATAAGTCAATAACATTATTTAAACCATTATACAGGATCTTCGGACACGTACAAAGCAAATCGGACCTAAGGTAAGGGAAATATCACAATCTCATTTTTATTCGAGATTGTTTATACTTTGGTATTTACTGGGGTGTATTTTATCATCCACATCCATGTTCCCTCAATATGTAATATTGTTTCCATCCACTTGCAATGGTTTAAAATCCAATTTTACCCTTCGGTGAGTTTTTAGTAAATAATATGAAAGAAATCTTTTGTCGTTTTTCCGTACGAGGTACTTTTTGACTTTTCCGACAAAAGTACGAAGAATGTTTTTTTAACTTATACGGCATGAATGGATTTTTAAAACAATATTTCAAAGAAGTTTCCTTTACAAGTTTTCAAGTTTATTTTTAATCAAATTCTTTTAGTTTATAATTGGATGGCATATTAAGAAAAGAAAAGTGTTTTTGAAGTAGAAAGGATATTTTCCTCAAGAATGAAGTTCAAGTGTTTTATCAAAATTATTTTCCATCTAAGATAATAAAGGGTTCTGTTTTTATCCCTATTATTACAATGATTTGATAATGTTGTGATTGAATTATTTTTATGAATTCCTTTATCTTGTATGAATTGTTTTATGATGTCATGATTTTTAAGATTCCAATTTGTATTACATGGGTTATGCAATGATGTATGATTTATGATTATGTGGCACACATAAGAAAGGATTCATTATAAGATGGGTGGGACCTATATCTCCCTCCAATGAATTGGGTAAAGATTTTATATCTCATGAGATAGACATGGCTGGAATGGAAGGTTATTTCGGTTCAGTGATACAGGACTGAAACGAGGAGTGAACTCGGTTCAGAAAGGGACTTTGTCCACTAAGATAGACTTGGCAATGAGTCATGACTAACAAGAAATGATTTTCCATGATTATGTGTGCATGCCACAAAGTTTCAAGTTTTCTGTTATGATTATGGGGATCTCATTTTCACTTCTATGATTTATTCCATGTTAAGATATTATGATCTCTTTTGCAGGTTTTGATTTTCAAAAAGATATGATATGATTTTTATTTCCTTTACTTGCCCTTGCTGAGCATTTGAGCTCACCCTTTTATGTTTTCTTTTCCCCAGGTCAGGAAGATGGATATTAAGTAGAATATTCTAAAAGGGACCCTAGATATGATGAAATAAATGGGAGACACTGTAGAAGATTTATGAACCAGTTGTTTATGTTTCCCAGTTTCTAAAGACACTATACCTATGCGGTCCTTTGTGGTTTTGTCATATGTTTTAATAAGTGTACTTCAATTTTGAAGTATTAACAATGTATGTAAAGTATGGGTCGTTATAGTTGGTATCAGAGGAAAGGTATAGTCAACCTTTGGGAACATGGATGTGAAAGCCTTAGTAAGAACCCTAAGGATAAGTCTAAGCATAGAACACAATCTTAGTGTTTTAGAAATGGCCATGAATACCCTAGGATAAAACCTTAAGTGTGAAATTTTATCCTTGATTATGTGGTTTTCCTATTATAATTAGTGTTTCTCACACTATTCTTCTTGGTTTTAGTCAATGGCTGGAACCCGAAGGAACCGTGTTAATGCGGAATGCGATGGGCAATGTAATGATTGTCCCCCTGAGCAATCAAACGATATGGGAGCTGGAATGCAAAATCTTGTAGCCATGCTCACACAACTTTCTCAAGCTATGAATCATGCAGGACTTCCAAACGAGCAAAGGAAGGAGCAACATTCTGTTGAATCCTTTATGAGGCAGCATCCACCTCCTTTCAGCGGGTCTACTGATCCATTAGTTGCTGAACAATGGATTAGTACTACTGAAAAGATATTTTCAGTTCTTCAATGTTCTGAGCATGATAAAGTCATCCTAGCAGTGTATCGTTTGGAAGGAGATGTTGATCAATGGTGGAATCTTATTAAGAATACGAGGCAAAGGGATGAAATTGAGTCTATGGAATGGGACGAGTTCAAGAACTTATTTTTCAATAAGTACTTCCCTCGTATTCTCCGAACAAAGATGGAGAAAGAGTTTCTTGAACTGAAGCAAAGGGATGATGAATCTGTTAGTACCTATGAAGCAAATTTTACAAGACTTGCAAGGTACGCTTCTGGTATTATTATCCAACCTGAGAGTAAGATCGATCGATTCTTTAGTGGCTTAAAACCAAGTCTTCGAAGGGCGTTATCCATAAGGGACTTCAATAGCTATGAGGAAATCGTTCGATGTGCTCTCAAAGTCGAGATGGAGATTGGAGTAACCTATCAGTCACATGGGTTTGATAAGAAGAGGAAGATGGAATTCAAAGGAAAATCTAAAGAGCACACTGAAAAGAAGATGAACTTTCCCTTATGCTCAAAGTGTGGAAAGAAACATGGAGGGAGTTGTCTTAAAGGGACAAGTAAATGTTTTAAATGTGGAAAGGAAGGTCATCGGGCATTTGAATGCCGTGATAATGGGAAGAAGATGTCTAATGATGCAAACAAAGGAAGGGATACACAGAATGAACCTACTACACTTCAATGTTTCAAGTGCTAGGAGATGGGGCATTATGCCAATCAATGCCCAAATCCAAGGGTTGATGATGATGGTCGACGTCAACAAAATCTTAAGGCTAAAGACAAAGGAAAGTCACATGCAATTTCTATCAGCGATGTGGAGTATGATAACGAAGTGGTGAAAGGTACACTTACCGTCCACTCTAAAGTAGAAAATGTTTTATTTGATTCTGGATCCACCCACTCTTTTATTTCTAAAGAATTTTCTAAGGGTATCACCGTATTACCTCAACAATTAGATGTTGAGTTAGCTGTGACAACACCTAATGGCACAACAGTCGCATCAAAAGTTTATAATTCTTCTCCGATCGAAGTTTGTGGGAACGTGCTTCCTGAAAATCTTGTGATACTTCCTTTAGTGGAATTTGATGTGATTCTTGGCATGGATTGGATTTCTCTACATGGAGCTCATATCAATTGCCAAAGAAGGGAAGTCACATTTCATATTCCAGATCAATCTACGATCGTATACCAATGCAAGGATGAACATAACCTTCCAGTGGAAATTTCTTCCATCTTATGGGTATTGATTCCACTAAATGAAGGTTATTTATCTCAAATGGTTGGTGAGAAACTCACAATTAAGAATATGCCCATTGTACGGGAGTTTGATGATGTCTTTCCGGAGTAATTACCGGGTCTTCCACCAAATCGTGAAGTTGAGTTTTCAATAGAACTCGTACCGGGTGCTTTGCCTATTTCAAAGACACCTTATAGAATGGCCCCAATTGAGTTGCAGGAATTGAAGAAGCAACTACAAGAGAATCTTGATAAGGGATTCATACGCCCTAGTGTGTCACCTTGGGGAGCACCTGTTCTATTTTTTAAGAAGAAAGATGGATCAATGAGACTCTGCATTGATTATCGAGAACTTAACAAGATCACTATCAAGAACAAATATCATCTCCCATGCATTGATGACTTATTTGACCAACTACGCGAAGCTCAATACTTTTCCAAGATTGATCTTCATTCAGGGTATCATCAATTAAGGGTCAAAAGGGAGGATATACCAAAGATGGCTTTCCGTACAAGGTATGGACACTATGAATTTATAGTGATGCCATTTGGTCTTACTAATGCCCCTGCTATCTTCATGGATCTAATGAATAGAGTCTTTAGAGACTATCTTGATCAATTTGTGGTAGTCTTCATAGACGATATTCTTGTCTATTCAAAGAGCAAGGAAGAGCATGAAGATCACTTGAGAATTATATTGAAGACCCTAAGAAAGGAGAAGCTTTATGCCAAATTTACCAAGTGTGAATTTTGGCTTCAAAAAGTTGCTTTTTTGGGTCACATAATCTCAAAAGAGGGGATATCTGTGGATCCAGCAAAAACAGAGGTTATCGAAAGATGGCCGAGACCAACAACAGTAACTGAGATCCGAGGTTTTCTTGGTTTGGCTGGATATTATCGACGTTTTGTAAAAGATTTTTCACGATTATCTAATCCACTCACCAAGTTGACTCGGAAAGGAGTTAAGTTTGTCTGGACAGAGGAATGTGAAGAGAATTTCAAGGAGTTGAAAAGAAGGTTATCCAGTGCACCTGTGCTCACACTACCTTGTAGTGGAGAAAGGTTTGTGATCTACAGTGATGCATCCAAGAAGGGATTGGGGGTGTGTTCTTATGAAAAATGATATGGTGATAGCTTATGCCTCACGACAGTTGAAAATCCATGAGCAAAATTACCCAACACATGATTTGGAGTTGGCTGCGGTAATCTTTGCATTAAAGATTTGGAGGCATTACCTTTATGGTGAAAGGTGTGATATTTATACTGATCATAAAAGTTTAAAATATATTTTCACACATAAGGAGCTGAATATGCGTCAAAGAAGATGGTTGGAGCTGATTAAGGATTATGACTGCTCAATCCATTACCACCGTGGGAAAGCAAACAAGGTGGCAGATGCATTAAGTCGACAAGACCATCCTAGTTTATCCATGATGAGGATCACAAAAGATCCAATATTTATGGATTTACAAAGGATGGATCTTGGAATTATAATGGAAGGGGAAAATCTTATCTTTCTCAAATGAATGTTCAGCCATCTATACATGCGAAGATTAAGGAGGCACAGAAAGAAGATGTCGAGTTACAAAAGAAGGTGAGAAATGTTCCTGAATTCAACCTTGATTGTGATGGGATAATAAAGTTCAGGAATCGGGTTTGTGTTCCTCCCATCCCCGAATTAAAGAAGGAGCTGCTGGATGAGGCTCATAGTTCTTCATTCTCTATTCATCCTGGAAGCACGAAGATGTATAGGTACCTGAAAGAGTACTTCTGGTGGGATGGCATGAAAAGAGATGTTGTTGAATATGTCTCTCGATGCTTGGTTTGTCAACAAGTTAAAGCTGAGAGACAGAAGTCTAAGGGGATGTTACAACCATTACCCATACCCGAATGGAAATGGGAAAACATCACTATGGACTTTGTCACAGGACTTCCTAAAATATCCAAAGGCAATAATTCTATCTGGGTCATAGTTGATCGTCTTACAAAGTCTGCACACTTCATTGCAATTAGAGAGGATTTCTCTCTAGATCAGCTTGCCAGGATATATGTAAAGGAAGTGGTAAGATTGCATGGAGTACCACTTTCTATTATATCTGATCGGGATCCGAGATTTACCTCGAAGTTCTGGCGAAATCTTCAGCATACTCTGGATACAGAGTTGAGTTTCAGCACTTCTTATCATCCCCAGACAGACGGTCAGTCTGAGAGAACAATTCAAACCCTAGAAGATATGTTGAGAGCTTGCTCTATGGATTTCAAAGGAGGTTGGGATCAACACCTACCTTTGGTGGAATTTTTTTATAATAATAGTTTTCACTCCAGTATTCAGATGGCTCCTTATGAAGCTCTCTACAGAAAGAAATGCAAGACTCTAACTTGCTGCGATGAAGTTGGGGAAAGAAAGCTATTAGGACCTGATCTCATTGATGAAATGGCAGAAAAGGTTAGATTTATTCAATAACACATAAGAGCAGCTCAGAGTCGACAGAAAAGTTATGCCGACAACCGAAGAAAAGACCTAGAGTTTGAAGTGGGTGATAAAGTGTTCTTACAAATATCTCCCTGGAAGAGGGTTATGAGATTTTGAAAGAAGGGGAAGTTGAGCCCTAGATATATCGGTCCTTTCGAAATACTAGATCGTGTTGGGAAGGTAGCTTACCGATTGGCGCTTCCACCGAATCTCTCTCAAGTTCACGATGTGTTCCATGTATCTCTCCTGAGAAAGTACATACCAGATCCTTCACATGTACTCAGCTCAGAAGTTGTACCGCTGGAGCAAGATCTTTCTTATGAAGAACAGCCGATAGAGATTCAGGATCGTAGCGAAAAATTCCTAGGAAACAAGACCACTAGATTGGTGAAAGTTTTATGGAGGAACCACCAACTTGAAGAAGCTACATGGGAGCTTGAGGATATGATGAGGGAGAAGTATCCTCATCTGTTTGTTACAAAGTGACGAATTTCGAGGGCGAAATTCTTTTTTAAGGGGGGTAGAATGTAACACCCGAGACTTTTATGTTATCAAAGGAATCTTTTTCTACACAACACTTGTTTGGCTTTCTTTACACACAATCGCGACCTTCCTCGATAGCTTGCGTCGTACGCAATACCGAGTTTCACTAAACAACAATATGCTATTAAAACTAGCCGTTATGAATAGTAATAACCACTTTTTGAAATTATATAAATTTTATTTTTCAAAATGGACTTCATTTTTGGACTCAGAATATCGAAATTAGCCTAGTGTAAAATTTTGGTATTTTTCTGAAAACTTTCAATTTTTGATGAATAGTGAAACCACTAAGTGGTAGGTTAAAAACTAAATTTTGCATAAAACTTAATTTTACCGCTTCTGTGAATGGAATTTCGAAAATCCGAGAGACACGGTTAATATCAAGGACTAAAATGTGGTTCAATGAGATGAAAATAAATTTTTGGTGAATAGTAACTTTTTACTTTTTTTTACCGCGGTTAATAGTAAATAGGGTAACTATGGGTAAATATGATATTACTATTACCCTAACACATGTCCTAATTCTATTGGATAAGTGTAATTCGACCAAAAACAATCTTATGAATAAAATATGACCATTTAGGCCCACTTGGATTAGATTAAGACATTTATTATTAATTTATTTAAAGAAGGGTTAAAATAGTTAAAATCAAAGTTTAATAAGTAAATCATTTTTAATATGGGGTTATAAATAAGATAAATTCGATTATAAATATTCATTAGAAAGCTAAATATATTTCCTACATAATGGTATTTTATTTGTAATTTTTAGACATTAAATAATTTAATTTATTTATGACACAATGATGATGCAGTAATTATCTTATTAATGAAATATTGACATAATTGATGTTATAAACACCAAAATAAATGTAATTTGAGACTTTTTATGAATTCCACTAATTTTCTAGGTTACTATGATATATTAGTATTGATTTAATCAACTTGGTTCGAACATATAATTCTGTTATGACTTTCACAAAAATCATATATCATATAGTGTCAAAATTGACAGAAAATAGTTTTTAAATCAAATATTATATTATTAATTGTTATTTTATTCCTAAAAATCTAAGGTTCGGCCAAATGACTTAGATAAGGATATATATATTAATAATAAACAATTTGGGGTTCTTTTGTCATGTTATAGTAAGTGTATTAACCATATAGTGAAAGAAAACAAAAAGACACGGTAAAAGTTAACTTATTTAACTTAGAGTTAAATCTAATTGATAAGGTTAAAATAATTCCCTAAACTTGTCTAAATCCTATTGGTTGATAGTATTTCGACCCATCCCCACCTTATCTTCGAAATAAGACCCTTTGGAACCATTATAAACCGATTTTGACTTTAATATAAAATAATATTTTGAGATATTCCTAAGGTGCCCCTCTCCTCCCTTATAAAAGGGCACCTCCTACCCTTCCTCCACACACCAAATTGAGCACTCAAGCTCGGCCAACCCCTGCCATTTTCTCCTCTCCACTTCCCTAGAATAATCCTAGAGGTCCTGGTCTTCTTCAAAGACCAATCTTAGTTCCCTAAGTGGAGGATTCAAAGAGGCGTTCCAAAGAAGAGGTAATATCCATTACCGATCATTTCAATTTCTTTCTTCTTCAACTTCTTCTTCTTTAGTTGTTTCATGATAAAGTAATAACATAAGTATTACATACATACTGATATGTTATTATAAATATGAATAAACCCTAATTCACCTTCTATCCATCCTACGGAAAAATGAAATCACCGCGCGTGCGTACGTACGGAATACCGTCTCCACGCCGTGGTGTAATCTATTTTCCACCACCACCTTAAAAGGATGGGTATAATGGTGTAATGAGTAACTATTTATGATTATTATAAGGTAATATTGATACTGAAATAATATATACTCCAATACAATTCCACGATCATAGGAACGATATCATCACTCGTGCGTACGTACGGAATACCGTCTCCACGATGTGATGCGACTCGTTCTACATGATCATCATTACATAGTAATTATATAAATGAATTGAATGAATAAATATGATATATGATACACTAATACCATTCTGGATATAAGTTATCTATAACCTTAAAAGAAGAATAAGAATTTATTTGGAAAAACACGCATAAAAACAAAAGGCAATAAAGACCCGAGTAACAAGTAACAATGAAATATTACTAACAAGAAGCTAAGAATATGACCATATATGATATCATATCAATATGTATGATTCTGGAATAAGTCAATAACATTATTTAAACCATTATACAGGAGATTCGGACACGTACAAAGCAAATCGGACCTAAGGTAAGGGAAGTATCACAATCTCATTTTTATCCGAGATTGTTTATACTTTGGTATTTACTGGGGTGTATTTTATCATCCACATCCATGTTCCCTCAATATGTAATATTGTTTCCATCCACTTGCAATGGTTTAAAATAAAATTTTACCCTTCGGTGAGTTTTTAGTAAAGAATATGAAAGGAATCTTTTGTCATTTTTCCGTACGAGGTACTTTTTGACTTTTCCGACAAAAGTACGAAGAATGTTTTTTTAACTTATACGGCATGAATGGATTTTTAAAACAATATTTCCAAGAATCTTCCTTTACAAGTTTTCAAGTTTATTTTTAATCAACTTCTTTTAGTTTATAATTGGATGGCATATTAAGAAAAGAAAAGTGTTTTTGAAGTAGAAAGGATATTTTCCTCAAGAATGAAGTTCAAGTGTTTTATCAAAATTATTTTCCATCTAAGATAATAAAGGGTTCTGTTTTTATCCCTATTTTTACAATGATTTGATAATGTTGTGATTGAATTATTTTTATGAATTCCTTTATCTTGTATGAATTTTTTTATGATGTCATGATGTTTAAGATTCCAATTTGTATTACATGGGTTATGCAATGATGTATGATTTATGATTATGTGGCACACATAAGAAAGGATTCATTATAAGATGGGTGGGACCTATATCTCCCTCAAATGCATTGGGTAAAGATTTTATATCTCATGAGACAGACATGGCTGGAACAGAAGGTTATTTCGGTTCAGTGATACAGGACTGAAACGAGGAGTGAACTCGGTTCAGAAAGGGACTTTGTCCACTAAGATAGTCTTGGCAATGAGTCATGACTAACAAGAAATGATTTTCCATGATTATGTGTGCATGCCACAAAGTTTCAAGTTTTTTGTTATGATTATGGGGATCTCATTTTCACTTCTATGATTTATTCCATGTTAAGATATTATGATCTCTTTTGCAGGTTTTGATTTTAAAAAAGATATGATATGATTTTTATTTCCTTTACTTGCCCTTGCTGAGCATTTGAGCTCACCCTTTTATGTTTTCTTTTCCCCAGGTCAGGAAGATGGATATTAAGTAGAATATGCTAAAAGGGACCCTAGATATGATGAAATAAATGGGAGACACTGTAGAAGATTTATGAACCAGTTGTTTATGTTTCCCAGTTTCTAAAGACATTATACCTATGCGGTCCTTTTTGGTTTTGTCATATGTTGTAATAAGTGTACTTCAATTTTGAAGTATTAACAATGTATGTAAAGTATGGGTCGTTATATGGATTTGAACGGATTTCATTATTGTTGAAAAATGATCAATAATTGCCACCCACTTGTTTTAACGCTAACACAGAGGGCGTGTGCCAAACAAAGAATGACCAGACCTTCCGTCGCTTGTTTTTTATTGCGTTCTTTGGGGATGGTTTTCCAAATTCGATGAAAACACAAGACAGAAGGTCACATTGTAGCGGTTGCGATCTGTGAGGCCCATAGGTGCAGACATAACCAAAATGGAACACCATATAACTTCTAGTGGCCCATGGGAACAACCACTGACACGCCATGCCGGTGCTGGCCAGAGTCAGCCCACAACAATCAGCTATTTTCAGTGGGATGGTGGCACGTCGTCGCATGTCTCTATGTCCAGAGGCATCCTGCCTGAACTAGTAGCGCGGGAGAAGGGCATCACCCACAGGCACCACCAGCAGTAGAAGTTGTGGCCAGTGGCCCGCGGCTGGAGGTGGAGGCGCAACCCCACACTACACAGCGCCACTCTAGATGAAATGGCCCTTCATCTGTGGGGCCATCTAGCTAAAACAGTCTTCCTTAAGGTGGACCAGTCCGGTAGAGGGATGAAGAAACATGCCTGACCCGCGGCCCAGCTGGCAAGCATGTGTGGGTCGAGGCCCACCCGACGGGCCAGGCCAACCGCGACCTCGGTCTTCGAACTAGTTGGGCCGGCCCCGACGAGCCGAAAATATTGAACCAGACCAACCCTTAACAGGTCGTATGCGGGAGGGGTCAGGTAGACCCTATGACCCGTTGCGTCGGGCCGACCTGAACGAGACGGACCAAGCCCAGACCCACCCGTCTTTTGAATAAATAAACACATGTAACTGATGAACTGTGTGTCCATTCGACACGCCGTCAGTGGCGTTGGAACCCCATTTAAAAAGCGGTCCCGTTGTAATATAGTGGCGGGCCCGACCAAGCTGGGCCAGTCCGAGGTTCGATCACCCCTGTTTCATGAAATTGTGTGTTACTAATAGACCTGTCATCTGATTGACGCAAAAGATATAGTATAAGGACCCTTGTGACATGGTGGTCCTTTGAAGAAAATCTATCTGAGTTTTTATAGTGTTCTATGTGGGACCAGGGTTGGATCAGCCTTGAATCCAACTGAGCCCATTTTAAAAAAGTGCTCATATATCACGAACTGGGCATTAGATCGATGTGTCATCGGTCACGTTGGGACCCCTATGATAGGGCAGTCCCTTGGGTATAATATTTGAATAAATTTGTGTTGGTTGAAATATGAATGATGAATTGAGGAGCAGTGTCTTCTAGAGATCAGGTGTTCTTTGTGCGGTAATCCAGTGGCTAGTTGTGACATGAAGAAGAAGAGCAACCAATATGGGTCCGCACTAGAAATTCAAGAGTGAGAAGATCTTGATGTATGCCTCATCATCCCCACCTCTACACAAGTGACAAATACGGGTCAACACCGGTGACCAATACGGGCCAGCAACCGCGTCCAATACAAGTGGGAATCTAGTGACCAATACGAGTCAGCACTAGCAACCAATACATGTCATCATCTAGAGTCCAATACTGTCCAGTATATAGTGAACTATATGGGTTATTATTAGAGTTACTATAACTAGATTGATATGGATTTACAACTAGTCATCCCTATCCAGTAACCTTAACATTATATTGTTAGTGTGGGATGTCTCTTTTATAATGTGGTTCATGATTTTTATCATTCATATGATATTACCATTGTGCTATTTGTTGGGATAATTTCCTTTGTGGATTACAGAGAGCCTTTCTGGGTTATTGGGGTCCCTACTGGCTATTGTTATACTCACCCCTCCATGAGGTCTTCCTGCACGTGTGTGTATAGTGCAGACAACTAATTCTTTATTGAAGACTTGGATGTTTGGGACTTGGTGGAGCTTGGTGCGATGGGAGAAGTCAAGATCCTCTTCTTCGAATTCAGAACTATAGATACTACCCTCCAGGTAGAGCTCCACGGAAAATGTAAAAACTGTTTACTTTTATTCAGTTTTTATGGATGGTATTCTAGCCCACTATTTTTAGTTTACATGTGTACTTGTGTATGTACTTTACTCTCATGGTTGTACCTTACATTTGATGGATGTTTACTTCATTTTCCCTTTTTAAGTGTGAACAAGTCACTAAGAAAATTCCTTCCTTTTTTGTTAAAATCCTTAAGGTTCTTGTCACCAACCCATGGCCTGTGGAAGGTGGGCTTGTGGTAGTCATGTATAGACCCCATGGGATGGGTTTTAACAAAGTGGTATCAAATGGTGGTCGATTATACCAGATTAACGAAGAGTTTACTTTTAATGAGGTAACATTGTAAAGTGTCTTGAGTTTGGTTTTCAGTACAGGGAGTCCCGTGTTGGTGCAATAGCTAACGTATCCATACACTAAGACCCTGAATTATGTTTTTCGACTCTGTACATTAGAACACCAGTTCCAAGTGTTTTGAAAAATTATTATGATTTTTCTTGAGTTAGCTCACTAGGTATAACTTTTTGATCATGGCACATATGATTCTTACAAGATTACTCCATAATGACATCCTTCCATGATTCATGTTATAAATCGTTAATGTGTCCCATCGAGGGATGAGGAGTCAGCACAGGGACCGCCCACGGTGATGGCACCTTCGGGTGGGGTACCAGCATCACCACCACATTTTGATCTATAGATCCTACCAGTGGATCCTACACACTGTCTAAGAGCATTTCATTAGTTCCAGAGAGAGAGGTCTCTAAGGTTTTGAGGTGAGATAGACCCCCATGTAGTTGAGGACTGTCTTGAGGCAGTTTCAAGGGACTTTCGCTTAGTAGAGACACATGCCGAGCAGTTGTAGATCATGGAAACTATCCTTTTTCAGGTCTCAGGATGACGATGGTGGAACTCGATGCTCCAAGAGAATGAGGAGAATACCCTCACATGGATAAACACTGAGAAAATTTTTAGGGAGGAGTTCGTGCTAGCGACAATATGCTATGTATGTATTCAGGACCTGATGCATCTGCAGCAGGGAAAGCAGACTGTGGATCATTAATCATTGAGATTTACTGACCTCTCCCGATACTCCACATACATGGTACGAGAACCTTAATTCAGGGATCGAAACATTGAGCATGGACTCCAATGAGATATTATAGTTGTGACTATTTCTCTTAGCATCCCGACGTAGGCTAGGGTGATAGATAAAGTTTTGATGATGGAGAGCTTCCTTACCGAGATGGAACTGATAGTGAGAACCCCTTCTCGACGAAATGTAGAATATTGATCTGTAGCTATCATTAGATAGGCAAAGTAGAATCCCAACCAGGATAGACTTTTTTGGGACGTCCTGGAGACTCAGGGTCATAGGTGCAAGGCTCGGGAGGCTGAGGGAGAAAATAGTGAGGCATTATCTCTTTTTATTTCGGGAGACAAGGTCATAGAGATCGTGACTATCCGACACCCCAAGTGGATAATCGGAAGACTTTGAAAGGGCCAATAAGGCATCAAAAATGGTATGAGCATGGGCGTCATCCAAGAGATAGAAAAGGAATGGGTGCATAACGTGTAGCGGGAGGTGGTCGAGGTCACCAGGAACAACCAACAACACCCCCAGGCAGTCCACCACGAGTTCATGGAGTAGGTGGATGAGGATAGGCCCAGCAACAGGTAGTAGAGTCCCACGATTCTGACATCCATGAGATGTCACGATGTACGATCTATATCCTATCTAATTTAGAAGCAGTGATTATAGACACAGTTTCTATCCATTCTATCATTTCTACGTACATAGTTCAAGAAAATGAGATTCCGACTGAGCTTTAAGATCGACCATTGCATTTAGATACTCCTACGGTAGGATACTTAATGGTCACACACTAGTGACGAGAGTGTGATCTTACTCTCGAGGGAGAGAGTTTCAAATGGGATCTTTTAGTAGTTTGAATTTAAGGAATACGATATCATTATGGACATGGATTGGCTGTCGGTAATTGATGCATAGATTGAAATCTTGAGACATACAGTACGATGTACACGTAGTGATGGAGGTCAGTTTTCCATTGTTGGTGAGAAGGAAAACATTGTATCATGAGATGGACCTGCGCTCAAGAGGGTGCATCTGATTACATATCATCTGTCTTGCATGACCATCGACAGGGTGGATGAGGCAAGTCCATAGTTTCCTGTGGTGGTGGATGAGTATAAGGATGTCGTTCTAGAAGATGTCCCAAGACTACCTCCACGAAGATAGGTAGACTACCACATTGACTTGTACCCAGGAAAAACACTGATATCTACACTATAATATTGGATGTCCCATGCAATGATTTGGGGTCTGAGGGTATTATTGGAGGACTTATAGAAGAAGGTATTCGTAAGGCCGAATGTTTCTACATGGGAATCCCTAGTGTTGTTTTATATAAAGGAATACATAATTTTGAGGTTATGCATGGACTTCTGATGCCTATTAGAGGTGACCATGTATAACAAGTGTACCTCCAATCGATGGTAGTTTCCCCTCCACTCCATTATAATATCAAGTATGCAAAACACGGAGATAGAAGTGGCTAGACTACATGTTCTCAGATATCCTCAGTCCATGCACCTGACAGATATTCTGATGGTGGGGAGCATGCTATCCTTTTTAGAGGACATATAGTTGTACTAGTGGAGCTACCATAGGAGGTGATGAGGGTGTTCCATACATCCCCCTTGGTAGTACATCCATGTGTGATGAAGATGTATCGGGACTTCAAACATTAGTACTTGTGGACAAGGATGAAGAATGTTGTAGCGGAGTTTGTTCCTAGTTGCCTCACCTAACAGAAAGTGAAGGATGAGAACCTAGTACCAGAAGGCTTGACCATCCCCCTCAAGATACCAGATTTGAAGTGGGATGGGATATCAATTGGAATCGTGATGGGGTTACCACATATGTCTTTAGGGCACGATACCATCTGGGTGATCATTGTCTGACCCACCAAGTCATCCAACTTCATTTCCATTTGAGAGAAGGATTCAGTAGAGAGAACAGGATGTCTCTACATTCTGGAGATCATGCGATTTCACTAGGTGACTTCAACAGTAGTCTTAGACCATGTTGCACGCTTCACATCCCTGTTGTGGAAAGGATTGCAGGAGGCATTCGAGACTTAGCTTGGCTTGAAAATATCTTTTCAGCTGTAGAAAAATGGTCAGAATGAGTGGACCATCCAGGCCATGGAGGACATGCTTCATGCATGTGTCCTAGATTATGGTCACACTTGAGAGGACCATCTACCATTGGTTGAGTTCGCATAAAAAAATTGACACTCTACCATTGGTATGGCCCCTTTTTATGTGTTGTATAGATGATTGTGCAGATCGACCTTGTGCTGGATGGATCCAAGAGAGCTAGAACTCATGGTCCCAAAGATGGTATCGACTACCATAGAGAAGGTGCATGTCATCTGAGAAAGAATTATGATTGCACATATCTGATATAATTATTATGATGATAGGATAAAAAGACCACTAGAATTCTAGGAGGGAGAAAATGTATTTTTGTGTGTCTCCCCATGATAATAACTAAAGAGATTTGGCCTAGGCAACAAACTTTCACTGATGTTTATCAGACCATTCTTGATTATTCGAAGGATTGGCAAGGTGGCAGACCTCTTTGCACTACCACCGCAATAAGAGAGGGTGAATGATGCCTTCCATGTATCCTAGATGAGGAGATATGTCCATGACACATCTCAAATCATCGGCCATGTCGAGCTGTAGATTGACGATGGTGAAACTTTTGCGGAATTCCAAGTGGAGATAGAGGATCGACAAGAGTGGGTCCTTCATGGGCGATCGATTCCATTGGTGCGATTTTGTTGGAAGCACAGGAATATCCAGGAAATAAAATAGGATCGAGAGGCTCATATGAATTACTAGTACCCCTTTCTATTGTGTAACTTGATTAGCATTCGGGGAAGTAATGCCCAAAGCTGGGGATAATGTAAAGACACAAATATTCCATGTAAATTTTTTAAAATTATTAAGTATTTCTACGAGTCTTAAAAAATTGGCGGCACATGATTCCGAGGCCCGGGTGACCGAAATAAATTTTGGAAATTATCTTCAGGTACGTTTAGTAAGCTTGTGGGTGGAAATTTCTAGCTTTTGAAATGGTGATAGGAATTGAAATCTGATAGCACAGTAGAATCCTGTGTGCTGGGATACTCTTAAGGGAAGCTTCAATTCAACCGAAGTGGGATGGGAGAAAAATATAGTTTTTGTGTCCTTTAAATAAATAATATGTTAACAAAAATTGTTGTTTTATTTATTTTTATTTTCCTACCACTTACTGAGTGGTGGTGGTGGTGACCACAAGGGTGGTCAGACCATTAACTATGGTGTGTTAATTTCATAGTTGCAATTTGGTTTCATAACCACCACACGTGTAATTAATTTGGAACTTTAATTACGACAATTAATGACCCCCATTAATTCTTCAAGGAATTTATTGCCTTTCCCACTCATATTTAAATGGAGCTCGGGGTGGGGTCTTGGCACGTCTTCATCAAGCGAGGAACCCATGACGATGTGAGGTCACTCCTTCCACTGATGATGAATGAAGGATTGACGATACCCTCTGTAGGATCGATCTGAAGATCGAAGGATAATGAATGCCAACACATGTGAACCTTATTCTTCGTCTGCAATACCCTAGAATGTGGAAGCACCACCTTCCCTGACATCTCCAACGAATCATGAAGTAGGGGTTGTCTTTTAATTCATGATTTTTTCTCGATTCAAGTATTATATATTGAATTTGCAGGATTTTGTTGCGGGGGATTTTAATGGGGTTCATTATTATTGAAAAGTGATAAGTAATTACCACCCATCTGTTTTAACGCTAATGCGGAGGGTGCAGGACAAACAAACAAGTCCCAGACCCACCACTTCTTTTTATGTTATTGCGTTCTTCGAGGTTGGTTTCCCAATTCGACAAAAATGTGAGACAGAAGGTCATTCAGGGGCAGCAGCGATTCAAGAGGACCATAGGCGCACCCAATACCAAAAACAGACCACCAGATCATGTATGGTTTCCCATGGAAACAACCGTCAGTGCACCATGTCGGCGGTGGTGGTCGGAGGAGGCCATCGGCAATAGGCTATTGGAGTATTGAAGGTGGTTCACCTCAGTAGATAGAGATTTCCAACCCAAGTTGGCCATGCGGGAGTATGGTCGCGCCCGCAGGTGCCACCGGTGGCAGAAGCCTCTGCCAACAGGCTGTGGTAAAAGGTGGCAGCACGGCCCCATGATGCGTTTCACCAGAGGAAACATCAAAACTTCCATGGGGCCTACTGGGTGAGAAGTTCCACCTTTAGGCATACCGTTCCGGGTGCTGGGCTGCCGAACCGGATAGACCTGTGGCCCACCAGGCTAGCGCGGGTGGCCCGAGCCCCACCCAGCGGGCCAGGCCAACTGTGGCCCTGGCCCGCGAACCAGTTGGGTTGAACCTGATGGGCCCGACCTAATGAATCAGGACATAACATAATGGTCCGGTCCCAGGTAGGGATAGGTAGACCCCGAGATCCGTTGCATCGTGCCGGCCTAATAGATTCGGACCGGGACGAGACCCAACCGACCCAAAAATAAATAAACACATGTAACTAATGAACCAATGGTATGTTCATCATGCCTTCGGTGGAATTGGTACCCCTTTGGGGAAGTGGTCCCTTTTGCATATTTCGACAGGCTTGACTGACCCGGGCCGGACCAAGGTTCGGTCGCCCCCCGTTTCACGTATTGGGATGTAACTAGTAGACTAGACGTCTCATCGACGCGTCGTCTATGGAATAAGTACCCTTTTGACAAGACGGGTCTTTAGAGATAATCTAGGTGAGATTTGATGGAGTTAGACATGCAACTTTGGTTGGATCAGACTTCAATCCAATCGGTCCATTTTTACAAAAGATTCTATCTCTCATAGACCGGGCATCTGATCGATCAGTCGTCAGTCACGTTGGGACCCCTATGATGGGGTGGTACCTTGGTGTATGTTTTTGTGAGAATTTTTACCATTTGGAATATGACCAATGACTTGAGGAGAAGAGTCTTATCGAGATCAGGAATGTTTCGTGAAAGAATCTTGTGGATGGTTGTGACATGAAGAAAAAGAGCAACCAATACAAGTCGGCACCCGAAAATCCAGAGCGAGATGATGTAGTTCAATGACTAATTATCCCTACCTCTATAGCTCCAACCAATACTGATCAGTACCAGCGACCAATATGGGTAAGCACCAGCGACCAATATGGGTCATCATATGGTGACCAATACGTGTCAGCATATAGTGACCTATACATGCCAACATTAGAGTTACTACGGATAGGATGATCTGGCTTTATGAATAGTCATCCCTATCCATGTAACATTGATGTTATACAGTTTGAGTGAGTTGTCTCTTTTTTGTGCTTCGTGATTTAGATCATGCTTGTGATTTTACCTCTGTGGAAATTCTTGTGATTTTTTTCTTTGTGGATTACGAAGAGACCATTGGGGGTATTGGGGTCCTTATTGGGTACTGTTATTCTCACCCTTAAAAGGGCTCTTCTTGCACATGTGTGTCTGGAGAAAACTAACGATGCTTTGTGGAAGACATAGAGGTTAGGGACTTTGTGAGGCTTCGTGCGACTAGAGAAGTTGAGATCCACTTCTTCGACATCATAAATACAGTTACTACACTTCATCTAGAGCTCCATGGTAGACGTTACAACTGTTTACTTTCTTCAATTTCTGGGACTTGTATTCCAGCTCACTGTTTTCATTTTACAGTTGTACGTCTGGATATACTTTAATATCATGGGATTACTTTACTTTTGTTGGTTGTTTACATTATTTTCACTTTTTGTGTCTGTACTGATCTCTAAATAAATTCCTTCCCTATTCGTAAAATGATTTCAGGTACTAGTCACCAACCCATGGCCTATTGAAGGC
Organism: Viscum album; assembly: GCA_963277665.1. Lineage (NCBI taxonomy): Eukaryota > Viridiplantae > Streptophyta > Magnoliopsida > Santalales > Viscaceae > Viscum > Viscum album. The sequence goes on along the minus strand of OY728133.1, from coordinate 1,164,812,965 downwards.
AGGCTTGGGGTAGTCACGTCGGGGCCCCATGGGATGATTCGTGACACGAGACATACCATTCAATGAAAATTATGAGTAACTTATTGAAATTTTATATTATCATGATGTATATATAATCATGGTAGATTCTCAAGATATCATTATCTGTCTTCCTCATAAGGAGAAACTCCATCTTCACTTCATCAAGGTGGATAATTTCATTGGATGTTCTACAGAATAATTATTTTTCTAAAATCAAAAAAATTATGGACATTAAAATTTGAAATCCGTTTTGTTAAAAATTATTTATTCATCATGGATGGAAATTATTCTATAATTTAATTTCAAAACACCATTTTCTAGATTATTCCATGATGGAGACCTCTTATGTTTATGTCCATTTTTTGGAGCATACATATTTTACTCAATTCTATCCATGAGTACATGGATGACCTCAAATTACATTTTTTAAAAGTACACAATCATAACTCAAAGGTTTAAATGAAAAATGTTTCACTCTTTTTCACTTAAATTGTAGAAATAATATTGATAAATATGCCTCAAAAAATATAATATTTCGATTTTTTCTATTAATGTAGACAAACTCTCTATTATTTATCTCTTAATGTTTATGGTTGTATTCTTTGTATAATTGTTTCCCAAAATTTTATCATCCTGTTTGAGTGTAGTTTATCTTTTTTTATTATTAATTGATATGCTTTTTCCTAGTTCACAATTGATCTTTTCTTAACATCTTTTCCTAAGGTGGGAATTTAGAAGATCACTTTATAAATATGTGTCCATTATTCATGAAATTTCCAAAATAAAATTAAATTTAATTTATATTTTATCACTTTACCATCTCTCATGAAATTTAATTTATTCATAATGAATAACTATTTCCCCCTTTAGCAAATTATTTTACTTTTTCTTCTTCTAATTTTCATTCATTTTTCATGTTAGTAATCCAAGTGATCATGCACTATTTGGAGTGGTTCTCATCCTTGTTAGTTATTATACATGAATATTTTAATTACTCATGTCACACCAAGGGTCATTTAATTTCCATGAACCAATTTTATTGTCTAATAAAATATTATTAAATTTAAAAAATTCCTATTTATTTTTTATAATATTATATTGAATGGAATATTATTACATAATTTAATTATCTTATTATTTATTGTTGTTATTTAGTATATGGGGAGTAGAACGTGAAAACCCATGATTTTTACAAATATTTTTATTAAAAATATTTTAATGTATAAATACCCTAGGTTACACAAAACAACAAGATTCTTTAATAACATTCATGAAACATGACAACCAGCATTAGTGATACATAAAATAATATTAATATTAATCAGTGGGTATGTATGTGGCTATGTATAATATTAACTAATTAATGAAAAATAGATATAACTTCTATACTGAATATAATTTTATTTATAATTTTATTAAATAATAAATCATATTTAGTAATGTAATTATATTCATAAAAAATATGTTATCATCTAAAATGATGTTTAATTATTTTTTTGATAAACAATTACGTATCATTTTTAAATTTTATTTCACAAAATTAAATTAGTTTTTGAATTCCTCAAATTGAAATTAAGTAATGGTAAAATTTCTGGATTTTCCAAAAAAAATTGATTTTTGGTGAATGTTTAAAAAACAGATATTTCTTACAATGATATATTCATTTCAATAATTTTTTTTATTTTTCTCTAAATTAGGTTTTATAGAAACATATGTTTATTTAGTTATATTTAAACATCATAATTAATTTGTAATCACCGTTATATTATATTTTATTTCTTTAAAATATAACCCAATAAGAAATATCTTAAATGAAATTTATATTTTATATATCAATAAATTTTAATTTATATTCCCCTAATGATTAATATTATATATAAATTTAATATAAAATAATCCGGAGCTCCATAAATGCACATCCGAGAACCCTAATTTTTTATTGGGGATGAACGTTTTATTTTATATTTATATTTTCAAAATTTATGAAGATTAATTTTAAAATAAATTATTTCATTAAATAATATTGTTTAAACTCAATTTGGTATTTTTTATGATAATTATCCAATAATATTAATTTTTTAGCTAAATTGTGAAAAATAATGAAATTTACTTTAAAACTACTTTTTCTATTATGTTATTTATAAAGAGAAATAATATTTAATAATATTTTTAAAGAAAAAATAGTTCAATTATTTTTATTATAATATTATTTAAATTATTTTAATCAATTTAATTTTGAAATTAGATATAAAAATACTGTATAAATAGAAACTTTTTTTCATCAAAAACAATGATTCTCATCACCTCTGCGAGATTAATATCAGATATAAATTTTCAAATAATATAAAATTAAATTGGAAAATGAGATTCAATATTTGGAATAAAAGTAATTTAGATTGTTTTATAATTTATACTTATTTTTTCAACGAAATTAATAGAGAAAAAATAACAATTAATTTCCATTGTTAACATAAAAATTCATTTACAAAGGATTAAAATAAAACAATATCGGTTAAATTGACATAAACAATTGTCTAAAATATATTTCATCTCAATATTTATATAAAATAATTTAAAAGCCTATAAAATAATACATTTTATAATCATTTTTTCATGATCAATATATGGGTATATATTTTTCTTTTAAAAAAATTTCAATTGTGCCACTCTCCTCACTCGTAAAAGGAAACTCACTATCCTCTCTTATTCAATCAAGAAAACCATTTTGTTTCATACAATAACTCTAGTAATTAATTTAAAACATCCCTCATCACATCCAAGAAAAATTATGCTGCGACTAAATACATTCTATAGAAGAAGTTGGTTAAAACCTAAGGATATTACACAAAAATGGGGTAATTTTCTTCAATGAGCGATTTTTTTTATTGCTTCCTACAACTCTGTCAATTATTTTCTAACATGATGATATATTTTGATGATTACATTAAATATACTTATATTTTTTTATTTTAATTTAATTACCTACAACCATCTCTACTTCACCCAAATAGGTTTTGAGATTATCATATGTGTGTACGGGGTACTACTACAATACAAACCAATGTAATTCATTATTCCATTACCACATATAGCCATTTTTTGTGAAGGTTGGTATAAATAATTTATAAGATATTAAATAAATATTTATACCTATTTTTAAAGAATATCATATATACATTTTAAAAATACATTCCATAGGGGACATGATAATGCAACCCATGGGTACAACATAAAATCGTCTTGCGTTGTGATGTGATCTATTTTCACATATGCTTTACATAGAATACATTAATGATGATGTTAATAAATATATATTATATAAATAAAATTATTGTAATATTAATTTAATACTTATCTATATAAAATAATAATACACCATTTTCATTCTTACAATGTGACATCCTGAATGATGATAATGTTGTCCTTCTCTCTGGGATTACTAGCTTTACGAAGCGATGTGAATACCTTTTCATCACTGCACCACATGGATGATACATATAAAAATATTTTTAAATATAATATGGTAAATATGATTTTATAATAATTATTTAATGGTAATATATTAATTACCTCATTTACAATGTGATTGTTGAAAAGATGAACATTACTCATCCGTACGTATAGCCTAATGTCTCCCTGATCATAACATACATCATTTTGTAACAATATTTTTAATTATAGGTATTAAATGTAAAATTTATCTATAAATATGATAATTATTTATTTACTATATTTATTGATATTATTGAACCATGATAATTGTAATAGTATTGAAAATAAAAAATCATGAAATATATGAAAAAAATTCATTATATAAAAAAACATTTTAACATGGAATTGTTAATAAACCTGTTAAAATGGACATAGGTAAATCATATTTTGTATTATATATATATATATATTTCATAATATAATCTATTTATAATAAACATATATTTATTACACAACTTGTTTCAATGATTACATAGGATGATGAGACGATTGGTAAGGGATTTTTATCTCCCTTTTTAATTCAATGAGATATATTACATATTAAAAACCTATTTAATTTTTGTGTTTTGTATAAATCCAATTAAATAATTTTATTATTATTGTCATTTAAAATGTTTTTATTGTCAAATCAATTTTAGTATCTTTCTTTATTTTGGATTATTATTCAAAATTAAAAAAAGCTGTAAAATATTTTTTTCTCAATTTTCTTTTATGGAGACATATTCTTATATTATGGAAATATATTGTTTTGTAATGTGCATGTAACTCCCATTATATGTAAAATATTGAATTTATTTATATTAATTATTTTTAATATTATTATATTTATATTCCATCATGGGGATTATGTTTCAAAGTAAACAAATTGTTAGAAAATTTTGTTAGAATTTCATCATTTATCAGGATATTTAATGAATTTGTTTTTTAAAATAAAATATAACTATTCAAATTTCAATAAAATCAGGAATTTAATTTTCCTATTTTATTCAATATAAATAAATATTTCTTTTCATTTTTTCCAATCATGTTCAAAAAAATATATTGCAATCTTTTTTTATTAAAAATCGCATTTTCTATCAAAAAGGGTTTTTCTCCCAAAAATGTTTTCAAAAATTTATTTTATCTATTGAAAAATATGTATTAAATAATATTTTCCAATTACATAAAATTATATTTTTTAAAAAATAATCTTTATTTACCTTTCCATGAAATCCCCATATGATTTTTCCAAAAATTTGAAAGTAATGATTACTTTTAACCAAGACGTCATGGGATGTATCTGTTATTATCATGATCACTCAATGATTTCAAGATTACCCTCCATGATTTCATTTTCATTTCAAATATAATACTTTCATATATATTAGGAATTTATGTGGTTTTTTAAAAAGTTATTCAAAAGTATTAAAATATTTCAAAGAAGATTTAAAGAGTATATGAATGTGGAGTGAATTTTTTACTAAATATATATTTAATATTATTTTTAAAACATAAATTATTAGTTTTCATGAATCATGTCAATGAAATATAAATAAATATATATTTATGAATTTTATTGTTTAAAATTTGATTTTAAAATAATGGTTTTCCCAAAGAAATGTTTTAATTTATTTCTCATTCTGAATAATCCACTAGGTAATCTGAACCCCTTTGTCGATAAATATGATATAAAGGGGATATGAACCAAGGATAATATTCTTATTATATCATTTATTGGTTAATTTTTTATGATGTTTTGTTTTTCATGTAACCCATTTTTCTTCCATGGGTAATTCCATAATAATATTCTTATAAAAACCCATTATTTTATGATTGGTTATGCTATGATGTAATATAAAAACAATTAAGAAACATATCACTCTAATAAATTCTACGATATGATGAATTATTTATGAAACCTATTACATTTCATGTGTTATGATATGATGATGGTATTATAAACTTGTGGCACACATATATATTAATTTCATTATGTCACAGATGATACCTATATGTCCATCAATTTATTTGGGTTACAATTTATATCCTTTGAGATAAGATGGACAAGAATGATTAGTGATCTGAGTTCATTAATGAAAATTTTCAATTACGATGATCTAGTGAGTTAAACCATTCAACTATGTTAACCCTAGAATTGAGCATTTAATATTAAAGAAATTTTTTTTCTGAACATTTTTATGACACAAATATAGGTCTTATTTCATTTATCCTCTCATTTATCATGTTATTTAATTATCTTTCTATTAAAATATTTTTATTTTATAATCATTATTTTATGAGTCAATAATATTATCTTTGATATTACATGTATGATTTTAAAATGTTAATATAATGTTTTCATACCTTTATACTAAGGTCATGCTTATGTATCTCCTTTATTTACCCTTACCAGGCATATTATCTCACCCAATATTAATTATTCTTTCACCATATTATATGGAATGGTTTTTAAGTAGGAGTAATAAAGTATAATATCGTTATGGGAAACATTTAATATAATTCATGAATTAAAAAACTGTCCTCCATGTTTCCCAAGGAACAAAAATATTATGTTAATCAGATTTCTGTTTGGTAATTTAATAAATATTCATCTAAAAATATTTAATATCAATTTATGAGAAGTCAGGGTATCTATATAACACTATGAATTTCATGGACCAAGATTGGTTGCCTTCTGACCCGACACCTGACCTGATTCATGAAATGTACCTAATGGCATTCTTGATCCCCACAAGATTGAAACTAGTTCTTATATATCAAATGATTTATTTTGGAAATAAAGTTATATATTTATTTAAAACTAAAAACCCACAATGAATAAACAACACAACGATAAATAACCACATCTAAATGAGGTAAAACAATCAGAATCATGGTTCATCATTTTCACCAAATCCAAAAGTTCTAAAATGGAATTAGAAATTATAAAACTATCTAAAAACCCAACATGAATCAAGAAGAACATAACCCTAAATCCACCACCACAAAAACCTATAATAAGAGGAACTCCACAACCCTGATCCAACACAACTTATAGGATACATATTACCTTTAATAGGGTTACACATAACCAAGTCTATATACATCTAATGGTGTATATAGTGTGTGATCAAAAACCATGTAGGACTACACCCAAAATAAAATATATCACGATATAAAATTAGAAGAAAAATTAACATGAAAAATTTCATAAAAGAACTTGATCATTTCAATGGAATCATTATAAGGAAAGTCTTTTCTAAAGAAAACACATTCATGGAAAACCATACCTCAATAAATATTTCATTATATAAAAATGTACTTTACTTTTTTTATACAGACAGCTAGAACCACATCACAGAAATTCATGTCACAAGATAGAATCATGGGAAAATCATTTTAGGCAACTAGCAGAAGTTGATCACTATGAAATTTATAGCACGGTGATAAAAACCCATAACTAAACTACCAACAATGTTCTCATGGATGATCCATTGGATGATATTATATCCCAAGGTCCAATGGTCACTATATCATAACACAATTACCATAGAGTTCCCTTGAATGATCCACTAGAGGGGAGCACATTAAAAGGTCTAATGGTGTCCAATCATATAACATGTAAAGTTAGTGTTGAAATTGTTATCCCTGTTAGATGTATCTGGGCCTTGTATACTTCCGAATAAAAAAGACTTGATGTCCTATTTCACGCACCTATATTCTGAGGATACCCTTTGATCTCAAATTCCATTTCATATATCATAAAAATACATACTTTCACATTAACATGAAATGAATCACAATCACACAATGAAATCACATCATTAGTTTAAAAACACAACTTTCCATTTAACATGCACACCAAAACCATTTGGAAGTACATTTTCAACCACATGAACACTTGAATAAATCCATTTAAAGGATAAAAAAAATAACCCATTGTAAATATATCCATTTTCTAGGGTAACTACACTTTTGAACTCATACTCACCTCAAAACCATTTTTGTATCATTATTCAGAACTAAAATATATATTTAAGGTGAAATATAATTAAGTGAACATGAAAAAATACTCATTTAACCTGAATAATTGAATTTCAATACATTTTCATTGTTAATTATATTTGAATACACATCTCACACCTTCTAAGAATGTCATGATACATTTATAAGAAACATAAAAATGATGCAAACAAACCCATTTCCCATTAAAAAATCATCATCTATCACATACACATGAGAAACCTGTTCCAAAACATGATCCACACCACACACATAATCCATAAAACATTCAATAAACCATGATATCATAAAAAATCATCAAATATTTTAGAATCATAGAATGACCTACCTCAAACATGGAATGTTTCAGAAAATGATGTGAAACTACAATATCACCACTACAAAAATCAATAGAGGCATGATTGAATAGTAGTCATCAATATTTCCACTAACAAAAAAACATACAAACCACTATAGGTCATACTACCCACTGGAAAAAGGAAGCTCAAGATTGATTGGAGAAGAACCCTAAAATGAGGAACAAATAAAGAGGAAACAGAATTACATGATGTATCCATATTAAATACGGGTAAAAACCACCTATTTATTAAGGTTCGGAGGCTTCATGAAATCTTGTAAGAGGATCCCAGGGCTAAAAATCATGAGTGTGTTGGATAAAAGGATAATTAGTTTAAATTTAAGAGTGTAGAAAAGTAATTTTCCAAATTTTTATGACATGAATAGGACACACAATATTCTCTCATGGTATTCCAAACCCTACAAAATAAACGTATCCTTCACTATCTAAGAGGAACATGGAACACTATTAGACTACACTATTTAAAAACTATCTTCCAGTCATATGGTTTCCACTATCAAAAATAAATTTTTTTCTACAGTGTTTTCACGGGAAGGATGGATGGTTTCCCATAACTGTCTTCCAACTATTTTCCAGCTATTTTCAATCCCCAAATCACTATTTTCACCAAAAAATAAATGGGGAACCCAATGAAGAAAAAAAACTAAAACAACAGTAATATTTGCTAAAAAAAATTGTATGTGACCATTCTCCCCAGCATGTAAACAATTTTCCCCTGTAAAGTCAACTCAGAGCTTAATTAGAGAATAAAAACTGATACTCCTCCTCAAACCAAGATTTTCTCTCCCCATCATGTTGGAAATTATTTACATTCCTCAAAAAACTCTATCTAATTTAATCAATCTCCCATGAAGTACTCACCTTATAATCCAAAATCCACACTAGCAACTCAGACACTGAAAAATCAAACTCCAACTCTAACTTCTCCAAATTCAACACATGAGATAGATATGTGTTTTTATTTTTAGGTGGGAATCTCAGAACATGTCATGAAGTAACATAAACTTAGTGGGAAAAGAAAAAATTGTATTTATAATTAAAAATCAACTTAAAAATCTCAATGGGTATAACATACCTTCTATCATGTTACCTTTCTTAACAAAATGATGATGACCCATGTGAGGTGTCACATTCAGAAATAACAATATCACAAACAGAAAACTCTAAATATCATGTCTTATGGCCAATATAAAATATATGAAGACCAGGAACCTTCATCAATCACTTTTTATTCACATTTGTTTCTAGGATTTCTTCTATAGAAATGACTCTCCCATCAATGATGTCTCTCTACATCATCCAAAAAAGGAGATTGACATTGTAACCCTAAACAACTTCAGAAGGACCTATTAAAATTAATTAATGGTAACTATTATTATATAAAACTCATGAAATCCCAAATGGCCATCGTATAAAAATCCAAAATCCGAAAAACTTTCTCAAAACATGTATTTAAATATATGCTTTTCATGCTCTATATGACCATCTGATTGATGATGGTATGTCATGATTAACTGGACCTATAACCCCATTTCCTTAATATGGAATTCCAAAACACTAAACATAAAATGGGTGTCTCTATAAGAAATAATGGTTGATGATGCAGCATGAAACCCCACAACGTCTTGAACATACAGCTAACCCAAATCATCCACCATGGTTAAATCTCTTATTGGAATGAAATTGAATGATTTGGATAGATGATAAATCAATTCCCAGATGGAATTATAATAACGGGTTATACAAGGAAACCATAAAATAAAGTCAATATAAATCACATCCCACTTCCCGGTAGGAATAGGTAGATACTGAATAAAACAAGAGGGTCTTGGGTTCTCTGCTTTGAGATGTTGAAATGTATAACACCTTGATACAAAGTCACTAACATCTCTCCTCATACCTGGCCACAAATACATCCAATGAATTTCATAGTACATCTTGGTTGTGCCAGGATGAATGGAACACTAACACTGGTTGTTATCCTTCATCGCCAAATTTTTCAATGATAAAAGAACTGTGAAATGACCCTTGATGCACTAAATATACCTCGAGATACAACATCCAATAAAAAGGCATATCCCCACCATTTAGAAACTGCATATACTCCTAGAACAACTAATCACTAGGACAATTAGATCTAATTAATTCCATATGATAATGTTTCCACTGAATACTGGCCCAGAACACACTTGCATTATGCTCCTTGGTCTCAAGATGCATATTAGTGAAGAGATCCATCAATATCCACTCAACACCATACCTTCTCAGAACATGCATTAGACCCATATTTCTCAAAGAATCAGCTCGTGCATTATCTTTTATTGAGTTATACATGATTTCAAAATATAATCAATGAAGGTAATCAACCCATATATGTTTCCTAAAAATCCAATCTTTTAGGGTGAAAATGTAGGCCAATAACTTATGATCATAGTAAACTACAAAACCCCTACACCAAAATATAATGGCTCTACATATTTAAGTTCTACATCATTACTACATGGTCCAATTAATTTATTCGGTAATTCATTTCATTTTCTCAAAGATAGAGAGAACCATAATACCTTACATGGTCATCTTGTAATAGCATACACCCGTGACCCAAACCTAAAGCATCGTAATAGACCATATACCACCTTTTAGATTATAGAATGATCAATATAATGGTTGTAATCAGCCACCACTTAATCTCTTAAAAGGATTCATGACACTATATGCACCATTCATACATCATCCCATTCCTAGTGAGCACTATCATAGAAAAATAAAGTCACGAGACACCTCAATCAAACTACATGTAATACCTATATGGCCCCCAAAATATTTGGATTTTAATCAATTTTATGTCTTACCCCATGAAATAGCATTACTGATATTCTCAGGGTCCATAAAATATATGGCATTCAGATATCACATCACTAAGAAACATCACCTCTCTAATCTGTAAGGTATATTTATAGGATATCCCATAGAGACAATAGTTATAAAGGGTGCCTATCATGACCCGCAAATGCCACCCATGATCGTCCTCAAATCTGTAATAGACCATGATGTCATTAAAAAATACCATGACAAAAGATTCATTATACTTATGGGAAGACAGTTTTATGGGTTCCATGTATTTTTATAGAGAATTGATTGACCTGAAATGCATTAATAAGTTCTCAAAATGGCCATACCTTTTTCAGAATCTTATTTTCATAACTTTTTCATCTCTAACACTGTGTTGATGATAACTAGGAATTATGAAATCTTTTAAATTATATTTATCCCATAATATGATCAAATACATCATAAATATGGGGTATTGGGAAATTATTCATGATTATTACCATATTAGTATTCTAGTAATCAATACATAACCAAAGAGATCCATTATCAATTTTCACAAACTGAATTGGGAAAACCGAAGGTGTGAATCTCATGAAAATGAAACCATTGGATTCCAAATAATCAAAATGTACCTTTTAATAACTCAAATAGATGGGGGCTAATTACTGTATAATAGTATATATATCGTCCATGTTCCTAGAACCAAGTTGTTGGTGAACTCCACATCCCTCTCTAGAGGCATATCCGAGAAATCTTGTGGAAAAATCTACGAACTCATCCACCAGAGGAGGTAATAAACACTTCAAAGAACCATAATTGTCCAAAAATGTGAGTAAAATATTATGGTAAACATGGTTTCCCATATCCCAATGTGTAGGTCTAGAGAATCACTTCATATGATCACAATCACCCTGTTAATCCCAGGTACTTCCATCAAGTTCCTCAATACTCACTCAATGCCTATAGAAAGTGATGTGCACCTAAAAACACACCACCCAATCCAATAATAGATTATTTTCATAAAGGTATATCTCTAATACCCAAAAATCAAATTCCAAACTGACCACTAACATAGTGAGCATGCAAGATGGACGTAAGAAACACTTATCTTTCTTCTTTCCAAGCATCATTACTACCGCCTCCACATGTGGAATAATATCAGTTCCTAACTTTAGAACATCTAAAAAAATGGTTGAAATAAAATAAAAAGAAACACAAATATAAAAAAGGAAAATACCTAAAGATGATACAATTATAATAGTACCTCAAACTATCATAAGATCTACATCTAATTCAACTGGATCCAAATCCACCACAAGATGTTTCATCATTTCATTCTTACCATTGGAATGACCATTGACAAGAAGATCTTCCGTCAATTGACTCTTCATGGAACTGACTCTTCCCATAAGATGATATATCCATACCTCAATGACCTCTAAAATAATATTCTACTACATTGAATGCTACAATCCGAGATGATATCATCATTGAATCAACATAATCTGTACCATTATGATATGAGAACACCACTTTTCTAAATTGTTGTATGTTCCCCATATCACCACACGGGTGAAAATTTCATGGTGAAGATGAACATGCTTATCAAATGTCCACTTCTTTCAAATTATACTAAAACACCATTGAAACATCATCAGAAGCAACATATAAAAGTTAGTTGGGGAGTATATCTGAACGTACCACCATATTTCTTCCCCTTATCATCTCACTTACTCTTATCCTCAGATGAACTACCAATTCCCACTCCTGAAATTACTCCATAGAATCTATAAATTGTTCTGGTGTCAATTTACACCATCATTGAAGGTTCAATAACTTTCGAATAAGTATTCATCATGAACAGGAATAACTGATATCAAATTTATGGTCACAACACAATATCGAACATTTGATCCTTTACCTTCTCAATAGGAATGATCATAGGTGTGTAAAGAGTTAACTCTTTAAAGTAAAAATCATATCCCAATATGGTTTGCATTCCCAAGATAAGCTCCAAACACTCCATGGTTCTAGTGAAGGAAAATATTTAAGGACAATAATACTCATTTTAAATAACATTAATGTATTTCCAATCCATCTACTAATGATTACCATATTACACCACGGATTCCCAACATTTTAGAATTTGACCATCCAAAAAGAGTGATACACATTTCAACATAATTACCTCAGGATTATCATGGAACTCAAAAAAACTAAATATCATATAAAGAGAGTCCTATACATATTGAATTTTTTTGATACTCCAAAATGAAGGAGGCTTAATCTCCAGGACCTCCTAGGATTAATCCATTTCGAGACATAGTTCATATTATTTAACCTGAGTAGTACCATATCCCTCTCTTTTTCTAAATTAATTAACCTCTGTAACCACAACTTCTAATATCCCCTAATCATCTGGTGTGATAGAAATATCAATGGATTACTCTGATGGTCATACAGTAATTATTAAGAGAGGCATCTTTCTACATGATGAAATAATAATGAAAACCCATCAAAATGACCATAAACAGACATTCTAAGAATTTAGAGCAATAAAATAAAATCTAAAACACATCCATGAATCCAAAAAACCAATTTCATCACAACAGAATGTTATCCAGACCACTCCACCCTGAACCTAGTGTCTATATACAGTCTGTAGCATGTATGTTTTTCAAGAAGGAGAAGTGAAACCATATTTTCCAACATCAAATAGAATATAGAGTCCTGTCATAAGGTATCCTAGCTAGGAACCCAAATCACAACTTGAAACTCAAACCACATTAGTCTTCACTCTAGTTTATATAGACTCATCCCAAATAAGTTGACCCAAAATGATCATTATAGGATCTAATTCTTTTTTTAGGATCCAAACAAGGTTTCCATCCTACATGACACCCAGACTGATTTATGGCGTGTCTTAAAGGGAGTTCCTGATCTCCATGGGATGGAAAAAAGTTTTTAGTATCAATAATATTATTTTGTAATGATTTCAACAATACAAATATTTTATAAAACAATGTGAATATTCAACAAAATGATAAATAACCATTACCAAACATGGTACAATATTTCTTAGATTCAATTTTAACAATATTATACAAAACCAAAAGTACAAAAATGGAATGAAAAAAAAAACATTAATCCCAAAATGTCCATGAAAGAAGAGGAAAACCACCCTTAATCCACCACCACAAACGCTGAAAAGATGTGGAACTCTAGAACCTTGATCACTAATCTTTACTATAATATATCTTTCCATTACATAGGTGATCAATAATAGAGTCTATATACACCAAATGGTGTATATAGGGTTTGAGCCAAAGCCCAGAAGAATTCCACCCAAATGAAAATAATAAATTTTATTACATTATAATGTAAACTGAAATTCTAATTTTTGTGAGAAATCCTAAACAATTTTATATAAACAATTTAAGGAAAACCATTTCTCAAGATTATACATTAAAGGGAAAACCTATCTCAAATAAATATTCAGAAAATAAAAATGTACAAATTGTGTACCATATACCGATGGCTATAAACACATCACATAATCATCATGACAGAGGATTGAACAACAGTAAAATCTCTATTGGTTACTAGAATAAGTGGACACTTATAACATCAATCCTCAGTGATCAAAAAAACACTAAACATCAAAAATCATTATCAAGTATGATCCATTGTAAGGGATCCTATCCCAGGGTTTAATGGTCTCTTAATCATAAGAGAATACCAATACCAATATCATGGAATAACCATTATACGGGAATATATCTCATGGTCTAGTGGCCACCGATCATATGAAATGATTAGTTAGTATTGTAATCATTAATCTAGCTAGATTTATCAAGGCCTCAGCCATTTCTGAATCAACAAGATTACTATTCCCATATCCCTCACAAAGATTCATGGGAGTCCCTTTGTGATCAAATTCAATTTCATGTATCAAAAAAATAATAAAATTCTTATAAAAACGCCAAGAATTACAAGGAAACACAGAAATGGATATTTATATAAACCAAACCACCTCTCATTTAACATGAACACCAAAAAAAATTTGAAGTATATTTTTCACCACTTTCACGCTTAAAAGAACCCATTTGGAATAATAAAAAATTCAAAAAATATGAAATTTATACATTTTCATGGGAAAATACCATTTCAAATTCATTATCACATAAAACCCATCTTTTTCACATGATTCACAATTCCTTGAAACATTTAAGGTTCCCTACATTTACGTAAAAATTAATGAATCCTCATTTAACTTGAAAATTCTACTTTCAACACATTCGCAACTTTAAATCACATTAAAATGATATTTTTACACCTTATACAAAAGGCATAAAATATTTTCAAGATAAACCAAAATAAATATGATTATAAATAAAACCAATTCTATTTAAAAAACAAAATTCAATAACATGAAAATTAAAAATAATTTAAAAAACATGATTCACATAAGACAAATAATCTACAGAAATCATTTTATCAACCATAAAATCAAATCATTAATCTTCAAAAAATATAAAAATAAGTAACCCCTACCTCACAATTGGTAACTTTGGGAAATGATTGGAAAAAAATCCACACCACCACATGCCCCTGTAGTAGTAAAATTGAACAATAATCATAAATATTTACCCAAAAACACATGACCAATCCCAAAAAAGGATACTCAAGGAAAAGATGATATAATCTCTAAAATAGAGATAATTCATTAGGAAATGGAAAAACATGATGTTTCCATGATGAATTGATGTCTGGAAACACATGGGTTGAGGATAAAAGGATTCAAGGGATCTTATAGGAGGATCTCGTGGATTCATATCATTAAAGGGATAGACTGGAGGAGAACTATAGTTAAAATCAATGAGCTAAAATTTTAACAGCTAATGGAAAATGTCAGAATAATATTTACCCTACATTCCAAAAAAATGGTGTTCTAGTTGAGGATAAACACCTGATTATGAAAGGAGAATTCTAACATTATATGGAACTGATCAGAATAACATTTATAGTCACACAAATGTATTGATAATATGTTCAAAATCTACAAATATATATCAATCATTTCCTAAAAAATTATTTTTCCCAATAAGTCATGACCAATAATTTTTTACTAGCAAAGAGGGGATTTTAATGATCATCCATAAATTGAGTGAATGTAATTAATATTTATAAAGTATTGATTATTTTTAGGATATAAAAATTATGAATTTGATAAAATTTTCACCAATGAAAGAATAAATTTAGAAACTGAAGATTAGATTTTATGATCATGTATATGATCATTTATCACTATCTAGCCATCCATAAATGGATGATGTGTTATTCATAACATTTACTGAGATTTCATTACATCATGAATGAATTTCCTTAAATTGAATACATAGCATGGGAATCAATCAATAAAATAGAGGGTTTAACATAACTAATAATAATATCAGGAAAAAATAAGTATCCATGTTAATAAACATTCATTTAAATCATAATAGCGATAAAATAGCCAATTTCATCAAAAAGACAATAATAAACAATATATTAATCTTCCCACAATTATATTATTTCAATCCAACAGTAAAATGTATGAAAATATAATCCTACATCCTCACAAGAAGAGAAATTTATTTCAATAATCATGTTATATTCTTATGCTCGTTATTGGTCATTTATAGGTATATCATTTGGAAATAGATAAGTTAACTACATATATCGTCACATGACACCATTACCTACACATCTAATCATAAATCATCTTGGTTTCCCCATGAATCACAAACTAATTAGAATTATTGGAAACTTTAATCAGTTACTATCTCACAGTCAGTGGATCCACCAACCTCTTCCTCAAAAAAATGGATCCATCAAAATATTGAGTCATATAACATGAAGTGCCACCAAAATTTAGTATATCACTGATATGAATGAAAATATTTTCTGATTCCCATCCTAACTAAATTGGATTTTCCAATAAGGGTATGACATGCACATCCATCAATAATACATGGGCTTCCTCCTCTTTCACTTCAAATTTCATTTTAGTATATGTATATTTATTCTCATTCATCATGTGATACTTTCTATAATGAATTAGAAATTTCCTTATCAGGAAATCAAGAACCACATTCCCTTTTCAAGGGAGTAATCTAAATCAATATCATGGTTTTGGGGGAAATACACCAGGATCATCTATATAGGATTCTAATAGATATATGAGAAAACATACATAAAACATTTACAAATAGTATTGTATATAAAATTATCCCAAAATATATATTGATGTAATTTCATGAATTTATTTATCTTCATTATAAATTTATGTTCAAGGAAAGGGTATTTTATCTCATGGGGCGAATCTATAGTGAGAAACATAACAACACAACCTCACACTACATCACAACACAGCCCATTCCCATACATGAGGCATCAAAATACATTGAATAAACCACACCAGGATAACGAAGAATCAAGAAAGGTTTTAATTCAAGTATATCAGTATTCTCCTAAAAATAACTCTACTCTCTATCATATCAATAGAATTTTAGTTACTCCTATGTCAAATCAATCAAGGTGGATCCAGAAATGGAAAATTATATAATCAACTCCCTATAATATATATGTTCAATGTGAATTTTTTTACCATGACTAGATTTCATGGTCTCATCCCATGATATAATCACTTAGATTTTACCAAGATCATTATATGTTTTTTTATATTATATATTAGATGACAAAAGAACATCAACTCTCACAATGAAAATGATATCATTTATCCCAGAAAATTTATGATTATTTTAAATTTTCTTATAACCACATCGTAATGATCTTCATGATATACTTATATCATGGGATAAACCAAGTTATAATCCAAAAAAACTAAAAATAAGGTATTGAGATTCTAGTTAATGTGGAGAATAATCAAATAAAATAAAAACTAGGTGAATTGGTAAAAAAATGGAACAAAAACATACCCATAATTTCTATACATGGAAATATTTTTTTTCTAATGAACATGTACATTTTTTACAATAAATGTGTGGTATCCCAATCAGTAGTCTATTTTAAAAACCCATTTGAAACCCCTACACTACTAAAAACGATCATTGATTTGAGGTAATGTATATTACTGTTGATTTTATTCTAAATGATCATTCAAAAAACATCTTCAATTCAATGAATTTTTTTAACCTTTTTAATAATGGGAACTAGAATTTTCCTCCATGATACGATAGAACGAATAATAATATTTCTCTAAAGGTCATCCTAAGAACCTTCAATACCTTTAGTTAAATGAGATCAATTTCAATAGAGGTTATGAAATGGTGATATTCCATAGAAGTATATAAATAGATATTTTAATGCAATTCTATAGTGGAAATACATACAAAAATTTATTGAATACATTAAGATACTTTTCCACTACCACTACAAAATACCTAATGGACTCATTTAATGAAAATTTAAATAGGTATAGGTTATGAACTCTATCTGTAACATATAATAACAATTATTTCCAAAATTTATCATTCATCCTACTCCGAATGGAAAATTAATGTGATTTTATCATGGTAATGGAAAATAACACTCTCATGGTATTAATTAGTCTGATATTTTATATTAATAATATATTAAAAACCAAATATAATATTTAAGATAGTAATACCAAGAACCAAAATCTCCCAAAATATCTTTACATCAGTGATCCGAACATTGAACTTAGAGAAACAAAATACCTCATAGTTATTCTTTCAAATATTTCCTAAAATAACCATAATTTGTTGAATTCACTCATTTTAAAACTAAAATACATCATGTAATATTATGATATTATGGAATTTGATGCACCAATTTCAAATAATTTTATTGGAATAAAATAATAAATTAATACTATAAAAAATCATTTAAGACATAATATTTGATCCCCTTAGTACATTCTTGGTTTTATTTAATATAAATTACAAAATCCCACTCTGAGAAATTATGATTGGATGATAATATTTCTTCAATTAACTATACTTCCCTATCTTCTAACGATATGATCATTCTCTAATATAGGGTTTTTATAGACTTGAGAGCCTCTACTATAAGAAGTCCAAAACATAATCCTCTAATAATCCACCAAAAATTAATTATATATGATCTAATAACACACACCAGAGGAATGTGTATGAATCTCTATAAAGATATAATTTAGTGGGACCTGAATACATACACTAGATGAACATAACCTATGTTGTTAAGGAATCATGGGATTTGAATGAGAATGTAAACATAGACTATTTTCACTCAATCATTGAGCCTAATCATGATTCCTCTTCTATATAGATAAGGTATAATGGCATTCTCCAATATGATTTTATGAACTAATCTACCTAAATAATAAACAATATTTTTCAAATCTAGCATTGCCATATTAATTACTATACATAGTTTAAAATATTACAAATTAAAATCCTTGTTCATATATATCATCCCAAATACCACTAAAAATGTTGATAATTGAGAAAATTATTCATTTTGAGGTCTACTGAATGATGGACCTACTCATAAAACTATATTGAATTCCCCATCATTGAATGATTTCTATCCTCCACTAATAGAAAATTTAGGGTTGTTTATGTATCTATTATAACCATCACTTTTATTAAACATTAATAAAATATTTATTGAATACAATTATAAATTATTAATCCAAAAACATTAACTTGTATAGTGTCATTAGAAATTTGGTACATATCAGAACATCTTGAACATTGGATACAACAACGTTAAGGAATACTTTATTAATAACTTTATAAAAATAAAGGTCTTTTTTAAAATACATGGTATAACCCAGGGAAAACAATAGAAAGGGGTGATCTATATAACCCAGTAAGGGAATTAAAAAGCATAAAATGAAGAAATTAAAACATGTTATACAATAGTAATATTAATGTGGAATAAAAGAAATAAGAATGATAATGATTGATATAATACAATAATCAATAATGGAAAATGTGGAAAAAAATAAAACACTTCATCATAATGATTGGTCATGCCTAAACCCTCAAAGACATCATATTGGAAATTTTCAAATAATGGAATATAGTTCACTCCCTATACTAACATAACATATCATAATAATAGTCATTATCTAATTCATTATATCATTCTATAATTTTTGTCCCACTGGTCACAATCATTTCATTAACATTCTTAATTAGTGACATAGATCATACAGTATGGATTAATTAAACATTATAATTTATTCCATAATCAAGGTGTGTGGAATAAATAAATGTAATTACAATATCAGAATAATATTTCCATATTTTTTAAAACCATTGATAGGAATTGGTAATGTTATTCATTAGAAAATTATTTTAACATAGAAACCCATTGTTCAATTTTGGCAGTAGAACACATTAACTTAATGATTAATAAACATGGTTTTATGATAGATAAGTTGTTCTATAATAACATAGAAAAATATGGGAAGTAATGGGGACATGTGAAAACCTATCCTAATATTACAAACCCAAAATAGAAGGTATACATTATTGAAGAAAAATGATAAAAGAAAAGAATAAAGAGTATATTACATCATGGTAATAGTTATTCATAATATATAATGGGACACTAAATGAATTTGAAAGGAAGGGATATAATTTTTTTACTTATAATGAATAGTAAAAGGAGTATTGAAGAAAATACCCAAAAAAAATTATATTTAATTTAGTATACATAACATAAAATAAGTGCTTGATTAGAAATGAGAAGATAAATATCCTTTAATGAATTTAGACATAGTAAGGAATTAGGTGAATGTCCAATGAGAAATTAGAAATTAACCATAATTCAAATAATTTAAATTGGATAGTATTTTATGTTTATAAATAAATTTAATCCTAATCATTTTAAATCGAGAAGAAAATTTCCAAATCTGGTTCTTTTATTGAAATAATGAGAGGAAGGTCACTTAAATGAGTGTGTGACACCAAATGCTTGAGATGTTATTTATGATATTTTCAGAGAGCCTTGGAGGACTATAGAGTTTAGAGGGTATAGTATATACACACTCCAAGGAGTTCTAGTGGATATAAATGATGTATTTGGTGGGTTTATATATAAAATAATAGTTTTTTTTATTATTTGGTATTGAACTCCACATAATAAACTATCAAAATAAAAGCAGATCATACCATGTTTTCTATCTATGGTTTAATCTAAATGGGTGTTGGTTTTATTATTTTATAAATCAATGGGATTAAATTTTTAAGATAATTTCTTTTATTATGTAGAGGTGAGTCACACTCTTAAATAAATGATTTTATATCCTTAAAATATATTATATATTTTGGAAGATTCATAATGAAATTAAAAATTAAATAAAATAAACAAAAAATATTGTTATTTTTAATAGAAGATACTTATTTGGTCATTGTCCAATTTACAGTATTTATTACATCATTTTTGGTTCATCATGTTGTCATAAAACACAAATTATATTTTCAAAATTATTAATTTTTACCTAAATATTTTAATATCTGTTAAAGTTATGAAAAATTAACCGTTGGATAATTCTATTATTATTATTTCAAAAATATTATTCACTTTATCTAAAAAATGTTATAAATATTTTATTTATCACGTTTAAAAAATAAAATTATCATTTATGGTGAAATTATAGGTTTTTGACAATTAAATTTTTCTATCTCTTAAATAATAAAATTTCACTTCAAAAAAATATTATGACCATTTATATATAATAAAAATTGATCCATAATATTATTAAAATCCTTTTTACTTAAAAAATAAATTAATATATTATTTATCTAATATAATTTGTATACAAACCAAAAATAAAAGTTTTTCATTATTTTATCAAAATAAAAAATTACCAAGTATCAATAATTGGATGAAAATATATTCTTTATTCAATAACAAATAATGTTTAAATGAATATTTCTAGGGTGTTGATACTTATCTATTTAATGAACCAGTAATCACCATAATAGTATATTTCATGATGGAGGGACATTAATGGGGCGGTATTGCAAACATTGTTTGGGAAATGATCTCACTTAGATTGAAATTCGCCCATTAACTATTTCACTCATGCTTATGTTGTTTGATATATATTTGGGATTGGAGATTGAAAAATCCAAGAATTGGTATCTCCCTAACTGGAGTCGATAAATGGGCTTCAAAGTAACAATAATACAAGTTAAGGCCATCACATACCTTTTTTGAGTCAATGGGATTTGTCAAAACCCTATATTTATAATAATAATTTTACGACCATTTAATTTCTATATTATCAATAATAATTATAATTACTTTTATTTTAAATACAATTTGATATAATAGAACAAAATAAGTGTTTGTTTTTTATAACCAAATTATATAATTAGATATAAATTTTAAAAATATGGGGATTTTATTCATAAATTTTATAGTCGTTAAAATCAATTCTCGTTAATAAATTTCTCCCAATAACATTTCTTTTTCTACACTAAAAAAGATGTGTTTAACTATGATTCATGACGTCCTATGTCTCTCTAGATGCATCTTCAAACATGTGGTTTCTCCATAGAACATTGAAAACAAGAATTTTCTTATTTGGTAGTCATTTTTATTTATGATCTATGAACTTATCTAAATTTTCTTCAAAGAATGATCATTCACCAATGGTATCACCTCTAGATTGAGTACACGTTTAGGGTTTTTATATAAATATTCTAGATGAATACCCATAATACACCATATTTTGGAGATATGATTGGTGGGGGTGATAGACAATATTCCACCTCACATATTAACTAATGGATATCACAGGGGACCATGTATCTTAGACAAATATTTACCTTCTACCAAATCTCATTACCTTCTTCCATAGAGATATGAAAAGAATACCATATCTCCAAAATCAAACTATTGGTCTCGTTGATGATTTTCAACAAAGCTTTTATGTCATCTCTGAGAGTCCTTGGTGTAATACTAAATTGTCTTAACATTATCAATTATTTTCTCGACAATATTAAGACCTATTTGTTTTATTTCCCCAACATCATTCCATCATGTAGGTGTTCTGGTCCTCTTCCCAATAATGGATTCATAGGGGAATTTGGATTCTCAACTAAGACTAGTTGATTTATGATAACAATACCAAATAAGGATGTTGGTCCCTTCCTCCTATGATTTACATAGAAATTGCCCACAAACTATCTTCCATTATATGAATAGTCCACTCATATTGTCATTTAGTTGGTGGTTGATAGGCCGTAATAATTTTTATCTCTATTTTTAGAGAATCTTGGAGAATTTTTCTAAACATGGAGGTGAATATCATATCTTGATTAAATTAAATCTATAATGGTACTCCTTCCTGCCTTATCAATTGTCTTATCTGTATCCATGAATGTTTAGAAGTGGGAACTCCTATAAAATTGTGATAAATTGATTTTTATTTGTATGATGATCCATTAGTATCTATATATAATTGCTTCTAATAGATATATTCATGAGTCCAATGAAAAATTACATCTTTATGTTCTTCTATTTCCTTATTGGTATGGTTATTGGTTTCATTGAACCCTTAGAAAGCATCAATTTTACAGTCATGTTCTTAAATACCAAGCAAATTTATATATATTTCTTGATCTCTATCATTATATTTTCCTACCAATAGTGATCACATATATCATTATATATCATTGTGCTTCATGGGTGAATAGAGAAAGATGAACTAAGTGAATAATGCAATAGTTATTCATTTATCACATGATTTAATGTAAATAATATCCTTAACTAGAATATATGAATTCATTTTTCATCAATTTTACACTCTATGTATTTCTCCATTCTCAGGGATTCTACCGTTTTCTGTATTTTTTCATTGTCTGTTTGAGTATCAATTATTTTCTCAGTGAAGGATATATGAGAAATTATTTTAGAAAGGATTGATGATTCTATTCGATAATTATTTCCAAATCCTTCATTTGTAGATATATGATAATCACATCCTTATCAATTCTCATAATTGATTAAGATAGAATATGTTTTCTACATAGAGAATATTCCAACTTATTTTCATTACTGGGGTGGTAGTTTATTGAGAAGTCATAATCCCTGATGGACATTAACCACTTTTTGGTGGATATGAAGCTCTATCTGTGTGAATATATATCTCAGGCTCCTATAATAATAATGTATCTCACTCTTCTCCAAATAGAGATAATTCTTCCATTTTTTCAATGCAACGATCAAAGATACTAACTTCAGATCTTGTGTGCGATTGTTTTCCCATGAAATTTCAATTTTCCTCATGCGTATGATATCACATTATAATTTTTAATTATAATATATCCTAATACATTCTTTGATGAATAAATATATTTCAAAAAGTGTTTCCCACGTATTAGTAGTGTGAGCATTGGTGTATTGATAAGGCTCTTTTTCAAATCCTTAAAGCATAGATCACATTCAATCATCTAAAAATAATTCACTCCCTTTTTAGTAAGAGTGGTAGGTGGGATCTAAAATTGTGAGTAATTTCTCTCTAATCTGATAAATAACATGCTTACCCATGGAAGCTAAAAATATCTATCACAAATGTTGTCCTCATCCACCCACCAATGGAATCAACAAATTATGTGTCCATAGATATCCCATTTATTTTGATCATTTTCCCCAATCAAGGGACTTAATTCAACTATAACTCACTCTTTCTATAATCTTCTTAACACTTAGACATTTATTTGTCCTTTATCACAATGTTCATATTCTCCTCATGGTCCTCCTAACTCAAAGAGTATATTAGAATATCATCTATAAAGACAACCAATTTTTTGAGGTAATCAGTAAAGACCATATTCATCAAGTACATGAATATTATTGGAACCTTATGGAGTCAGAAAATAATTAATATGAACTCATAGTGCTCGTACATTTTACAAATAGAGGTTTTGTTGACATCTTACTTCTTCACCCTTACTTGACAATATCCCAACCAAATATCCACCATGGAGATGTATTTCTCTCCATGTAGTTGATCAAACAAGTAATCAATCTAATATAAAGGATACATATTATTTATCATGATATTGTTAAGCACAAAATAATAATTGAAAAACTGAGTTGACACATCCTTATCGTTGAAAAATATAACTGGTGCAGGACATGGTTTAGAAATTCGGTTTATGAACCTTCTCTCCAAATTATTCAGTAGTGGTTTCTTCAACTCCTCATGTTAGAAAAAAAATATATATTATTATATAATGGGAACTCCCCGGGAATAATATCGATTGAAAATTCATCCTCTAAATTAGAGGGGAGACAAGGAAATTCCTTGAGAAATAGATCAGAGTATTACCTCACAATATTCAGGCTTTCTAGGATGTTTCATTCCTTATATTCAGTAATTTATTCTAGACACACTTCCACAAATAGAAAAATATCCATGAGTGTTATATTTTTTCAAAAAAAGATTAATCATAATCCTTGCCCTTTTACATGATCTCGGGTTGATTCTCAATATAGAGAGTGATTTTTTATTGCATCAAACTATGTTGTGTCTATATAAGGAAAATCCAATTATTTCCTATAATAGCGTCCAATTCTACTAAAGTGAGTATAAAAATGAATTTTGGGAATTTTTGACCACTAATATTGATAGGGGAGGAGATATATACATGGAATGCAGTAAGTTTCTTATTAATTTTCCACCAACATCTCTACTTCCATGATTTATAGTGGTCTTTGAATTGTTCTACTAATAATTTTTTGTATAAAGGAATCTATAGAAATGGATTCAAAAAGTACATTCACAATGTTTGAATGACTAACTACTATACCTATCAGTAATTTTTTTGGAGATCTACCTCAATGGTTGTGATTGAAATGTTTCACCCTTATTTCATTGGATTTTGTTTGTTGTATTTGAAAAACCATGGTTTAATGCATTTGTAATGCCCAGAAAATCTAAATTATGAATATTTTATTCAATAGATTGTATGAAATGTAACAACCAGTGTATATGGGAATATTATATCCCAATACCTTATAATATCTTTACTATTTTTAAAAATCAATATATGATATCACTTTTAATGCATGCAATACTACGTTATCGTATGTCGTATAGAACAATGAGTTTATTCACTAGCTGGTGTTACATGCATGGCTGATTTTTACCAAACAATAATATATTATTATTTAATATAATAAGATATAAAATAGAATTTATCAATAGTATTAAATAAATTATGAAATTATATTTTTTACAAATATATAAAATGTATTCATCAGTAATTAATTTATTATAAATGAAAATACCAGCTAATTTCATATAAAAGAAACATTATTATTTTCATGCTCACCGAGGAATTTTTCCTTAATAAATTAAATTAATTTATATTAGTGGATTATATATAAGAAATATATTTTTTATATATTCAATAAAATATTTTTTACAGCCATCCATTAGGTTCGATATACATAATATCAGATTAAACTCAATATTACACATAAAAATCAATATTTTTATTAGTTCAATTTTACCGAATTTTAATGGTGAACCCATTTTAAATTGTTTCTTTAAAACTTTGATAAATTTAATATAAAAAAATAAACATCTTCATTGGAATAGAAACCTTCAAATTAGGTGTTGATAATTTTTGGGTGTTTTTTATAACGATTCATTTTTTATGGAAGGTGAATAATTTTGAAATTTAATTTAAGTCAAATCTTTAATCTAATTTATTTATATTGATAAATTTAAAATTTTTTTTAAAAGTTTAATTAGTTAATATTTTTATAAAATAATACAATTTAGGTATTTTTAATAAATTTCACATTGAAATCGGCTATAAAAACATAGTAAACAGTAGAACATTATTACAATAATGTCACACATTTCCATCCCATCTGTGGAACGAATTTTAATTTTATTAATTCCACTTAATTAAAAATAATTTAGAAAATTTATTTAAATATATTTAATCCGTATAATTTTTAATTTATAAAAAATTAAAATTAGTTCTTTTAAAAAATTATTCCTGATTTTAAATATAATTAATTACAACAGTAAAGCATAACTTTTTCTTAATAATGAATTAAATCATAAGCTTAAAGACCAAAAACAACCTATTAACCTTTCCAAAATCTATTTTATGAAAATATTTCTAAATTTTCCTCTCTTTTATATAATTTGGATCATTATTTGTCTGCATTCAATAAAAAACATGAGTAGGGTTCCTTTATTTTAAAATATTACAAGAGAGCCACTCCAAAATCATTATAAAAGGCCTCCTTTCCTCCCACTTCAAAACACCCCTTAGGCCACATTGGCTTAGAATAAATATACCAAATAAAATAATAAAATACATACCTTATTATTTTAAACCTTTTTTTGGATGAATGTGATCCACATAAGTATTTTGGTGAAAACTAAAAGAAGTTTCATATTTTTGAGGTAACGTATTTTCGACGGCCCTTATATTTTATTTATATTATCCACTCCCCCAATATTATTATTCAATATTTATATAAAAACACTAATATAATAAAAATAATATTATGTTGTTATGTTAATTTTTTGATCTACATTTACACACAATTCAATCTAATTGGTAACAAACAAACTCTTTATGTGTACATCGTACTACTAGCTCACAAAATGATGATTATTACTTTTTTACATTACCACCTCTCATAGTGAAAACTATGATAAAATATATGTTTATATATGTTTATATATCATTTATATTATTTAATTATGATTTTTTAATTCTTTTACAACAAATATCTTAATAATTTGATTTTTGTAAAAGTGGTACCTTCAATTTGACGTGTGGACTTCCACCTCCTCGACAGGATGTGATTCCTTTTTTACCACACATAAACTATATATATAATCATATATGATTAAATAAAATGTTATTTCATATTTAATGATTATTATTTAATGACATAATTATACCTACATTCTTCACATATTCGTTATTGAAAAATGACAACGATACACATTCAAACATACGGTCTACCGTCTCCGTTATCATAACATTGATTAATTGTTCGTAACTATATATTATGATTATTTTTAAAAGAATAATTTATGTATAAAAATGATATTTAATTCATTATTATTATTATGGATATGCTATATATTGACCCATTTGACTATACTTCACCTACCAATGTTTTTTGACACAAAAACTAACGTTTGGTGAAAACACCTGTTATAAATAAAATTGTTTAAGTTGTTCTATAAAACATAGTAATAAGTGAGATAAAATTAATTATAAAGAAGGGATATTTTATTAGGAATTTAAAAAATGAACATATTTTTATAATAAAGCAATGTATTTGTTAACCTGAAATGAAACCTTAGGCATGGTATTTTCTTCTCAATTTACATTCAATTGAAACACAATTGATATTAGGAACCCAGTATACTTTATATGGTGTATATACTATATATGACCTGCTATGTGATGAATATTATTATTATCATTATGATATATGTTTTTTAATGTTATTCCATCATGATGTTATGAATTAAAATGTTTTTATATTGTATGGGACACATTGGGTTGTTTAATGATTATTTTCCTCTAGACTAGTACCATAGATCATTCAGTGGAATTTTTATTAGAGAAAATTATATAACCATTATAAAATTATATAATTTATTCTTATCTAATTATTAATGTCCTTTTAAAAATATTATTTCCATTTTCCCCTCTTCGGTACTCAAAATGTTATATAAAAGGATTTAATGAAAACCCATCATTATTTCTCTCTTTAGTTGGAGAACGTGGTTTCTTCTAAAAACATGTCTTATTAAAATGTTTTCAAAAAATACATTTAAAATTATTGGGTGAAGATATATTTCCCATTTTTTTATTTTAACATGATTATCAAAGGAATATTTTTATATCTTTCTCGAAAAGGGATTTTTCGTATATTTTTACCACGAAAAAGAAATGATTATTTTCCTTGTATGGAAAGTACAAATGTACTCACAATAATTTCCTTGAAGATACCTTTTGATGTGTAAAATGTAAATTTTTATATAATTTTTTTTAAAATTACTTTCAATGAAAGGGGTTTCTAAATTTTGTTTAAAATAATATATTATTTTCCTCAAGAATGGTTTTTATATTATCTTTTTATAATATTTATATTCATCACTGACGTATACCCTATATTTTAATATGATTTTGGTATCTTGTAGTGATATCATCCTTAATATTAATCTACATGGTTTATGACTTATTTATCTAAGAATACTATTTGCATTTTATTCATAGATTTATTTTTTACCTTGAAATATTCGATTTAAAATATTAATTAAATATTGATTTTTACCTCTTTTACTGAACAATTAGTGAATGATATTTTCATTACCAAAACATATATAATATATTTATACGGTCATCACATTGAAATTTATTTTATTATTTGATTAAAATTGATAAATCCATATTTATTTTTGATATTTGATAAGGAACATTATTTATTCGATATACAAGTAATGCTTTGGACTAATACGATATGGATGTTTCCCAGTTATTGATATCCCCTCGATGCATCAGTAAGCACATGGGAAAATCATTTTTCTAGCCACCTTAGATGGGATTTTACTCGATATTTTTTAAATTTGTTGTGAATGTTCTTAATGATAAAAGTTCCAAATACATAGGAAACAGGGTGTCCAAAAATCAAGAATTTCTAACATTTAACATTCATTTATTATTTATCCCTGTGATTTTGCATTGAAAAATCTAGGGATAAATCTCACTTTCAACTCATTAATTAAATTCAATATTATCAGTTCTATATCTTTACATATTTATTTTCTTCTATATAGTTATTTTAATGGAACGATTTATCAGTCATTCGTCATTCCATAATGATTTATTCTCATTTTTTTAGAACTTCTTCATCCATATTTACCTTTAGTTAGCATTTTATCTCACCCTTGTTATATTTCATTATCGAGGAATACATGATTCTTATTATTAATGACATAATGATGTTTAATATATATATTAGATTTATCCTGAATGATTATTTGTTGAGAAATAAAAAAATTGGGTTTTAATTAGTATATTAATTTGTAATATAATACTCATTAATGTATTTGGCATTACAAGTTCACTAAAATTATCATTCCTTTGGGGATATATTCCTTGTAATCATTCCAAGGTATTTTATAGAATACAATGGATCTAGGATATTTGGGGTTAGTTCCTTATAGTTGGTATTAAAGATGTTTTCTAGAAACCTTGGGAACTATATTCATGAAAACATAGATTATAGAATGTGTCCTTAAGTTTTAAATTATATATAATTATAGAAGAACGAAATATAATATTGGTAGATTATTGATTACGTGGGTCTTATTATAATTAAATACATGTCTGAATACTACAATTGGACGTGGTTTGAGCACCAATGTACCAGGGTGAACCAACTCTGATATGGTGTTATGGGCCTGACTCAAGGTAACCTGGTACATAAAATCGGTCCTCACTATGCGGATGGTGCTACATTCCATGGGGGATATTCATAGGATAATTTTAATTTTAATTACTTAAATTTATAAATAATTTGAATGGATAATGAAAATGAATATTTTAGGATAAACATAAGGTGTTTTAAAATTAAAAATAATAGGTCATGTTTTAGATATCTTATAAATTATTATCTTCTTTTTTCACTCTGAATGTTTTTTCTCTCACTATTATTTTCGGTTTTAGTCAATTGTTATTATACTAAGAATTAAAGATAGCAAGGAACAAAAAGGAATATGTGATGAAATTGATCAACCGAATTATTTTTTTAAAGGAGTGATAGATATCCTTTTATGCCAAATTAGGTTTCTCAAAATTTGTGTAACAGTATATACTTTTACCAACTCCCAAACTCACCAAAGAGGATAATGATTGGGGTTTCTAATTGATCAAGTTGTGGAGACTTTAATGAATAGAAGTCTCGATTTTGAACATATGCGAGTTGTGGAATGAGACACCCAGGAAAGTGTCTCAATGGAATAAGGAAATTATTTATATTTGGGAAGGAAATATATGATGTAAATGATTGCTAAGGAAAAATAAAGAGTATGATGGAATGAAATGAAACTCATCCTAAGGATCCATCTGTGGTTCTTCACAAAAAATTTCGGGATTGTAGGAATTACACAATTAATTTTCCACTCTTAAAGGACATACAATAGATAATAGAAGGATTTATTTATAAAATAAATGAAATTGATATGTATTAAGGATGTAATGAAAATAATAATTATGAAATTATTTAATCATTAAACATAAAAGATGTACATTAGAGTTATATTTGATGTTATATAATTGTTATTATAGAAAAGGTAAAACTATATTCCAGGTGACAACCAATAATGTCTGGAAACGACGTAGGGAATGAATCCATTGGCAAAAGATGATAATGGGTTTCTGGCTACCACTAAAATATGTGATGTCTTGGTTTATGTGTAATAATTTATAAACATTAATTAATAAATATTATTGGTGAACCTTTAGTGTTAATTTTTAGTTTTTTAGATTAATATATTATCAAAATGGACTTTGGAGAATATTTTAAAATAAATATTCAGACATGTCAATCCTTTAAGATAATTACGATCAATTGAATGTTTTAGTTTGTCAACGATCAAAGTTAATTATTAGATACCCATTTCTCAAGGTATGGGATGAATGATAATTTAATAGATCCTCAAAAATATATGTAATTTTTCCTCAAGAAATTGTGATGTATGAATAAACTCTATTTCCATGTATTATTAGGCATGAATAATAGGTACTCATGACATGTAAAATGATAAAAAAATGTGATTTACAAATAACATAATTTTTATTTAACTAATGGACTAATAAATCATCGTAGCTATATGTATTTGAGGTCATGAACTTTATATAAATCATTAACTTGTTTAATAATGATGACCCCATTCTCTAACTATAAATAATTACACTTTTCAATGTGTATGTATCTTTACTTTCCACTAATGTTCTCATTCTTAGAAACCAAATTACATGTTAGAACATGTGAACATTGAACTTCCCACTCTATCTTTTTTACATGATTTTATACAAACCCTTATCATTAGGTGACAGTTACACATTTGAAATATCAAAAAATATATTGTCATGATCATTTTTAGATTGTGAGGGAATAAATTTATTACAGTGGGGAGAATGTAATTCCCCGAAAATATAAAGTATTAATATTGTATTCAATGGTTTGTATTATATGTTAAACAAAGAGTATAAGGAAATATAATACCCCAAAAATTTGTAATATATTTAATATTTTCAATAAATTAAATATGTGATATCACTGGTAATGAACAGGATACAAACATAGTGTATGTCATACGCAACAATGATTTTCTTCAATGGAATACGTTACACGCTAGACTCAGTTTTACCAAACAATAATATATAATTATTTTGTATAATAAGCTAAAATCTGGCCATTATGAATATTATTAAATAAATTGTGAAAATTTATGGTTTATACAAATAGAAAATAAATAAATTATCTATCAATTAATTATAAATGGAAATAAAAAGAAATTGAGTATAACAGAAATATTATAATATTCTTGGCCACAAAGGTGTAATGTCTTATCAAATTTAATTATTTAAAATTAGAGAATAATATTGATGAAATATAAATTTAATGTATTAAATAATATATTTCTCATAATCGTCCAATATAATTGATAAATATAAGATAAAAATAAACACAATTTACACATAAAAACCAATATTTTTATTAGTGAACCTTCACTGCATCTTAATGGAGAAACCATTTTAAATCCAATATTTTAACATTTTATAAATTAAATATGTTATAAGAAGATTCATATATAATATATAAACAAACAAAATTTGGATATGGTAATGTTTTAGTATTTTTTATGAATATTCTTCTATTTATGAATACTGAAAAATACTGAAATTTAATTCAAAATTAATTTTTAATCTAATTTATTTACAAAGATAAATTATACATTCAATTTAATTTAATGATTAATTAAAAAATATTTTTATCAATTAATCTAATATAGGTCATTGTAATCAATTTAACTTTTAAAGTTACTGTATTAACAAATCCATCCTTATAGTGTTTTTACTTTTAAAACACGTGTTGTCACCCAGTCCGAAAAATTAATTTTAATTTAATTTCACCACCATATTTGATTGGAATTTTGAAAAATTTATTACTTATTTGGAACATGAATTATATATATTTTAAAATATTTCAATATATTTTTTTAATAAAATTTTTGTGAAATTAATTATAATTAATTACAACGATTAATCTTAAATTATGCTAAATAAAGAAATAAAACATAACCAAAAATTAACAAAACGACCTTTAAACATGAAAAAAAGTTATTTAAAGTAAATATTTATAACCTATAAAAACTTCAATAACTTTTAATTATTATTATCCACTTTTAATAAAACAACCTAGGTGGGGTTTATTTCTTTTACAAAATTACAAAAGAGTCACTCCTCCTCCATTATAAATGGACTCCTTTCCTCCCACTTCCTCATAGCTCCCATGCCACATAGGATCATCCAAACCCTGACCAATTTAATCCAAAATATCCATCCCTTACTCATTAAAAACCCAATTTTATGGGAATAAATCTAATGATGTCTTTTGGATTAAACCAAAAGGAGTTACCCGATTTAAAGGTAACATCTTTCTTAAAGACCAGTAGTTTTATTTCAGTTATCCATTCTACCAACTATTACTATTCCGTGTTTATATAACGATAAAAATACCACAAATTTATAATTACATTATTATTCTATGAATACTACCTTCACTAACACACACTTCAATCTAATGGGTAACGAACATATTGTTTCTGTATATGGTAAACTACTACCTCATGAAATGATGATTTTTCATTATTCCTTTACCACCTCTCATTGTTGAATTTATAATGTAAAAATTTATATATTATGAATATATTATTTATTTAGTTTTTATTACTTTTAAATTATTTTAAAACACATATCTTTATAATTTACATTTTATGTAAAAATGATAACATGGTTTGAGGATGTGTGGACTACTCTTCCCTCAATGTGATATGATTTGTTCACACAATCCAAGGAATGTATAAAAGATGATTATAATTAAAACTATGAGAAATAAAAAATAAAAAATTATATTATTGAAATAATTACCTTTCTGGGAAGATATATATATATATATTGTATTTAAATTATTATCCTTTCACAAATTAAAATGTGATAATGTTGGTCATGGACCTGTGGACTACTGCCTCTTCGACATGATGTGATTTCTTTTTTAGTTCAATATTATTTTATAAATTAATATATTTTACTAAATAATATTATATTAATTATATAGTGATCATTTTCTAAATATATAATTCTACTTATCTTTTTCACATGATGATCATTGGAAAATGTGAACATTACTCACATGTACATACGGTCAACCATATCTATGATAATAAAATTCATTCCTTTTATACAACAAAATTTAACTATTGTTTTAAAAACTATAATTTATTTTTAAATATAATAATTATTTCAAGATTATTATTATATATTTTTTATAAAATATCCCTTTTGACCATAGCTGACCAAGAAATATTTTTTCACACAAAAACGAAATTTTGGCCAAAATACTCAATGTAATCTTTATAGTTTATGTAGTTATGTACAACATAGAAATAAGTGAGACAAAAGTAATGATAACAATGAAAAATTTCCTAAATCATGTATGAAATTAAATTTTTTTTATTATATATGATGTTAATTGGTTTTTAACATAAAGGAAACACAAGTTAAGTAATTTGCATCTCTATTTTCATTCCATTGGGAATTAATTATTTTTATTCCTGTAGTTTCTGTTATATGGTGTATATAATATCATTCTTATGTTATATCATGAATATATTTATTATCATGATATTTTGAGTTTCAATTAAGGTTACTCTTTAAATAGGATTATGACTTAAATGTTTTAATGTTGTGAGAAACAGTTTAGGACAATAAAAACTTATTTTCATCAAGACTAATAAAAATGATCATTGAATATAATTTTCATTCAAGGAAACAATATAACCATTATTATATAATCCATTTAATTATTTTTTTATTATTCATGAGAATTTTCATGTATTAGTACCATATTTGTACAATTTCGTACTCAAATTTTTTTTGATTTGTTTTTAAGAAAACCCATCTTTATTTCACTCCTTAATCAGAGAACATGTTTTCTTCTAAAAACCATATTTTATTAAAATGATTTCAAAAATTATTTTAAAATTATTTGGAAAATAACAATGTACCATTTTTTTCATTTACTAATTTTCTTCAATGATTTTTTCTTGTCCCTCTCTCAACAAGGAATTTTGCATACAAATTTTCCATAAAAAAGTAATATTTATTTACCCTATACGAAAAGTACATATTAAATTTCAATTATATATTTTGGAGCTCCATATTCATTTCTAAAATGTTACATGTATTAATAATTGTTTTCAAATTAAAATGTCAATGAATTTGTTTTCAAAAGGGGTTTCAAAGTAAAAGGATATTTTCCCCAAGAAATGTTTTTAAATGATCATTTTATAATATTTACATTAATCAATGTCAAAATCCATTAATTTTACTCCACATTGGATATGATGTAGTGATACTATCTGTAATATTCCATTAGATGGTTTTTTATTTTTTTTCCAAGGATGGTATTCACAATCAATTTCATGATTTATTTTCCCCCTGAAATACTCTATTTCCTATGATTATTGAATTTCTAATTTCCCATATTTTACCATATCATTAATGATGTATATGTTCATTCCTTAAACCATATATCATTTTAATATGGTGTACACTTTTATTTTTATTTCATTATTTCTAAAAAAATTGATAAAACAATATTCTTTATATATAATTTAAAATAAAAAAAATTATTTTATATATAAGGATTGCTATGGACTATTACGAAATGGGTGCGGGTTAGTTATTGATTATCCAATCGATTCATCGATAGAATGATCAGATGAGTCGTGTTGATAACAGCCTAATATGGATTTTTACTCTGCATTTATTAAAATTTAATGTGAAAGGTCTTAACGATAAAGGTACCATATACATAATAAATATGGAATCCAGAAATCAATCATTTCCCAAATATATCTTTCAATTATTATTTTTACATGAGATTTTTCATCGATATATCTATAGATAAATTTTATTTTATGTTAAATTATTAAATTTTATGATTTTTGTTTTCATACATTTCCATATTTATTTTTATTATTATAGTTTTATGAATGGAATTTGTTATAAGTTATTCACCATTCCATATTAATTTATTAACATTTATTTATTATTATTACTACATAATGTACCCTTACTAAGAATTTAAACTAACACATATTATGTTTCATACACTAGAAATCCAAAAATCATACTATGGAAGATATTAATGAATTTAATATATGGATTATATTTATCCTCAATGTTATTTATTTACAATGATGAAAAATATAATAATTTTACATTTAGTGTATTAATTTTTAATAGAAAACTGATTTATGTGTATAGATATCCCAGAATACTAGACATATCATTCTTTTGGCAATGATTCCTTGTAATAATGTTAATGTAATTGATAGTATACTATGGATCCATGATACATCTGGTTGGAGAGCAACATTATTGATTTTCAAATTCATCATTTTCTTGTAGTATTAGAAATAAAGAATATTTTGAAATTTTTCTAGTGGATTATTTTATTCTTTATCATTAGAGATTTTCTCCTATAACAAATCCACAGGTAGGTGTCCTTACTTACCACACATGAAGTACCTCTTCATAACCTATATTCAATTTCTATGGTTCTCCTTTCTGCGCAATTGACTTGTGTTATGTTTAAATTTCCTAGCACCATT
Source organism: Viscum album (assembly GCA_963277665.1). Taxonomy (NCBI): domain Eukaryota; kingdom Viridiplantae; phylum Streptophyta; class Magnoliopsida; order Santalales; family Viscaceae; genus Viscum; species Viscum album. The sequence continues at coordinate 1,164,776,270 of OY728133.1, read as the reverse complement.
AAATGTCTCTATCAGACCACTATAATTAATCCCTACATTATAATTCTTATCCCATTGATACCATTTATATTCCCTAATATACATTTATACATTGATGGAAAATGAAGAAATTTCTCCATAGCTGTCAAATTCATGGAGATCTATGTATTTTTTTATACTAAGATGTATCAAAACAATGAAGTGGTGAACCTGTCATTCAGGGGTAATGAAAATGATAAAGGAATTCCATGAAATGCCTTTTTATCTTTTCCTTATGCACCACAATATATTCTTTATATTTCTTTAAAAAGATGAGAAATTCCATTTCCATTTTATGTCAAAGAGTGCGATGAAAATATTTATTGAATTTGTTTTCAGATTACTTCTACTCAATCAATTCAATATTTTTCCTAGAATTAACATTCTTGATCAAGTTCCACCATAAATAACCTTATATCTATAAATTATAACAATACACTAGAGAATAAAATTTCTCTAAACAATGATGTGTGGATAATATCTTCTCATTAGAGTTAATCCATTTTTTTAGGATTAACGAATTAGATGATCCTTTAAAGTAGGAAGTATTTTTCCCAAGAAGCTCTCAGTTGTGGATTTTTATCTCTTATTATGGTTTGGATGGTACTATTGGTATAGTTTTTTATTAAGAACCTGATACATTTGGGATATTATCCTCCTTGATTTCATTATTCCCTCTACCATCATGTTGGTCGTCTTGTTGGGGCGGTCATCGTAATGCATGTCACATTGAATACTTACCTAATTCACCATTTTTTGCCTTTTTCTAAAATAATATAATAGTTAGGAAGAGTATTTCTTAACTATTAAACACGTAAATGAGAATTAAATTAATTTTAATAGATGAAATATAATTATATGAATTATATTATCTTATCAATTGCTAGGCTTCAATCTATTTTATCTATGATCTATTTACTAACATAGAATCTGATGTGATTTATTCCATTAATAATTTTACATATGATGTTTATGAATATAATAAATCATATTTCTAGAGAATGTAAAACCCGGTGTATAGTAAGTCATGTTGTCATGTACCAGATTACATCGATTCAGGCCTAACACAACTTTTCAGAGTTGTTAACCTAATGTACACCTCTTCTAGAACCACATCAACTTATGGTTTCAAAACATTGATGTATTTACATGATAAAAACATAATATATACTTACCAAAATTTTATAAATTTTTATAATACCTACAATTACCTTAAAGAAATTTCTCTAGTTTTATAAACCAAATCCAAAATATAAGTAATATTTTTCTCTTATACTAACTATAAAAACCCTGAACATTATTACACATTAATACAAGATTTATTACATAAAACCGAACAATATTCAAACATAATAAATGAAAAGTGTTGCGTATTTAGGGAATTAGGTAAATAGAAATGCATCTTGAAGTTGGTCCTGAATAAAATTCTTGAAAAGTACCTTAAAATTAATATATAATTCCATGGAATTTTCAAACAGCACTCGATAACTAGGGATAGAAATAAGAGTGGGGTGAGATGTAAATCCAAATAAAGTAATAAATTAGTCATAACAAGAAGAAAATAATACATGTCATTAAATAGGTATTAAAATGTTTCATAAAATGAACATGAATAATAAGGCATTATTTAGAATGACAATCATACCATGGGAAATGTGGAAACAACTTAAAAAAGTCATCATAAACATAAGTCATGGTTAAAACCACTATGACTTCATTATCGGAAAAGTCCCATAATGGAAATAGGTTTACTCCTTGTCCCAGCTTGACATATCATGATAACAATCATTATACAATGCATTGGTGCACTATATAATTTAGGGCACACCAATCACATTCATTTCATTCAAAATCAATATTTATCCACATAGACCATAGAAAATGGATTAATTCAATCAAAAAATATATTAATCAATCAATTAGTGCAAAAAATATACATATAATTCCTTAATAAAAATAATATTTGTATAAATGTTAGCATCCTTTATAGTAATTGGGAATGATATTCACCAAACAATTATTTTGAAATGGAAAATCGTGGTCCAACATCAACAGCATATTGATGTCACATAATGATTCATAAAAATATTTTGATGACAGATAACAAGGTCTATAATAAAATATATATAAATGGTTCGTAATAGGGGCATGGTAAAATATATCCCGACATTTGAAATTTGAAAATGAAGGAATCTATTAATGAATAAACAAGGATAATTAAAACAATCCCAGGTATATTAATGCATGATAATGGGTGTACATAAAAAATCAAGGGAGGATTAATTATAATGAAATTGGTAAATCATAAATTATAAATTAAATATAAATTATAGGTTATACAGAAGAACATATCTGAAAAAAATAAAATTGATTTTAATAGACATAATGTAAAAGATGTTATTGAATGTAAATGAGAATAGTGAAATCAGTAAGACAATTTTGTTATATTAAAGCATTAGTGATGTTAAAAATGATAGATAATAAATAAACCCTAAAAAATAAATCCATTGGATAGTCATGGAATTTTATAAATAAAATACATCATATAAATTTCAATAATGACTTTAAATTCAAAAGAAGATGCTTGAATTATAATAAGGAGAGAAAGGGAACTTTAGTGTGTGGCTCCAAAACCATGGGAGGGGATTCTTTTTTTTTTGTGAGACATTGGAAGACTCTAGATAGTGGAGGGAAGCATATTGAAATCCACTAAAGAGTTTTATTGAAATGAAATTTTATATTGGGTGGGTTTATATAGGATATGAAGGGGTTTTATTTAGTAATTAGGTTGTAGAAAATACGTAATAAAATATCCAAAACACCAAACCCATTGATTAATTTTTCACACAGTTCCATCCAAATCGGAGTTATTTTAATTATTTAATATGTTTAAGGACTGATCTTATTAATTTTTATCTTTGAGGTGGGTCAGACACTTCAAGAAAAGATTTTAATAAAAAAAATTATATGTTTTTTAGGCTTCATAATCATATTAAAAAATAATTCAATAATACAAAACCAAATTATTTTAATGGTAAAATATTTTGTTCATGTATTTCATTTATAGTAATTATTAAATCATATTTTGGTCATAATTATTTCATATAACACATAATGTATTTACATAATAATGAATTTTTAAATTAAAATTTTTCTATCTCAGAAAATTATGAAAAAAAATCACCATTGGATAATTTTGAAAATCCGATTTAAAATTTATTAATAATTTTATCAAAATAAATTTAAAAATATTTGAATCATCAATTATAAAAAATTGAATTTACATTTTTTAATAAATTATGGGTTTTTTGAGAATAATAGTTTTCAAACCCATATAAATATAATATTTCAATTGATAAAAATAATTTGAACATTTATATATGATAAATATTATTTAAGAATATTATTAAAATATTATTTATTTATAAAATCCCAATAATTAATAAATTCATTAATTTAATATTAATCTTAACCAAAAATACAATTTGTAATTTAGTATATCAAAATAAAAACCATTAACAATGTAAAAATAACATGATTAAAATATATTCATTATTCTATACAAAATAATGTACATATATGAATTTCTATTTTCATGATTCATATACATTTAATCCGTCGAGAAACTCCAAAGTATTATGTTTTGTGATGGTGGGACATTCATGGGGTGGTTTGGAAAACATTGTTTGGGCCATGATCTTGATGGGCATGAATATCTCCAATAAATATCTTCAATCATTATTATGTTATTTGATCAATTCCTGGTATTGGAAAATGTCAAATACCTTTAATTCTATCACTCGTACAATCACCAATAAATGGGAGTCATACGGTACACTCCTACTAGTTGAGGCCATCACTTCATTTTTATTTTTCAATTTGATTTGTTAAAAACATATATTTATATTAATCATGTGATCATTGTTAGATAGATATATTATTAGTGGTAATGATAAATAATGGACATTTAAATCCATTTGGATGAAAAAAATAATTTCATGACATTTCTTTTACCGTATTATAATACAAGACATTTACTTAAATCATAATTGGAATCTTGTTCATAACGATTTGGGTCGTTATAGTAAAAACCCCATATTTTATGAAATATTATCCTAAAAATAAATTCATTATTTTTTTAATATTCTTTATTACATAAATAAATAACATAAAATTAAATTACAGACAATGTTGTGTCTAGCTTTCATTACACTAAATAGTTATTTTAGCTTACAATACATTAAAAACAAAGCATTAACGAAACATGACAAATTATTAAAATATTACTACATAATATGATATTTAACATGATGCTACTGGAATAAATGTTATGAATAAGATTAAATAATTTGAGAAAATATATGGGTTATAATTGTATTTAAATGTATTTATTTGTTTACTACAAAATATTAAATGTAATTAAAAAAGCTATATTAATATAAATGAAATCTTTTATGAAATATTATTTTTCTGTAAACAAATGTGTCTTATGATAATAAATAAAAAGTTCACATTTAATGATGTATTGTAATGAAATTTAAATATTATATATTAATTAAAATTTTTTACTTTCATCTATGTAATTTCTATGAGTATGATAAAAAAAATCCAATTTTATGATTAAAAATGGTTTTTTTCTAAAAATGTCATTTTATCTCATTTTACACAAATATTTTAAACATAATTTTTTCCCTTATTGATAATTCATTTGAAAAAAAATAATTCTTGAAATATTTATATCAATACTATATTTTTTTGATTATTGAGAATTATTTTTGAATAAATTATTTTCTAGAGGAATAGTGAATGATAATGTGTTTTTTATTGAAAACATCCATTTCATTTAACGAAATAATAAGGTTATGTTTTAAAAAAATATATTAATTAAAGTATTATAAATTTCATGACATATTTATTAATCCAAATTATGTTTTTTGGAATCATTTTAATATTGAATTATGAAATTAAATGTTTTTAATCTTATCAATATTTTCTCATTGGAAAACTGCTTTCTCGTTACATTACAAGTATAATTTTAAATAATATTTTTTCACTTCATTCAAGGTTATTTTTATAAATTTCTTAAATATATTGAATAATAATTATTTATATTTTCCATTTATTTTAAATTAATATTTTTCCAATTTGAATACTGTTAGAAAATAATAATTGTTGTAGTTATGGTCAAAATGGGTTTATCAGTGTGTTAATCTTAAAAGTTGAAGGGTAAATGTCCTAAAAACAAGTAAAAATTACATATTCTACCATATATTTTCCTTTTGTATTATATTTTATAGTTATATATTTTGGATCATTAATGAATTTGGAAATCATTGGTTAACAGTATACATTTCATGAATTCCAATTGTGTCTCTCACGCACAAATACAAGGTCACCCCTATCATAAAATATTTAAACATCTAAAATATTATGGTTCAGAAAAATAATTATCAAATAGATTAATTAAGTTAATATAATTATCATATTTACCTTATTTTGGTTATGAATCCCACCTAATAATGCTTTATATGTAATCCTTAAGAGTGTCTCTGATGTAATGTTAAAATTCATAAACTTGTGTCTTTTTTTATTTATTCTTCAACATCCTATAATATTTTACAACTATTATAAAATAATAAAAACTGTGTCTCACATAAAATTAAATTTTATTATATTAATTTAATACCCTATTTACATATCATCTTCAACCTAATTGGATATTAAATCATCAATCATGTGAACGAAATACTACCACCCTTTGAAAAATGCTATTCATTTTTCATCACCAACAAACCAGGAAGGATATATTGAAGTAGTTAATGATTATATAAGATATTTATAAATTTATTTTAATTATAAAATTATAATACCAAATATACCTTCTATCTATTCAACCAAATGGAAATATATAACGTAATTTGGTTGTACCACAAACTATATTCTTAAGAACCGATGTCATGTGTTTTTTCATTTACATTTTACTTGGATGTAAATGAGGATATATTAATTTATTATATATAATACATTTCATGAAATTTTATGATTACAATTATTATATAACATATGCCATCTTACATTTTTCAATGGGTGATACGATGACATTCATTTTGTGTATGGTGGACTGCTGCCTTATGTACCAATGTGATATGTTTCTATCTCCTATTTTATATAGAAGGTAATAAGGAATATATTTCATGAAAATATTTTAAATATTAGAAAAATAAATTATTATTTAATTTTAATATATTATATTCCATTATTATGATCCACCCATCGACGAAAATAAAAATAATGATGATGCATACACATGATACCATATTCATGAATGGTGTATGTCATTTCATATCTCTATATATTATGGATTAAAAAAAGTACCAAAATAATTAATATATAATATAACTATATATTCGATAAAATATGAAATATTATGGATCTGTGATCAATGTAACAGGATCGAAATAAAAAAAATTATATCATACAAATACCTATATTTTTTATCTCGAAACGTTACATTAACATGGAATTATTAATAAACAGGTAATAAAATGTCATATGCAAATCATATATGGTATGGTATTTATATTTATGTGGTAGTAACAGACATGTAATACACTTATATTAATTATACACGTGGATTCAATAAGTATTATATATTCTGATATATAAAGTAAACGAATTCTAATCTCTCTTTTATTTCTCGGAATCATATAACATTTTCAACGATCAATTCATTTTTCTTGTGTTTATACTACAACATTTATAAGATATTTCATGAATATAAATATTTTTATAATATCTAATGTTTCATTGGATGTTATTATTTATTGGTTATTATTATTCAAAAATCTACTAAAGAAGTAAGGGAGTTAGTCTCAATTTTACTTCTATGAGAAATATGTACTATTAAGCACCTGCAATTTTTCATGATGTGTACATACATCCCCATTAACATGTAATATAAATAAATAATTTATTATCTATAAATTTTATGTTTTATTAAATTTTATTACTTCATGGGGATTATGACTCAATGATACCAAAGTGGTATTGGTTTTATGATATAATCTCATTATTTATTAGGTTTTTTCATTATCATGATGGAAATAATGAAATTTGATGATCTATATCAAAAAGAAACACATGAATGTTTTTACCATATATTTATTTAATGAGTCTGAATTTCACACTTTATTTTCATATATTTATTTATTCAATATAACAAAAGTCCATTTTAAAGACAAATCCAATATATTTCGCTCTTCGATCAAAAATCCTTTTTCTTCCAAAATTGTTTTATATATACAAAAATGATTTAATAAATCCCTTTAAAACTATTTAAATTTTTTTTAAATAAAACTTTATCCATTTTATACATTATATAATTTTTTTGAATGGAAAAATCAATATACATTAAAAAATGGAAGTTTATTTTATACTGAAAATGTGAATGGGGTCTTTATTTTCAACCATGTGGAAAACATTATATTTTCCTCCATCCTTGTAGAATAATTGATTCTAAATCTTACTCTATAGGTTTTAGTTTTTTTTTTAAATAATATTATTTGTAACATTTTTTATAAATTCTTTTTCTAAAAATATGATTTTAGAAGAATGTTTATTTTCATCAAAAAAATGTTTTAAATGATCTTTAAATATATATTTTAAAGTTATGCTGGTTGTTTTTAATGAAAATGATTTAGAGAATGTTTATTTGATTATTATGTTTCTAAAATTTTAATGTCTGATTCCCCATGAAATTTTCAATTGATCCTTCAATATCATATTCCAAATAAAATTATATTATTTGTTTTGACTTCTATTTTACTAGGTATATTATCCATGTAAACAAGTAATTTTCTTTCTCTGAAATGATTATATTTAAAAAGAAAATATTCTAATAATAACCACTATTTATTATATGGGTTTTGAAATGATGAAATGATGAAATGATTATGAATATTATTTGTTTTTCATGGGTTTTTCTTATAGGAAATGTTTATTAAATACTTTTTCTTTAGGTTTTTATTTCGTGAATGTCTTGTGAACATATAATAAACATAATTATGATTTTCATTATTTGAAAACTGGTACATATATATAAATAAATAATCAATTAAATATATAAATCTCATGATATAAAAATAAATATAATACAATGTGTGATCAGTTTAATAAGGGTCCATGAATTCTAGGATAGTTTTAGGAGTAATTATTCACTACTTATATGGGTTGGTAGATAATCCCAAACCACTATGATACTTTTCAAAGCTCACTTTGACTATTAATAAAAATAATTCTAATTTTTTTTTTCAAAAATCAATGTCTTATTCCAATTCTAGGTTCATATGGATCGTTGTTTTCATTATATTATGTTTCATGACATATTAAATTCCATGAATTATGCCATGACTCATATATGTGATCTTTAATATAAAGGGTATGATTTTGAAATGTTAACATCATTTTCTCATAACCTTATGATTATTTTGTTATTATATGATCATTGTTATATCCTTTTTATACCATTACTGGGCATATAAGGAGAGCATTTATTATGTTTTCATTTCCACAGGTATAAGGAATGTTATCATATATAATATTTATATGAAGTGTGCCAGTTATGATGAACATAGTGGGAGATGGTGTACCTCACTTATAGAATAATTGTTTATGCATCCAAGTTTCCATGAAAAGAATACCTAAATTATTATGGAATGGGTCATTATTCTATGAAATGAATATTCATATACTAAGAATGAATATTTATATATATGATATTAGGGTATTATATAGTATATATCTGAGAAATTTTTTATTATCCTTTGGAAAATAGTAAATGAAAACATTAGAGATATCCATAGGGATATTCCTAATTATATTTTTTGTGATTTATATAGGATTATCTCTATAGATAAGGCTATGAATAATTCATAATATAGAAAAATATTCTGTATTTTTTGTAAAAAAAATGGAATGTGGTTTCGATGATATTTTATCTATTTTTGTACACTTCAAGTGTATGTGGATTTAAGACAATGGTTCCTAGGATTAATAACACCAAAATAATTCATTGAGTAAGACTTAATCATCACCTGGTCCTTAAAAAAGGACATGTGACACACATGGTTTCATATTCCAATGAGATATTCTATTGAAATCACAAACTATTTTAAAATCATCCTGATAAATTTAAATAGATGATTATTATTAATGTCCTAGAACAATCCAAAGGTGTCTTAGATCAAATAAATTTTTTAAGATTTATAAATTTTATAAAATATTTTCATTATTATGTGGTTTTACAATATTAATATTTATTCTCTAACTATGATTTTTGGTTTTATTTATTATGGGGAATGGGTGTGAACTTGGTTAAAATTTATTGTGATAGAAAACACATTAATGAGAAAACAATGGGTTAAGAACTAGAATAAAATAAAATGTGATATATTCATAATCAGTTATCATGAAATATGATTAAAAATTATCTCACTAAGAAACTATATGATTCCCAAAATATGATATGGATACAATTTTGTGAGAGCTCTCAAAGTGGAGACCCTATATAAAGGAAGAATCTATTATATATATATGCTATAAATTTTAGAGGAATCACACATGGGAAGGTATAGTAGGAACACAATGTAGTTTTTTGAAATGAAATTCATAAAAAATAATGTAATTACAAATGAAAAAATAAAATGTATTTTTAATTCAATGGATGAGAAATATAGTTTTCCTAATTAATAGAGAATTATTGAATGTTATAAATTTAGAAATCATGGGAAATATACAAATCAATTTCCTTTTGGTAAATCTCATGAAACGAATCATAATGGTGGTATAAGTGATGATTATAATTCTAATGATAGAAATAACATGAATGAGATTTGAATTTTAAGTGATGTTATAACTGTATTTATTAGGCCAAATATTAGAAGAATAATATTTTTGGGGTTGATGAATTCTAATAATGTATTCAAATTTTATATTATAGTGATGTGTTATTATTTAATTATATGATGTATCCTAGTTTATGGTTTAGGAAATAAGTGGACAGAGTGAAGCTTTTTGTGTATGAGAATTCTTTAATTTTTGTAACATGAAACATGAAATATATTTGGATTGGAATATAGAAACTTTTTCTTTAGGATTTCCATGTATAAGATGAAAGGTACTGATGATATAGAAAATCTATTAAATATTAAGATTATATTTCACAAAAACAAAAATTAATATGGGAATATAATTATTAATAAATTCTAGATATATAGATATTAGTTTTGGGAATAAGATAATATGGAAATGGATAAATTAAATTTTATATTTTAGGTGAGCATGTAAAATATTAATGATTTTTTTACAGAGCGGTTCATGTTATCATTGATAAATTTAATAAAATTATTTGATATATGGAATATATTCAATGAATAAAGAATCATTAATGTTTTAATTTGTTTTTTTGTCATTGTGGATATTATAAAACATTAGAATAATATATGAAAAATTTATTTGCTTATTTTTTAACGATTAAGTGAAATCTATAAATAATAGTGAGACAAATTTTATGGTGTTTTTTTGTAAATATTTTTATGTTAATTTATTTATTTGAATTTATAATTGTATATAATGTTAAAAATTATGTAACGGTGAATGTATAATTTTGAATGAGTATTTATATATCCTTGTATTACTTTTCTTAATGCATATTTATGAATATTGGATTTCTTATTTTAACCATTTTGTTATGATCATAACTAGAGATAAATGAAATTATTTATAATTATATAAATGATATTTTGATCTATATGTTCTTTTAAAAAAACATCATCTATGAGATTAATTTAAGAAGTGGTAATTTATTGAAGTGTAAAAATATTTAAATTGGTCATTTGATACAAATAATTTTAATCCCTTGGTAATTTTTTCCCTTTCAAATCCTTGATCATATTAAGATTATATACAATCCATTCTACGTTCCATAAAAACCATATCAGATCAATGATATTTTCCATGTATCATTTCTATGGAATTACAAACATATTCCTTCAACTGTATAGAACTCTGAGGATTTTCTACTACAGGATAATATTTCTTACAATGAACTATCAATTGATATTAAAGATCATATAGATAAATTTAAATGAAACATGTCCACTAACCTGATCAATGATTTTTGGTGAATCCACTATATTGAAGAATTTATTTGGAAACCTATAGATATAATTAGATAAAATTATACTTAGTTGTTTATACAAAAGTGATGAATTTTTATTGATAAATTTAATTTAAGGGTGATAGAATATAACAACTTGGATTTTAAAATATTATTTTCTTTGAATTAATTTATTTAATTTTTTTGAAAATCTTCATTACACACAAAAAAAAGTTTATATTGAATTCCAAAAAATATAATTTTTAGATTTTGTTAATAGAAAACTCAAGTTTATCATTCATTACATAAAATAATATGTTTGAACAAAACATGATATAATTTTAAAATTTATTTATTTAATAAGAAAGATATTTCCAGGCTATTGGAATGGTGGTCATGAATATGATTAAATATATTGTGAAACATATTTTCCAAAAAAATATATAAAATTAATTCTTTGGGTATTAATTAATTAAGAATAAAAATAAGATCAATTTTAAAATAAATTTAATTTTTTTTGTTATTTTTTTCTATGAACATATTCATTTTAAAATAATAAATTAAACAATAATTTTTTTAATGATTTAAGTTAAATTTCTGTATTATATATTCATTCAAATTTTTAACATTTATCTAATTTCATTTCTAAGAACGAAATAAGACTAAACCCACTATTATGCTTAAAATTGTATTTTTCTACAAAGTTGTTTTATCACCTTCATCAAACATATCTGAAGATTAATTTTTTCAAAAAAAATTAATAGTTATTTTAAAAAATAGATTAAAATTTTCAATTATTCATTTCAATTTTACCATTGGTTGACATTTTTTATGAAAAATATTTTTTCAATGAATAATGATAGTTAATTTTTTATTTAAAACAACATTTTATTTTATTTTATTTATTAAGATATTTTTTGATTTAAAATGATCTCATAATTTCATTTAAATAACTTATATTCTGATTAATCTAATTTTTAACATTGGAATAAATTTCAGATTAACATATGATATAAATGATTTTCAATCATTTTTATTTTCCTCTTTGGAAAACAACATTCATGTGGAATCTATATGAATAATTTAAAAATAATTATTCCAAATGGTTGAATTTAATTTACAAAATACAAAAAAATTTAATAATAATTATAAATTATATTTACTAATAAGGTCAAATAAATATTTTACCATTATGAATAGTAAAAAAAGTAAAAGTTTGTTATCACAATTAAAATGAAAATTAGTTTATCACGAGTCAGAATTAAATGATGAGGGGTGAAATAACATTGAGATTATTAAAAAAACTTTATATCCATTTTAGATATTATATCCTATATTATCTATTAGGGTCAAATTTGATTCCTTTTTAATACAAAACATTGTTCACATTATTCCTTTTAAAAATCCTATTTATGTTTTATCAGCCACTTATGAAAGGCCACACCACTCCCCTCGTCTTCATAATTATGATATAATTTTATTCCGAAAATAGATTCCAAAACACATTCTTTAATCAACTCCCATGATTCAATTAGAATTATTAGGGTATGTAATCTCTCTTAATATTAATTCTATTGTATACCAAAAGATGTCCTTTAACGAAATTTAAAAACTATTAGACAAACAATTTTGGTTTATTTCTTCTTCCAAATCCTTTAATATATATTTGATATGATAATATAATAACATCAATATCTCATAGATAATGATATGTTATTATATAATTATCATAACCTATTTTAATATCTACTTCAATAAAATTGGTTAAAAACCCATCATTTATGTCTATGTTAGACATGTGCCTCAGTAACAGATGTTATTAATTTTCCAAGACCACCTATCATGAATGGATATAATGATGAATATAATGATTATATGTGGTATTTATTATAATAATATACATTTATATTAATAATACATAATCTACCCTCATAACTTGTTGGAAAATAATAATATTGCACATGTGTATGATAGACCACCTCCTAATATACTATTCTTATGTGTCTTCCCATTTATATTTTCATTATATGAAAATATGGATTGATTAAATGAAAATATATTATTAATTTCAAAGAATTAATATTTTTATATTTTTATATCACATATATCTTATCACTTTTTATTCTTTGGGGGATACGATTATGTTGATTGTGTGTATGGTAGAAAACCTCCTGACCATAAGATGTGTTTCATTTTCCAGTTATGTTTTACATGGATGGTAATAAGGAAAATATTTAATTTATATATGTGATGTATATGAATAATTAATGACTATATAAATTTAATATTTTATTTACTAATATTTTTATTCATCGGTCATGTAAAATGGAATGATTATTATTTCATTCGTAGTAACAAATGTCGCCATCAAGAGTAAATTTCATTTTATATCTCCAATTTTCATGGATTAATCTAAATACATATATACTTAATAAATAGTATTTTTATATCATGATAATTTTAATTAGCTAATATATCCATGATCAATGTAACAATACAAAAAATAAAAAATTAAATGCAAACACAAAAAATGTTTTTATTTCCCAAAATATGACATTATCATCGAAAGATTAACAATTTTCTAGTCAAATGAAATAGGTAAATAATATATGGAATGATATATATATATACAAATAATTTTCTATTGTTCTGTAATATATTTATAATGAAAATATATTCATTATATATAAGGCATGAACATCTATGAGGTATGTTGAGAAAGACTGTAAGGGATTTCTGGTATTTTTTTATTTTTGGGAGACATATACCTTATTCACCACTGATTTAGATTGGGTGGTGTGTATAATGAAACATTAGAAAAAAAAGTAGAAATATACATATATTAATTACATTTAAATTTTATTTTTATTTAATTATTTAATAGTAATTATATTTTAAATGGTCACTAAATAGGAAATGTATATTTCTTATTACTTTTCATTTATTGAGACATTTGTTATGATTTTTTATTTTCATATATTGTAAAGAGTAAATACCACCCTTCTTACATGTAATATCATGAATTTATTTATTCTGATTAAATTATATTTATAATTTATCCTTAATACGTTATCTGAATATGATTCCATGTTACCAAAGTGGTAAGGGTTTTATGATACAATCTTAATATTTATCAGGATTGTTTATATTTATGCTTCTAATGATGAAATATTATAATTCTTATCTCATATAATCTATTGAATTTTCTTCTCATATATTAATGTAATAAGAATAATTTTTATCCAATCATTACTTCTATTTATGTTCTTAAGATTTCAAAATAATATTTTAAGAAGAATCATCATTATGTCTCCATTCAATTGAATATCATTTTTCATCAAACATCATGATTTCTTAAAATAAATCAAAACTATTTTCAAATTTATAAAAATTATTTAATTAATAAAATGTTACACATGTTTTCATTTTTTTAATATTTTGAATATAATATTCAAGTGGTTTTCCATACAATGATCATTGGGAATTTATTAAAATTTGAATAAAATAATTTTTTTAACATGTGTCTCATGAACGGTATTTTATAATTTCATGAGAAAAATATTATTTTTAAATAACTATTTATTTGTTTCAAGGATTATTTTAACAAAATAATTTCCAAAATTTTTTATGATCATTTTTAAAAAATTAATATGAATGAAATTTAATATTCCAAAAAACACTTAAATGATCATAAAAGAATCCTCTATATTGTTCAAAATGTATTTTCAAATAGAAGTATGATAAAAATGATTTCTATCATAAATTATTTTTTAATAATTAAATTATATTTTCCCATTGAAATTATCCTTGTGATATTTCATAATTATATTCCACATAAGATAACAAATTTTGATGTTACTCATTATTTATTTATGATAGGATTGATGTATAGAATTAATATTCTATCTGTAAACGTATTATGTTTATTATGAATGGATTCATATGAAACTTGCCTCCATTTTGATGGGTTTTAACATTCAAAAATGATGGGATGATTATGAAATTGGTTTATTTTCTATAGGTTACGCTATAATGAAATATTTATATTACACATTGTTTCAATGGTTATGATATGATAAATGTTTTATAATCTTATGGAAATATATATATATATATATATATATATAATTATAATATTTTCATTAGTGATTGGATTGGCATATATCAACCTCCAAATAATTGGGTAATATTGATATCTCATGATATTAATTTGACTATTATAAGGTGGGAAACCAGTTTAGTAATGGACTTATCCCCTATGATAGTCTTCATAGTAAAAATTAAATAATATGCTGGTATTTGGAGTTAACTCATTCCGATATAATATTTATTTAGTGATCCTAAAATGATAAGGGATTTAATTTTTATCCTTATGTGTATTCCAAATATATTTATATTATATAAATGATATGTTATGAAGGATCATGTTTCTTGATTATTTTATGATTTATGATCTATTAACTTCCTATATTAATTCAATGACTTATGTATATGTTCTATGAAATAAAGGGTATGGTTTCAAATAATGAGATCATTTTCTCATACTCGTATGATCATATTATTATTATTTTATCATTGAAATATACCTTTATTACCCTTTTTGAGAATATTAGATCATGATTTTTTATGTTTCATTTTAACAAGATATTATGAAATATATTATTTATTACATGTATATGAAGGATTCTAGTTATGGAGAACTTAGACAGAGATGAATTATCTAAATTACGGACCATTTTATTATGAGTAAATGTTTTTAAATCTACTTCAGATTAACAATTATGGTTTTTATATTATGTAATGAATATACATTCACCAACATGGAATATTTATGTATGAAAACATGGGTTATATTAGTTCTTTACCCTTAATGACTATGTAAATCTAACATTTAAAAAATTCATGATTATATACCATGTTATATACTTCATAATCATGAAAATTTTTATGGATTCCAATTATTTATAGTATTTCTCCTCTACTATATATGTGTAAACGTTGGCTGTTGAATTCTATCAGGTCTAAATAAAATGAAATATTTGATTAGTTTTCATTATCTATTTATTAGGTTTCTAAGACCACCAATCACCAAAAAATGGGTAGATTTTTCTTAGTAAAATTTGATTCATAAATCACAACTACATCTTGATGTCACTTTTTAGTAAGAAAATAATGTTTAATTGTTCCGATGACCACATTTATGTGATTTTAATCTATAGAAAAATTTTAATGTGGTCTTTTACATTTAGATCCCTATATATGTTTCACTAACACCCATTTAGGGGGAATGGTCTAAAAACAAGAAACGCAGAACTCAATATATAAAACATCAACTCCATATAGAAATCATTGAAGGACTATGCTCACCTAATAGCACGTGTATATAAAACATCGATGAGATTAACAATAAAAAATATCATATTGGGAAATACTAAAAATTTCAACATTTCATCCAAACACATGATTTGACTTCAATTTTTGGAAAATCATTTTCTATCTATGATAGTGACATTAAAAATGTATTTTGGCCTAGTCACATGGTTTCTGTATAGTTTTCCAATAATCCAGACACCTAAACTATGTGCCTCTAGTTTATTTCGAACTTTAACCATAAAAATACATGTTTAAAGAAATAACAACAATGGTTGACTCATAACTCATAATATAATAAAATTACATCAAATAATATAATAAATCCCTGTAAAATTCATAATTCGAGACACAATTTGTTACAACCCATGGTATGTCAAGGATCATCACAATAATGTGATATTTACACTCTCTTATACACTCACCTCTCGAGATCCATCCTCCATGTCTACATACTATCAATACCCCCCAAATAATATAATGGATCTAACATAATTTTCTTATAGTCTATCATCAATGAAGATACGATATCAACTAAATTATCATATAATATGTTCTAGACCATGTTTTGGATAATAATGAAATATTGACTGGAACAACAGGTGAAAAGAAAAAACCATTAAGAACAATTCCAAAATAGAATATTTTATTGACCATGTCATATACTTATTTGAGGAATAAAAAAATATGTACCCATACACTAGACATCACTGCACATAAATAAGAAATTTCATCAATATTAAATTAAGAAATAGATTATAACTCCTTTAAAATAACTTAACGTAAAAAAATCACGTAATAAATAGAATATTAAATGATGCATAACATCATATATATTCTAATACCAAACAAATGAGGATGAGAGTAGAAATTAAAAAACAAGAAATAAACTTTATATCTATAAAAGGATCCCAAAAATACATCAAGTCCACCAGGTCATCATTAAGCATGGTCACAAAAAAACACCGTAATATAATAGAATAATATTAATATGTAAAAATAATAATGGATCCATTCTCATTAGTTTTGTTGACAAAACCAAGTATATATAGACCCAATCAATGTATTTATTTATTTAGTAAAATCCTAGTAGGATATCTCCTTGAATAGATGTAATCATATTTTTTAGTAAAATACATAAGAATTGTATTTATAATAAGATTTAAGAATCATATTTTTTAAAAATAACATTTTCATTCAGAAACATTTCCATAATGACTAAAAATACAACAATTATTCTATAATGAAACCATATAATTATTTAAACTTGAAAATATCTAGTGTAATGATAAACCAAGACAATTAAGATATAAAAATCATGTATAAACATGAGTAATGAAATATCTCAACAAATAAGCACTTGTGATATAACCTATGGGACATATAAAGAGAATAAATATGGTAATCAAGGAACATTCTCCTAGAACTCTAGACCAGAATATATGAATATAATAGAAACCCAACCTTGTCCGACCATTTATACTCTCAAGGGGACATCTCCCTAGAAAATAGTATAATCTCAACAACATTCACTAGCTAGTGAAATATTCACAACTACTATGGAACTCATCAAAACTGACAAAATACATATATGGTCTCTCATGTATAACTCAAAGATTATCATTTTTAATAATCTATTCATCATTTTAATATTATATTAAGAAACATATAAATACGTAATCCCATGTTCCAAAAAACATTTATAATAGTTATATTATCTAATTATCTAGGTAAATAAAAAATTTACATTAAAATGTGGATTAAAAATCTCAAAACATCATTGAAATAAAAATCATTCAAAATCACATTGGAAAATCCATTTACAGTTGATATAATGTAGAAAATATTTTATCAATGACTTTAAATATTTTGAAATTTTTTCTGCAAATAATAACTTGTGTTGGCCATGTAAGGCCATAATATTTTCAATTTAATATCATGAATCTTATTATATAAGTATAAACCAGACCTCCTTAAATATTTTGAATCATAATAAGGTAGGTTAATAAATAGAAAACATATGTATTATAGGTATTAAAATGAAAAGATTCATTATGTTGAGACGCCTAACAATAAACATGATACAACCTTATATTCTTCATTAAATTAAACAGTATTTGAGATATCGAGATCCATACATGACATA
Source organism: Viscum album (assembly GCA_963277665.1). Lineage (NCBI taxonomy): Eukaryota > Viridiplantae > Streptophyta > Magnoliopsida > Santalales > Viscaceae > Viscum > Viscum album. The sequence goes on along the minus strand of OY728133.1, from coordinate 1,164,757,581 downwards.
AGTCATGAAATAATAAAAATTAAAACCATATATATTCATCAACATGTGAACACTGATATATTATGAAAATTGAAAAATTGGAAACTAGAATAAACTAAAGATACCACAAATTAATTGATAAAAACAAGGGGAAATATTGACTTATCCTAAGTGATTCCACAATAACTCTAATGAAATACTATATTTTATTTGAGTAAAAGATTTACTAATATGGGGGCCTTATAGAAAATTTTATTGGGGATTGGTATGGATATATCGGGATTAAAATACATAGTGGAAAATGTGTAATGTAATAATATTAAAATGTGTGCCAGTTGCACAGTTTGGATATAGATTTTTAGAAACTATGATCCAACCAAGTAGATAAACCAATAATCCATAGCCTCATTACTCGATAGGGTCCCTAGGATGATAGGGATTTTTATTTCTAATTATACCACAGTAATGTCAAACCATGTAATTATTTGTGTGTGTGAACAATCTTCCTCTACAAATGTGAATAGTTTCAGAGTGTCACTTCTGACATCTATTCAAACCACTACTCTGTTTGGGTTATGAATAGACCTGGATTACATCATCTAATTTAATCATGTTTTTCTCAGTGATAATGGATAGTATCACTATATAAGACACATTAGTCAACCAGAATACATTAACTTGAGAATCAATAGGAAGCCTCAGACCATCCTCAAATCATATCACTATCGTTGGATCACTATTAGTATGGATGGTTCTGAATCACTAATGCTCTAAAAAACAAGCTAAATAGTTCATAAATTTCATCAAACCCTAATACAAGATCCTGAAATCCATACAACTATTAGCCTTGGGGTCTTAGGGGTAAAATAATGAATGAATCACAGTCATAAATCAATATACATTGCATCCCAATACTGAAAACATTATTTATAATTTCCCACTTCATTTTTAAAGATCCTTATATAATATAAGTTGTGATTTCCTTCTTATATACAAATGGGCCTCTAGATTACTGAATAGAGACTTAATAGTATAAAGAAATAACCCAACATCTTATGGCCTTCCATCCCCCAAAAACATGGGAAGATCCATGTACTAGATTTTCTAATTCAAAAATCCCATGGAAATGAAAAATAATGGAGCTACCTATAAGTTCTGCATAATAAATTAGAAAATATCCTCAGAACATGGAATGATCTCCCACATTGGGAACGTGAAGAGCTTAATAATAGAGGTCTAACATTTAGTTCATGGCCCACCACCCTTCAAATAATGGTCATCACCAAACTCTTAGTGTATGATCATAAGATATCATATTGGAATTTCTCTACAAATTCAAAATAGATGACTCATATATAATTCAATAACTACATAATCCAGATATTTAGAAGAAGAAAACATATAAAAAACACTTCACATGTAATAGTCACACACGAGTACCAGCTCAATGAGTCAGGTCTAGGTGATATATACTTTTTTATAGATTTATAGGGACACTACCTACTACCAACTACTATTTCAAGGACTAGGTCAAGATCATTGTTTTAGAGTTTCATTTTTAATTTTAATTTACGATAATAATATCATCCACATTATATGTGTAACAAACCATCGTTTTATTAATTAAAATTTATTTACTATAAATAAGTCATAAAATCACATGAAAACAATGCAAAATGAACTACTAAGTGCTAAGTGACCTTTAAACACTTGTTTGTCACTTATGTGTTTGGAATTTCGAAAATATGACACACACAGTTGCAATCAATAAGTTATTTGGAGTCAAATAAGAAAAACATAATAATTAGTGAATAATAAATTACACGTTTGAATATTAACATACCCTTAAAAATAGTTATATAACTTATTGAATAGTATACTATGATAGAATACAAATAATATTTAAATGAAATTATGATGTGCCTATATTTTAGTATAAGAAAATCAATGTTTTAAAACTGGGTTTTTAATAATTAATTATGATTTCAATTAAATATTTAATTATTCATTTTTAGAAATTTGTTTTTGAAAAATGGACTTCATTTTTGTATTCTACATGTCTAAAAATGGTTTGGGTCAATTTATGAGATTTCTCTGAAATACATGATTTTTTTATGAATTGTAAAATTTGATAATTCACAATAAATGCTAAAACCTTAATTTATGCATCATTATTTTTTCAAGGATGATGTAAATGTCCTTTGGTTCAAAGTCACATTCATTTATTACTATTATTGGTCTTGGAGTATTTACTATTATTTTTCTTGTGAAGAAATAATAAGCTAATGATTAAAAAATTATGAAAACCCTCCTCTCCTCCACTATAACCTCCCCCCCATCACTCCCTCTTCACTTCACTACTCTAAAACTTTTTCCTTTCCAACATTCTTCCCAAATATTTCCCCATGTTCCTCCCCCATGTCCAAAATCCCATAGCCTCTTTAGAATACTAAAAATTCTCCGCTAAATAGGTTCTCAAAAGAGGAAGTCTCAATTGGTAAATTCCTCTTTCAAAGTCCTTCATTTATTTTAAGTTCATTATTTTTGTTTATTTCCTCACATCTCTTCAACCAAATTGTATGATAAGTCTAGAAATATAAATATACTGGAATTTTTTTTCTTCTAATGAGAAATTTTATTTTCATCTTTCCTTTCCCCATCTTTTATTTTAAAGATATGAAATCACCTTTTAAGATAAGCTAATTTAGAAAATTCAAGGACAACAGTTTATCAATTTATATTATCATCTTTAATTCTAGTCGTCAAATCATTTCTGTTATAGTTGAACAAGATTATTATATATGTAATATGTCTTAATTTTTTTATGTAATTATTTTGTTTAAATTGTATTAATTTAGAAAGAAAAATAGGTTCATTATAATCAAACCCACAGATTAAAAAAATGGTTGTCACTGTGGTTTTATATTATAATTCAACTTCAATCTAAAATTTAAAACCATGTAATCAAACGAGCCCTAAAAATGAAATAGAACCTAATAACCAATAAAAACAGTTATCAAAGAATATAAAATGATTATAAAAATACAATAAAATATAGACTAGGTTCTAAAATTCTTAATTAATAAACCTAATTTGTCTGTTCAGGTCTTTAATAAAAATTGGTGAACAACAACAGATTTAAGTGATGGGGTCCTCTTCATTTGGAACTTATTCAAGATTTCATCTTTGCTATTACATTTTATGTGTACTCCCTAATTATGTGGTATGATTAAAAACCTCTTCATACTTCCCTCATGTTTTATAAGTGATGATAAATAACATTTCTCTCTCATCAGGCCCTTTTAGTGACACCAGACAACATTCCAATAAACTGTATAAAATTCTACCCACGCCTGTTTTGCTCTATCACGTTGCCTTATGTTTCTATATATCATAATGGATTTATCTAATCAATATATGTACATATAATAAACTCTATAGAGTTTTAGAAAATTCATTTACGAAGGCCCTTTCATCATTCTATTATGGGGATATTGATGTTTTTAAAATATTCCATCTTTAGAACATTTTGATAAGAAAAACAGTTTTATGGGAACATCCCAAAAAATTTAAACAATATCATGGAAACTATATCCTCTCTTTTTATGAACCATTGTTATTATAAGATATGATTTTTTATTATTAAAACCATCTTAGTTCAATTCTAGTTTTATATAAATAATTTTCCTCTTTTCTAATTTAAAATCTCTATAGTATTTTCCTTAAAACCACACAAAAATGATTTAATGATAATGTTTCCCAAATACATTTCATATATGTTTTCACTTCTGTTGGATATAACCGACCATGCTCTATGACTATTTTACCTTATGAACTTCCATGTATTCATTCATTGACACTTTCATTAAACACACTTGGGTTATGCTTTATGTCATGATTGTGGTACCCAATTCATTCCAAGGGTATATTTATATTTTTGTATGGTTGACTATGTTTGATTATTTATGTGGTAAGAATATTCAGTAAATTCTTAAGATGGGTGCACCTAGATAGTGCTACAATGCATTGGGTAAATTTAAGTCTCATGATAAATGGTGGGAAACGGGATTGGTGGTTTTCCTTGACCCATACTAAAATGGGAAACGGGATGGGCAGTTAGCTTTGACCTATACTAAATACATGTTTTATGATTCTTCCATATTTATATAATTCCATGTTTATATGATTACATGCTTATATGATATAATTTTATATGTTTCATGCTTTAGATATCATTATGTCTTGCCTCCTAACTCATGTGCTTAAGATGTATCCTTATGTTCATTCCCTTACTAGGCATTTCATCTCATCCCTTTGTTCATGTGATCCCATGTTTACATCGTGCTGATGTGAGGGATCAAAAGATGTTAGGAGCACTTTATGGAGATTAAATAAATAAATTTTAACCCCCATGTTTTATGTTTTATGTAACTAGTCTTCCAAGACACTAGACGTAACGATATTTTTCATGTAATATGAAATATAATTATGCTTAAAATCATTTAATGTTATATGTAAAATGATTGGGTCACTATAGTTGGAATCAGAGTATGGTCTTGTTATTTCTAGAGATTAGGAATATATCACCTTAATGAGAACCTTATGGATGAGACTAAGTGTAGAAAAACGTTCCGAAATTTTGGTGATTATTGATTACGTGGTTTATCAAAAATAACTTATCTTTTTGGATATGATCAAGTAGAGGCGGCTCTGGCATAGATGTATCTTGGGTAAAACCCAAAAACACCACTTTGAGCTAGAATCAAACAAGAACTGGAGCACGTCAACATGCCTTGTTACACTCTTGGTGATGACACTGCTGTGGGATATGCTTTGGTAGATTCATGAGATTAGTACAAACCATTATTAAGGGACAAAAAAATCACATATGAATATATTTTATGAAATAGATTGAGGAAAATGTGTATTTAAACCTAAGGAATCAAACATTAGGATATACTTCTTCTTAATATGTTTTTCCTTTTATGTTCAAAGTATCCTTTTTTAAGATCTATAACATGGTATTCATGACATTCAATTATATGGTCTTTTTCTACGTTTATAGTGGGAGATAAAAGAACTCGTTCCAACAACCAATGTGATAGTAAATGTGATGATGGGACTAATGATATACCTGATATGATGAGAGTGGGTGCTCAAAACTTCATGGAAGAACCTTCTCAGCTAGCTCGAGTTATGAATAATACATTCAAGCATAGGGAATTCCCTCCTCCTCAGATAAAGAGAATGTTGCTGTAGAATCCTTCACATGACAATGGCCTCCCATGTTTTGCGGATCTTCTGATCCCCTCCTCGCTGAACAATAGATTGACTCCATTGAAAAGATATTCTCCGTCTTCCCATGCTTGGAAGAAGTGAATGTTATACTGTTGTTCTATCATTTTTATGGGGAAGATGGTCAGTGGTGATCACTTATCTAGAATACAAAGTCCCAATATGAAATTTTTTCTATGGATTGGGAGGAATTCATAAGGGTTTCGTTTCAACAAATATTTTTCTCGATCCCTCCATCTCATGATGAAAAGAGAGTTCCTCAGACTCAAGTAGAAGGAAGTTTAGTCCATTGGGTCATATGAAACTAACATTACAAGCCTGAAAGGTACACCTATAGCATTTTAAGGAACACTGAATGCAAGGTGCAACAAATCATTAGTGGACTAATGCCGAGTCTATAAAAAGCATTTGTGATTTGAGACTTTGACATTTATGAGCATATTTTCTGTTGTGCACTCAAGTATGAAATGGCATGGGATACTCTCATTGGTCTAATGGGACAAGTTAAAAGAAGTGTAAAATAGAGAACAACATGGGTGGTTCATCAAACAAATCCCATGATGAATGGAAGCCTGACTTTTCCCCTAGTAAATGATGTCAGAAGAAGCATCCAGGTAACTGTCTAAACAAAACCAAGAATTACTTAAAATGTTTAATGTTTGGTAATCTGGCCAACAATTGTTTATGGGATATGAAAAATCCACATAATGTTCATGAATAAAGGAAGGTTCAAATCAACACATAGCATGCAGTGCAGGGTTAGAATAGCCAGGAGCATTGGCATTCTACAAACAATTTTCCTAAGCCAAGTGCTGTCAGAGGCAATCAGCAACAACCTCAAAGGAATGTAGGAATGGATTATGCTATCAAAACTGCTGAGGTGGATCCAGACAACAAGGGGGTGACGAGTACACTAGTTATTCATTCAATAATATCAAACGTACTATTTTATTTTTGTTTGACACATTCATTCTTATCATGCATGTTTAGAATAACTATTCAAACACAACCTCAAAATTTAGAGGAAAAGTTATCTATGAGAACAACAAATGGGGAAATCATTACTTTAATGGTGTATAACCCAATTGTACTTGACGTTTTTGGATTGAACCTCCCATAAAATACCATCATAAATCATTTAGTGGAGTTAGATGGTGTATTGGTCATGGATTGGATATATTTATACAAATCAAAAATCAACTATCAGAAAACAGAGATCACTCTTCACATCCCAAACCATCCTCTTATTCAATACATGTTTAAGGAGGAGGAGGATTCTCCTTTAGAATCATCATCTCAAGTGTTGATATTACTGCCTTTTGAATTGTAATATCTAGAAAAAATGATTCAGCTGATGGGGAGAATCATACATGAAGATATACCAATCGTGAGGGATTACGCTGATGTATTCCCTGAATAGTGACCCAGTCCTCCTCCTATATGAGAGGTTTATTTCTCAATTGAACATATCCTTGGATGTATGCCTATTTAAAAGACACCACAGATAATGGCCACCATAGAGCTGACAGAGCTGATGAAGTAGTTACAATAGAATATGGAGAAGGGTTTTATAATCCTGTGTGCTTTACCATGGGGTGAACCAGTCCTCTTTATCAAGAAGAGGGATGGATCAGTGCGCCTCTACATTGGTTATCATGAGAACAATAAAATCATGATAAAAAACAAATGTCCACTTACACGGATAGATGACTTGTTTGATCAAAAGTTTGGGGCCAATTATTTATCTAAGGTGGACAATCAATCAGGATATAACTAATTAATGGTGAGGAAGGATGATATTCCAAAAATTTCCTTTAGAACGAGGTATGGACACTATGAGTTCATAGTTATTCCCTTCAGACTCAATAATTCTCTAGAAATTTTCATGGAATTAATGAATAGATTCTTTAGAGATTACGTTGACAAATTTGTGGTATTCATTAATGATGATATTTTGATATACTCTAAGGGAATGGAGGAACATTATTAGAATTTAAATACTATGTTAAATACATTGAGAATGTATAAGTTGTATGTATTGTACAATATATGTGAGTTCTAGATGGAGAATGTATCATTCTTGGGGAATGTTATCTCCAGTAATGGAATATTTCTGGACCCATCCATGATGAAGGCAGTTGATGTGTGTCCCAGGCCACCTTCTGTAATAGAGATCCACAGATTTTTTGGTCTTTTTGGGTATTATCAATGATTTGTGAAGAACGTTTCACTATTGTCAAACCCAATGAACAAGCTTACATGAATTAGAGTACATATGGTCTGGACACAATAATGTGAACATTGTTTCAAGGAGTTGAAAAAGAGTCTTATCAATACACCAGTACTAACTTTCCCTACAAGTGGAAAACTCTTTTTGTTGTATAGTGACACTTCTAAGAAGGACTTAGGTTGTGTGCTAATGAAAAATGAAAAGGTGATAGTCTATTCCTCAAGGAATTCAAAAATACATGACAAAAACTATCCTACACAAGTTGGTAGGGGTGATCTTAGCATTGAAAATATGGTGGCATTATCTCTATGGGGAGAATTGTGAGATATAGACTGACCACAAGAGTCTCAAATTTTTATTCCCACAAAAGGATGTCAATATGAGCCTACGAAGATGGATAGAGATCATCAAGGATTATGACTGCTCAATCCACAATCATCATTGTAATTAAAACAAGGAGGAATTTTCTCTATGTTGAAAGGATCCTGCATCTTTATCAATGATGAGAATTTAAAAGGATCATATCTTCTTAGATTTACAAAGGATGGGCATGAGAATCATTAACGGAAGAAAATAATAAATCCTTTCACAAATGATTGCTCAATCATACCTCTTGGTGAAAATAATTCATTCTCAATGAAAAGATATAGATGTTATGAAACTGGTGGATGCTATCAGAAATGGGAAATCCTTATAGTTTATGGTTGATGAAGAAGGAGTTGTAAATTTTTTGATAGGATTCTGGGTACCATCTGATCAAGAGATAAAGAAGGAGGTTCTGAATAATGCACATAACTCAACCATCTCAATTCACCCCGAGTGCACAAATATTTTTTGAGATAACTGAAAAAACATTTAGTTGGAAAATATGAAAAAGAGAGATTGTTTAATATACATAAATTTTTTTGGTATGATAGCAAGTGAAGTCTGAGAGGAAAATGTATAAGGGGATGATGCAACCACTACCCATACCAGCATAGTAGAGGGAGAACATTACCATGGACTTTGTCACTGGAATTCCAAGGACATCTTGAGGAAACAATGCTATATGGGATGTTGTGGATCTTCTTACAAAGACTGCTCACTTTATTGCGATTCAATAAGACTTCTCATTGAATTAACATTCACATATTTACATAATAGAAGTGGTAAGGTTTACTGGAGTACAACTATCTATTATATTTGATCATGATCTAAGATTCACCTCCATGTTCTGGAAAAGTCTTTAACATGGTATATGCACTGATCTGAACATCATTACAACCTATCATCCTCAAACAGATGGCTAATCTGAGTGAACTATTTATGCACTAAAAACCATTTTGAGAGCATGTTCATTGCAATTCAAAGGAGGATGGGACCAATAACTACCACTAGTTGAAGTATCCTACAACAATAGTTTCCACTAGAGAATCTTAATAACACTATATGAATCCATTTATGGGAAAAGGTGATGATCATAAGCATGTTGGGTTGAAGTCGGTGAGCGTAAGATACTAGGACCAAAATGGTAGAAGAAATGGTGGAGAAGGTGAAAACCATTCAGGAGAATATCATGGTTGTCGAAACTCAAAAGAAAATTTATGCAAACAGTCATTGATGAGACCTTGAGTTCCACGTTGGAGACATGGTATTTCTACGCATATCTCCATGGAAGAAGATTATGTTGTTTTGGAAGAAATGGATGTTATGTCCCAGGTAAATTGGACCCTTCGAGATCCTAGATCGATTCAAAGTTATGGTCTATGGAATAGAACATCAACTTACTATATCGAATGTACATAATGAAATTCACATATCCACCTTAAGAAAGTACATACCATACCCTTCACATGTTCTCTCTTCAGAGGTGGTACAGTTGGAGGATGATCTTTAATATGAGGAGCAGCCACTGAAGATCTTGGATCATAGAGACAAAGTTCTATGAAACAAGACTACTAATATGGTCAAGGTACTATGGATAAACCATTAGTATGAAGTGAAAACATTGGAACTGTTGGAAGAATTTAATGAAACTTACCCCCACCGGTTTTTTTCTTAGATTGTAAAACGAAATTTTGAGGGAGAAATTTATTAAGGGGGAAAAATGCAATGACCCAATGTTTTATAAATGGAAATTATTTTATTATAAATATGTAATAAAATCACATGAAAACACAACATAATTAACTACTAAGTGCTATGTGACCATTAAACATATTTTTTTTCACTTCTGTGTTTGGAATTTCAAAATAATACAAACACGGTTGAAATCATTAAGTTATTTACAGTCTGATAAGAAAAAAAATTAATTTGTTTGAATAGTAACCTACACTTAGGAATTTTTACATACCCTTATGAATAGTTATGTACCCAAATGAATAGTAATATTACTTATGATATTATAAAAATATATTCAAATGAAATTATGATGTACATATATTTTTGAATTAGTAAATGAATATTTTAAAATTGGGTTTTTGATCATAAATTATCACTTTAAATAAATATTAAATTAATCATATTTAGAAAATTATTTTTAAAAAATTGACACTATTATTGGATTCTTCTAGTTAAAAAATGGTTAGGCTAAATGTTTTGAGATTTTTCTGAAATACATGATTTTTTTGAAGAGTAGTAAAATCCGATAATTCACAATATATGCTAAAACCTTAATTTATGAATCATTATTTAGTTATGGATGATGTAAATGGCATTTGGTTCAAATTCACATGAATTGTAACTATTATTGTTCATATAATACTTACTATTACTTCAATTTTGAATAAATAATAAACTAATGATTAAAAAAATATGAGAACCCTTATCTAATCCACTATAAAAAGTACCTCACTCCCTCTTTTATTCACTACTCTCAAGCCCTGTTCCCTGTAAATATTCTTCCCAAATATCTTCCCAGTCTCCACCCCCACGTCCAGAATCCCATATACCCTTTGAAATTCCAAATCCTCTCACCTTAAGAGGTTCTCAAATGATGAAGTTTCAAGAGGTAAATTCCACTTTCAAAGTCCTTCATTTATTTTAAGTTATTTTTTTCTTTATTCAAATATCTTCAACAAACTATTATGTTAATTCCAGTAACATACATGTATTAAAATTTTTTTAATGCTAATGGGATATCTCATTATTATCTATCCTCTCCCCAGCTTTTATTTGAATGAAATGAATGCAGTATTTGAGATGTGAAAATTTAGCACTTTCTTGGACAACACTTTATCAATTTCTATTATCATATTTAATTATGGTCATGAAACCATTTTTGTTTTGGTTGAAAAAGATTATTATATATTTGATATTTAATATTTTTTTATTTAATTATTTTTTTCAAATGATATTATGTTATAAACAAAAACATTTTCTTTGTAATCAAACCCTCCAATTAACAAAAACGGTAGTCAATATGGTTTTATATAACAATTTGAATTAACTCTAAGTAACCTAATTAAATTTAAAACCATTTAATCTCCTGAATGTTCATTAATAGCATAAAAATTAATTTCTGTAAAACCACTTTCATCATACATGTTTATCCAAACATGAATATAAGTGAACCGTTCATTAAAACCATGTAATCAAACTAGCCTGAGAAATTAGTTTGAACCTCATAACCAATAACAACGGTTATAAATGAACATAAAATTATTATAATAAAAAAAATTAAATATAGAATAGGTTCTATAATTATTAATTAATATACCTACTTTGTTTATTCAGGTCATTAATAACATGTTGAGAACCCCAACAGATATAAGGTATGAGAACCACTTCATTTCTCTCTTAATCAAGATGTCATCTAGGATATTCCATATTATGTGTAATACATAATTATAGGGGATGTTCATTCACCTCCACCATACTTCCATAATTATTTCAATGCGATGATAAACTCATTTTCTATCTCATTTATCCTTCTTAGTTAGACCCGACACCATAACGATAAACCGTAATGAATTCTACCAGAACCTTCTTTTTTATTTCGAGTTGCGTTATATTTCTATATATTAAAATGGAGTTATCTTAACTGTTTGTGTAAATATTATAAATTCCATGTATCTTTACAAAATTAATTTTGTAAGACCCTTTCATCACTCAATTTCGTGGCTATACATGTTTTCAAATGATTCCCTCCTTATAACTTTCTGATAAGAAAAACTGTTTTAATGTAACTTCCCAAATTTTTTACCCGATTTCTATTGCACACTATCCTATGTTTCAATGCACCATTATCTTTATAAAATCAGTATTTTTATTATTAAAACCTTATTGGTTCAATTATAGTTTAATATAAATGATTTTACTTTTTTCTATTTTAAAATCACTATAGTATTATCCTTAAAACAGCACAAAAATGTTTCAATGATAATGTTTCTCAAATACATTTCCTATCTGTTTTCACATATATTTGAAACCACCTACCATTTAATATGTTTATACCACCTTATTAATTTCCTTGCATGTTCTAATCCCTTTCATTCATGGACACTTCCATGATCTTCTCTTTTGTTATGCTTTATGTCATGATTGTTGTACCCAATTCTTTCTATGTGTATCCTTATCATTATGTATGGGTGATTATGTATGATTATTTTCTGTTGCAAGAATATTAATGAAAATTTTGATATTTGTGCGCCCATATAGTGCTACAATGCATTGGGTAAAATTATGTCTCAGGAGATGCGGTGGGAAATTGGATTGGTAGTTTTCCTTGACTCGTACTAAAATTGGAAACTGGATTCGAGGTTAGCCTTGATCTATACTAAATACATTTTTTATGAATCTTCCACATTTATATGATTCCATATTTATATAATTTCATTCTTATATGATACGATTTTATATGTTTCATGATTGGGATATCATATTTTCATGCCTCCTAACTCATGTGCTTAAGATGAATCCTTATGTGCATTCCCTTACTGGGCTTCTCAGCTCAACTTGTTCTTCATGTGTTCCCAAGGGTACCCTATGCAGATGTATGGGCTCAAAGGAAGATATGATCTATTTATGAATATTAAATAAATATATTTTATTTAGCCCCATGTTTTATGTTTTAAGTACCTATTCTTTCCAGAAACTAAACTAAACAATCCTTTTCATGTAATACGTTGCGTAATTATGTTTAAAACCATGTAATGTTATATGTAAAAGGATCGGGTCTCTATACTATGGTTTAACCAACCTAATAATAAATAAAGATCTATAAGTTCCAATAAACCATATGAACCAAAATGTGGAATCCATTTAGTCCATTCCATAACACGTTCTAGTCTGTGTGACCAAAGGTCCATGAATCAACATTCCATAGTTGACTACCTAGCATTTATATAATAAAAATATCAGTAAAACACACCATAGTTTATGGAATGACATCATTATATCATATATGTTTTTCTCAATTACCTATAGTAATAATTATATGATAATAATTCTATTTATAACTAACATTCACTGATGGAAATCATAGTAAATGAAAATAACATAATTATCCAACATTGTAAGGAATATAAAATAAAATTGAATTTCATACAGGGTGCCTAATATGATTCATGATATGGGAGACCCTCATCACATCTACTTTCAGTCGAAATAGAACCCTCAGTCTTTTCAATACAAATATCACAATTCATCTGTGTCACACAATTATGGATTTTAATTAATTATAATAGGAAAAAAATAGATATTTTCATTCGAGTTAATTTATATTTTCTCTGTACATGTCCTAGATACTCTAAGGCACAACATATTACAAAATCTAATTTGTTTCCTAATATGTATAATATTTTCTCAAAATTGTAATGAACTAAAAGGAAGACATCTGGTAGAAATTTGTGACGAGCCTCACCTGATTACCACCTAGATGTCCCCCAATCCTAGTGGGTCACATGGTCTCATTCAGATATACACTAATAGTAGATCTTCTTTAATAGAATTTAAGTCCTTAGTTGTGTTTGGGTGATGACTGTGCGATAATTTAAAGAGGATCAAATTTGTATAATGAATATATAAATAATAAAAGCATTATAATAGGGAACAAGCAGTGTAAACAAACACAAATCACCCAGAACTCAATAATAATAAAATAAAGCAAACATAGTTATATAAAATGTATGATATTTTCATGTGTTTACAAAATCGGAAAACATGTATAAAATAATTATGATGTGCATGTTGTATATGATAAGAAATTTAAAAAAAGGAAAAACGTCTATCCAAGAAACCTCATCTCCTTCCTAGCCATCAACTAGAAATCATCCACGCTATGTCACGGAAGAAGTCATGCATCCATTAGAGGATGATTCTCTTTATCAACACCTATAAGAATGTAGTATGACTTGTTATCATAGGTGGCCCAGATAGGGTGTGAGATAAGATGATTTGGCCACCACAAACATCAACTATAAATCTAATGTATGCTTATACAGTGTGGAACTGTGTAGATAAAAACAATCAATGGTGTAATAATAATTATAAAAGGTTTGTCTTTGGATACTAAATGAAAACAGGCTAACACTACGTCCATTATATTGTGATGATATATCACTATATTTGTATCATGGGATGGAATTCCCAGTATCAAATTTACAAAGGATGAGATTTTTGGTATCATAGTACTATAGGGGACTCCATTACTGGTATCATTTATAGGGACACCATGTCTGATAGTCTAATAAGGGTCTCCATGAACGTATAGTTTCTAATGGGATGTATTGAATATATTGTATCTCAATTATATCATGGTTGAAATACTTGTATTGTATCCAATTTATTTATGTTTTTCCATGATTGTATTATATAACTTATATATAATTTTCTCCATGCCTGTATTGTAACACATTTATATATGGGTCAACATTAATGTATCATATTGAATTTATATAATGATCTCATTTCCTATATAACATAAAATTTATATAAACTATTCATAAGTGTTATTATTCTATATTTACATAATTAATGGGGGTCCCCATACTAATACTTCCTTTTTAGAAATATATATTATCTTTAATATGATCAAAGGAATAAATCATAAATTATTTACCTTTAATCATGATATGGTTGTGGTTTTTATTCCAATTAAATATGTATCATGGGATTAATTATCACTTCAAACTAATTCAATTCATAAACAAATTCAAGGGAAAAACATCTAATATGCCACATCATTTGATCTATATCAATAATGATGTCTCCATTTAAAATTAAAATTGAACACTCTAATAGTTTATTTGGCTATGTAATCATGGAAACCAAAAAGGCATGTAAGCGGAAAAACACATAGGTGTTTCTCACTATGAGGTTGAAAACACAATATGAATCTGGGTTATAACAAGATAGCATTCTACTAGTAGGGAAACAAATTATTGTATGAAATAATTAATATGAAACATATATTAAAGCTATCATACACAACATGTCACATATTAAAAACTAATGAGACATCAATATATAATTAGTATAATTACTAACATATTATCATAGAACTATCCTATATTATTATCTCCCACAAATTTGGTCCAAATCGACAAAAAAATAGAATAATGAAACACATCCCTAAAATATGTTACATGAACCTACATATAAATTGCATTGTCGAGAGAAAGATGAACAAAAAATGGATCATGATTAATGATGATCTTTATGATATGAATCCAGTGAGATAAAAAAAGTTAAATTTAGGATTCAAATGGATAATACACTAATTATACTAGCATTAGTGAGTTAGAATATCAATAGAGAGAGAAACCCATTTTCCGATGTCGAAAAAAATTATATAAGGGGTCATGGATATATAAAATTGATATTAAATTGGTAATTTAACCAAAAAAATAGGGCCACACGGTTTGGATACATGATTAGTCAAATCATGAACCAAACCACTGAAATGGTACAACTATGTTTGAGGGACCAATTGGCAGGAGAAGGTTTGGTAAACTAAATGATTTTTTTTCAAGTGCAATGTCTTATCTTGTCATCAATGTTTATGATGAAAATAAATCACCTATCTTTGTATTTTTTGAAATTTATACTGACCATCATATTCCACAACATAAACTCATTATTCTTGAAATTTTACATTGCATTTACGAGATTGTTTTGGAAGAAAAGGCTCATAAAATTCACACTGAATTCAAAATTTAACGATTGATCGTAATGGGAATGGATTTGAGTCTATATTAGTATTATAAAAAGGTGGTCATTCTTTTATTATCATAGATTATCCATAAATCAAATGTATTATTTAGAGATGTGGTTCCAGATTGGTGAAATAATGAGGAGAAGAAGTCCTCACAATGGTATAAAGAATAAATTTCAAATAAATGAGGGTTTGTAAATCACATTGATACTATATTGGAATGAAATACGATCTGTGGAGAAATTTTTATTTATAATACTTTCCATTACAAATGTGATACATCTTTTATGTTTTTTATATTTCACAAATCATAAGTAAGTGAATCATGTGAAAAATTCATGATTAAATAAAGGGGGACAAGATGTGTTCCCATTAATTTTTATATTAATTATATCTATTTGGTAAGAGAAAAATGGTGATGGATATCATATTTATTATAATCGTAATCATATAAATCATATTCTATCTTAGCAGGGAAGAAATATTTTCCTAATGTAATGGGATGTAACAATACATTCCATTGTAAGTCGGACATTTTTGAAGCTGATCCCCAACGAAACCAACCACGTGATACAAGATGATGTTTTTGGATGAATAATGTTGGTAAAGATAATCATTTCCAGTCCCAAAATCATCATAATGAGTCCATTGGATTCATTTTATTTAATTTCATGGATGATTTCTGGAAAATGTGAGAAACCAGTAGTACTAGTTTTCAATCAGAATAAAATGAAATAGAAAAAAATTTGTGAAACATGAATTTATCGGTAAAATATAAATAACATTGTATAGGAATATCATTGGTAATGTATTCTAAAATAAATAAATCCATTTATACTAGATCATATGATTCACTATATCATTTCATTTATCATAGGTATAATAGTTTGAAAAAAATGATGATGAAAATTATTTTATTATTAGGAATGGGTCAAGAACCATTATATTAAGGAAGTCTCAAGGTGAAGAAAAGAGTAATCCCCAATCTAGAGGAATGAAGTTTAATAATATCATCTAGACATTGTTGGATTTTCATTCATAGGGGGAGCAATAAATTAGGAAAATATAATTTTTTTTTGTGAATAAAAAAGTGATGAAGAAACCATTTTTCTTCATTTTTCATCATCATAAGGGGCCAAATCATAACTATAATGGAGAGTAAAAATAGAATAGAATTTTATAATAATATTTAAATAAGAACCCAGCCCTAAAACAATACATAATATTGAATTAAATGAATAATTTACATTCAATATCTTTTCAGGTTTAGAGTTTTAGAGAATTAGGACATAACTATTACATCTCAAAGATTAAAAAGTAGACACATCTACTAAGTTTCAATTTTTTAACAAAATATAAACTCCTGAACAAATGATTCAATTATAGTTCAATGTTATAGACATCATTACATTTCCCTAATCCCATCCTTGACTATATTACACTTTAAGTCCTAAGGAAACCATTTCAAAAACTTGGGAGGAGCACAAAAAGCTCAGTAAGGGTTATAACATAATGAAAGGAAACATTAACCCATCATAAATAAAAATCGATGAATACATAATTTTCAATCAAAACATAACTTATGAAATCATAATATTTATTAATAACACATAGTAATCACAATTCATAAATGTAACTTAAGGCATACAGAACGTACTTACATTATAGCTATCATAGCTACATAGGCAGTCATATTTGGAATACCCATCACGGTATATTCCCTAAATCACTTCAGAAAAACATTCATGTATACCTCCTTCACATTACCCAATTCATTGTAGAGATATCTCGGGCTCACCCGCCTTAGGTTTATCATGGAACCACCCTTATACGTAACAATTTTTAAGAAGAATTACATAATCATAACACATAACATAACCATAAAGGAAAGATTACATTCCTACATTGCAATAACAATATAAAATATTAAGATAAGGAAATAATAAATCCATTATTAAAAACAATTTTAAATAAAAAAATGAATAAAAATATTGTATGGTATTTATTTTTCTTTTGAAAACATTATGGCTTGTTAAGGAAGACATAGATCAAAAAATACTTGTGGCGGTAGAAAAGGTCGTTGTCACCGCTTACGTTAAAAAAAGAAATATTTCTTTTTGACATTTAGTAAAACGCTTCATAGAGAAATGATTCCCTTTTAATGAAATGAAAATTCAAAAGGGTTTTAATCATACTACAAAATAAGGTCATGTATAAATCTAATGATGCCTCAATGAAAGAAGATTGAGACGAAGTCCCGTACAAAGATAGTGTCCTTAGATTAAGGATAAATCAAGTACATAATTATGTGTGACAAATATAAATACACCCAATATAATTGGATATTAAGTGTAAAATATTAATAGTTCATCCACACATATTCATTGCATGACATAATCAAGAAGTAGAAGTTTAACCCATAGAATTGAAATTGGGTTAAGAAGTTCCCTTACAGAAATTTGACAGCCTAAAGACGTCACATTAAAATTTAAAAAATTATTTGATGAGAGATAAAAAGTGTATCTCATCACATAAAATATATATCAACAAGGATATATAATAACATATCCTAACATAAGAACATGTAAATAAAAAGACCTAACAAAAATAAGTCTTTTAAAAAGCGGAGGGGGAAAGGTTCCCTTACCGATTTGGGTAACATTCGAAACGTACACCCAATGAAATAAGGTTCATAAAAAGAATATATAAATACCATTAAAATAATGTATATTACACAAATAATACAATCATGATCAGTAAATACACAACACAAAAGGAAATAGTGGAAAATGTAGCATGAATCTCACTAGAATAAAAAGTGAGATAAAAACCCCTTAACTCATTTTGATCAATAGTGTTGTATGACTAAAAGATAATAAACACAAAATGAATAACATAATACTATGAATATAAATATAATCATGATAATATAATTAAATTCTAGTACACAATACACCACATGCAATAAATAAGTGGCGAACAATGGAAATCTCACGGAATTAAATGTGAGATAAGAAACCCCTTATAAACATTTGGCAGCCTAAAGATGCCACAAAAAATCCAAAAATGGATTGATGAGTTAAAATAGGGTCTCTCATAATATTAACATAAAAATTACAGTAAAAGTAATATAAAATAACATCCTCCATTATAATAACATGGAGCATAAAAGAAATGACATAAAAGATAGTACTTTAAAAAAAAGAGGTCGTATCCCTTACCTTATGTCCGACTTGTCTTGTTCATTTATTTATATTCCGGAATAATAAACATTGGTCAATTTACAATTTCTTAAGGAAATCCTTTAATGTTTATTATTGATTTCATATCACATATTATCTTGTTATAATAATTAGATAATTATGTGATTTCATATCATACGTTTTGACGATGTTCGGTATATGAGTAAAAAACTTGTTTGAAAAAACTTCCCCATGTAGTTATAAGTACATCATCTCCAGAATGTTATTAATTATTTAAATATCATATATATCCCATATATATTCATTTTATACTATTCAAAAACATTTGGAGATAAAAAATGAAATGCACCATTCATGGAGACGGTAGGTTGTACGTATGCATGAACACTACTTTCATTTCTTTGACATATTAAAGGATTTTAAACTAAATGAGACATATATATATATATATTATTATTCCAGTATAATATATATGTTATATAGGTAACATATGTTCATTAATTAAATTCGATATAAATTCCATGTTTGGCATTAATGAGTCAAATCACTTGAGGGGGAGGTTTCCCACACTTCCTCAGATTAAATTATCACATTTTCACAACATGCAATGAATAAAGTTACTTTTTAAATATAAATTACATAATAATAGAGAGGGAATATGTATACTATATATCATATATAAATAAAGTTACATCATAATGGAACCATGAAAGGTGCTAAAAGAATAATGAACAATCATCGTTTCGTGAGATAGTAATTCGCCATCCACCGAAACAGTATGTTCTTTAACCATTAGATGGAGGTGTGTGTAAGAGTAAATCAAATACTTATCATAACAACAACCTAGTATATTGAAGATAACAGTTTTTTTCAAAATAAAAGAATAAAAAGATTTTAGGGGGTTTGATATGCAAAATAAAATAAAAGGACATAAGAGAAGACATTACCATTAAATCTGGTAACTCCCATTGTTTTGAACCAAAAGGGTTTCTTGAAGAGCTTTCTGCCTATGGTAAGGCTTCTAGAATTAAGAGATGGATGCATAGAGATAATATGACTTGTGGTTGGACGAGCCAAGGGCTTCAGATGTGTGGGTATGGAAGTAGAGGTGGGGGCCTTTTATAAGAGGGAGGAGGGGCACTCTTAAAAGGTCATGAAATGTTACTTTATTATGTAATGATTTTCGGATTTTAAAGGTCCTACAATGATATATTTATAGTATAAGGTTATAATGTTTTAAAATCCACCCATAAAATAGGTTATAGAAAAGATTAAGGCTTATATGTTATCTTATCTTTTCATTTTATTTAAATCGTTTTGTAATTAGGTAATCGCTGAATCATCATTGTGTCAAAACTATTTTTTTTAATGTCTAAAAATTATAAAAGAATTTCCATGATGTAGGAAATATTTTTAGATTTCTAAATAATATTTATAGTAAAAAATATATCTTATATAACACCATGTAAAAATTGTTTTAGTAAAACAATACGTGTTTGTGACATTTTTATTTTATTTTAAATAAAAGGTATTAATGTTATTATCTTACACAAGTGCTACATGAGGTCCCACAAATTTAACCATGGATTTTACTGGCTGGCCATGAATCATCCAATAAGGGTGGTAAAAGTGTCAAGATATTTTTATATTTTTATAATATCATTTTTACCTTAAATTACCCTAATTACCTCTAATCATGGTTAATAAAACTCAAAAGATACTATTCACCTAAAATTAATTACATCCCATTAAACCAAATTTTACATACTAATGACAACCATGTATGTCAGATTTTTTAAATTCAATTCACAGAAGCCGTAAAATTTCATTTAAATGAAAAGCAGTTTTTTAACTACCACTTAGTGGTTTCAATATTCATCAAAGAAATGATGTTTTTCAGAAGACTACCGAAAATTCACCCTAATATATATTTGATATTCCAAATTCAAAAATGATGTCCATTTTACCAAATTCAAAACAAACAAGTTTCAATAATTATTTTTATAATTAATTTCCACTGTCAAAACCAATAGCGTGTTTTTAAGAAACAAAATCATTCCAAATATTGACACTTGTTTATATCCAATTTCAAATTGAAATTAATTACAATGACCACAATTGAATTAACTGGTAAAAATATATTCTAATTAATCATTAGAACCAATTAAAAAGATTATCTAACCATAAAAATAATTTAGATTAAAAGCAGGTTTTGAATTAAAATACAGTATTTTTCACTATTCATAAAAAATGAACTTCATCGAAAAAATAACAAATATTTACAAAAAGTAAATTTTGATGTCCCTGTTATAATGAAGGATTTTATTTTTTTCAAATATATCATATAAAATTGCCAAAAAGTGTATTTAAAAAGGGGTCATCATCAAAAGGCGGTTAGTCGACCTTTTAAATAATATTAGAATACATATGCTTAAAATTGGATTCAATCACATTTTAAGCCTCTATAATTTATTATGTAATTGTTAAAATAATTAACAGACATATATAATCATTTTGTAGTTAGTTCTGTTCATTCCAACCATTACAACGGCTAGGCGTTAACTACCATTTAAAATAATATTATTATATTATTAGTGTGCAATGTAATATTTCAAAGATACTCATTGTTGCGTTTTGAGTATGCCATTGAACATAGCATTCCATTTAAAGTAATATTAATATTTTATTCAAAAATATTAATAAATATAGAAAATTTCATATTCTTTATTTACTTGGGTTGTTACATCCTTCCCCCTTTTGGGAATTGCGTCATCGTAATTTTAAAATTGGGCTTTGAAACTTCATTGAAAGTCCAACATCGAAAAAAGAGTCAGTAAAACTATCAATTTAAAAGAAAGAAAGATAAATACAAAGGTCCCCCGAGTTAACCCATACTAGTATTCCATGTAGGAAAACATAGATATGGAAGAGAAAACAAAGGGCCATGTTCTGATGGAGAGTGATAGAAAACATGATTAAGATAAAGTTAACAGCAAGGAAATCACAAACTTGTGATTGGTTAAACGGTATTTGATTCCCTTGTTGGAAAATTTAGCATACAACATTTTGGTTTTAAGTTAATTTTCATTGAGGAATTTATTTATGAGCTTAACTAAATCCTAAGGAAACATACTTTCTTGTCATGTAGACTTTCATCTCTTACTATATTTCTTATACAAACTCAAATTTTCTCCAAACGATGAGTATTCAAGATGAATTGTTCGCATTAATAGCGATAAAATAAACTTTGAGAGAATCAAATAATCAAGAAAAGAAGAACTATATATTTCCCATGTCTTTATACCTCAACCAAAACCAAAATAGTTAGTACAAGATCAGATAATCCCCAAAAAGTATAATCTTTCACAAAAAGAAAAACTACTCTTAATCTCCAAATTTTATCCATCAAATCCCAAAGTTCATCAAAGACCATTCAATATACAGATATCCATAAAATTCTCCAAAGTAATCCAATCTATGATTTAAACACAAATCTCCAAAGAATTTAATCACATAGTTTTCCAAGATAAATCTTAACATTTATCTCTAAATAACATCAGTTATTCATAAAGTCTCATATTGAAAAGTAATTAACCTAATCACATATCCTCCATGATAGGTTATTCATTTCCATAGATAACCCAAAATCAACTTATTATTGATTCATAAAATCATCTAACTAAATAGAATAACTCATACTAACCAGGGAATTCATGTAGTCCAGTGGTAGGTGATAAATCTCAGTCGCACATTGGTTGTGGGTTCGATTCCCACAGCTTCATCCGACGTGACGGGTTGTCACACGGTCTACGTGTTGTCCTTTTCCAAAACTACATAATTCTTATAACATTCCCCAAAAAGAGATCAAATTTTCAAAAATATCCATAACATAATTTAACTACAAGTTTATCTCATGCCTTTCATTTTCCATCATAACCTATAGTAACCCATTACTACCTCAAAAGTAAGGATCATATAAACCATAATGGTTACCTTTATAATTATTACCTGAACTTCCACATTGAGTTTTTCTCTCATACATGATGCATTAGAGAACTCACTATGGTTCAAGTGGTTAATCATGACTCCTGGTAGTTGGTTTAGAATAAAAATGAGATTTCTCATTGAATTTCCCATTTCGTCCAATCTTTAAATTAGAGAACCACCACAGTTTCCATCAAACCCATTTTTACGTTGGTGCCTCCTAGAAACATCCATTTACTAAAAACAAAAATTGAAGTGTGAGTATATCAAGAAAATCATCATGTAGTAATGAGGAAGATAAAAACCAAGATATACTTATTCAATTTATCTCAATCCCATTCTATCATTCAAAAATAACAATGACTTCATCTAATATATTAACCATGGTCGTTATATACAACATGTCACTTATGCTTAAACAACACTCTAACCTCTAAAGTTATCTAAACTGACCATTGATACCAGCTATAAGAACCCAACCTTAAAACATTAAATAATCTGGAATTAAATGAATAATTCACATTGAGGATCTTTTCAGGATTAGAGTTTTTGAGAATTTGGACATAACTATTACATCTCAAAGATTACAAAGTAGACACATCTACTCATTTTCCATTTTTTAACAAAATATAAACTCTTGAACAAAACATTCATGTCTAGTTCCATGTTTTAGACATCATGACATCTCCTTGATCCCATCCTTGACCGTATTCCAATTTATGTCCTGTGGAAAACATTTCAAATACTTGGGATGAGCACAAAAAGATCAGTGAGGGTTATAACACAATGAAAGGAAACATTTACCCATCAAAAATACAAATCGATGAAAACTAAATTTTCAATCATAGCATACATTCAAAAATCATAATATTTATGAATAACACATTCTAATCAAAATTCGTAAATGTAACTTAAGACATACATAACATACTTATAATATAGCTATCATAGCTACATAGGGAGTCACATTTGAAATACCCATCACAGTATATTCCCTAAATATCTTCGGAGAAACATTGATGTTTACCTCCTTCACGTTACCCAATGAATTGGAGAGCTATCTTGGGCTCACCCTCCCTTGGTTAATCACGGAACCACCCGTATATGTAACAATGGCCAAGAACCATAACATAATCAAAACACATAACATAATCATAAAGGAAAGATAACATTTCTACATTGAAATAAAAATATAACATTTTAAGATATTGAAATAATAAATCTATTCCTAAAAACCATTTTCAATACCAAAATACATAAAAAGATTTTATGGGATTTATTTTTCTTTTGAAAACATTACTTCTTGTTAAGGAAGCCAAAGATCAAATAATACTCGTGGCGGCATAAAAGGTCATTGTCACCGCTTATATTAAGAAAAATAAGAATTCCTTTTTGTCGTATAGTAAAAAGATTCATAAAAAAAATATTCCATTTCAATGAAATGAAAATTTTAAAGGGTTTTAAACACCGTATAAAATAATGTCATATGTAAATCAAAAGATTACTCAATGAAAGAAGATTGAGATGAAGTCCTGTACAAATATGGTATCCTTTGATTAACGATAAATCAATTACATAATTATGTGTGCCAAATATAAATACACCCAATATAATTGGATATTATGTGAAATACAGTCAGAGGTCATCCACACATACTAATAGCACGACATAATCAAGAAGTAGTGGTTTAACCCAGAGAATTGAAATTTCGTTAAGAAGTTCCATTACAGAAATTTGATAGCCTAACATCGTCACATTAAAATTTAGAAAATGAGTTGATTAGAGAAAAAAAGTGTATCTCATCACATAAAATATAAACAAATAAGGATATATAAGAACATATCCAAACATAATAAGATATATATTAAAATACCTAACAAAAAGAAGTCTTTTAAAAAGAGGAGGGTGAAAGGTTCCCTTACCGATTTGGGTAGCTTTCGAAACGTACACCCCATGAAAGAAGGGTCATAAAATGAATATGTAAATACCGATAAGTTAAAGTATATTACTCAAAGAATACAATCAGGGAATGTACATACACCACACAAAAGGAAATAGTGTAAAATGTAGCATGAATCTCATGGGAATAAAAAGTAAGATAAAAACCCCTTACCTCGTTCTGATCAATCGAGTCATATGACCAAAATATGATAAACACAAAATGAATCACATAATAAAATTAATATAAATATAATCATGATAATATATTTAAATGGAAGTACACAATACACCACATGCAATAAATAAGTGGCGAACAATGGAAATCTAAAGGAATTAAAAGTTAGATAAGAAATCCCTTATGAAAGTTCGACAGCATAACGACGCCACTTAAAACTTCCATAAATGGATTGATGAGATCAAATAGGGTCTCTAAACATATGAAAATAAAAATTACAGTAAAAGGAATATAAAATAACATCCTCCAACATATGAACATAGAGCATAAAATATATGACATTAATGAGAGTACATGAAAAGAAATAGAGAGGTTGGATCCCTTACCTCAAGTCCAACTTGTCTTGTTCGTTTCTTTATATTCCTGAATAATATAGTTGGCCAATTTATAATTTCTTAAGGAATTCATTTAAATTACATTATCCAATTAATATCACATATTATCATGTTATAATAATTAGTTAATTATGTGAGTTCTTATCATACGTTTTTACGATGTTCGTTATATGAGCCAAAAATAAACTTGTTTGAAAAGAATTTCCCATGTAGTTATAAGTACATCATCTCTGGAATGGTATTAATGATTTGAATATCATATATATCCATTTTATACTATTCTATAACAATTTGAGATAAAAAAATGAAATTCACCGTTCATGGAGACGGTAGGTCGTACGTACGCATGAACGCTACTTTCATTTCATTGTCATATTTAAGGAATTAATACTAAATGAGACATATATATTATAATTAAAGTATAATATATATTTTATATAGGTAACATAAGATAATTAATTAAATTATTTATAAATTCCATGTTTGGAATGAACGAGTCACATCACTTGAGGGGCGGTAGTCCACACTTCCTCAGATTAAATTATCACATTTTCACAACAAGCAATGCATAAAGGTATGTTTTAAATATAAAATACATATTAATATAGAGGGCATAATTATACAATATATAATATATAAATAAGATGAAATAATAATGGAGACCATAAAGGTGTTAAAAAAAGATTGAAAAATCATCGTTTCGTGAGGTAGTAATTCTCAGTCCAAAGAAACAATATGTTCTTTAACCATTAGACGGAGGTGTGTGTAAGTGTAAATAAAATACATAGAATAAAAACATAGTATTATATTGAAGATATGGTTTTTGTTTCAAATGAATGTAATAAAAATATTTTAGGGGTTTAGAGAAGAAAAATAAAACAAAAGGACATAAGAGAAGACATTACCTATAAATCGGGTAACATCCTTTAGTTTGAACCAAAAGAGTTTTTTAAGAGCTTTATACCTAAGGTAAGGCTTATAGGATTAATAGAGGTATGGGAGAGATAATATGAGTAGGGGTTGGATTAACCAAGGGCTTGAGAGGTGTGGGTAAGGGAGTAGAGGTGGGGGCTTTTAATTAGAGGGAGGAGGGGCCCTCTTGGAAGGTCAAGAAATGTTACCTTATTATGAAATGATTTTCTGATTTTAAAGGTCCCACAATGATATATTTCGAGGACTATGTGATAAGAGTTCTAAATCCACCCATACAAAAGGTTTTAGAGAAGTTTAGGTATTATATTTTACCTTATCTTTTCATTTTATTTAAATTGTTCAGTAATGAGGCAATCGCTGCATCATCATGGTCTCCTAAATAAATTTATATATTTAATGTCTACAAATTATAAAAAATTAACATGAGGTAGGAAATATTTTTATCTTTCTAATTATTATTTATAGTCAAAATTATAAGTTATATAACCCCAAGTAAAAAAATTGTTTTAATAAAATAATACATGTTTGTGACATTTTTATTTTATTTTAAAAAAAGATATTAATGTCATTTTCTTACACAAGTGGCTCCATGGGGTCCCACAAATTGACCCATAGATTTTCGTGGTCGACCATAAATTATAAAATAAGTGTAAGACATGTGTCAATATATTTTTATATTTTTATAATATCATTTTTACCTTAAATTACCCTAATTACCTCTAATCGCGGTTAATAAAACTCAAAAGTTACTGTTTACCGAAAATTATTTTCATCCAATTGAACGTCATTTTACTTACTAATGAAAACCATGCATGTTTTATTTTTGAAAATCAATTCGTAGAAGCGGTAAAATATTATTTAAATAAAAAATCTGTTTTTTAACTACAACTTAGTGGTTTCACTATTCATCAAAAATGTAGTTTTTCAGAACAATACCAAATATTCACCCTAAGAAATATTTGATATTCCAAATTCAAAAATGATTTCCATCTCACAAAATTAAAAACATATAAGTTTCATTAATTATTTTTGTAATTAATTCCTGCTGTCAAAACAAATAGCGTGTTTTTAAGAAACAAAATCTATCAAAAGAATGACACTTGTTTATTTGCAATTTTAATGTGAAATTAATTCGAATCACCACCATTGAATTAAATGGTAAAAATTTATTCTAATTACACTTTAAAACCAATTAAAAATATAATCTAACCATATAAATAAATTATATTAAAAGTAGGATATGAATTAAAATACAACATTTTTCACTATTCATAAAAATGGACTATATCGGAAAAATAACAAAAATTTACAGAATGTAAATTTTGATGTCTCGATTCTAATGAAGGATTTTTTTTTTCAAATATTGTATATATAATTGTAAAGAAGTGGATTTAAAAAGGGATCTTTGTCAAAAGGGAATTAATCGACTTTTTAATGAATATTAGAATATTTATGCATAAAATTGGATTCATTCGCATTTTAAGCCCCTATTTTTAATTGGGTAATTGTTAAAATAATTATCAAACATATATAATCATTTTGTAGTTATTTCTGTTCATTCCCTCCATTAAAACGGCTAGGTGTTATCTACCATTTAAAATAATATTATTATATTATTAGTGTGCAACGTAAGATTTCCAAGAAACCCATTGTTACGTATTGGGTACGCCATTAAACATAGAATTCCCATTAAAGTAATATTAATATATTTTTCACAAATATTAATAAATATGAAAATGTCATATTTTTTATTAACCAAGTCTATTACAATTTATGATTTACAATTCATCACACATTCGTTTGGTATAGATCATAATAATGAAGAATGCTTATTGAGAAAATCAGAATAGAGAATCGAAATTGAATAGATGTTGGTGAATATAGTCTGGAGAAGATCTAATTTTTGTCAGATGATTCAATAAGGATCTGGTAAAGTTGAGAAGTATAGACAAAGATCTAAATGTATTTGAAATTGATGGACACATTCAAATCTATATAATTTTTTTGATTGGGAAACAATTTAATAATCCCTCCCAAAACATTTCTGGGAGAGTATAATTGGAAAAAGGATCATTGTACTTTTTTGACAAACGTACTATTCATAAGGGAAGAGAGTGAAGATTTATATTTGAATAGATAATAATTTTTTGTATTCAGATTTGTTAAATATATTTTTTATAGACGTGGTATATAAGAGACAATATTACAAGATATTCTTCTTATTATCATATTATTATTGACATTAAATTAATATATTCATTGTAGTAGGCTAGATAATTAGACTACAAATAAATTATGGTGTTTTCTGAACTGAAGGAGAAAGTGTTCAGAATGGAATGAATAGTATTTTGATAGAGTCATGTTTCCTGTATTCAGATATTTTATTGGGATAATCATACTCTGAAAATCCGATTGAGTTTTATTATAAAGTCCAAGTTGTTCTTACCAGGTTCTTGGTAATAATGTGATGAATTGTTTTAAAATATTATATTGTCTAAGTTGATAAAGGAAGAACATTTATATGAATTAGTTAAAAATTTTGTATGACATCATTTGTTATAGAAGGGGGATATGAACTATTAATTTGTTTATGTTGTTCTACTATAATAAATGGGAATATCCAACTTGTTGTATTTTATACAAAAGGACTATTTTCTCCTGTATTTATCCGTATTTTATTGTTTCAAGACTGATCCATGGATTTTTCTTTTTTATTTAATAGTGATCTATGTAAATTTTCGTGTTTATATGGTTTTGCTTTTGTTATTTTCCAATATTGAAAATATAATAAAAAATTGGTAAAGGATATTTCATTATAAATGTATCATAAAAGAAAAATTTATCATTAATTCACCAACTTCTCCTATTAGTGATACAATTTTCCTGAATAAGAAATTAAAACTGGTGTAATATCTATGTTACTTCTCTTATTCATTGATTATTTTTGGATGAGAAGTTGACGTAGAATATAAATTGTGTGAAGAGTAACGAAATTCCATTTTTCGATAATAAAAATTTTCATATCTATAAAGATAGAATATTTCCTTATCTCATGTCAGTTTGATATGATGTTCTTGAAGATGAAATAGATTGGTTTCACCTTATTGATGAAAAATGTCATCTTATATCTATTGATAAGAAGAATCATGAGAATTATGGAACGGCTAAAAATTCATTACTATCATCCGTTTATGAATTTGAACATATAAGGTTGAAAAGGTGTGTCTACAGCCAAATATAATTGAGAAAAGTGGAAAATAAAATACAAAGGCAACACAAAAGTGATGAATTCAAAATTAAAAGACTGTTGGATGAAGTATCTTGACTTGAAAATGGGTTAGTATGAATCCGTCGGGGACTTATTTAGCATGGTAAGTGACATTTTCAGCACTATCATATATCTTGGTAAAAATTAAAATGTTTCTATAGTTGTTGAAATTATTTTATCAATCCTTCCTAATAATTTTGAGGCTAATGTTTCATCTTTGTAGGATATATATCCTTAAAAATTATCATTAGATAATTTTTATATCACTGTAATCATTTATGAAATAATAATAGAGATATCTATAAAAATTAAAATAAATGTTGATAGAGAAAAGAATTTCAAGTATTCCAAGAATGAAAAATCAATGAATATATTTATTGAAGAATAATCTAGTGATTTTTATTCTGGAAATGATGTATATAAAAATCTTGATGAAATTTGATATTTTTTTTCAAAAAATTATAAAATTGGTACAATGAAATATAAACAATAAAATTTCTTTTAAATGCATTGAATATGTATTTATTGGTCTCTTTACATCTAATTTAACCTAATGAATTAAATAATGGATAGTGATGGATAATAATGAAAAATGTGGCCAGGGAAGAAACTGGGTGATAAAAATAAATCAATTTCTATAGGGAAAGATAAAAAAATTCAATTTCAAAATAATAGGATTCAAATCTAAATTTAATGAAGAAGAATATAGTGATTGTGAGACAAAAAAAAATATTGAGTGTGTTTGGGTGAATAAATTCATTATAACATGGAATAATGAAGAATTCAGAATCATTATGTCTTGAGAAGAAGAACATAAATTAAAATATCATCTAAAAGAATGATTTAAAGAATGCATGAGAATGATTCAAAGGAACGGGAAATAAACGAATAAGTTAAAAAATGAAAGATCCTTAATAAACCATCAAGAATATTTTCTTGATGAGAATGTGTATAGGGTTAAATAAGATGATAATTAAAATAAACATCATTAGAATGAAGATAATTGTAATGAGAATCTGGAAGTAAAGTTGATGGGAAAAGAATGTGATTTGAACTTCTCCCATAATATATTGTAAATTTGAACAGAAAAAAAAATTCAAACAAATTTATCTCTGAAATTAGGGCATGTTACCATAATGATAACCATGGTATGTTTTATCAAAAATTACTTTAAAATTGTGAGAACAATTATATAATTCATTCTTAAAATTAGAAAGATATGAATGTTATATATGTTCCAAATATTGATAAATTATATAATTTAGAAGTTCCAAGATACCCTGAGTTCGAAAATTTTCCAAAAAATTCTAAATACAATAAAAAATTTGAAATTGATGATTTCATTATATATTTCAATAATATTAATCTTAAAAGGAATGTACATATTGATAATACAATGTTTTGTGATTTAGATAAGAAAATAAAGAAGGTAGCTGAGAGACATGGTAACATCTCAAGTTAGAATGTATGTTTCAGATGAATATATTCATTCATTGGCTACTACTAGTATTTTTTTGGATTCATACATATGGAAAATATGTGTTTGTTCAACCTACACCATTATAGCTATTTTATTGTTCATAGAATTAAATGTGTGAGGGGGAGTAAATCTTCCCAAATAATGAAGTTTGATAACGTTGTTTTGACAAAATCTAATAATGATGGGGTAAAAATTGAAAATGGTTTCCAAACACTAGTCATTATTTTTGAAAGGTTTGAAAAACATCGTAACCTTGAAAAAGGATGTCTTGTTTTATTACCAGAATTAAAATTTTTTCCAACAATTATCCAAAGTCAGAAATGAAGAATGAGCTGAATTTTGATATAAAAACCTATATGAAATATACAAAAGGTGAACAAACATAGATTCATGATGGTGGATATTATTCTCATTTGATAGAATATTTATTTTTTCTAATAACTATAAATACTTTAATGATGTAATAGTAATATTTGGCAATAATTAATCCATTAAAATCAAAGGTATTAAATTATTCTTCATTGGAAAATAATAGATAAAATGAAAGAATGCTTTATATGTTGAGGTGATAAAAACACATCATTATTTGTGTTTCCCACCATTGTGATGATGGAAAACAATTTCTTTAGAACCAATGTTTTTTTGTGATATGTGAAGAAAATGAGAAGATTGTTACAAGAGTCTAACATACATATAACAATTTTTTCCAAGATGGTTAAATAAAAAACAGTTGTTATTTTATTATGGGTGAAGAAAATCAATTTGGGAATAAAAGGGTCAGATACATTTTTCAAAGAAGCATGAAAAATTTATCAAAGAAATTCAATGATCATGATATTCTTGATTTTCCATAAAGAAGTCATTGGTGTTGCACTATTTACCAGAAAACAATGGTTACAAACTCTGTGCATAATAAAGTTTAGACTTGTTCAAAACAACCCCTAAATATTATAAAATACATATAATGTGGTCCATTGAGAAAAATGTCAAAGTATATATATAACTACGTCATAAATTTCATGGATGTTATTTATCAGATTATATTTTTTATGTTTATGAATCATATGTTTGATACATTGAAAATGTTTTAAATTTTCAAGAGGAATAATGATAATGAATTTGAGTATTTAATGAAAAAAATTTAATCTAATAACGGTGGTCATTATAAGAATAAATAATTTTAAAAATATATTGAGAAGCATGGAATTTTTAATGAGTATAGTTCCTTATAAAATCCTCAAAAAATGGGGATTTCGGATGAATGCAATTATTTATTTTTGAAATAGAGGGGAATATGTTACTTGAACTTGGTACTTCTGATTACTAATGGTGTAAATCAATGATAACTACTTTGCATATTAAAAAATACTATTTCTAAATGGAAAATTTGGATATAATTGTATATGATTGTTTTGTAGAATAATTTTTTATTTGAAACATGTATGAATATTCAAGAGTCCACGAATAATAAAGATGAAAGGTGGAAGCTTTATAAAGATTTATTATAAATGGGAATTGGAAATTATTTATTTCTATGTTATATAATAATGATCATACATATGTTTCTATAAATAAATAGTAATAATAATTTACATTATTGAAATGAATTTTATTCAAAATGAAAAAGTAGATAAGCATACTCTTGAGATGAACCAATTTACCAGGTTAAAGAAAAAATTAATGACAAGGATACATACAATTGTAATCATACTCAAGAATAATAATTAGAGTCATCTATTTCAAGTGATTATAATGATACTTGAAAATTTAAGTATATTATGAGGGAAATGTGGAATCTAATAATAGTTTTTTGTTAAACATAAAAGGATCAAACAATAAGAACAACAAATTTTATTACTTGTACTTCCTTGTAGTAAAAATTCGAATCAAATGATGTAAATGATGCTTTTGAGAATTTTGATGGGTTATTTCCACTAATGAAGAGTGGTATCAGATATAAAATAATGATACATGGGATATTATTCCAATTTAATATAATAAAAAATTGTTGGTAAAAATAATGGTTGTATTGGCAAGATGAATGAAGAAGGAAAAGTGATAAGAAAAAAAGTATGAATAGTGTGTAATGGTTAATAAAAAATTGATATTTTTTATTTTTAGGAAAAAATATCACCAGTGGAAAGGATATAAATAATTATAATTTTTCTTTATATTAATGCACAATATATGTTACAAAATCTTCCAAATCCATGGGAAGTCTGAATTTCTAAATTATTCTCTTGACGAGGATGTTTACATTGAACAAACTTGTAACTTTTATGTTTGGAATGTTGAATTCCATTTATGAAGATTGAATAATGCCTTGTATGACATTAAGAAAGATTTGATGCCATGGTATTCGAAATTTAAAATGTTTTTAAGGAATATGAGTTTTAAAAAAGGAATATTTTATAATTATCCTTACACCAAATAAATTCACTATTTTTTCCCCATCAAAATTTCTTATCATTATAAAATTATATTTTCTGGGAATGATAATTTTACTTGTGAATGTTTGGGATGATTTTAGAATGTTTTTTTACGATTTCCATGCTAGGTGAAATGAAATAATTTATTTGGATAATATTTTTTCAAAATAATAAACACATTTTTAATTCTCAATTAATGTATGATAAGGATCATCATAATAAGTTCAGTATGGGAAACTAGAAACATTTCCAAATAGATTTCAGAGGGAATAGGTTTCTTAAATATGGAGTAGCTATGAAAATTATTTGAAACAATTTGGGAAGGTAATTAGAATTTGGTTATAATTGACCGCCTTATGAAATGACATTTTTTATGTTGTATCATTATGTGAAAGATATCAAAGTGATCTAAAAAATCACATTTACCAGTTGAAAACTAATTATCAGATACATAAAATGACAAAAAAAAATTCAGAGTCATGTGTGATAGCTCAGAAATAATTGATTTTTTGGGTATTCATCTATTTATTGGTTAAGAAATTTCTATAAAAGAAGATCCAAATCTCATTGAGTATTATTTCATTATAAATGTTGTGTTATTTGGAAGGAAAAAAATATAATTCAATAAAACATTGTATGGATGATGTAGAGTATGATATTTTACTCAAGTCGCTTCCCGATAGGGACATGGGTGGTGTTTGGAAAATATCATGGATTGGTTTAATGAAAGGGATTAAATAATTATCCTTAGCATTCCTTGGATCCCTGAAGCAGGCCTTGGCCATCTTTTCTGGATCAATGACATAATGGGAAATTACACGGTGAGCTCCGGCTACAGATTGGCTCATGGAAACCACTCAGGGGGTTGAGATGAGGGGCATTGGAATTCAATATGGATGCCCAATGTACGGCCTAAAATTTGAAAATTTTGGTGGCAGGTTTGAACGGGTACTCTCCCAACCATGATCCTTCTCACTTACCATCATATGGCCAACTCTTCATTTTTCCATTTCATTTCGAACATCCTTGAAACTCCTTTGCACTCTATCATTCACTACCCAGGAGCTCTGCAAATTTGTAATAAATTGGACCCAGCTTCGGCCGCTTCTCTAGCTCTGGCCTCTGACCTTCCCGATCTTCTGACATGCCGGTGCTCCTCCCTCTCCTCAGCTGTTTCAGGTTCACCTTGCACTTTGGCCTGGATTATTTGGGTTCAGCGTAATGATTCGGTTTTTTAACATGTTCACAATCCCCCCACATTCTGGATTGAACGGGCCACTTCTTAGATTGAGGGCTGGAAAGACAACAATGGACATTTTATGCCAGGTGTTACCCTCTCTATTCCCTCTCTTTGGAACCCCCCAATGGATGGAATTCTTAAGATTAACGTGGATGCGTCTCTTTCAAAGGTTGGGCTTTTTCCATTAGGCCTCCTCATCCGTAATCATCTGGGAAAATATTGGCTACAAAATATGAACCACACTAGGATTTCTGGGAACCGGTAGTTTCTAAGGCCATGGCCATACATTACGCTATGTTTCATTCCTTAGACTGTGGATGGAGTGATATTATTATTGAGTCTGGCTGCCTTACTCTAATCGATGCTATTAACCACAAAAATGGTGGACTCCAGTCCTTTGGCATCATCATCAGGATAATTCTCTCACTATGCCAATGCGTCTCTTTATACGCATTATCCTTTTCCAAAAGGGAAGGAAACAATGTGGCTCATCAGCTTGTGGCCTCAGGCCCTTTCGACTCCAACCAGCGCTGGTTGGACAATTTCCATTCATGGCTTTTCACTTTTACTTCTTCTGATATTCATCGTTAATGAATTATATTTTACATAAAAAATGTCCCCTGAAAATATAGTTATACATTCTAATTCAAAACATATTTATGTCAAATATCATTTCAGTAATTACCATGTGGGGGAAATGAATTTAACTTTTAGTACACTATTACATCGAAATATGTCCTTGCAATATTTACAAATATTTTACAGAAGTAATAATTTTCTAAATTGAGGGTGAAAATGGGTGTACATTCTCTTTCTCATCATGTTTGTGACATGTGTTATTCCCTCTCTCATCTTACAATTTGATAGTGTTGTTATGGGGGATAATTTTTTCATAAATCTACCATTTTGGATGCCTGTAAAAAGGGAGATTTGTGGGTTTTTTATGATTCCAGCATTGTTTGTGTGTGATCTATTATATCATTTTGATGGAGTGGTTGTAAGAAATAGAATAATTTTATTCTATGAATGTTGTAGAGCTGAGGAAGAGATCTTGAGGTATCTTAGCTGATGATGATTTCATAATAACTGATTTTGGAAATCATGTGTTTCCTATCAATAATTATTTTTTCCTATATTGTGTTAGATCACGTAGGATTAGAATTATTGATAAGTAATCCATTTATTAAGGAAACAATGTTTAGAGATTTATGAATCTTGGTTGAAAAAAATCGAAATGAGGAGATTGTTGGGACCGAGTTTTATGGAGAAATTTTTAACATGTTGTAGAATAATTTTTAAATAGTATTTTATTTTGTTGATAATAATTTACTTTAGAAAATAAATCATTTCCCTTTGAATTTGGAACAATTTTAATTGACTATTATTTTCAAGAAACTAGAATCATATTTCTTGATAAGGTATATTGTATACAAGGGAATATTTTTGTAATTAAAAGCACATCAGATTTACAATAAATCTGTAGTGAAATGTTTGATCATAATGGAGAATAATTAGAGTCATTATGATTACAATAAAAATATGATGATTCATTATAGATATTTTAGTCCTGATAAATGAAATATATTCTGTAAAATTTTGATGCAATCCTAATGTATAAAATGTGAATAATAAGTCTTCAAAATCCTATTGATAATCTTATTGAATTAAAATTGGGGGTACAAATCATATTTTTTTTAAGTTGGAATAAAATATGGTTACTTGAGAAATGGGAAGTTACAATACTTTCCATTAAAAATTTGATGATGTTTTTTATTTTGTATTTAATAAAAATTATAAGTTTGATAAACATTTTATGAATGATTTGATGACATAAAAGGGGAGAATAGGTGTTTCTAATAATATTCATATAAATAATATCTGGTTGTAAAGAGATAAAAGTTCTTGAAATCATATTTAGTCTGATCATAAATATGTCAATCATATTCAGTCCAACCAGGAAAGAAATTCATTTCTGAAGGAATAGGAAGTTACAATACATTCCATTTCGTGTCAATTATTGTTGATGTTGATCCCCTATGTAATCAAGTTAATGATAAAAGATGAATTTATTAAATCAATAATGTCGGTGAACATGATGTTTTCCTGTCACAAAATCATCATATTGAGTTCATCAGATATATATTTGTTTACTGTCTAGGAATATTTTTTAAAAATGTAATAAATGAAGGGTACTGGTTTATAGCCATACCAAATCCAAAATATACAAATTTTGGAGAATAATTTTTTTGGGAAAATAGAAATAATCAATTGTGGAATTATCATTTCTATAATATTTAAATATAATATATTCAAATGATATTTGTTCTCTGTATTCATTAGATCATCATATTCATCAGAGAAAGAATTTATTGAAACTAATGAAGTATAATTTTTTTCACAAATGTGTCTAGAGAAATTGGATTAATGAAGTCTCTATGTAAATTCATGAACAACAATCTATCTCGAGGAAAGTATAATAATAAAACGACATAATGATTTTTTGATGTGTTTACAATGAGGGATCTTGAAATTTTTTGAAAATTATGATTGTTTTGTGTAGATAAATGTAGTGAGTAAAATTTTGTTTTACATTTTTCTTTATTGTAATGTGGTATATTGTAATGAAAAAGGGAAAAAAGAATTATACTAAGGTTTTATAATAATATTTATGATGACTATATCTTCATACATTCATTTGTAATGAGATATTGTAATGATGAAATCATACTGAGCAAATTAGAATGGAGAATCAGAATGAGACTAATGTTGGTACAAATACTATAAAGAATAGAAAAAGTTTGTTAGAATATTTCAGAAGGATCAATAAAAGTTGAGAATAATTAATAAAGTCATAAATCTATATGAAATTCAAGGAAGCATTCAAATTTTAAGAATTTAGTTGATCGAGAATCAATTTTAGAATCCCACCCAAACCATATTTGAGGATAGTATAAAATTAGAGAAGTACATTGTAAATTTCTGATGGATGTGCTTTTTATAATGTAAGAGAGAGAAGATCTTCATTTACAGGGAGAAGAAGATTCTGTATTGATATTTTTTTATGTTGGTTTTTCTGGAAGTAGTGAAACTAGATGAAACCAGATCTCAACATATTATATTGATTATCATAGTCTTCAGAATACCATATTATGTTGTTAATCATAATAGGTATTATAATTAGACAGTTATTATCATGTTTGGTTTTTTTCAATGGGTAATAAAGTGTTTAATGATTTCTCAACTATATTCTTATAGAGTCATATTTTCC
This sequence comes from Viscum album, assembly GCA_963277665.1. Taxonomy (NCBI): domain Eukaryota; kingdom Viridiplantae; phylum Streptophyta; class Magnoliopsida; order Santalales; family Viscaceae; genus Viscum; species Viscum album. Next base: position 1,164,719,627 of record OY728133.1, on the reverse strand, counting down.
ATATATATAAATTAGACTAGGAAAATCAGACTGATTTGTATTACAAAGACAAGGACGTTATTACCATCTTCTAGGAATGAAATTTATGAATTTTTTTGATCGATTATATTTGGGAAATTTGTTAAAGAAGAACCCTATAATATATTTCTTACAAAATGTTGTATTATTTCATTTCTTCTAGAAGTATCACACACACTATTGGATTTTTAACATAGTTCTATATGAGGAAAAGAGAATATCCTACTCATTATTTTACACATTAAGGTATTGATTTTTCGTAGATTGTGTGGTATTGGAAATTTTCCAAACCATACCAAGGACATAACAATTCTTATTGTATAGTAAGCCTTGTATATAATTGTGTTACTAAGTATTTGTGGTTGTTTTGTTTTCAAAATGGAAAGAAATCGTCAATAAAAATATTATTTCATAAGAAAGTAAACATAAAATAAAAATATTTCACTGATTCCCCCCTCCCACTATCATTGATATCATTATCGTAAATTTTCACATACACAAAAAACAATAGACCAGAGGAAAATTACTATAGCATAATAGGAATTTTTTCCTCAAACTATGAATCCCCTTCCTTCTCAAATGAAATCCACATATTGATAGTAGTTACCACACAGCCATCCCTGCATGGTTTATCCTAACCATGTATCCAATAGTTTTCTCCACTGACTGGGTTTTTGGGATCTAAACATTACAATCCCCCCAAATATGCATGAAGTCATTCAAAAAAAATATTATGATCAAAACAATGAGTTTGAATGAAATTAAAACAATCAGTACCTTGAATAGAGATATGGAACATTTACCTTTATAGAAAATGAAAATGGAATCTCATATTTCCACCCCCTGAACAAGAGTGCGATTATGGAATTTACTGACAAAAACGAAAGGGATATCTACAAATGGAACTCCTGAACTAATATTTGAATGTATGTGGAAAAAATATTTTATCATCCACTACAAACTAGACTCTTATACATCCAGATTTTATGCCTTTCATCTCAAAACATCCCCAAAACGGTTTCCCCTAAAGGGAATATATACCAGGTTATTGTCAAAAAATGGCATATAAAAAACACATCTTATCTTATAGAGATTAAAATATGACTACATAAAGATATATGTTAATATATTATTTTTAGTATGACCAAGATTCATTATCCCAATAAGTAATTATTCATACATTTTAACACATTAACCACTATGGCCATGTCATGATCAAGCATATTGTAATTATTTTTGTGTGGCCTTAACTTTCATGAACCATAAGACATGAAATGACATCCCTTCCTTAAAACTACTATATCTCCAATTCATGTCAGATAGTAAGACATGGTATACTCCTCAGTTATCTCAGTTAATATCACATGATATGCAATGGTCAAAATATTATTTAGCTTTAATATGGAATTCTGACATGCTCTAGACCATTCATACATGAACCCTTCTAGTTCAAGTGAAAAATTAGTTCTACCGAAAAAACAAATTTCTTCGATGAATCTCAGGGAATATCCCACTAACCTAAAAAATCATTAAATGTAAAAAACAATTGATTCTCCTAATATATAGTTTCCTTCTTTTTATCATTGTCCACTACCACACCAACCTCCATGTTGATGTGACATAGGAAATGTATCATATTAATATAGAAATTACACATACATAGATTGTGGTATAGCCTATTTTATCTTAGTATACTCATGATGATTTAATGATTTTTCGGATGATCATCATGTTTCTGGTATTACACCAATATTTTGTTGATAAAAACAAAAAAAACTGGTTGAAAATGGGTGGAATATTTGGTTTATTATGAAAATTATCAATGTAGGATTTTTTCCAATCCATATAGAATTGCAATGAACTCATTACATCCATACATACTATTGAAGGAAGTCCATAAAATATAATGTAAATACCCAAAAATTTCAAGGAATTTTTTTTCCCGTAAATACTTTTTATTTTTACGAGTCTATGGCTTCTGGCAACACTTCATTCTGAGGCCCGATGTGCCCGGAATCATGTTCTGATGTTTAGCTCGGGTACGTTCAGTAAACGAACGTGTGGGTTTTTCTATATTTTGAACTGGTGCTCGGAAATGAAATTTGAAGGCACCGGTGAACTCGTAACGCCGATAATTGCATAGGAGTACTTTTACCGTAGATGTGTTTGCATGGGAGAAGAAATTAAATTTTGTGGATTAAATGAGATGTGAATAAACTTGTGGTACAATTTTATTTTTATTTATAAGGTGGTTTTATACAACATGGGGGAGTTAGGGTGGGACCCACAAGCACCTAACTACACATGTGAGGATAAATGTGAGGTGGGGACCACACGAGCCCCAACCATTCACATTCTCTAAAACTCCGTAAACCCCCTCTTAATTTTGTAAACTCCTCATTACTTGTGAAACCTTTTCACCTTCTCTCTCTCTCCCTCATAACTGTTGACAGCAAACATTAAACAATTAATTCAACCACTTCAATTAACAAATTTAGTGTTTTGAAATTTAAATTTTGGAATTCATGGCATGATTAAATAAAATAAGGAGAAACCTTATATTATTTTTGGTTGGATTGTTGTGTTGAGATTTTGGAGAGAGCTATTGAGTTTCGATGAATGCTTCATCTCATTTGTTGACGAACAGTAACTCTATGACGAAGAGCATCAACTCGATGACCCTAAATTCACCATCCTCTTATTCCTCGGTGATAAGGGAGGAGACACCGATGCAGGAACTCACCAATGACGTCGTGCCTTGTTTTATCCTATCCATGATAAAAGGAGAGACATTGTTTCCTCCTTGGATGCTCTCCGTCGACGTCTACGAATCCTCACCTCGCGACGCCATCAACTGCAATGCACGACATTCAAAATCTTTTGTTTAGTTAGGGGTTTTTTTTATTTTCTAGTCTTTATCATCGTTCTTCATTGCCTAAGGTTTGGCCACATGATTTCATCATAACGGGAGGAGATCGGACCGCACAAACACGGTAGATTCTTCTCCCCTATACCTGGTTAATCTTCGTTAATGTTGGAGGCGGAGGTGCGCGGTACCGTTGCACCGTGCACTGATCAGAATGGAACCAGGGCCAGGAAAGGCCACGACAAAGGTATGATGGTGTCGTTGCACTGTGTAGAGACGTAGAGGGCCTCGGCCGAAGAGGGCCCCAGCGGTGGTGCACGGCGCTGTCGTGCCGCGTAGGAGAAACTAAGGAAGGCCGCGGCCAGAGCAGGCCGTGGATGGGGGCCGTGGCGCCATCGTGTCATGCTGGTGAGACATTCCACTAACTAAGTCCATGGCGGACCAGCTTGGGCGGTCTTCCGAGCTAGCCGCCGGCGTCTCAAAGAGGCGGGACCCATTCTGGGTCCCGTAGGAGCTCACAAACCGGTCGACCTTAATGGCATGCCGTTACCCGGAAATAGAGGGGGTGTAACACCCCGCCCCCCGACCAGCTGCTAGGGTAGACCCCACTGGGTCCTTCGTTTCAAAAAACAAAGCATTTCACCCCATTTCTGTCCCGCTCGGCCAGCGGCCGAGCTGCGGCCAACTTCCAAATCGGGTTGTAGGCCGCACGGGCAGGGCCTGCCGTAGGGCCCGCGGGCCGGGCCGGTCGCGCCTGGCCTCGCCGTGCCACGCAAGCCACGGGCTGGGCCGCACCGGCTATCCCGTGCCGTGCCCAACCAGGCCAGACCCGGACCCGAGTCGGGTCGACCCGGTTCGGGCTGACCCATGGGTTGTTGGGCCAGGTCGGACAGGGCCCAGACCCCCGGATTTCGGAACTTTTCGGTTAAATGGATATATCATGAGCTATAAACCTCTGATCGATGCATCGTCAGTTGCATATGATTCCTTGGAACGAAACAGTTGTTTTTATTTATTACACTTGAGGGTTAGGAGAAGTTTGGGTAAGGCCAGGTTGGTTCGAACCAGATACGAATCGGGTCCCTGGGACGGAAAAGCCAATAACTCTCAGACCGTGCATCAGATTGACGCACCGTCTGTCACATTGAGTTTCTATTGACGAGACAGAACATTGGGATACATCAACTCTGGACCTTTTGATTGTTAATAAATAGACCCCTTGGCTCGTGGAGAGGACCCTCCCGGAATCGACTGTGCAGTGTGTGAAAACCCTAAAGATAGCTGCGACTGCGACGACGATGATGACTTTACTTGGATCCTACGTGGGTTATTCAACGAGAATGACTGTATATGGATCCTTTGTGGGTTTGGAAGTTGTGATGACTGTACTTGTATCCAAAGTTGGTTCGGCAGCGATGGTTAATGTACGTGGATCCTACGTGGGTTCGGTCGCGACGACTTCTATACTTGGATCCTAGGTGGGTTCAACAGGGAATATGATTCAGAGGCTACATCTATAATCTCCACCCCCACTTCGTGAGTAGTATACATGTGTGGTCCGAGTCTTGACATTCAGTCATTATCATCGATATGATTGACTTGATTTCCTGTATGGACTGGGTTTTGCTTTCCTGTGTGGACTAGTTTGTTCTGGGGCACGTGAGTTGGATCCGAACTGGAATTGATGACTTCTGTATATATATGGGCATATACCTAAGTAGAGTTGTTTGATACTTTGTGTTTGTATCTTTCCTTGTGGTTTATCCTTTGTGGATTCTTTGAGACCTTCGGGGGTCTCGGGGTCCTTACTGAGTATCGTATACTCACCCATGAACGGGCTATGCCCGCACTACATTGTGTTGGATGCAAACAACAGACAACACTGATCGAGGTGGAGTCTTATGGAGTGGGACGATACCTGGAGGTAGACCACTTGGCAGTACGTACAAGGAGCGGACGGCCGGACCCGAGGAGTTGAGGAGATCATTTGTACCCACCCTTCATGTGGGATACCCAGAGGATGACTCAGTGGTTGCTGGATTACATTACTCCAGCTGTTCTTTCTTTTCTGTTGTACTGTACTTCCAGTAGGGTTTGTATTCAGGACTATTTACTTTCCAGCACTTACTTTTGTACTCAGTTTACATAGCGTTTACTTCACCTTGCGCACTCTGTTGAGTTTATTTACTTATATAAAGGTGATTACTTCCATTTTTATCAGGATCTACACCTTTGGTTGTAGTCGCTAGCCCTTGGCCTATGGATGTCGTGCTTGGGGAAGTCACGGCATGGGTCCCGTGGACGAGTCATGACAAATTGGTTTCAGAGGAGTCGGTTCTACCAAAGTACTTAGGACTCTGATAATTTCATCCTGTAATGCAACAGTGTTAAGGGTATTGAGTGTGGTTATCAGTCCAGGGATTCCAGTGTTGGTGCAGCGGCCGACGTATCCATACATCATGACCCTGACTTCTGATTTCTGACACAGTGCACGAAAACATTGATTGCATGTGTGTTTAAAAGGATTTATTTGTGATTACTTTGTTTCATCTCACCAGGTATACTGTACTAACCATGGCGCACTAGATACTTTTTAGGATGGCCCCACAAAGGTAGACAACAAGGGTTCCGAGCCACTTTCGGGATGGCAGCCCACTGAGTGACGAGTCCTAGGTGTCGGGCCCCATTATAGCGGAGGCACCAGTGGTACCTCTACCTACTGGGCCACCAATAGCACTAGACCCAGCATCGGAGAGTGCATGAAGCCTGAGTGCGTTGCACGAGTTTCAGCGATAGAGTCCACCCAGGTTCTGTAGAGAAACGGCCCCTCAGGCACTCGAGGATTGGATAAGGGCTATAGTCCGAGTCTTCAGATTGGTAGATACACCTGCAGATCTTATGGTATCCTTGCGGTGAGTCTCTTGCAAGCAGCAGCATGTAGATGGTAGAGCCTGATGATCCAGGTGCACGATGAGGCATATCTAATTTGGACAGACTTCGAGATCTTTTTCAGCTTAGAGTTCTTTCCAGCCACCCTCCGTACGGTGTGCATCCATGAGTTACTACAGCTGCGACAGGGTAGCATGACAGTAGCCCAGTACTCGGCAGGGTTTACCGACCTCTCGTGCTACTCCACGGACATGGTACAAGACCCATTCTTCTGGGCCCGGACATTCGAGCAGGGACTGAGGCATGAGATTATGGATTTGATGATCTCCCTCAGCATTCCGATGCAGGAATGAGTACTAGAGTGAGCCCTTCTTGTAGAGAGCTTCCTTACTGAGCCTACGCCAGTAGCGAGAACTACCGCAGGGCGACACTTAGTGGAGTCTTATGTAGCTGGAAATAGACAGATGTCGCAGAGGTCTAAGTGGACCAGGCCATCAGGTTGGCGACCTCAGGATACTGGTTCAGAGGTGCAGGTCACACGCTGTAGAGCCAGTCATACGAGAGGCAGACAGTGTTATGCATGTGGCGGGCTTGGCCACATGGCTAGTGACTGCCCGACCCACCATGCAAAGGAGCAGTAGAAAGTTGAGTGACCACCCAGGCAGAGGCAGAGGTTCGACCGTGGCAGTCTGCAGGGAGCTGGAAGACGAGGGAGAGGAGATGTCCGAGCAACAGGTGGAGGATGACACTTCGAGGCTCTACCACCACCACCACCAGGAGGTCCACCCCGACCACAGGGAGTTGGAAGATAGATGTAGGCTCAGCTTCAGGCAGTGTAAGATTACGACCATGGTGCAGATGAGATGATTCGAGGTACTATCTTTGTCTACTCCACCCTTGCTACAGTTCTTATATACACAAGAGTGAGTCGGTCTTTCATTGTTCTTTCCCTTGTTCGGAGCTCGGAAATGCCAACAGAGTCATTGGCTCGATCCTTACAGCTACAGACTCCTACGGGAGGGACTCGATGATTACACACAGGTGCCGATAGTGTGAGCTTACTCTAGCAGGTGAGAGCTTCGGCTGTGATCTTCTTTTAGCAACTTCGAGGTCTTACGATGTCATCTTGGGCATGAATTGGTTATCTATAGTTCATGATCAGATCAACTATATTAGGGGAAAAGTGAGGTGTGTCCGCACAGATGGAAGCAGGTTCACCTTCATCGGTGAGACGAGAGCCTTTGCAGTGTAGGATGGACTTACGCGGAGGAGAGGACAACCGATCACACATCAGTTGGCTAGTCTCATTCTTGGAGCGGTTGATGTGCGGAGTCCGAGTTTTCATATTGTGTAGGATCAGTATGCAGAACTTTTCCCTGACGAAGTTCCAGGACTACCTCCTTGCAGAGAGGTAGACTACTATATTCACATGTACCCCGGGATAGCCCCGATATCTATTTCAGCATATCGGATGGCTCCTGCCAAGCTTCGTGAGCTGCGGGTACAGTTGGAGGATTTTCCAGAAAATGGATTCATCTGACCCAGTGTTTCACCCTGGGTTTCTCCGATTTTATTTGCCAATAAGGCGGAAGTGAGCTTACGACTATGTATTGACTACCGTTGCCTGAATTAGGTGATTGTAAAGGACAAGTATCCACTCTCGAGGGTAGAAGACATATTTGATCAGCTCAAGGGATCATGATGGTTGTCGAAGATATCCCTCAGGTCATGCTATCATCAACTCAGAGTTTGAGATGAGGATGTGCAGAAGACGTCATTTAGGTGTCGGTATGGCCACTATGAGTTCTTAGTTATGCCTTTCGGCATAACCAATCCTCCAGTAGTGTTCTTGAGTCTCATGAACAGGATCTTCCAGCCTTACCTCGATTGATTTGTCATAGACTTCATCGATGACATACTGATTTACTCAACTACTTAGTAGGAGCACGCCTACCACTTGTGGGTTGTACTGGACACACTTTAAGAGAACCAGCTTTATTGTAAGCTCTTAAAGCATCAGTTCTAGATTCGAGATGTCCACTTCTTGGGGCACGTCATCTCTATGGTTGTATTTGTGGTGGATCATGCGAAGATCAAGGCAGTACATGCTTGGGATCCACCCAGAAGTTTTATGGAGGTGCGGAGTTTCCTAGGTATGGCTGGGTACTATCGAAGATTTGTGCTAGAATCTTCCAGATTTGCAACACCAAATTCATCATTGACAAAGAAGGGGAAACCCTTCGTGTGTTCAGATAGATTTCAGCAGAGCTTCTAAGAGATGAGAGAGAGATTGACCATTGCACCCATCTTGAGGCCAGCGGAGGAGGGAGTAGGGTACGTAGTATACTGTGATGCATCAGGGACCAGACTCGGGTGTTTCCTGATGCAGTAGAGGGGAGTGATCGCTTATGGTTCACGAAAGTTGAGGCAGCATGAATAGAACTATGCAACCCATGACCTGGAGTTAGCAATAGTGGTCCTCGCCTTGAAGATGTGGCAACACTATCTGATGGGTGAGCCCTTTACAGTCTAATATAACCACCAGAGTCTCAGGTACATCGTCTCGAAGAAGGACATGATCCTGAGACATTGGAAATTGCTTGAGTTCCTCCAAGACTATGACTTTGAGATAGTATATACTTTTAGGAAGGGGAACATTGTAGCTGATGATCCCAGCAGGAGATCTGGCATTCAGATACTTAGAGAGGTGACGAAGCAACTAGCCACATTGCAGATATCCTTCATGGATAGATATGGAGAAACATTTCTACAGTCACTCCACTACTTCAGTGGGCCAGAGAGGCACAGTGTGGGGAGGTTGATTGTGAGATGTGACGTGCACAGATATCCACAGGACAGACACCTGATGGATTTTATATAGGAGGAGAGCACATAATCCTCATCATGGGATGTACTGTGGTACCAGATGCATTACTGGAAGAGGTTCTGAGGGAGTTTTACACTTCCCCTTTGGCGGTACATCCTGGAGTAGCGAAGAGGTACCAGGATCTCAGACAACAGCACTGGTGGCCGGCTATGAAGAAGGTTGTGGTAGAGTTCGTTTCGCGATGCCTCACCTACCAGCAGGTGAAGGTGGAGCACTAGGTTCCGGAAGGCTTGGTGCTACACTTAGAGGTCCCGGAGTGGAAGTGGGACAGGATATCTATGGATTTTGTGATAGGGCTTCTAGGTACTTCCAGAGGACATGACTCCATTTGGGTGATCGTCGAACGACTCACTATGTCGTACCACGTCTTACCTATATGAGAGCATGTCTTAGTGGAGAGCATGGTACGCCTCTACGTTTAATGGATCGTGCGACTTCATGGTGTGCCATCGTCTATCGTCTCCGACCGAGATGCTCTCTTTACTTCCCGACTTTGGAAGGGGTTGTAGGAGGCATTTGTGATGTAGCTACGCTTGACCACTGCTTTTCATCCTCAGATGGATGGCCAGATGGAGAGGACCATTTAGACACTCGAGGACATGCTCTGTGCATGTTTCGTCGACTTTGGTCGCAGCTGGGAGGATCACCTACCCTTGGTGGAGTTTGCGTACAACAACAGCTACCACTCCACCATCGGGATGGCATCATATGAGGCATTGTACGGCCGACCATGCAGATCACCTTTGTGATGGACTCACCCTGGGGAGTCAGCACTCGTAGGATGAGAGATGGTTCAGGCTATGATAGAGAAGGTGCAGATCATCCAGGAGAGGCTGAAGTCTGCACAGAGCAGACAAAAGTGTTATGCTGATAGGAGGCGGAGACCACTAGTGTTCGAGGATAGAGACCACATTTTATTACAGGTCTCACCTCGACGTGGATTACGGAGATTTGGCTGGGGTGGAAAGTTATCTCCATGCTTCATTGCACCATTCTAGGTTCTCAGCAGGATAGGTGAGGTGGCTTATTGCTTGGCCATTCCACCTCAGTTGCACCGTGTGCACAAACTCTTCCACGTATCTCAACTGTGGAGATACGTACACGACCCAAAGCATATCATTGATCACGGGGAGCTGGACATCGATGACGAGGCGACATTTGCGGAGGGTCTGGTGGAGATCGATGATTGACAGGAGTGGGTATGACATGAATGATCGATTCCTATGGTGCACATTCATTGGTAGCACGGGAACCTCCAGGAGAGCACATGGGAGGGAGAGGCTCAGATTTATGCATAGTACCATCATTTGTTTTTCTAGTTTATGATGTAGCTTTACGGCGACGTAAATCCCTGAGGTGGGATTAATGTAAAGACCCATAAATTTCCAGGAATTTTTTTCCTCTTAAATACATTGTAATTTTACAAGTCTATGGCTTCTGACATCACTTGAATCTGATGCCCGGTGTGCCCCGAATCAAGTTCTGATGTTTAGATCGGGTACGTTCAGTAAACAAATGGGCGAGTTTTTCTATATTCTGAACCAGTTCTCAGAATTGAATTCATAGGGCACCGGTGAACTCGCAACACCGGTAATTTCTTAAGAGGACTTTTACCGTAGATGCCTTTTCATGGGAGAAGAAGTTAAATTTTGTGGATTAAATGAGAAGTGAATAAAATTGTTGTAAAAGTTTATTTTTATATCTAAGGTGGTTTTATCCTACATGGTGGAGTTAGGGTGGGACACAAAAGCACCTAACTACCCATGTGAGGATAAATGTGAGGTGGGGCCCACACGAGCCCCAACCATTCACATTCTCTAAAACTCCTTAAACACCCTCTTAATTTTGTAAACTCTTCATTTATTGTGAAACATTTCCACCTTCCCTCTCTCTCCCCCTCATAACTCTTGCCAACACCCTTTAACAAATTAATTGAACCACATCAATTAATTAATTAAGTGTTTTGAAATTTAAAATTTGAAATGCATGGAATGATTAAATAAAAAAGGAGAATCCTTATTTTATTTTTGGTTGTATTATTGTGTTGAGATTATGGGGAGAGAGCTATTGAGTTTCGAAGAACGCATCATCTCCTTTGTTGAAGAATGCTGACTCTTTGACGAAGAGCATTGACTCGGTGACCCCAGATTCACCATCCTCTTCTTCCTCTGCGACAAGGTAGGAGACACCGATGCGAGAACTCGCCAACGAAGTCACACCTGGTTTTCTTCTCTCTGTGATAAAAAGGGGAGATGCTGCTTTCTCTTGGATTCTCTCCGTCGACATGTAAGAATCCTCACCTCGCAATTCCGTCAACCGTGACACCCGACATTCGATATCTTTTGTTGTGGTGGGGGTTATTTTTTGTTCTAGTATTTATCATCATTCTTTGTTTGTTAAGGTTTGGACACATGATAACGTCGTAATGGGTGGAGATGAGACCGCACAAACACTGCTGATTCTCCTCCCCTCTACTTTGTTAATCTTCATTAATGTTGGAGGCAGAGGCATGCGGTGTCGTTGCACCATGGGTTGATCTGCAGGGAACCGCGGCTATTCAAGGTCGTGATGAAGGAGGCTTTGTGCCATTGCATTACACAGAGATGTAGAGGGCCGCGGCCAAAGCGGGTTGCGGCAGTGGTGCACGGCGCCGTCGCGCCGCGCCGGAGAGACTGAGGGAGGATGCAACTAGAGAGGGCCATGGCGGAGGGGCGCAGCTCCGACACAGCATGCCAGTTAGATGAGTGGCGGCCTAAGGCAGCGGCGAACCAGCAGGAGCGGCCGGCCGAGCCGGCCGCTGGCATCTCCAGGAGGCAGGACCCCTTCTAGGTCCTGTGGTAGCTCACAAACCGGCCGACCTTAATGGCCGGAAGTTACCCAAAAACTGGGGGGTATAACCCCCCCCCCCCCCCCTGACCAGCTTCTAGGGAAGACCCCACATGGTACGCCGTTTCCAGAAACAGGGGGTCACGCCCCCTTTGCGTCCCGCTCGGCCAGCGGCCGAGCCGCGGCCGGCTTCTGAGCCGGGCCGCAGGCCACATGGGCCGGGCCAACCGCAGGCCACGTGGGCCAGGCTGGGCCCAAACGGACCGGACCCGAACTCGAGTTGGGTTAACCCGTTTCGGGCCGACCCAGGGGGTGTTGGTCCAGGTTGGACCAGGACTAGACCCCCTATTTCGGAACATTTTGGTTAAACAGATATATCATGAGATACATACCTCTGATCGACACACCGTCAGTTTCGTAGGATTCCTTGGAATGAGAACGTCGTTTTGGTTTATTAAACTCGAGGTTTCAGTGATGTTTGGGTACGGTCGGGTTAGTTTGAACCCAAAACCAACCGGGCCCCTTAGATGGAAAAGCCATTAACTCTCAGACTGGGCGTCCGATTGACGCCCCGTCTGTCACATTAAGTTCCTATTGACGAGACAGAATATGGGATACATCAACTCCGGACCTTGTGACAGTTGATGAGTCGACCCATTGTCTTGTGGAGCGGACCCTCCCGGAATCGAGCGTGCTTTGTGCAGAAACCCTAGAGCTGGCTGTGACTGCGACGATGATAACGACTGTACTTGGATCCTATGTGCGTTCGGCAGCGAGGAGGATTGTACTTGGATTCTCCATGGTTTCGGAAGATATGAAGACTATACACGGATCCTATGTGGGTTCGACAGTGATGGTTACTGTACTTGGAACCTATGTGGGTTCGTCAGTGACGACTTCTGTACTTGGATTCTACATGGGTTCGACAGTGAAGATGATTCAGAGGCTCCATCTGTCATCTCCACCCCTCTTTGTGAGTAATATACCTGTGTGAGATGAGTCTTGACTTTCAGTCATTATCATTGATATGATTGACTAGATTTCCAGTGTGGACTGGGTTGTGCTTTCCTATGTGGAATGGGTTTTTCTTGGGATCGTGAGTTGAAGCCGAACTGGAATTGAGGACTTAGGTATATTTATGGGAATATACCTATGTATAGTTTCTTGATACTTTTTATTTGTATTTTTACTTGTGTTTTATCAATTGTCGATTCTGGGAGACCTCCGGGGGTCTCGGGGTCCCTACTGAGTATCGTATACGCACCCCTACACGGACTATGCATGCACTACGTTGAGTTGGATGTAGAAGACAGACAACACTAATCGAGGTGGATTCTTGTGGAGTGGTATGGTACCTTGAGGTGGACCACTTGACAGGACGTACACAGAGCGAATGGCCGGACCCGAGGAGCTGAGGACATCATTTGTACCCACCCTTCATGTGGCATAGCAGGATGACGACTCAGTGGTTGCTAGTTTACTTAACTGTAGTTGTTCTTTCTTTTCTGTCGTACTGTACTTTCAGTTGTGTTTGTATTCTGGCCCATTTACTTTCAAGCACTAACTTCTGTAATCAGTTTACTTAGTTTTTAATTCATCTTGCATACTCTGTTGTGTTTCTTTACTTATAAAAAGCCAATACCTTCCTTTTTTATTGAGATCTACGCATTTGGTGCTAGTCGCCAGCCCCTGGCATATAGAAGGCAGGCTTGGGGTAGTCACGGCACGAGTCCCAGGGACATGTCGTGACATATAAGAAGGTATCACCTTTATCTGATGATATTCTATTATCCAATTAATCATTGAAAACACAAATAAACACCTCAATATATCAAAAAGTCCATCGATACACTGAAACATGGAATGTAACTAAACCACTATAGGTGTAACTACAATATTCATGAAAACCCTTTATCCAACAAAGACTCATAGCATGGGTGGTGATATCCCCCAGTTTCTAATGAACTGTCCCTATATAGCCTCCTTTGATATCCCATTCTCCATGATGAACATATTTCAAACCCTCGGGATATGTTATTGTTACTCTCCTATGGTAACAATAGATGTGGGATCATTATGATACAAGATAGTCTATACCCAAATATAAATAAAATCTTGAGATTTAATATACATAAAAATCTAAATGGAAATGATACTCACCAACCTCAAGGAAACACTACTTGTATAGAAATATTTCTTTCAGTCATAATACGAGAGGTGTTCCAATAATCATAAAACCTAACAAAAAATCCACCTTCATAGTAAAATAGTAGAAAAATATAGAATATATATAATAATATGTGACTCCAATATCAAATCAATACATTTAATGAAATTATTCTAAAAGAATTTTATATCTGACTCTTGATAGCCTAACCTATCTATATAAATGTGCTGGCTAAAATTGATGTAATAGAAAAACCCTCTACCATGTTCTATAATTTTATTCCACTATATTGTGATCAAATGATACATGAACTATTTCCCTAAAGTACCACCTATTTCTCCCAAACTTGGACAACCAGTAAAACTCATGCTTCTTGACTGGTATATAGTAGAATACCCCCTTCATGTACTCTAGTCAGACATAGTTCCTCCATCAATACAAATATTTCACAGGTCCCTGCAATAAATCTTTATGTATCTCATCTTATTATGAGATCATCACTCCATCTATGGTCAAGAAAACTAACTATGATTGTAACCGGGACTACCATATTAATGTAAAAACTGTCCATTACTATCCTGATTAACTAATCCTTCCCCATATCTACTATGTTTTCCACTACAATAGTGATCATTCTCATAATGCAGCATCCCACTCTCAAAAGACATATCTCCTAATATTTGATTAGAAACCACCATTCCTCACTATAAGACTCTATCAATTCTATATATTAAATGAAATTTTCATTCACCACCTTATTAATATTTTTTATATAGAAGATATTAACCTATAACATAATCTGAAATTGAATCCCATCTTGAAAATGCCTATCTAAAGATGCCTCACCTTCTATGCATGCTACAAAAATGATATATTTTAGTGAAGGTACCATTATAGTTCATTAATTACATGATTACCTAGGATAACCACATAATCTATGTTTCAATATCCAACCTCAATGTCCTAGTATATAAGTTTTACAGTAACTTCAATTGGAATTCCGTCTATATTATTGCATACAACTACTCATCCCAAGGCTAAATATCCCACCAGATGATCACTAATCCTCATTAAATATAGGCTGATAACATAACTATCTTTTCTAGAGTAGTCTCAAAATGATCCTTAATATTCTATATATTCTCAATATTGAACTCATCTTCCTCATTTCTACTCTCCCTAGAGAATGTTAGAAGGAGTTGTAGCTGAAACTCTTAGGCCAGATCCGAATATTCCCCACAAATGGGCATATGTCTCATTACATGAACTGCATATTGTGAATGAAGTTCTCAGGGAAATTTTGTTCCACCCTTATTCATGAACTATCAAGACCCCTTGTCCAATAATTGGTGGCACATTCTTATAAATTAACTTCTTTTAACCTAAAAATAAATATTATTGTGGAGGAATGTCACTATAATGAATGAATGAATCTAATGATACATAACACATCATTTACACATTTTGACAAGATATATTAACATAATTATACAACAATTCATCCCATATATAAATACACATAGTAAAAAAATAAAAAACTATCACATCCCTCAAAAATCCATAACATGGTACATGGATTCCATAGGATAAAAACAGTCCTATTTATCGGCATCCAATTAGAAATAATTTAAAAAAATCAAGGTAACACATGTACCATATTTAAGACAATATAATCTCATTTTTATAGACCATTTTTTATAAATTACATGAACTAAGGAAAATAATTTTCATTTACAATAACCAACTCATCAATTAACTTTCTTTGCCTACCTAATCTAACTAATATAACATAAATTCCATAGTTCCTATAATGATAAAATCTTTCTCAAATTCTAATAACACACAAGTACATGAATAATATCATTTAAAACCACAACATCAAATAAATAAGTTCACCACCCTAGGTGAAATAACATTAAATTGTGCAAATAAACATCATGAACAATAATCCCATAATGGAAACATGTGACTTACCTAGTACATGGGTCAGCTACTCAAACAAAACAACTCATGAAAAATTACTGACACATACTAATATACATTCTAACACTCCCAAATTATAAAATTAGAAATAATAAATCCAATTTTGATACCAATTTTAATAATCCATTCTTAGGCCCCCCATAGTTTTTTCCATGATTTAGTTCATTACATCTACCTAAGAATGCCTCCCCTTACACTAGTAGTTATAGACTAGAATTTATGGTAAAATATGTTACCTGGGAAGGTTATTCCCTCTTTATTAGTGAAATAAGACATTTTAAATCAATATATATAATACTGATATAATAATAAAAATAACCACTGAATACCAGTCATCTATTAATAATCCCAAATATGGGAAATAACTATAAAACGATGATGTATATATTTCATTCCATATATGTTTCAACTACTAAACATAATCCCAAAATAAAAATAAAATGAAAACACCCAGATGGGTCTCAAAAACATGTATGCTCTATCATTCATTCTCCTCAATGAATCACAACACATCTATCTAACATATTCCCTTTTACCATATAATGTCATAAAAACTCAAACACAACTCGGGTACCAATCAGCACCCAAGTTGGTTATGATTACAACTCGTCGGGACATGACCAAATTTTTTATTTGAATAACTAATCTATAATTAATTTTTGGCTTTATAATGATAAATATAAAAATTTATAAAAGCAACCTGGATTCACATTATTTATTACTTAGTCATCCAAATTGGCTTTTTGGTTCATGGTGTCACCCAATATAACCATACACGATTTCATACATGTCATATACTGAACTATAAATCATATGGATTTTATGAAGTATTGTTTCATGTTATTTTATTCATCAAATTAATTCCAATTTAAACTCGGTAGCATCAATCATTAGTCCATGTACCTTTCTCATTGATTTACAGGGCATTCGTCTATCACCATAATCTTTAGAATTGGTAATATCAGCTCATCACTAATATCATTGGTACATAGATAATAAATCCAGAAGCATAAACATATGTTAGATATATCATAAGTCTAGAAAAGATTAACATTCATTCTTTGGTGGCTAAAACATTGGACTAGCCACTCATAGATGAGGAACATCAATCCAACACCAAAACCTCATTGATATCTTATACTTATTTCTATATAACATAGATAAACATTTTTATCAACCTTTAATAACATCATACACCATTTCATTTTTCAATAATTATATTTGACACTATTTTCGCTGTTTTATTGTTTAACCAACTAACATGAATCATCACATATCTCATTATCCTTTTTAGGTAAATACAAACAACCCTTTATGTATAATTATCATAAAATACATAAATGATAATGTTTAGTTAAATAAAACCACTATTTGTGATTTTATAGTTCACATTCATCATTTTAAAATGAGATGAAACATCCCTTGGGTGACCATTATGTAAGATTTTATAATCTCCAATGTGATCTGTGAAGGATCACTTAATTGTTATATGGTTAATTTAACATAACTTAATGAAAACAATATTGATAAAAACATAATTTTGAACATAACAATTGCATAAACAATAAAAGCATAAATACATTAGAAAATAAAATATATACAACCTACCTTAGGAATGTTGATAAATAATCATCCAAACATAGCTATTAATTTTAAGTCGAACGACCAAAAACTAGGGTGAAGAAGATGTAGTATCGAATCATTGGATCAAGATCCAAAGAAATGTGATCCATTAAAAGCTATATCTATACCATAAAAAATATAATATCCCATCTATATCTTAATGTAGTAATTAATATGATATATAGGAACCATATCAAAGAATATATCACATATTAAATATTATTTTATTTCTCCAGGATGAACTTTTATTCCAAAGGAAGGATTTTAAGGAGCAACAGAATCCCTTAAAGAGCCTCATAAATAATATAAACCATTTTTTACATCTGTGGGGTGGGGGGTTTATGGATATAAAATCACGGTTCATTAATTTTTATATATTTTTTGTATTTTATAATGTCTTCATGCATGGTTTCATAGATGTGTAACATATTTTGAAAATATCTAAGCCCTAATTGTGTAACCATAATATTCTAGGGTGTGTGGTTTTCAATTTATTTCCAAATGGTTTGTAAACCATTATTATCTAAAGAAATAGACATTATTCATTGGTGTTGGGGAGCATGGATTTATATAGAAAACCACATTTAATTCTCTTATTGTTCACTAGTAGTGAACTACCCCATGGGCTTCTAAAATTCACTAAATTCACCCGAAAAAACCCCCAATCATGACCCAACCAATGAATGATAAATAAGGGTACAATAATACCAGAAAAAAATTATTATGCTTATCAATAAAGGTTGTAATTATACATTGGAGGTGACCAAGTATTATTTTATTTTTTTCTAAAATTTAAAAGTTGTAGTATTTAAAACTAAATATGAAAATTAATATTTATAGAAAAGTAATTAGTATTATAACTCTTCATAAAAAACCCATTAATTATATTATTCAGATAAAAGATTGATTTTTACATCATTCCAATTACATTTTAGTTTTAGATTATTGGATAATTGGAAAACCCATTATATTACATAGTATATATTTTTTAAAATATATGATAATTAATTGACAATACATTTTATTTCCATTATTTGATTTGACTCTATATAACAAGAATATATAAATTTATATAGTTACAATAGATTCCTAAATATTGTATGAACATTTTAAAACAATTAATGAGTTCATAAAGATCAGTAGGGAATATGAAAACAATGCAAACCAATTATTCCATTGAAATACAAGAAATATCTAGAAACTGTGTCCAATAATTCCATTAAAATCGTTAAACATATCCATTAAAACTTATATAGAACATATTAACACCATGATGTTATTATTAAAAAAATATTTTTAAACATTATTAACATATATTTCACTCATAATTGAAGAAAATATAATAATTTATTCCTAAAAATCATTTATATATAGAATAAATCAGTACCTAATGCATTGTAGAGTTATATATTAGGATCATCCAACATTAACAATATTTTCCACAAAACAATACATGAACAAAAATTATAGAATATTTCACTTTTCATCCTAAAATATATTTGAACCCAAAATCAATACCACTTTTCATTATATTACTAAAACAAGAAGAAATTTACATCTCCTTTTGAAAATAATTAAAAATGAAAAAATAGTTCACCAATGGGAATGTGATAATTTTTTAAAAACCAATTGAATCATTTAAATTATAATTAATAAAAAATATAAAAAAAAATTATATGATAAATAGATCATATAGGAGAATATAAAAATAATAACATCACACTATAAAAAATTAAAATGTAACCCATATAGAGAGAGTTAAAAATATTGCTTTTTTAAAAAATTTAATGAAATTAAATGGGAGATTAAATATTAAACCAATAATCATTGAAGTATAGGTAAGATAATTCTTTATAGAACATTATGAAAATGTATATTGATTATAAATATATTAACGTAAAAATTTAGAACATTTTAAAATATTATTTAATGCAAAATATATTACTTGAAGTCCCAACTCGTTTTATTTGACCTATAACATCCTGATAAAAATAATTTTATTAATGATATATTTTATTCAAAAACATCTTCTATTTAAAACATTGTTATTCCATTTAATCTATTTATTGTCATATTTTATTTGTTGGAAAAACATTTATAGTTCATGTTGGATATTCTATGTTCGTTTAGTTCGAATCACCAAAATAAAATTAATATATTATTAATGATAAAAAATAAATTTACAATAATTCCATATGTTGTTTATTTTTCCTGTTATTGGTATTATATAACTATCGAATCAAATTAGTATAATAGGTTTTGAATTAGATGCCATTATGTGAATCTTCTTTGTGAACCTGTTTTTTATTATTTAATGTAACCCTGATTGTTCATTATTAATTGCACTGTTAGAAAAATTATTTCATCTTTAAATAATCATACAAATATATGAATTTAATCATTATTAGATAATGTTACAATTATTTTTATCTTCTAAATATTCATTACATAATAATTATAACATCGTTAATGTGGGTGGGAAATCCAACTCAAAAGAGAACACATTATAACAATCTAATGAGTTAGAATATGTTATTTAATATTGACACTATAACTTTTGATGAAATTAATTTGATAAAAAAATGTTATCAATGCGATGAATTTTTACATATGGTATAATAGAATTTCCAAAAATATATTATTCAATAATTAAATTCATTTATAGAACCATCCATGTATGGGAGTGATGAAAATCAAAATACATTATTCATGGAGGTTGTAGTACAGGCGTAACACTAGGAATGTTTAAATTTTTGAAGGGATTGGATGAAGGTGTATATGGGTTATTCCATACAAAAATAATATTTAATTTTAATAATGATATTTATTTCGTTATCTAATTAATGTAATAACATATCTGGAAAATGTTTACTGAGAATGAAATTTGGAAGAACACAGTAAATACTATTAATAATTCATTGCAAAACATCCTTTAATATTCGACTTAAGCCATCATGGATTTCTTTTTTTTTTGAAACATAAGATCTCACAGGACATAGGAAAGTATTTTTGGGAGGTATTTTTTATAGGAAATGATTGATATAATGTTATCATTGTCTCTAGATAAGTGAGATGGTGAAGTGATCCTTTTATAAGTAAGTGGATTTTCACTCTTTCAAATACATGATTTATAGATATATATATATAATAAAATTTATAGTCTTATAAAGTTATTTCACGACCAATTTAAATTAATTAACCCTTAATTAATTTAGTGTATGTATATGAAGTTTTTGGGTATTGTTTGGGTGGGATTGGAAACCTTTTAAATTGTTTCATGGAAATTCAATAAGGTGCGATGCTTGGGCACTATTAGTGGAAACCGAGACACTCCTCCAACAAATTGTGAACAATGAGATATAGTTTATGTAGATAGTGCATGGATAGGTGCACAATTATCCTATATCATGAAGAATCCTAGAATAAACAATGAATCTTTTGATAGTGGGATATTTTATGGTCGAAGAATTATTTTCTAACCACATAATCCAACCATTCAAGGGTACACAATGAGATAGAATCTGGAACACAGTTAGCAGACGGTTCTCCAAACCGTGAAACTCACCATTCCCCATTTAAAAACAAGATTATTGAAAAATTGTATTTTCACTAATTTTTTGTCTTAACACCCCATTTTCCAATATTTTGACATGAAATCCGGATTTCTCCCTCACTAAGTCTAAGGATGTTTTCCCCATCGATCTAGACTCAATAAAAATTCATTTTAGGGTGTATTAAAGCCTATATATCATGGTAGATCAATATGTTATAGACTATTTCCTTATATATACATATCTCACTATCATAGTTTCATATATCATATTATTTTATGGATATGTATATGGTTTTTGACTCTGAATATGGTGATATTTTTCATTTTTTGTTGATAGTGAAAGAAATATATGGGGGTTTATTAGTGATTCAACCCATGTTAATAGGGTTTTTACTTATGTTAATCATGTTCACCATATTTTATGAGGTAGGTGGCTTCACCCTTGACTCATAAAAATAGAACAAGAACAATTATTTTCAAATATATTTTTATTGGGTGAAATTGGTTGTTAAATTAATGAGAATTTGATTGATGGGAGGAATCTATTGAAATGGTTTATGTAATTTTATAAATTGTGTGTTTTTGTGGAATGTTATGTTAGTATCATGATTTAACAATGTTTTTTTTTGTGGAAATGGTTTTCAATTAATGGTTCGGTTTTATTTATGTGGTTTATTAGCAAAAATGGATTCATTAATTGGTCAATTTTAATATATTTTTTTGGTGTTGTAGTTCAAATAAAGGTGAATTTTATTGAAGTGGTTGAATTGTTGTGGAAAATATGGATTGGAATGAGTTAGATTTAATGGTTAAGAATTTATGGAATCGGAATGATACTGGTCACTAAGTACCACAATTTGAGGGAAATATTATGGAAGTGAAGTTCCACCATAAATGGTAACACCAAACTTGTGTGGGTGTGTGTGGGTTTTTATGTCCATGTGACATGGAATGGGAAACTCAATGTAAATGTATCAAATGTTTATAAGGACATGATTGGTTATTTTTCATGGAAATTTGATTGTTTGAGAAAAAATTCTTTGGTATGAAATTGAATGTATTTTTGATAAATTGTTGCACTATTTCAAATGATTTTTATATTAATTTATTAATATAAATTTTCTAACTTTTTCAATCCTAGTATCATGTGTAGTGAAGTCATTTTGGGAAATATTATTGTGTTTTATTACTTAACCCTACTTTTAAACATTCTTGGTTTTACATATATCATCTATTGATACATGATAAAATGTAAAGTATAATATTTCATTGGTGGCACATAGTGATATTGTGGTGTCTTTTTGGAGTTACTTCATATGGCATTTTTGAACATGGGATTTTTTTTTCGATCCTTTAGGAATTTTTGGTTTTTTCTTACACTATTTACATTGATGATATGGACATATTACAATGCGGTCGATTTTTTAATTTTTTTTGGATATAAATAGAATTATTTGAGTTTTTTTAATTTGTTATCACGCACCATCTATAATTATTTTTCATTCCATGTTGGGTTGGTTCTTTTATTGTAAAAGGAAAATTAATCCCTCAATTATTTAAGAAGCCCATTAAATGTATTTCCATCATTTTGAAACTTGGGTATGTCACTTGAGGTTAAGTAAAATTCCATCATCTTTTTATGATAATGAGGAATGGTAGGATTTTAGATGTAGTATCAGTCTTGGACCTTCAAAATTTCATTATGTAGAAAGTGGTATAAGTTTTTCGGTCATTTCCTAACATGTGGTATATATTTTTATTTTTCGTGGTGTACATATTCGTTCAAGTATATTCCTTTTTTGGGTTGGTAAAATAGAGTAGGAAATTATGACTTGAAATGTAGAGAATAAAAATATGTAGCTAAACTTTTTGTGATAAACATTATGTTACAATAGAGTTATGCATTTGATGAATTACATCCCTCTAAGTACACATAATTCATTTCGAGTAATTATTTGGGGAAATATGTTAATTTTTTAAAAATATTGATATTTCATTCAAATTTATGATTTTGAATGGATATTGGTTATTGTAATTTTAATAAGGTTTTATTTTAAAAAGAAAGAAAAATATTTCAAAATTTATTGAGCTTTTTAAAATTTTACATTGGAAATCAATTTTTTGATAGTATGATGTGGTCTAATTTTAAATATTAATCCTTTTTTATAGAGAGTAAGACTTCTGGTGTTTTTTGTTTTGTTTTATAAAATGTAACCTATTAGGAATCTTGGGGTCCAACTTGGGGAAGATTTTGAGAATGAGGTTTCACATGAGCCACTAATGAACCAAAATTTATATAGGAGTATATTCAATTCTTTCCAAATAATGAATTTAGGGAACATAAGGGAAAAACCAAGGCAAGGGGATCATTCTTTCCAGTTTCGGAAATTTAATCTAACCATATTTTGGGGTGATTCATATCCTGAGAAGGAATAGGTGTGTCTGAACGGGATGAGTAGTGTGTTAATTATCATTGGCACACCTATATTGATGAATGGAAAGTTGTAAACGTATATGCAAGAGGCTCTTTCATTCTAGTTGTGCTATGTTGCTATTAGGCCCAAATTTGGCCAAAGACTTGCATGGGTAGATTTTAAAGAATCCATTATCGAAAAAAAATCCATATATGTTCAATGTGACACCGCAATCTTCCATTGTACACTTCTCATTATATAATACAATCACTTACGCTGTATGCGGTTTCAGGTTCTTTCACACCACGACCAATCAAATGAGCTGTTTAAAAAGAAGTTTTGACTATTAATAACCACTTTTTAAAGTTGTTTAAATTTTATTTCTTAAAATGGACTTCATTTTCAATTTCGGAATATCATAATTTCCTTTGGGTAAATTTTCGGTGTTTTTTTGATAACATTGAATTTTTTATGAATTGTGAAAAACACTACGTTATTATTTGAAACAGAATTTTTATTTTAATATTTATTATTTATTTATTTTTTTTAAATATAAAAATAGATACATAATACCATTATATTTAAATTTCAATTCTTTTAATTCATTTTAAAATAATAATAGATATATAAAATATTATTAAACCATTTAAAGTCATACACCCACCTTCTAGAAACATTTTTAAATTTGCATAAAACGCAATTTTACCTCTTCTATGAATTGAATTTAAATATTTCAATAGACACGGTTGTCATCAGTTAGTAAAATTTTATTCAATAAAATGAAAATATTTTTTTATGAATAGTATCTTTTGAATTTTGTTTACCATAATTAAAAGTATATACAGTTTCTTAGGGTAAAACATATATTATCATAATATAAAATTACCCAAAAAATGTCTTAATTATATTTCATTAGTGTTTATCTACTAAAATAACCCATAGGGATAGATATGATCTGTTTTGATCAACTTTGATTAGATTAGAACATTAATTATATTTTATTTAATGAAGAGTTAATAGTATTAAATGAAAATTTCAATAACTAAACCAATATCAATATAGGGATATACACAAGATAAATTCTACTATAAAAATTCATTAAAAATCTATAATTATTTACTACGTCGTAGTATTTTATTTATAATTTTTATTCAATAAAAATTTATTTTTATTTATGAAACAATAATGATGTAGAAATTATCTTATTAATGAAAGATAAAAATAATTGATATTATAATTTATTAAAAAATGTAAAATGAACCTTTTGATGCCATACACGAATTCTCTAGGGGAATATGATTTTTTGGGGTTGATTCTATGTATTTTTTAGAAGGAATAGTGTTTTTATAACGTTTACAAAAACCAAATACTAAAAAGTGTCAAAATTGGAACAAATTAGTTTTTAAAACAAATATTATATTATTAAATTATATAATAGTCTTAAAAATCCATGATTCAAAAAATTGAATTATATAATGATAAATATATCATTAATGAAAAACGTTAGGTTCTCTTGTCATTTTTAGTAAATATATTAACCTTGTAATATAAAGATACATGAAGACATGGTAAAATGTAAATTATTTAACTAAGGGTCAAATCTAAATGATATGGTTAATATGGTGACCTAAAAGTTTATAAACCAATTTTTTTAAATTATTTCAACCTATAACCATATTATCCATGAAATAAATTCATTTGGAGAAATTATAAACCTAAAATAATATTATAATGAATTAATATTTCAAGGTTTTTCTAAAGTGCCCTACACATCTCTTATAAAAGGGCACCGCCATTCTATTAAATTCACACCTCCAAAGAAATTTCTATCTACCAAAACCTACTTAAACCTCCTCCCATATACCCTAATGTCAACTTATAGTCCTTACATTAATCATAAAACTATCCTATGGAGCACTTTTGTTAAAATCAAAAGAATGCACCCGGAGAAGAGGTAATTATTTTATCACATTTTACAATAATATTTTCTTCTTCTACTTCCATTTTCATTAATTTATACATAAAAATATCTCTGGATCCATAGAAATACTATGATTTTATTATAAATATGTAATAACCATATTTATTATTCTATCAATCATATTAATGGTAATTTCACCAACTGTGTGTATGTACGACTTATTGTCTCTATTTCATGGTGTAGTTTTTTATTCAACAACACATTATTTGGATGTGTATACTAATGATTATATTTTCTATAAAAAATATTACAAGTTAATTATTCTGTATATATATTATTATATCCAATTACAAAGTATTACACCATCAATAGAACGATATCATCGCTCATGTGTACGTACAACTTACCCTCTCCAAGACATGATGAGATTCCAGTCCCCATCCTAACCATTCTGGAATAATTTTCATTTCATTATTAAATTTACTGTTTAGGAATGAAATTTCATTCATGATATTAATCAAATACATCATATCCATAACAATCATGCCTTACATAACAAAACAAATAAATGAAAAATGAATCAGTTAACACCCAAAACAATGAAACTACTGAAATGTTATTAACAATGAAATATTAGAGGATCACATATGATATCATATTTATGTATGTGGTTCTAGTATAATTTTATAACAAGTATTTAACCATTATAAAAGTGGTTAACATACCCTCAACAAAAGAAAAGTACAAGGTAAGGGTTAATTTTAGGATATCTTTATTTTCTGTGGTTGTTTATATGTAAGTTTCTACTGAAACTTCTTTATTATCCACATATGTTTCTTAATTTTGTTTAAAAAAAATTCTATTTCATATACTATATTTTAATTTCAATTATACTGTATTTTTACTTTTCATAAAATTTTTTGAAATGAATTTTTCAATCATATTCTAATCAGTGCACTTTATGACCTTTTTGAAAAATTAATGAAAGATTGTTCTATTTACTAATACATGGGGTGAAGCTATTTTCTACCATTATAATAGCTTTGATGCATCCCTTACATTCTTATAAGATTATTTTCAAAATAAAAGTTTTCTTTTAATAATTATATTAAATTTAATTGATTTTAATGTAGACAGAGATATTTATATCAAATAGTTTTAGGATTGATTTTATTTGTGTCAACATTTACTGTTGGATTTTATGTATAATTGAAATTTATTTGGTATGATTCAATATTACATATGGTATTGATAGTTTTATGATATGTTTGAATATAGATGTGATATTTTTATGTCATTCATTGTTTAGTGTTAAATTATTAACATTTCTATGGTACTTTAATATAAATTTTTATACTATGTTTCACACATTTCATTTGAGGAATACATTGGACATAGTATGTGATGGGAGGAACCCGCTATAGCCTCTCGCTGCATCAGTAGGTCTCATGAGAGAAACTAGTGTCTTGGAAAAATTCCTTGAAAATATTTTTATTTCAATTATTGGCATGAGGAATTGAATATATGATTGTGATGTTCGACATTATGCATTCCATCATTATGTGATTAGATATTAATATTACATGCGATTATTCCATTGGAATAATATCCACGTGAATAAGTAAATGGAATTATTTGATTTATCATTTCCATAGTATAATGATGTTTAATTTTAAAAGGCATGTGTTTTATTCATATACGTTGCCTTAAATGTTTATTCTTATTTATAATAGTTTCGGAAATATTTTTATTCTTACTGAGCATCTGAGCTCACCCCATTCTTATGCTTTATTTTTTACATGATGCGATGATGTATATTATGAATGACCTATAGGGATAGTCAAAGGAAAAAATGTGTGTTCAAAGAAGTCACAATGTTCATTTTTTTTAATTTCAAAATGTAATTTCAAACATATGTATGTATCTAGTACTTACAAGCATACTGATCTGATCGATCTTTTAGGACTTGATCTATTGTGATCATGTCAATGTTATGTAATAATTCATAGACTATGGGTTATTAGTTTTGGGGCATTAAAGTTGGTGTCATAGGAAGTTTAGAATAATATTTAGAAACTAGATTTACAAAAACTGTTTTAATAGAACATTACCCTAATGTAGACTTTGAGGATAAGTATAGAAGAACATCCAAAAATTTAATAATTTTAGATATTATGTGGGGTTTTCAAGAAATACATTTCTATCTGGATATTACAATTGGATGTGGTTCTATCACAAATTTACCTAGGAGGGAAAAAACATACAAGGCATTTCGGGCTTGACCTGGGGTATCTAGGTACACGTCAACAGGCCTTACAACCCACATAGTTTGACACTCCTAGGTGATATTCTTAGAATAATTCAACTTTTCTTTATAAACCATTATGAAGGATTTATGAGTAAATACTTCCCAAAAGAAATTTTTTTTATGATTATAGATTATATGCATAAACTGTTCAATTTATTATAAGTATTTAACGGGTTTGTAATTATGTATTGTGATTTATAAACTATCCTAGTGTATTGCATTGTTTAGAAATGGCGCCTAGTGGAAGGAATGGTAACCATATCAACCCAAATAATCCATGTAGGAATTAATCTAATAATCAATATTATTATAGTGTATCGGGTGATGCAATCCATGCTGATCAACTTATTACTATACTCAGACAAATCACATCGTTTATGAATAATATCCTTACCTATATGGAGAACCATGATCTAGAATGCGGAGGATCAATGTTAGACATCTTAATTATGAAACAACCACCAATATTCAATGGGTCTAAAAATCCAATTGTAACCGACCAATGGATATGTCCCTTATATTAAAATATGTCATGATTTGGGGAGTAGCGAAAGGGAAAAAATTTCATCACCTCTTATGAGATGTAGTTAAATGGTGGTAATTAAATCAAAAAACGGAAGAGGATGATGATCTATCAAATATAGAATGTAGAGAGTTTAAAGAGATTTTCTTAGAAAAATATTTTCCTCATAAACATCATGTGATATGGAAAGGAAGTTTATGAGTATGATGGAAATGGAGGATGAGAATGTAATATTGTATGAGGCTTACTTTACATGGTTAGAATGACATGTCTCAGATATTATATGTAACCCAATAAGTAATGTTGATAAATCATTTGATGTTTTAAAACCATTTCTATGAAAAGATTTAGTCACACAATAATTATCCTCATATAAAGATATATTCTCATGTGCTATCAATACAAAACAATTCTCTATTACTTATGAATTTAATGAGATGCAAAAAAAATATATTTTTTGAAAACAATGGAAAATAAAATAAGGGGAAGAATAGAAAAGTTCAATTTCCACTATGTAGAAAATGTGGGATGTAACTCTCCAATACTTGCCTGAAAGAAATGAGATTTGTTTACTAGTGTGTAGAAAAAGTCCACTAATATTGTGATTGAAAAGGGAACAATGAGTCTGCCAATTTTCAATGCTACAATTGTAATTAAATGTGGAATTATGAAAATTAATGTCCTAAGCGTCAACAAAACATACCTCAAAAAAGCCAAAGGGAGCATGGAAAATCATATGTGATCATAACTACATATGATGTAGTTCCAAATGATGTGGTGGAAAGTACATTAATCATTTCCTCAAAATTATCCAATGCTTTATTTGATTCTAGACAAACACATTCTTTAATATCTTCCCAGTTTGCAAAAAAAATAGATATTTCCAATTTGAATTAACAAGGGAGTTTTCAGTCAAAAATCTTATGGGAAGTAACCTTGAAATAATGTTTTTTGAATCAGTTAACATTATGGAATATGAACCTCCTTTATCTGTTGATCTTATTGTCATACCCATGATTAAATTTGATATAATCCTCAGTTTGGATTGGTTTTTGGACAATGATGTGAAGAATTATTGTATGAAGAAGGAGGTTTTAATTATTGACGAATATAATGAATCCCTTATCATTATAGCAAGAACATCACCATATGAATCTCATCCAAATCCACCCCCATTAACTCTACTAAATACAATTATTGTGAGGGAAGGGAGTGAAATAACTATCGGTGAGGAATGTAATTTTCAAATAGAAAATGTACTTATGTTTCATTAATATGATGATGTGTCTCCAGTGGATTTACGTAGACATCTTCCATAACAAGGAATTGAGTTTTATATTGACATAGTTCCCAGTTCAAGGCCCTTATCTAAGACCCCTTATTTATTGGCCACTATGGAATTAGTGGAACAAAGTAAAAAAGAAGTAGAATTGAGTAATAAAGGATTTATTCGACCTATTGTTTCTCTATGGGGTTCCTCTGTTCTTTTTGTTAATATGAATGATAGATCTATGAGGTTGTGCATTGAGTACATGGATATTTATGATATAACTATAAAGAATATGTATCCCATTCCTCTCATTGAGGATTTATTAGATCTACATCATAGAGGTCAATATTTTTTAAAGAGTGACCTTCTATATGGATATCATAAGTTGGGTTTGAAGAAGTAATACATTTCAAAGACATCATTTTAAACCAGGTATGGGCATTACAAGTAACAGTAATGCTTTTAGAATGACTAATGTACCCTCTATTTTCATGGATATAATGAATAGGGTTTTCAAGGAATATCCTGATGACTTTTTAGTTGTATTTATTTATGATATCATGGTAAACTCCAAAACCTATGAACATCAAGAAAATCACTTGTGCACTATTATATAGACTATTAAATGAAACGAATTATATGGGATGTTCAGAAAGTGTGAATTCTTGATTCAAGAAATTTCTTTTGTTGTCTATATTCTCTCTAATTATGGAATCTATATTGATCATTCAAAGACAAGGGAATCCACGAAAGGCATGAAATGATGAGTATAAATTAGGTACGTGGTTTTAATGGTTTAGCATATTACTACTAGCATTTCGTTTAAATTTTTTCCCAATTGGATAACCCATTAACCAAGCTCCCACGTGAAGAGGTGAAATTTGTTTGGATGAAAGAGTGCGAATAATGTATTGAAAAATTGATGAGGGGATTATTTAATACCCCAATCCTGGCCCGACCATCCGGGGAAGATGGGTTTTTTATTTTTACTGGAACATCCAAGAAAGGGTATGGTTATGTCCTTATGAAGAATGATAGAGTAATTTCATATGGGTCACCTTAATAAAAAATTCATGAAAAAAACTATCTCACTCATGATCTTGAGTTTGTAGCTGTAATATTTGCTCTGATGATATAGTGGCACTATCTCTATGGTGAAAATGTGATATATATACTGATCATAATAGTTTGAATTATTTTTTCTCCCTGAATGAACAGTACATGAGGAATAGGAGATGGCTGGTAATACTCAAGGATTATGATTTCACAATACAGTACCCCCTGAGGATGGAAAATAAGGTGGAAGATAATTTGAGTAGAAATTATCATGGGGTTATGAAAAAGATGATAGATGAAAGGGATCCTTTTTATGGATCTATGAAATATGGATATGGGAATAATCATGGTAGGTAAAACATCGATACTTATTCAAATGGTTTCCAAACTATATTTCCTATAAAAGATAAACAGTTCTTAGACTGATGATGAAAAATTTTCAAAAGAAAATTAAAGATGTGAGTGATGGGATATTGATTGATTTCATATATGAAGATGGAATTTTGATATTTGGGAAAAGTCATTGTGTTCCCGATTTAACTGATCTAAAAGGGAAATTTTTGTATGATGCTCAAAGTTACACTTTCTTTATAAACCCTAGTATCACTATGTTGTATATATATTTGAAGAAACATTTTTGGTTGGAAAACATGAGGAGGGAGGTGGATGATTATGTGTCAAGATATATGGTTTTTCAACATGTGAAGGCTGGATTAAAATTTCCCATAGGATTCATCTATCCTTTTCTCATACCTGAGTGAAAATGGGTTGATATTACGATGGACTATGTCATAGGGCTACCAAAGAATCCTATAAGGATTGAGGCAATATGGGTCATTGTTGATGTTCATTCCATGTCAGCACATTTTCTTTCTATAAGTGAATATTTTCCACTTGAACGATTATCAAGACTATATATTAATTATGTTGTGAGACTTCATCATGTAACCCAATAGATTTTTTTTTGTTATGATCCCCTTTTTACATCAATATTCTAGAAATATCATTGTAATTCCCTAGATACTGAACATTGTATGAGCCCTTCCAAGCACCCTCAAAATGATGGACAATCAAAATAGACTATTCAAACCTTATAGGACATGTTGAGATCATTCACACTAGACATTCAAGGTATGTGGGATTAGTATTTAACTCTGGTAGTATTTTAATATAACATTAGATTAAATTCTTGTATTTAGATGGCACCATATGAAGCATTATATGGAATGAGATGTCGGACACCAACTAGTGGGGAAGATGTTGAAGAAAGAAAACTTGTAGACCCATAACTTGTTGAGGAAACAATGGAAAAGGTGATGATTATCCAAAACCACATCAAAGCATCTCAGTGTATTTAAAAGACCTATACTGATAACTGATGGAAGGATTTTTAATTTAAATTATAAGATCATGTTATCTTGAATGTATCTCTATGGAAGGGTCTAATACGATTCGTTATGGAGGGTAAATTCAGTCCCAGGTACATCAGAAAATTGGAAATTATAGATATAATTGGATTTGAAGCTTACTATTTGGAAATTCAGCAATGCCTTTCCAAAGTTCATGATGTGTTCCACGAATCAGTGATCAGAAAATACATGCCAGACCCAACACTTGTACTCATATATAAAAAAAAATGGAACCCGATATTTATTATTTCAAAGATCCTATCAAAATTAATGATACAAGATAATAAGTGTAATTAAATAGGATGACTTGTATAGTAAAAGTTATTTGGAGAAACCATAAAATGGAAAAGGAAATGTGGGATCTTAAGGAAGTTATGATGAAAAATCAACTGAGTATTTTCATACAGTAATATTCAAGAAATATCGAGGGAGAAATTATTTGATGGAGGGAATAATATAACATCCCAAGCTTCCATGCTATGCTAATCTTTGAATAATAAAATAACTTTTGTTGTACGCAACTTTATGTTCTAGCACACCACGAAAAATCCAAATATCCATTTATAAAGATGTTATGAATAATAATACCAAATTTCGAAAATTTTTAAAATTTTATTTTTAAAAATGGACATCATGTTTGGATTCAAAATATCAATAATATATTAGGGTAAATTTTTGGTTTTTTTTAAATAATCATTTTTTTCATAATAGTGAAAAACAATGCGTTATTGTTTACAACCGAATTTTTATTTCAAATAACTAATTTTTTATTAAAGTTTATTTTTAAGTAAAAATTGATAAAATAATACCAATATTAGTCAAATTTAATTCAATTGAGTTTTTTTATAATAATATTAGATATATTATCTTTTATTTTACTTTTTAACATCTTTCACCCACCTTCTATGAAAATTCCCAAATTTGCATGAAACATAATTTTACCACTTCTGTGATTTGAATTTTAAAAATCCAAAAGACACAGTTGTCATCAGTAAATAAATTGTTTTTTAAGATGATGAAAACAATTTTTTTCTGAATAATAACTTTTTTATTTTATTTACCCCAGTTAAAGGTAAATAGGGTTATTAAAGGTAAAAAACTATTATAATAATATAAAATTACTACAAAACAAGAAATAATTCTATTGTATACATTTTTTTTGACCAAAACAAACCTTAAAAAAACATATGATCCACTTTGATCCACTTGTATTAGATTAGAACATTTATTATATTTTTTTTAAATATGTGAAAAATGTGTTAAATTCCAATTTTAATAACAAACTAATTTTAAATATAGTGTTATAAATAATATAAAATCGACTATAAATATTAATTATAAAGATAAATATGTTTCCTACATCCTATTATTTTATTTATAATTTTATTAATTAAATAGTAAAATTTATTTTTGACACAATAATGATGCAGTAATCACCTTATTAATGGAAGATGAAAATAGTTGTTATTATAAATATAAAAATAAAAGTAAATAGAAAAATTTGATTCCATTCATGAATTTCCAAGGTTAATATGACATATTAGGGTTGATACAATCTATTTTGTCAACGGAATCACGCATTTATGACTTCAAAAAACCAAATACTAAATAGAGTCAAAATTGACATAAATGATTTTAAAGAAAATACTATTTTATTAAATAATATAATTTTTCTGAAAATATAATATTTTTTCCAACGACATAGATAATGTTACATATATCCTTAATGATAATTATTAGATTCTCTTGGAATTTTATATTAATTATATTAACCGTGTATCATGAAAATTCAAAAAGACATGGTAAATGTTAAACTATTAAACTAAGGATTAAATCTAAAAGATAAGGTTAATATGGTGACCTAAACAAGTATAATACCTATTGGTTATAATAATTTCGTCATATTCCCATCTTACCCTCGAAATAAATCCATTTTAAGCTATTAGAAATTCAAAATAATTTTGTAATAAATTAATATTTCATGTATTTCCTAAAGTGACCCTCACATATCTTATAAAAGGGAACCTCCCTTTCTCTTAAATCCCCACCTCCATAGCTATTTTTCATGGATAAACCCTACTATAATCTCCTGAAAACTACCCTCACTTAAACCAAGAGGCCTTAATATGATCAGAAAGGCAACCTATGGTTCCCTTTTGTTCAAATCTAATGGAATCACCCAAATAATATGTAATTATTTTATCACCTCTTTCTATGTTCTTTTCTTCTTCTACTTCCTCTTTCATTGTTTTTTCCATAATAAAATAGTAAATCATGTATCTTATACATTCAAATATTTTATAATAAATATGGTACAACCATATTCATTACTCTATCCATCATATTAATGACAATGTCACCATATGTGCGTACGTAAGTTTTAACATCTCCACGTCGTGGTGTAGTTTATTATTCAACACTAAATTATTTTGATTGGTATAATAATGCATATAATTGAATTAAATAATTAACATATTATGTTAAATATTATTTTTATATAAAATTCCATCCAAATACATACTCTTTCACCATCAATAGAAATATATTGTTTCTCTTGCATATGTAAGACTTACCGTCTCCACGACGTGATGATATTTCATTCCCCATCATAACTATTCAAGGTTAATTTTTATTATATGATTAAAAAATAATGGTTAAGAACATAATATCATTCTGGATATCAATGAAATACATCCTACCCATAAAAAACATGACTTACTCTACAAACAATAATGGTAAACTAATCAATTAACTCCTGAAACAATGATACTACTAAAATATTATTAACAAAGTAATATTAATGAATAATAAATGATATCATATTTATGTATGTGGTTGTTTTATAATTTAATAAAAATGATTTAACCATCATAAAAGAGGTTAAATTACCCTCGTCTAAGGAAAATTACAAGGTAAGGGTTAATTTTACAATCTCATATTATCTGAGGTTGTGTATACGTAAATATCTACTGTAACTTATTTATCATCCACGTCTGTGTTTCTAGAACTTCTATTTCTAATCATTTTTACTATATCCTATAATATGGGTTAAATCTATTTATACCCTTGTTTTAATTTTAATAAAAAAATTTGGAAGGAACATTCTATCATTTTCCAAATAAGATACATTATGACCTTTTTGGAGAATTAATGAAAGAATGTAATTTTTAAATTATATAGAGGGTACATGTATTTTCCACCATTATAAAACGTTTGAAGCATTCCCATACCAGACTACAAGGATATTTTAAAATTAATTTTAATCTTTTATAATTATGAGACATTTAAATAATTTGAAATTAGAAAGAGAGGTAAATATCAAATAGTTTTTGGATTGATTTTATCTATCTCAACATCTAATAATGTATTTTATGTTTTACTTTAGTTGATTTATTATGCTAAAATATTCCATATTTTATTCATAGTTTTATTAAATGTTTGATTATGGATGTTCTATTTTGATTTCATTCACAGTTTTTGGTTACAATATTAAAATTTTATATGCTAGTTTAATATGAATGTTTATGTTATGTTTCAACCTTTTCATATGAGGAATGAATTGGATGTAGTATGTGGTGGGAGGGGCCTGCTATAGCTCCTCGATGCATCGGTACATATCATGAGAAAAACTACTATCTTGGCATAAGGCCTAGAAAAAAATATTTTTAATCTTGGAATGAGGCCTTGACTATGTGATTATGAAGTCTGGAATTATGCATTCAATCATTATGGGATTAGCTATTGATATTAAATGTGAATATTTGACTAGTAGAATATCTATGTGAATATGTAAATGGAATTATTTGATTTATCTTTTCCATATTATGATAATGTTTATATTTATAATTATTTTGTTTTATTCTTATACATTTCTTTAATGTTTATACTTATTTATGATAGTTTCTTCTATACTATAATACTTACTGAGAATCTGAGCTCACCCATTTCTAATGTTTTATTTTTTCCAGGATGCGAATAAGTATATTTTGACTGAACTATATGGATAGGATAAGGGATATGTGTTTTCTCAAAACAAAAAAATATTCTATTTTTTTTTAATTTTATAATGTAATTTAAATCTTCTTTATGTATCTAGTACATCTAAGGCTACTAAATTGATAGGCCAATTGGGACATGATCTCTTGTGATCATGATAATTTTATGTAATAATGCACTGAATCTGTGTAACTAGGTTCATGGAGTTACATTCAAAATTAATTAAATAAAGGATTTATTCATATTGAAATAGTAAAATGATTCTTTTATTGTGTATGTTTCCATATTGATGAATTTAGTGTGATTTTCACCTGAATTTACTACTAGTGTGTCCTTGAAGGCACATATCTTTGAATTAGATCTATGTTAGGAGATTCGATCAACGATAATTATTGATTCCATCAATGATTATTCAAAGATGGTCAATAGTGATATGATGTAAGAATATGACATATCAGGTTCCATGGGAGGAGAATGATTTACAATACCAATGATAAATAGTATGAAATCTAATGCTGTGAACTAGTAGAATAGGGACACATATTTTCATTTTGGGAGTATGACTCAAAATTATATGGTTGGATCAGTAAATCATTCAGCAAAGCCCAAGAGAAATCCAGGATGTTTCTTGTGTTTTTATCTTTCCCACATGAAGAGACAGCGTAAGGAACAAACTATATGTTGCCACAATTGCAACGTGATGGGTCATCTTTAGGGTTATTGTTTCAGTTCTCTAATGGTGGTTGTTTGAGAAACTTCTTGTGTATCAGAGGCTCCATATGTATTGATGGGTCAAGGATAGAAGAATAAATCTCATTGTGAGGATATAGCTATCAATTGTGATTCTAGGAATTTTTTTACACCTCAAGTAGTGTAATCTGAATAGGGTATTAAGGAACAAATTGTAGCGAGAAGGTAATTATATGGACTTGAGAAAGTTATTTTTAATCATTATACTAAAAAGAAAAATTTTATATGTATGATTATATTAAATTTTAACTTAATTCAAACATTTTTCGATTTAAGTTCAACAAAATAATTTATTAGTTCCCGTGATATAGATTTTATGGGTTAATATGTTTAGATGATTTCTTATGTTTTAAAATTACTAACTCCTCATGGTCAATGAGAATGTCAGGCCACGGGGCGTTGAGCTGGATCTATAACTATTGATGTATTTGATATGTTATGGTAATTATATGTGGTTGAAATAGATTTTTATGATATATTATTTGGAATGAATTTGTTCTCAACGTTCAATGATAAATTGAATGTTATACCACAATATTTAGTTTTACAATTTATGATGGCATCATGAATCTCTCTTGACAAGACCGAACTGTAAAGGTGGGTGAAATGAGATTTTTGTAATAATAAATAAGAACTATTTCATACTAGTTGGTAGCGATGACATTGAAATTGATGGACGAGATTGATGATATCATTGTTCCATCTGTTTTAGATCATTTTCTATATGTTTTCCCCATAATTTCATAGGGTTAAAATATAAAAGATAATTATAATTTATGGATGATCTCATTCTAGGGAATAGTCATATTTCCCTTACATATTATTATATATACATAATATAATAATTTTAATTGAAATTTATTTTGGATGATCTGGAAATCAAAGGGTTAATTTTTCCAATCATGTCTCTATGGGAAGCACTAGTTGTGTTTTTTAAAAATATAGATGGGAATATTAGGATATTTATGGATTATCATAAGATTTAAAAAGTTAAAAATAAATAAATATCCACTTCCAGTCATTCATGATATATTCGATCAATTTAAAGAAGTTTAGGTGTTCTCAAAAATGGACTTTTAATGAAGATATCTCCAATTGTGATTTTAGAAAGAGGTATTTCATACAAAATCACTCAAAAATAAGTATGGATATTATGAATATGTGGTTATTTATTTCAATCTTATGAATACACCATAAATATTTTTTTAATTGGTTAATCATGTATTTCATATATATTAGGATTCCTTTGTGGTAGTCTTTGTGGATGTAATGTTGGTATATTGATGAATAAGGGCTGATCATTGGAAACACTTGGTGATAGTTCTAAGAATCATTAGGGATATTAATTTTTATTCCAAAATATGAATGTTGTATTTTTTTAGTACCTGAGGTATGATTCTATGTCCATTTAATCTCTAAAAAGGTGTTTTATGGATCAAAAAAGGTAGAATCTTTTTCCTCTCTGAAACTACGAAAGGATGTCTTCACAGAATGGAGTTTACATGGTCTAGGTAGTTATTGTTTCCATTTCGTTCATGATTTATGTAGAGGCCGGAAGATTGACGTACATGGACGTTACATTACTTTTGGGGAATACTTAATACATAATAGAAACAGCCACACAAGGATCGTAAGAGTATAGTGTCTTTAGAAACTTGGAATATAAACTTCTAATCATGTTGAAATATCTTCAACAACTCTCATAATGATCTTCCCCTTTTTGTTTCCTTACCTAAAACTTTAATTTATTTCCTGGGGAAAATAAAACCTAAAAAGGGTGAGCTCAAATGCTCAGTAAGGGCAAACATAGAGAACATAAAACAATCCATGAACATTTGAATGCAAAAACATGAACATGAAATTTAAACATCAAAATCTTGAGCAAAGACATAAATCATGGAAGTACGTAAGGAATATATCATAATGGAACATCAACCATGATAAAATATAATGGGAATAAAAAAATGTAATTGTGGAAACCATTCAGCACATGTTATGATTTCCATAGTAGCCAAATAATTGCTGAAAAGACCATCTTAGTGGACAAAGTCCCTTTCTGAATCGAGTTCAGTCCTCGTTTCAGTCCTGTAACACTGAACCGGATTAATTTACCGTTCCAGCCATGTCTATCTCATGATATATAAATCTTCACCAAATTCATTAGAGGGAGATATAGGTCACACCCATCTCTTAATGAAATCATTCTTACATGTGCCAGAAAATAAACTTACATCATTCATAATAACCCAATAAATAAAATGGGTTTCATAAACATCATCACATCATCACATTAATCCATATAAAATAAATGGATATCATTTCATAATAAGAAAATTAAAACCATGTAAATCATAGAGACATGATACTTGAATCTTATACATATGAAATAATGTCATCTTAGATGAAAAAATGGTTTTGATAAAACACTTGAAATGAATTCTTGAGGAAAATATTCGTTTTTCTACAAAATCATTTTCTTTTCACAAAATGTCAGAAATTTTAAAAGAAAAGTATTTTTTTGAAAATAGTCATGAAATATTTGGGAGGAATCTTCATGAAATTAAGGCTTTATAAAACGGTAAAAATCCTTTCATGTCGTATAAGTTAAAAAAACAATCTTCTCATACTTTTGTTGGAAAAGTCAAAAAGTACCTCGTAAAAGAAAGATTTGATACATACCATGTAGTAAAATTAAAAAATGTGTAAAAATAACTTTAAACATACATGAAAACATTTTTATAAAACTTCGACATGGATGATAAATATAACCCTAGTAAATACTTACGTATAAGAAATCTCGGATAAAAATGAGATTTGCAAAATTATCCCTTACCTTAGGTCCGATATGCTTTGTATGGATCTGAACCTCGTGTATAATGATTCAAATAATGTCACTGACTTATTACATAATCATATTCATTGTTATGATATCATATATGTTTCACTTATGACTTTATATTACCCGTTCTTTTGTAAATTCCATGTAAAAGCATCATTTTGGGTAAAATCATTTCAATTATCATATGTGTTTCGACTTGTCATTCTTGATATTATTAATTATATCCTGATTTAAATAATTCTAGAATTTAAAAGATGATATATATATATATAATATATTCATCATATACATATATATTATAGAACGATAAAAGGAATGAAATACACCGTTCATGGAGACGGTAGGTCGTACGTATGCATGACACTATTTTCGTTTCCTTATTGAATTGAATGAAACTAAATACATGACATACATATATATA
Organism: Viscum album; assembly: GCA_963277665.1. Taxonomy (NCBI): domain Eukaryota; kingdom Viridiplantae; phylum Streptophyta; class Magnoliopsida; order Santalales; family Viscaceae; genus Viscum; species Viscum album. Next base: position 1,164,679,908 of record OY728133.1, on the reverse strand, counting down.
TACATAAATCCAGTAGCATTATTATTTAATATATTTCATTATTATTCATCATATAAACTTTATAATCATTCATGTATGGTTAACATGGTGAATGAATCTCATCGCGTCGTGGAGACGGTAATCCCTACGTACGCACGAGCGATGATATCATTCCCATAATTATTTAATAGAATTGGAGTGGATTTTATAATATATCAGAATCTGTATGATGTTATAATAACCATATATAGTTATTCTTTACACCATTATGCCAATCCATGTAAGGTGTTGGTGGAAAAAAGATTTCACCACGGTGTAGAGACGGTATTCCGTACGTACGCACGCACGGTGATTTTGTTTTCTGTAGGATGCATAAAAGGTGAAATTGGGTTGTTTCCTTTTTATAATAAGATATCAGTATATAAGGGATACTTATGTTTTTACTTCGCAATGAAACAACTAAATAAGATGGAGTATAAGAAGAATGGAACTTGAATAAAACGGTAGAAGGTATTACCTCTTTCTCGAAGTTCCTCCTTTAAACTTTCTCTTGGGGAACTAGAGTTGGTCTTTTGAGAAGATCAGTACCTCTAGTAGGTTTCTAAGGAAGTGGGGAAGCTAAATGGCCAGGGTTTGGATGATAATAAAGGCTCAAATTGGTGTGAGTAGGAGAGGGAGGAGGTTCCCTTTTATAAGGGAGGAGAGGGGCACCTTTGGAATTCTCAAAAATATTAGTTTAATATAAATTCAAACCCCACATTAAAACTTCCAAAAATGACTCAATTCGAAGATTAGATGAGATAGGGTTGTAATATAATCAACCAATAAAATTTAGACATGTTTTGATCTTATTTTAAACCTTATCATTTTGATTTATCCTTATTTAATCTATTTAAGTTTATTTGTGGTAATAAAACTCTAAATTTTAAATGGTTATAAATAATCAAATTTGTGTTGTTAATTTTCTATAATTGGATACTTTATGAAATTTTAGACTATATAAATTTCAAATTATAATTTTTAAATATTTTTGTGATTTTTAAACAATTTAATAATATTTTATTCTTATAAAATAACAATAGTTTCAATTTTGAAACTATTCATTTATTTGAATTTAAATAAAATCTACACATAGGATATATTCGAACTAAAATATATAATAGATTCCTAACATGTCAAAATTGTCTATAAAATTCATGGAGCACATTAAATACTTCATATAATATTTATTTTAATATTTTTAAAACCATTTATTTGGTATATCTCTTAATAAAATAATTACTAAAAAAATTTTGTCTAATAATTTAATATACTTATTTTTGCATAAAAATAAAAAATAAAATCCTATGATGCAGATAAATCTATTACCTTTCAGAATAATAATTTTACTTGAATTTATCATCTTAACATTACAATATTTAAATGACCAATAAGTTTTAGTCAGGGTTTTGTGCCTTTTATAGTCACTATTAGTTTAATAAAAACTATATTCTTGATTTTTTACTTGATAAACAATTTCTGCATCACTATTGTGTCAAAATTAATGATAATTATTTAATCCCTAAAAATTTTAAATAAATTCTTATGATGTAGATAATTTTATTAGCTTTCTAGAGACTATTCATGTTTGAAGTTTTATGAAGTTTATCACTAAAATAAAATTAATATACTTATAACATTTAAGAAAGTGACATGTTGTCACTTTCTTTGGTTTTAATAATAATTAAATTATTTTCATAGAAAAAAGTCCATTAAATGAATCTAATCCAACCCTTAGGTGATATGGGTCGACTTTTAGTCATCCAATAGGATTTTTCCAAGTGTTAGGGTAATTTTATAATCTTATTTTTACCCTTAATTACCCAATTTACCTTTAACTATAGTAAATAAAAAATTTCCGTAGTTACTATTCACAATATCAAAAAATAAGTAACCTACTAACATAATTTGGACCCACTGAATCAAAATATGGAATCCAGTTTTTTTTCAAATTCAATACACAAAAGTTACAGAAATTAAATTAAAATTAATTCTGTTGTTGAATGAAAATGGGTTTTTGTTTAAAACATTGCAAACGATTGAATTGATTTAACCTACGAATTCAATGTAAAATCAATGATAGTGACATAAATTATATTAAATGGTAAAAATATATTCTATTTATACTTTAAAACCATTCAATAATATAATTTGACCATATAAATTATTACGATGAAAAAAATTTGCTTTTAATTAAAATATAGCGTGTTTTTTCTATTCATTAAAATATGAAAGTTATCAGAATAATATGAAAATTTTATCCAAAGTAATTTTTTTTATCCTGATTCCAAAGAAGAATTTTTTTTGTCAAATTTAACTTATAAACATGTCAAAAACAAGATTTAATGTGGGTGCTCCATTAAAAGGCGGCAAATCATCATTTTTTAAAAAATTCTTATTTTACCCGAAAAAATTATTTTCTTCACATACCATGTTCTAGAAAATGTGTAAGATGAAATAATAATGTTATAACATTCAAAATATAGTTAATACTATTCATAACAGCTAGTTCATAATAATATTATAACCATATATCATTGTTTAGTGAAACCTGATATTGCGTACAACACACGCTATCGAGGAAAGTCGTGATTGCGTGTAATGCAAGCCAAGTCAGTGTTGCGTGTTGTGCAAGAATACTTCATTGTTTCATATAAAAATATCCAACCATATTTCATTTATATATTGAATATATATATATATACACTCAATTTTTTGTAGAATGACTATTGTAAAACGAACTTAAAATTGTGTGTAACACAATCTATGAATAGTGTTGCGTATACTGCAAGCTAATACGGTGTTGCATATAACAAAAGATAATCTCGGGGTATCATACAACATAATACATAAAATAAATTAAAAAAAATACTTCTCATAAAATCTAGGGGTGTTACATTCCACCCCACTTAAAATGAATTTCTCCCCAGAAATTCGTCGGGGTTATAAATAGTTGTCTACTTGAAAGTTTCTTTAATAGAAACCCACATCGTAAAAAAGGATACCAAAATTGAAATTTAAATTCTAAATTATGAAACGTAATGGTTACCAAAATTAACTAATCATTGTGTTTCCACATAGGATAACATAGGTGAAAATATGGATATGGAAGAAAAATCTAAACATCAAGTTTTGATGGAGAGTGGTAGAGAACATGGCTATGAAAAAGTCAACAATCACAAAGCCATAGATTTTTGATGATCTAAGGTAGCATATTATTCATCGGATATAAGGGCACTAGGACAACATTTTTTTTATTCAAGATCATTCCCTAAAGTTGAAAATTTGAATTAGAAGAAATACATTCTCGATTTTGTTACAATCTCACTGTTGTTCATGCTTTGAACAATTTCCACTTTATCTCTTAAAGAAATTAAGTTCAATTTGTTATTTTTGAAGTGTTAACAGATCATGTGATAGAATAACGGGTCATTCCATCTGTCTCAAATAAAAGGTTAGAAAAAGTTATTAAACATACATAAGTCGATTAATCGTATATGGTTCCTAAAATGGACTTATACTTCATATCTCATACCACTTAAAAAATTAATACTAATTTATACTAACCAGGGACATCCTGTAGGCCAGTGGTAGGTGATAAAGGCATGTCGCACATCAGTTTTGGGTTCGATTTCCCCAGCCTTGTCCGACGCGATGGGTTGTCGCCCATCCTACAGGTTTCCCTTTTTCTAAAACTACACTATTATAACATTCCAGAAATAATATCGATAAAAGTTTCTATCCTTAAAAAAATAAAAACTTATATTGAACATAATCAATTTGATTCTTTTGGATTATCCGAAATACCTCTTTCCAAACACATAGTATAAAGATATGGATTACTAAAAATGTCATATAACAAGCATGTGAATACCATCATTTATCCCTCATATATCTTGTTGATCCCATTCCAATCAAGTGAATACCTTAATCATGTATTCTCTTGAAAATAAATGAATACCCATTGATCCTTATTGAAAACATAAATTCTGTCAGAAGTTAACACTTTCCAAATATCAAAATCCAAAAATTCTATATACTCAAACCATGATATAACTTTGTCCTTATATTAGTCATGAGCTCATGAATATTGTCAAACATTTCATTTTCTCCTTATCCCTTCATTATGCACATATCATCTTCTTTCCAAAAATTTCTCAATCACTTTCCATGGTTACTGATGCTATATTCTTATGGAAAACCATAGTGGACCAATATATAGGTTTTCTAATATACCATAAAAGTACCGCAAAAACATTATTCTTGAATACCAATAAATAAACACTTCAATCCATCCTATTCAATGATTGTCATGTAATAAGTCCATCCTTGATTTAGAAGTAACCTCTTAGGTCAGGGCATTGAGTTGGGTAATGCCCATGTTCTCCATAGATAAGACATTGAAAACCATAACAATCGGTCACTCTATGACCCTTCCCTCCACACAGATAACATCTTCCCCTCCATTTGATTTATTCATCAAGGTTCTTCTTCCCTTGTTTAGAAATCTCAATCTTCTTTTCTTTATGCTCCTCAACATGAGAACATGCATAAAAGTATATCTTCCCCTTATTTGATGAATTATGAATACCACTAAATTTCACCTTGTTAATAATATATCACGATGACTGATTCGGCATAATCACAATATCTTTCTCTCTAGGAATTACGCAATTTTGTTGCTCATAATCAGTAATATTTCCATTGGATTCAATGTTAACTTAATTCCTTCTAGTTCCCTCCATTGACTAAAATAGAAAAAGAATTTTGTGAGAGGAAAAAATCATACAAGGAAAATAACATAATCAAGGGGGAGTGCCTTAAACATCTAACATCTTATGTTTAATTATAATATCATTACCGTAATTCTCGGACTATAACCTATATTATACTTAACCTTAGGGAAATCCCTATACATAACTTAGAAATAACTTTATGGATCTCACTAAATTTTTTGCATCCTAGTTTCCAAAGATTAACTAAACCTTTCCTCTGATACCAACTGTAGAGGCCCGAAGCTTGATGTACATGGATTTTACATTACTTTTGCGGAATGATTAATACATAAAAGAAACATACACACAAGGATCGTAATATATTAGTGTCTTTGGAAACTTGGAATATAAACTTCTAATCATGTTGAATGATCTTCAACAACTCTCACAACGATCTTCCCCTTTTTGTTTCCTTACCTAAAACCTTTCTTTATATCCTGGGGAAAATAAAACATAAAAAGGGTGAGCTCAAATGATCAGTAAGTGCAAACATAGAGAACATAAAACAATCCATGAACATTTGAATGCAAAAACATGAACATGAAATTTAAACATCAAAATCTTGAGCAAAGAAATAAATCGTGGAAGTACGTAAGGAATATATCATAATAGAACATCAACCATGATAAAATATAATGGGAATAAAACATGTAATTGTGGAAACCATTCCGCACATGTTATTATTTCCATAGTAGCCAAGGCATTGCTGCCAAGACCATCTTAGTGGACAAAGTCCCTTTCTAAATTGATTTCACTCCTCGTTTCGGTCCAGTAACACTAAACCGGATTAATATACTGTTCCATACATGTATATCTCAAGAGATATAAATCTTTACCAAATGCATTGGGGAGAGATATAGGTCCCACCCATCTCTTTGTTAAATCATTCTTACTTGTGCCACAAAATAAACATACATTATTCAAAATAACCCAATAAATAAAATGGGTTCCAGAAACATCATCACATCATCACATAATCCATATAAAAGAAATGGATATAATTTCATAATAAGAAAATTGAAACCATGTAAATAATAGAGACATGATACTTGAATCATAAACATATGAAATAATGTCATCTGAGATGAAAAAATGGTTTTGATAAAACACTTGAAATGAATTCTTGAGGAAAATATCCTTTCTTATTCAAAATCATTTTCTTTTCACAAAATGTCAAGAAATTTTAAAAGAAAGTGATTTTTTTGAAAATAGTCATGAAATATTTTGTAGGAAGCTTCATGAAAATAAGGCATTATAAAACCATAAAAATCCTTTCATGTCGTATAAGTTAGAAAAACATTCTTCTTGTACTTTTGCCGGAAAAGTCAAAAAGTACCTCGTAAAAGAAAGATTTCATACATACCATGTAATAAAATTCAAAAATGGATAAAAAGGACTTTAAACATACATGAATTTTTTTTATTAAACTTAGACATGGATGATAAATGTTACCCCAGTAAATACTTACGAATAAGAAATCTCGGATAAAAATGAGATTTGCAAAATTATCCCTTACCTTAGGTCTGATATGCTTCGTATGGATTTGAACCTCCTGTATAATGATTTAAATAATGTAATTGACTTATTATATAATCAAATTAAATGTTATGAAATCATATATGTTTCACTTATGACTTTATATTTCCCATTCTTTTGGAAATTCAATGTAAAAGCAGCATTTTGGGTAAAATCATTTCATTTATCGTATGTGTTTCGAATTGTCATTCGTGATATTATTAATTATATCCTGATTTAAATAATTCTACAATGTAAAACATGATTTATATATAATATATATTCATCATATACATATATATTATATTTCGATAAAAGGAATGAAATACACTGTTCATGGAGACGGTAGGCCGTACGTACGCATGAACGCTGTTTTCGTTTCTTTATTGAATTCAATGGAACTAAATACATGACATTCATATATATATATATACATAAATCTAGTAGAATTAGTATTTAATATATTTCATTATTTTTCATCATATAAACTTTATAATAATTCATGTATGGTTAACATGGAGAATGAATCTCAGCGCATCGTGGAGACGGTAATCCGTACGTACGCACGACTGCTGATATCTTTCCCACAATTATTTAATAGAATTGGAGTGGATTGTATAATATATCAAAATCAGTACGATGTTATAATAACCATATATATTTATTATTTACACCATTATACCAATCCATGTAAGGTGTTGGTGGAAAAACAGATTACACCACGGCGTGGAGACGATATTCCATAGGTATGCACGCGCGGTGATTTTGTTTTCCATAGGATGGATAAAAAGTAAAATAGGGTTGTTTCATTTTTATAATAAAATATAAGTATATAAGGGATAATTATGTTATTACTTCATAATGAAACAACTAAATAAGATGGAGTAGAAGAAGAATGGAACTTGAAGAAAACTGTAGAAGGTATTACCTCTTTCTAGAAGTGCCTCATTTAAACATTCTCTTAGGGCACTAGAGTTGGTCTTTTGAGAAGACCAGTACCTCTAGTAGGTTTATAAGGAAGTGGGGAAGTTAAATGGGTAGGGTTTGGACGATCATAAAGGCTCAAATTGGTGTGAGGAGTAGAGGGAGGAGGTTCCCTTTTATAAGGGAGGAGAGGGGCACCTTTGGAATTCTCAAAAATATTAGTTTAATATAAATTCAAACCCCACATAAAAACCTCCAAAAATGACTCAATTATAATATTAGATGATATAGGGTTTAATATCATAATACAATAAAATTTAGACATGTTTTGATTTAATTTAAAACCTTATCATTTTGATTTATCCTTATTTAATCTATTTAAGTTTATTTGTGGTAATAAAAATCTACATTTAAAATAGTTATAAATAATCACATATGTGTTGTTAATTTTCCAAAATTGGATAATTTATGGCATTTGAGACTATATAAAATTCAATTTATATTTTATAAATATTTTTGTGATTTTTAAACAATTTAATAATATGTTATTTTTATAAAATAACAATAGTTTCAATTTTGACACTATTCATTCATTTGAATTTAAATGAAATTTACATAGAGGATATATTCGAACTAAAATATATAATATATTTATAACATGTCGAAGTTGTCAATAAAATTCATGGAGCACATTAAATAATTCACATAATATTTATTTTAATATTTGTAAAACCATTTATTTTGTATATGTCTTAATAAAATAATTACTACAACATTTTTGTTTAATTATTTAATATACTTATTTGTTGCATAAAATTTAATATTAAAATCCTATGACGTAGATAAATATATTACCTTTCACAATAATAATTTTACTCGAATTTATCATCTTAACATCACAATATTTAAATTTTTATATTTATTAAATAATGAAGGTGACAACTTTGGAATCATTTAAAATAAAATAATATAAGTGTCATAATCGCTATTATAAGGATCCAAATGGTCAAATATTAAACCATTGGATGATTATAGTTTAAATTTACATGAACAATAAGTTTTCGTCAGGGTTTTTTGAATTTTATGGTCACTATTAGTTTAATAAAAACTATATTCTTGATTTTTCACTAGATAAACAATTTCTGCATCACTATTGTGTCACAATTAATGATAATTATTTAATCCCTAAAAATTATAAATAAATTCATATGATGTAGATATTTTTATTAGATTTTTGGATACTATTCATGTTTTACATTTTATAAAGTTTATCACTAAATTAAAATTAATATACTTATAAGATTTACGAAAGTGACATGTTGTCACATTCTTTGGTTTTAATAATAATTAAATTATTTTCATAGAAAAAAGTCTATTAAATGAATCTAATCTGACCCTTAGGTGATATGGGTCGACTTTTAGTCATCCAATAGGATTTTTCCAAGTGTTAGGGTAATTTTATAATCTTATTTTTACCCTTAATTACCCGATTTACCTTTAACTGTATAAATAAAAAATTACCGTAGTTACTATTCACAATATCAAAAAAAAGTAACGTACTAACATAATTTGGACCCACTGAATCCAAATATGGAATCCATTTTTTTAAAATTCAATACACAGAAGTTGCAGAAATTAAATTAAAATTAATCCCTTTGTCGAATGAAAATCGTTTTTTATTTAAAACACTGCAAAAGATTGAATTGATTTAACATATAAATTCAATGTAAAATCAATGCTAATGACATAAATTATATTAAATGGTAAAAATATATTCTATTTATACTTTAAAACCATTAAATATTATAATTTAACTATATAAATTATTACGATGAAAAAAGTTGTTTTTAAATAAAATATAGCATGTTTTTCTATTCATTAAAATAAGAAAGTTATTATAATAATATGAAAATTTTATCCAAAGTAAATTTTTCTATCTTGATTCCAAAGAAGAATTTTATTTTTTCAAATTTAACTTATAATCATGTCAAAAACAAGATTTAATGTGGGTGCACCATTAAAAGGCGAGAAAACTGCATTTTTTGAAAAATACTTGTTTTACCTGAAAAATTTATTTTGTTCACTTACCATATTCTAGAAAATGTGTAAGATGAAATAATAATGTTATATAATTCAAAATTTAGTTAATAATATTCATTACGGCTAGTTCATAATAATATTATAACAATATATCATTGTTTAGTGAAACCTGATATTGCGTACAACACATGCTATCAAGGAAAGACATGATTGCGTTTAATGCAAGCCAAGTCTGGGTTGCGTGTTGTGGAAGAATCCTTCATTGTTTCATATAACAAAATCCAACAATATTTCATTTATAAATTGAATATATATATATATATATACTCAATGTTGTGTAAAATGACTATTATAAAACAAACTTAAAATTTTGTGTAACATAATCTATAAATAGTTTTGCGTATACTGCAAGCTAATACAGTGTTGCATATAAAGCAAGATAATCCTGGGGTATCATACAAACAATACAACAAATATATTAAAACGAAGACTTCTCATAAAATCTCGTGGTGTTACAATTTATCATGTATATAGTCACCTATGAAATCAATGGATATGAAAAAATATTCCATTCCAATGGACTGAGGAATGTTAAAAGTATTATTATATCCAAAAATATCACATTACATAAGAACCAGTCCGGATTTTTACTGAATCATGAAAAGGTTAAATGTTGTATTTTGATGATTTGGGATTTGGGCTGGGATGTGTTCTCGGGAAGGGAGACCATGTTTTATGTTATGTCTTAATGTCTGTATGGTTACATGAGAAGAAATAAAATACACATGATTTGGATCTGGAATCTGTTGTCATATTTTTTGAAACATCGAATCCTTACCTCTTTGGTAATAAATTTATTATGTTTATCAACTATAAGAGCTTGGAATACATTTTCTCACAATGGGATTTGAACCAGATACAAATAATGTTGTTGTATTACATCCAAATTTTTTACTTTTACCTAATTTATACGTCGAGAAAAGAAAATTCGGTCATAGATGCATTAATCATAAATTTACATGATTAGTTGAGAAAATTGTTTTAGATGTGGGGATGTATTAGACGGTCCTAGCCAAAATTATCATGGAATTTGAAGAACAAGGTGAAGTTTTAGTTTTCTTCTCAAGTTCGTTCATTCTTTCATCGGTAATGTTGGATAATGAAACACCAAAATCTGATTTAGAATGTGTCACAAAAAGGTATAAACTCAATGGTGGGGAGACCATTAATAACATGAAGCTTGATGAATGTTTATTATCTTGTTTCATAAATTTTATTTAATTTTCTATGTATTTTTATGAAGAAATTTTAATTCCATACCACAATTTGATATTGTGTATTAATTCTATAATATAAAAGATTCATAATTACTTTCATTAGGGTTTTTGTGGATCATTATGAAAAGGATGGTGGATGAGTTTACTTCTAGCTGCTTTAGATTTTATAATGTTAAGGTATAGAATCAGTAAGTAGAATTGTTTTTAGTCTTTACATGTCCTTATTTAGAAATAAGAGAGAATAGACATCTATTTTGTAACAGGTCTCCCAGGATAGGATCTGAAGCATGTTTACATATGGTTGATAGTGGATCAAGTCCCAAACATAGAACATTTCATCCCTATTCATAAATCCCATGTGGTGGAGGACATGTTAAAATATATATCCAATATGTGGAAAAGCGGAATGGTGTACCTGTTTTGATAGTGTCAGTCAAAGATATGAGGTTTTAATATCGTTTCCGGAAATCTATATAGCATTTCATTTTAAATTAGTTGAATATTAATATAGTGTATCTTGTTTAGAGGGATGGAAATTATAAATAGATGACACGAACATGTAAATACATGTTGTGAGCTTGCGTAATATATTTTGGCGGCACATTCTAAGAGAACATTCCATTAGTGGGGTTCTCTTATAACAATAGTAATTAGGCCTCTATATTTTGGGATTCTTTTGACGAATTGTGTTGGAATCCTTGGAGTTCTCCACATTATTGGTTGGAAAAATATGAGACATCATTGATTGGTCAAAGCCTTGTCTGAGAGAAAACAGATAAGATTCCATTGATAAAAAAAGATATGGTGATTGAATAGAGTCATTCAAAATTGTATGTGGATCATCATCAATGAACATTTTCAATCTTGGTGAGTGACAATATGTTAGTGAAGATCTCCCGAAGTATTGGACATCATCACATTAAGAAATAGGTAATGTTATCCTCTTGATACGTATTCCCCTTTGATATACTGGAATGGGTTGGTGAGATGGTATATCGATTAGCATTACCACACCAGTTCATTGTAGTGAAAAACATGTTACATGTATATTCCATGACAAATTATCAGCATGATCCAAACAATGTGATTCGATGAGATCACATTTACCTAGATATATACTTCTCATGGGTGCAAATGTTAGTGTAGACTGTGGATAGGGTTGAGAAAATTTTTTATGGGAAATACATTGGTCTATTGTAGGATTTTTGGAAACATATTCAGTTTCTTGAAAAGTTTTAGGAATAAGAGATGAAATTAAATAGAAATGGACAAAAATATTTTAGAGAAATTATTGTTTTCAATGTTTTATGGATTTCAATACCAATGGTGGGGGGAGTTTTGCACACCATATTCTTGAATGTAACACTTCATCTATTTATTTTATGTATATAAAGTATTTGGGTTTGTTTATGAGGATTGAAAAACATTTTAAAATAATTAAATGTATTTTATAAAAGTTCATGGTTGTTTCCACGTTAGTGGAAACTAATAAACTCCTTCAGGAAACTATTTAGTATGAGATAAATGCTATGGGATTGGTGCATGGGTAGTCCCATGGTTTTCTCAAACCATGGGGACACCTATAAGAAATCATGATACATGGGATAGTGGGGTTTTACATGGATGGCGCATGGTTTCCAAACTATGTGATCCATCCATGTGATTTTCCTCCTTGAAGAAGAATATGGCACACCATTACTTCATGGTTTGTATAAACTTGAAACTAAACACACACGAATTAAAAAAATATCCATAAAAATGTCATTTATTCTGGATTTATGTTCTAACATCCATTTTCTCCTCTATTTGGCATAAATAAATGATTTCTCCCTTCCAAAGTCCAAATAAGACTTCCCCTTCAATCTGAAGCCAATACTAAAGAATTTTTTGGTATTTTAAAGCCCATATATCATTGAAATTCATCATGTATAGTATTTTTTTGTTTCATATATCCACTTCTCTTCCTCTCTTATGTTATAAGATATAGTTATATATTGGATAGTTCTAGAAGTTTTTATGAAAAATATGACGAGGTTTGTATTTTTTGATGATTGAGATTTAAATCTAATGTGGTTTTTTTGGAAATTTAGTAAAATTTTTGTTTGAATTTAAATATCATTCTCCATTTTTTACAAAATTTCAAAGTTTGTGGGATTAACTCTCAACACATCTAATTAAAAAATGAAATATTAATTTCAAATTTATTTTTTTGTTTGATCATGGTTATGAAATTCAATTGCAATTGATTGACCAAAACCCTAGTTTTAATGTTTTTTTAGTTGTGAATGTTAGTTGTTTTTGTGGAAAGTGATATAGGTATATTGATAATAAAATTATATTTTAAATTTGATAATTTATTTTGATGAATTGAAATTGGTTTTAAATAAAATGGTTGGTTTTATTGAAATTATTTTTTCTGAAAAACTGTTTCAATATAAAATTAGTTTTATTGAAATGTTTTTTTCTTATGGTTTTTAGTATGTTCTGTTTTATTTAAATGATTATATTAGTTTGAAAAATATATATGGAAATGTGTTACATTAAATGGATAAGAATGTGTGTAATCAGATGGATAATGTTTGTGTTGTACCACCATCAAATGGGTGGATTATTGATATGAATTTCTGCTACTAATGGTAATTCCATGATTATGTGGATGTGTGTGGGATTGTGTGTCCCTATTACATGGATTGGGCAATACCATGAAAATTCATAGAAAGATTTATATGAAATATTTGGTTAATTGTTGTGGATTTTTTATGGTGTGAAGAAAGTAATTTGATATGTAATTGTTTGTATTTGTGATAAATTTATGAATTGTTTCAAATGGTATTTATATTAAATTTTTATATAATTGTGATTACTTTTTCAATACTAGTGGTGTGAGTAGGGAATATATTTGTGGAAATACTACTATGTTTTAGTACTCACCAATGCATGATAGTTTTGTTATTTTTTATATATTTTTTATTAGGACATAAGTAAACCAAACTTATCACATTTATTTTGGGGTGCATAGTGATACTTTGGATATTTTATGGGGTTCGATCATGGGTCATGTTTGAGATTTGGATTGTTTTTAGAGTCCGTGGGTTATTTGGGTCACGTTATATACTATTTACTTTGATGTTTTGGTAGTGTTTAGTTGGGATAATATTTTTAATTTGATTATGATATAAATGGTTTTACTTGAGTTGTTTACATTATTTAGCAGGCATCGGGTAGTGATTATTTATTATTCTTTTTTTGGATGCTTGTTTTAAATTAAAATAGAAAATATTCCCCGACTTGTTCATGAATCCCTAGGAATTTATTAACAGACTTTTGCTTCTTTGTGATTTCTCTTAATGTTAAGGTATGTTCCACTTCATTATATTTTCATTGATGATGGGAAATATATTTCGAAAGTGGCACAAAAATAACTAAAATTAAAATATATAATAATATTATTATATAATCCACTTACTAAATCATGTTTAGATACTTCATTTTGATATATATTTCCTTATCACATAGTTTAACCCCCTTTTAACCTTCATCTAGGTTCATAATGTTTTACCTAGAAAAAATGTATACATGTATAAAACTGTAATGAATCTTATTACATAATGTTGTACTTTTTATTCATAATAAGAAAACCATTTTACATAATTCAATTTTTAGAAATATTAAATTTTATTTTTATTTTATGTATGCATAAGAGAATAAAAAATATTTTTATAGAAAAATTCATTTTGAAGAATGTAATTGAATTTCACCAAAATCATTTATTGCATTCATTATAATTATATTTATTACTTTATGACTAAAATTTTTAATTATATGACATTAAAACAAATAAAATATAAAAATGTGGCTTTTGAATATATTATAAAAGAGAATTTTATGGTTTTTGAGAACAATGTATTTTCCACTATTCAACAAAAAATTGGAATTTCCAAAAAAATAAATAAATTTCACCATAAGATAATTTTTATATGAAGAATTAAAAAATAAATCCCATTTCCTCAAAATAATATTTATTTATTTGGTAATTTTGTTTTCAAAAAACAATATATAACATAGAAAAAAAATTAGATATAAGTAAAAATTACTCCTTTCAAAACATTAATGGTCATATTTTTCTTCTATGACATACAGAAATAATTTTATGGTTATAATAAAAAAATATTAATCTTGATCCCTATACATAATTTGAATAAAATCAAACATTGTATAATTTTACAAAATAACTTTGTTGTTACATACACATAATGGAGTGAAATCCTTACAATTTAATTCAATGATAAACATGTGGGGTTCAGTTTCTCTCATAACCATGTAATGTTATGATGTTTATTTTTCAGTAATATAATTTTTAACTAAATAATTAACAATAATAGTCAACATACTTTAGAATTTCGTTTCTCTACAATCAATAATCTTACATATCCTCTCTATAAAATATTGATTCACCTTTAAATATACCACTTCTAGGATTAATAAAATAGATACATTAGGTACATTCTAACTAAAAAAATGTGAAACACATCCTATATATGAGATAACATGAAAAGTAAGACATCATGGTAAGTAATTCATCTGATTTTCTCTTTAATTTCTTGTGGTTGAATAAACCATGGGTTTAATTCTGTATTCTTTATGAATTGAATGAAACCATTCAATGGATATATATTATGAAATCATTGACCCCTACCTCAAATGGAATATATTTCATCTGATTAACTTCATATAAATTTTTTAATTCTCAAATAATCTCCCATATGGTATTGAAACTTCATTTTATAATCATCCACACATTATTCCAATTCATATCCTTATAAATTTCTCCCACTGACTTTATCCAATTATTCTAGTATTCGACATTTCATTCCATATAAGGCATATGATAGTGACATCTATATACTTGAATGAACGAAGTTATTATAAGAAATAAAACTAATGAAAGTTGAGTATCCAATCAACCCTGATAAGCCAATGATAAAGAATTAAATGTAGCATCCAATGTTTAAATTTCTTTCTATGATATTCCATTAAATTTTGAATGAAAATTGTTACTAAAACATAACTCAGTACCCAAAGACTTAAAATATTAACTTAAAAAATTGAATTTATTCAATGAAAAATTATTATATACAATAAAAGTAATAAATCATTTGGAATATATTTTATATTTAAAACAACATATTTTAATCTAATCCAATGAAAATTCTTTAGGAATCTGATGAAAAACAAAATATGTATTCAAATAGTGAAAAATATCTCAAATTTTATTATTACCTACATATTTAATTTGAAATCCCACAATGATATCCAACTATACATGATATTATTTTTATTCTATAAAAAAATGGATGAATCATCCTCTTAAATTATCTCCATTCATCCCTGAACTATTTTAAAGTTAAACATTTAAGGTCATAATCTGCAATGATTGACTTTATTCTATCCCACTGAAATGATTCATGATTGTCTATGTAAATATTATAACTACTTGGATATCTAGAATTTATAGTGTTTTTAGAATTAATAAATAAAAAAAATTCACATTGGAGTCTAATAATACACATAACCACATTCTAGATCATTATTGGTCTATATTAAACTAAAAAACATTCCAACCCTCTTCATCTCTGTATTTATTTGAAAACAAATATATTTCTCATGAGAATACTTTATTCTTTATAATAAGGTCAAGTATAAATATACTTGATCCATCATAACGGTGGGTTCTAGAAACAAAACATCCAATTACAATTTCATAAATCATTATCCATAGGATGTTGTTAAAAACATATCATAGTTAATTGTGTATTATTCATTTCACTCAAAAAAATTTGACACATTCTCTCTTATACCTTTATGGTAGAGAACCATACAATAATAATTTTCTTTAATTTTATCCATATTCTTGAAAAAATGTTGAATTATTTTTCTGTGAATATGTAATTTAAAATATTACTATTCTTATATATATCACATGCATCGCCATATTAATTGTTCTTCCAAATTGTTATTGAAAAAATTAACAAAAATTTTCAAGGTCACGTATTTTTTAATTTTTGTCATTTGGTTTCAACTATCATTATTAACAAGATATTAGATAATTATTTCACCTCAAAACACTTCCTAGATCCTTCCTATAAGAATACGTATAAATAATAAATTCCATGTTTCTTATTGGTATTAGGGAAAAATGTTGGATTAATCCATTATGATATTACATCATAATTCCATTCAACACATTTCATTTTTCAGATGAACATATATCCCTTTGATGGTCACATTGTCAGTGGACAATATAAGAGAGAATTATTTTAAAAAAATAACATCAACAACCCACTAAAAAAAGAAAACATTGTATCATAGAGATATTAGTTTCCATTGGTGATTCCTTCACCACATTATTTTAGAAGGATAATATTTTATGCCATATTTATTAAAAATTCCATCATGGAATGATATTATATGCAATGAAAATTCACATATACATAATTTTTGAAAATATTTTTTCACATAATGGTCTGTAAGGTAACAATTTCCCATGATCCTAATTGATTTTCAAATATACGATAATATAATTAAGGAAAAACACTAAAAAAGTTAAAAATAATAAAATTCAATATTAATTTGATCTACAAATATATATGGTGCAATAGTAACCCATTGTGCATAACCAAAAACACATATTGACCTTACCTAGTTTGAAAATATATCCATATAATGAATTATTCTCTTAACTTAATCCGATTATATCAACACATGTGGTCAATGATTTAAAAATACTGATCACCAAGGAACAGATCAAATAATATAGCAATTTGAGGAAACAAATACGCATTATTTTTTTAATTTTATTAATTTATCTATATTTAATTATAAAACATTTTGATCCGTATTTATTAATAATAAAACCAACATGTGCCCCAGATGTGAAATTATAAGGATAATGATACACATATCATGAAATTATTGTAACAATTTCTTCTACCCCAGTATCTGCATTTGAGCCAGTTAGTATCGATGATTTGAAATTTGATAATATCAAAGAAATAATTCAATGGATTTCATAAAAACAATAATTTTAAAATAATATAATGATCATAAAGAAATATATTATAACATTCATACAACGTAGGCACATAACTAATATAAATTGTTCCATTCTATTCAAAGATATTCCCATGATAAATATCTCCACCGTATTTCATAAATTTATATATATATATATTGTTATGTTTTCATATATATTAAGTAATTATAATATAATGTTTAAAAATAATTCTTGAAATTTAATAAAAATGAATTTTCTATACTATCTACCTACCACAAATCACATAGAAATCTAATAGCGATGGGACATAAATATTAATGGAAATTTCATATCAATCATATTAAGAGGGTTCTAATAAATCATTAAAATTGAGTTTAGAAACATACTTGAGTGGTAATATCACCAAATTTCCCTTTATTGGGATATAAACGTGCTAGATTAGTCATTATCTAATGAGGCTCTACTACAAAAATACTTGAAACCAGTTTTGTTTATTTTAGTTAAGTTTGATTTTGACCTACTCGACTACTAACTCAAGATAAATTCAACTATTGTAAAAATATAATTGATCTGATTTAATGATTAATCAAGAATCTATTATTTTTAATATTATATATTTATTGAATATATAGTGTTTTAATTCTGAACAATATATTTTTGTCAATGGGTATACATTTAAGTTTGAGCATAAATTCAAGATATAATTATTAAATAACATTATGAATATATATCCTAATTGAATATCTTCATAGAGCCTATGTCGTTCTCAAACTCTTGCTTAATCCCTAAAATATATACATGGAAGTGTATTCATCTAATATCAACCATCGATTTTAGGCTCTAAGATTATTCTAGAGTCGTGATATACTCATCGTGGCTCGACTCAATTACATCCATAAATATTCTAGAAATAATGGTTCAAATATGAGAAGGATATAATTATAATTGGAATGAATAAGTATTGTATAACAATAGAAGTGCAGGTACTGTAAGAGGTACAATATAAGGTGTTGTGATGGGATAATATAGAAAATATAATATTGAACATATTTGGGCTTTTGTTCCACGTATTGGTCATCATTCCACTTGGCTATCGAAGAAACAATTTTGGGTCACCAAGGATCTATGCTGGAGAAATTTTACATGAATGTATTTTAAATTATTTCCATAATAATCTATTCCAAAGTTTGGATGGATGGGATGGGGACCACATATAGATAAATATTCATTTGTTAAAACATAGTTCGTGTGCACCTCAATATAAGGTGATGATGGTGCACCCTAGGATGCATGTGAATGTGATGAGTATAGTGGATTGATAAAATAAAGGATGGATATGTACCTTTTTATGTCATTTGATTCCACTATTCAAAATCATGTGTTCATATAGTCCTTTCTCACATTTATTTTGAGCCTTTGCATCATGTAAGTATTTTTATATACACAAATAAGAATATTTTTTATACAGATGATAAAATAAGAACTATATTGAAAACTTGTTCCCATAACACAAATTCATGGATTATGTATGAAAATAAATGTTCAAATTTCATGATGTCATATTACTAATTAACATGAAAGTTTATATGATATAAAAGAAAGGGTAAAATCTGAAAAAAAATAACCATTTCCATAATATGAATTAAATGCTAATGTACCTCTCACAACAACTTTTTTTTAGAAAAACATAGATTATAGTTTTAGAAAAGGATATTTACAAACCTTCATAATTTTAATCATGGTTATTCCCACAATGAGGGACTAACATTGGACACATTTTTTCATAGTGAAATGATGAATTGAAATTAAAAAAAATCTACCAACTTACCACTTATTTCCCAACATTGGTCTGGTTAATTCTCTTTTAATTCCATTAATAATCCAAATTCAAAGACATTACACATTGGGAAAAATATTTTGATCATATAATATATTTATTAAAACTTCCTTCAAATCATTAGGGACAAATAGCAGGCTTGACTCCATAATTACTAGTTGGTTATTTCTCCATTTCATTCATCCCTGACCACACCATATTCCAAATCTCATTTGATACAAAGTATGAACAAATCTCATCTCATCTATTTAACACATTGATCAATATACTTATAAAAATTAATTTCAAAAAATTCTAACAGACTTCGTAGACATGCTGTAATATCTCTGTAAAACCTATAAATTTTACTCTCATTATATAGAATAAAATTCTATAGATTCCATTATAATATGATGAAAATCTCTACAAAAGATGTAACCGAGTTCTTTTACATTTGGTTAAACTCTTGAAATTTATATTGCATTCATAATTTAATATCATTATAATTATATTATATAAATATCCAAAATAATCATCCACTACATGGTATTAATTTTCTTATTCTCTTAGGTACTTTTAATTATTAACTACCAGTAATCTGTTTATCCATGAAAATAAAAAATTAATAAATATACATCTGACGCTATAAACAAACCTAAATATCAAATATTATGTCAAAAAAATTAATCCATCATTCAACAGCCAATGGATTAATAGATTATATATATGTTAGAGGGAATTGTTTAATAAAATCCCCAATCATTGTAATGTTCAACTCTAGAAAATGTGGTAAATTAATTTCATGTAATAAAAAATTTATATATTTTTCTAATTGATATAATATAGTAAAAAAATGCATAGCTCTCTATACATCCATTTCAGGTTGCTGATACAAAATTATATATTCATATTGATTTCATCTGACATCATTCACATAGATACCTTTATTGAAAACAATTAAAAATAGATTTATATTATAAGAATAAATATAGAAAATATATATAGTGATTAAAAACTCTTTCAACATAACATAACAAACCATTTATAATACCGTTGTTGTTTTTCCTTATCAAAATCCAAACATCTAAATTTGTATAATTTCATCTCTATTGAAAACTATAATAAATCATAAAAAACTAACCCCAATCATATTATTTAAATAACAGTGTTTATATTTTAATATTACATTGATATTTTTTGGTAAATGTTTTTTATAATTTGTAGAACCATTTAATTAAAAAGTGAAACTTCTAAAAAATGTGATTTTTTTTTGGAGAAATAATATTTTTCTCTTAGCATTCTCCTTCCATTTATGATAGAATTTATTTATTCAGTAGAAGTATCCAACAATAAAAAATGGCCTTGTTAGACATCATATACATTCAAAATTATAGTATAATAATTTGAAATGATGGGATGAGAACTCATATTTTATTGGGTGGATATAAAAATAAATAAAAACACATTAGACCATTCAAAAAGGTGAATATTCATGAAAAGGATTTCCATTTCACCAAATATATTGACATGTGAAATAATAATTTCATAAATAAAACAATAAAAATCATATAATTCATAGAAAACCAATTAAGGTAACATGGGATAAAACATTCATCACCCGAGTTCACTCATATTTTACTCGTAGCGGAATTAATCATAATATGTTATTTCAAGCCATTGTTTCTCAAGAAAGAAATCACTACCTAGTCAATCATAGAGCTATATCTTTGAATCTCCCAAAAATATAAATAAATTAAAATATCTATTACATTAGTATATATATATATATAATATCTTTTCTTTCACTTTATAACATTTAGTTGAAGCCATAATTAATAGAATATTATTTTATCATATATAAGTAAGAAAACATTTCATTTTCCCTTTCAAAAAACATAAAAATGGTGAATTCATTCAAAAAAAATGAATTGTATCTTCCTTAAAAATAATAAAATCTAGTAAATGGTGTATTTCAATGATTTAAAAACATATTTGGGTGATATTATTATCAAGTTAAAAACATTATAAAATCACTCATTTTAGTATTTTGTTAAGAAAATATAAATTAAATCATATATAAGATGTGAAAATTATTACATTTTAACATTTTTTA